>CM022302.1:506413551-507613551 GCA_011799875.1 Thinopyrum elongatum | reverse complement strand
CATTGTACTGAAACGTATGCCCCACATCGCACACGCAACTAAAATCCAAACCGTGTTTGATGTATCCGTCATCACAAACGTTTTGCATTTTTTTGATGTTTTTTTACATCATCATTTGTGATTATTGCATTGCACACAGTTTCGTCGAAGGGTCTCTGATTGTACTGTCGCGTTAGCAGCATCCTACAGTAGTGAGGTCTTCAAGTGCAAGGGGATGGTGGAGCGTGGACTCAATGCCAATCACCTCATGATCGCGGATTACACCCGTGATCTCAAGGTGGATGGCAAATCCATGAAGGACATCGTCTTCACTTTCAACGAGCAAATCAACTTTCTGCAAAGCCAAATCTATGATCTCCAAAACCAAGTCTTTTTATATGAGACAACATTTAAAGGTATGAGTTTGGCTGCCAGTTGCAGGACTCGCGAGACTCGTTCCTCATCTTACGATGGTGATCCATTGCCATGAAAACCGGAAGATAAGATCGCTACCACTACATCACCACCACCAACTTCTTCATCACCAAAGGAGACTTGAGTTCATGGTATGGACACTCCCCTTGGCTTGTGCCAAGCTTGGGGGAGGTGTCCTGGTATCGTATCACCACCACTATCTTTGCTTTCATCTATTTTAGTTCGATCTTTAGTTTTCCTATGAATTAGTTGAATAAAAGTTTAGTTCGATCCTTCCTTTTCAAGTGTTTGCTTAGTGATCTATCTTTCGATGTAATCGTGTGCGAGATATATAATAAAGTATATTTTGAGTTTTGTTTCGTTAATTTAATGTTTCAATAAAAGAAAGAAAAATAAATGAAAAGATCATATGCTAATCTTATGGTAAGTAATGACATCACATAAGGAAAAGTATAAGTGGTAAAATTTAATGGAGATTGACAAACATAGCATTGGTCAATGATGCAATTCATGAAAGAATTAATAAGGGGAGAGAAGATTAACATGCAAATACACTATCTTGGACATATTTTATGATTATGAGCCCCCATTAAATATTTTGTGTCAAAATAGTTGACGTTGGACAAGGAAGACAACGTAATGATTTATGTTTGTTCATATTCACATAGAAGTTATATTGTCATAGATCCTTTAACATGTGGTGCTTGCTCAATATATTTTCTAGCCAAAAATTCCGCACTAAGTAGAGATACTCCTTGTGCATCCAAAAACCTTTAACCCAAATCTTATTTCGAGAGTCCACCATACCAACCTATGGATTGAGTAAGATCCTTCAAGTTATCATCGGTGCAATAAGGCAATAAAAATTGCTTCTAAATGTTTTGGATCATTTAGTGTAAGAGAAAAATTAAGCGTTGTACCAACTTGTGATGGCAAAGAATAAAAGCGACATACTGCATAATAAAGGTTGCTATCATAAGGGGCAATATAATGTGGCGTTCTGTTGCATTAAGGGATTTGGCATACAGACAAATAAGCGCATGACAACCTCTGTTTCCCTCTGTGAAGGGCCTATCTTTTACTTTTATGCATTTACTTTTATGTAGAGTCAAAGTATTCTTCCCTATTGCTTTTTATTTTTCTCTTTTTGCAAGTACCATGTGGTGAGGAAATATCTAGGCACATATATCCAGTTGGATATGAGTAGGCATGAGTTATTATTGTTGACATCACCTTTGAGGTGAATATGTTGGGAGACGAAACTATAAGCCCCTATCTTTCTATGTGTCCGGTTGAAACTTTTTGTTCATGGGTATGCTGTGAGTGTTAGCAATCATAGAAGATTAAATGATGGTTGAGTATGTGGACTTGCCTAAAGGCTCTGAGACGTGACCCTTCCTGAAAATATGATGAATTGTAGTTGCAAAATTGACTGAGAACATAGTTTGTTGGTTTTCAATAAGGTTTATGCTTTATACTTCAATGTTGTGATGAATTGTTAGTTGTTCATGAGAAGTTATATGATAAAAGTTGCATGATAGAAGTATATGTTAAATTCCTTGCTGTTATAATAATTTGCATGATGCTTCTATGTCCGTATTTTGTTTTTATCGACACCTCTCTCTCTAAGCATGTGGACATGTTTTTCGATTTCGGTTTTCGCTTGAGGACAAGCGAGGTCTAAGCTTGGGGGAGTTGATATGTCCATTTTGCATCATGTTTTCCTACAGTTATTTATAATATTTTTATGCATAATAATGCTTTTGGGAGTAATTCTAATGTCTTTTCTCTCATAATTTGCAAGGTTTACACAAAGAGGGAAAATACCGGCAGCTGGAATTCTGGACCTGAAAAAGCACGTCAGAGCTACCTATTCTGCACAACTCCAAATAAGCTGAAACTTCACGGAGATTTTTTATGGATTATTTAAGAATTACCGGAGCAAATAACTACCAGAGGGGGCCCACCAGGTGGGCACAACCCACCTGGGCGCGCCAGGGAGCCCAGGCGCGCCCTGGTGGGTTGTGCCCTCCTCGGCCCACCTCCGGTGCCCATCTTCTGGTATATAAGTCATTTTAACCTAGAAAAAATAAGGAGAGGACTTTCGAGACGAAGTGCCGCTGTCTCGAGGCGGAAGTTGGGCAGGAGCACTTTTCCCCTCCGACGGAGCGATTCCGCCGGGGGAACTTCCCTCCCGGAGGGGGAAATCATCATCATCGTCATCACCAACAACTCTTCCATCTTTGGGAGGGCCATCTCCATCAATATCTTCAACAGCACCATCTCCTCTTAAACCCTAGTTCATCTCTTGTGTTCAATCTTTGTACCAGAACCTTAGATTGGTGCTTGTGTGTGACTAGTAGTGTTGATTACATCTTGTAGTTGATTACTATATGGTTTATTTGGTGGAAGATTATATGTTCAGATCCATTATGCTATTTAATACCCCTCTGATCTTGAGCATGATTATTATTTGTGAGTAGTTACTTTTCTTTTTGAGGCCACGGGAGAAGTCATGTTGCAAGTAATCATGTGAACTTGATATGTGTTTGATATTTTGATGATATGTATGTTGTGATTCCCTTAGGGGTGTCATGTAAACGTCGACTACATGACACTTCACCATATTTGGGCCTAAGGGAATGCATTGTGGAGTAGTTATTAGATGATGGGTTGCTAGAGTGACAGAAGCTTAAACCCTAGTTTATGCGCTACTTCGTAAGGGACCGATTTGGATGCAAAAGTTTAATGCTATGGCTAGATTTTATCTTAATACTTTTCTCGTAGTTGCGGATGCTTGCAAGGGGTTAATCATAAGTAGGAGGTTTGTTCAAGTAAGAACAACACCTAAGCACCGATCCACCCACATATCAAATTATCAAAGTAGCGAACACGAATCAAACCAACATGATGAAAGTGATATGATGAAATTCCCGTGTACCCTTAAGAACACTTTGCTTATTATAAGAGACCGTTTTGGCCTGTCCTTTGCCTCAAAAAGGATTGGGCTACCTTACTGCACCTTAGTTACCGTTGCCGTTATTTACTTGTTACAAATTATCTTGCTATCAAACTATCTGTTACCGACAATTTCAGTGCTTGCAGACATTACCTTGCTGAAAACCACTTGTCATTTCCTTCTGCTCCTCGTTGGGTTCGACACTCTTACTTATCGAAAGGACTACGATTGATCCCCTATACTTGTGGGTCATCACTCTCTGCGTATTAAGTTCGTAACAAACAGAGTAACATTTTAAGTAAGATGACATGATGTAGACAGAATAAACTCAAGTAAATGATTAAACCCTGTCTTTTTACCCTTAATGGTAACAATACAAATACGTGCCTCGCTACCCCTTTTGTCACTCAATGAGGACACCGCAAGATTGAACTCATTACAAAGCATCTCTCCCACTGAAGATAAATTAATCTAGTGGGGCAAACCAAATGGATAGATCGGATAAAAATACAAAGCTATAACAATCATGCATAATAAAGTTCAGAAAAGACTCAATTACTTTCAATGAATAATCTAATCATAAATTCATAATTCATCGGATCCCAACAAACACAACGCAAAAGAAGATTTACTTCGGATAGAACTCCATGGACATCAAGGAGAACTTTGTATTGAAGATCAAACAGAGAGAAGAAGCCATCTAACTACTAGCTATGGACCTGTAGGTCTATGGTGAACTACTCACACATCATCGGAAGTGAAGCAAGGTTGATGTAGAAGCCCTCCGTGACCAATTCCCCCTCCGGCAGAGTACCGAAAAAGGCCTGTAGATGGCATCGTGGAAAAAACAGAAGCTTGCGGCGGCGGGAAAGTTATTTCAGGTGGCTCTCTGTTGGTTTGGGGATTTATGGTACTGAAATTAAGTCAAACGATGTTGCGTGGGACCCACGATCTCAGGTGCCCCCCCCCCCCGGCTGCGCCGTGTGAGCTCATGGCTCTCTCGTAGATCTTCTGGCCTCCTCCAAAAAATCACCGTAAAGTTTCATCGTGTTTGGACTTCGTTTGGTACTGATTTTCTGAAAAGCCAAAAATAAGCAAAAAACAGCAACTGACACTGGGCACTGAGTTAATAGGTTAGTCCCCAAAAATGATATAAAATTACATATAAAGCATCCAAGATTTAGGTGGGTTTAAAGACTTGGTGGATCTTGACCGGGCTATATCGCTTGATTTTCCTCTTTCACATTTCAAGGGATATGATGAGAGAGAGAGAGAGGAGGAGGAGAGGAGAGAGAGAGAGATATGCACATGGACCAATTTGATACTTCTTGAGCCCCAAGAAGAGGTCAGGCAAGCAAACTACACGTGCGATGAAGATATACCTTGGTCCGAGCATTGGAGAGCATCATATTTGATGCGATCACCGGAATGATCGAATCGATGTAACAGGTCGAGGAGGAAAACTACAACAAATTTGTGAAGGGAACGCCCCAACGCTCACTCAAGTCCCTCACAAATCATCATAACATCATTTTTTTAGGCTTGCAATCGATGAACAGTTGTTTGGAGGAAGTGAGGAATGTGTCTCCTAGTGGTGCCACAATTATGAATATGTGAGTGTTTGTCATGTCTGTGAACATTGGGAATATTGACCGAGCCTTATATGTATTTGAACACTGTTGCTCAGCTTCCAATTGTATGTTTTACGATGGGATTGGTCAAAAGAGGTACAAACAACTGACAAAGTCAAAGGGCAAGAATGGTGTGTTTTGACATTGTTGAAACTTGCTTGAGCACAACGAGAAGAAGACAAGGAGTGATGATGCTCCATCGAAGAAAGCGAGATGTCAAGTAACTCGTCTTCTTGGGAGGTTGAAGATGGCGATGATAAGGGTGAGAGGAGGCCTAGGAGGGGTCGAGCAAGGGGCGGCTCGATGGAAGGAATAGGACGAAGGATATGCTCACAGTAGAATGAGAAGCCGCATCAAATTGATGAGGTGACCACAACGAAGGGCTTGGTGGTGCAAGCCATGCAAGCCAAGTTAGACTTGGCAGAGAAGGAAGCAAAAAGGAAAAGTGACAAGGCGGTGAGAGATGAACGTGAACAGAGGCGCAAGGTCGACATAGAGAACCATTTGCTTCTACAGGAAGAACCGGTGTAGGTAAAGATCATACGTACTGATCAATGGAAAAAAAAAACACTTCATCCATTCACACACAAACCTCAATATGTCCCATTCAAGAATAACAACCCATCGACTAATTCCCTAAATTTTGTTCCATCCATAGTACTATTAGTACGTGACGAGGAACGACAGCACCCCGTACTTCTGGACCCCTCAAGAGTCAGAGCATGAAGACTCAGATGATGATCAAGAGTTCAAGACGCAAGCAGCCCAGACGTGAACCTGACGCCTGTGGTCGGCAGCCACATGTTGCCCTCGATGAACTGCGCCACAGTGAAGTTGCTGGCCTCGGCGGGGCTCATCGTCACGTGGTAGCCCGGCCACCTCACCCTTCCGCCGACGCCGGCGCCGGGCCCCGTGTTCAAGTACTCCCCGTAGTAGAGAGTGGTGAGCGTGGACTGGTTGTTGTCCCACGCGAGCCACCCCTCGGGCCGCACCACGGCGCCGATGTACGACTGCATGAACACCACTCGTGAGTACACCTTCCACGGCCGGCCCAGGAAGGTCTGCGTGGCCGCGGCCTTGTCGGTCTGGTTGGCCTGCGCTTGGAGGAGGTCGCCGTGCGCGGAGACGTTGCAAAACTGGAAGGCGAAGCCGGAGTTCATGGAGGCGTTGAAGCGGCCCTGGGCCGTGATGGAGTTCTTCTGGCCTGGCAGTGGCGCGCGTGCGAGGAGGTGGCAGTTTTGAAAGACGGCGGCGGCGTTACCGAAGACGAAGTCGACGGTGCCGGCGACATTGCAGTCGCGGTAGAATTGGCGGAGCGAGTGCGCGTACAGCGTGTCCTGGTGGCCCTCGAAGGCGCAACGGTAGAAGACGGACAGGTCCGAGTCGCACCGCAGCGCCACCGCCTGGTGCTTCGCGGGCCCCGCCGTGTTCTCGAACGTCATGTCCCGCGCGATGAAACCCTTGCCCACCACAGCTGCAATGCATGCATGCACGACGCCACGTCAGCCAGAGAAAAAAAACATCAGGTGTTAATCACAATTCACAGGCACAACTAGTCAGCTATGGAATATGAAATACTCCTAACTGCGGAGTGGTCAGTACTCAGTAACAGTAATTATTGGGAGGTCAGAAGCATATATATCTCTCGTGATTTGGATCCGAACATCCCGGTGACAATGACGTTTAACCAAGTCGGTCAAGCGACAAGCAGTAGTGGTAAGCTTGATAATATAACGTGCTCGTCAGACCGACCTGGCATCAGCTGCTGATAAAGCCATGGAACTGAAGCTTTAAGTACCTACGGCTTCGTCGATCAAGTTGACATGCTGCTAAGCCATAGCGCAGACAGACGCCCGGACTAGAAGCAAAAGATCGGGCAGCACCAGCCGGATCACTGCTGTGTCTGTCGGTGATCTCTCTCCCGGCACTGTGTGTGACCGATGGCAAGCAAAAGGAGAAAACGACTGTCCTCCCCTCCAGGCGCTGCATCCCATGTTCGACTACAGATCGTACGACGCGAGTTCTGGTGGCTTGGGTAGGCACTCGGCAGCTAAAGCAAGTACGGTGCGGCGCTACCAGTCCTAGCCGCATGCACTCCCTATGTCGTGGTCGCAAAGAGAACGTTTCATGCCGTGCACCGCACCGCATGGTCACTGGCACAGTGGCACGACCTGCTGTCTCACGGACAACAGTGTGCCACGCGTAGAGCTTGGCAGGGGGGCATGTGTTTTGACTTGTTGAGCCAGCCAACCAAGGCCAACCTGTGCGACATGTGGTGTTGTCCATTGAATTCGTCGCTGAATTGCAAGTGCAACTACCCCTAGCTCTATTAATGCATGCTGCATGTTCTACATTCAAGCTAGGCGCGTGATCGATCCGGGAAGGTGTCAGCAGGAGGAGTCAGGACTTGAATGTGCACACTGCGCACCACGGCTAAGATTAGATGAACAGTGTATTGGACACTGGGTGGGAGAGTAGCTGGAGTCCAGTACATGTAGTACATGCACCAGAAGCGAGCTAGGCGCGGCAGGTAACAATAGGCACTGGAGAAAGAAAAACAAAATGGTACTACACAGTGACGTATATATGGCTGGAGCAAAGTTGTACTACGGTAACATTGATATGCTACACCACAAACACACAGAGCAGAGTTTGTAGTACCACGGTACTGCATCGGCATGCGCCTTAACGGAATCGTATGCCGCAGCCACAGCACCTCGTCCAGACAGTACAATGATGACACATTGACCGTGCTACATGCATCTCGTGGAGGTGGTCACGAGCTAAGATCTCAGGTGATCGGCTGTGCAAGCCTAGCAAAGCAATGGCAGAGATACGCTAGTGTGTGGGGGCGCGTCCCAAGCATCAGAGGAGCCATTGAGTGCATGGTGCATGGTGCATGCCTGCATGGTATACAATTTGACCACGCACTTGTACTAGCTAGCTTCTCCTACAGCGTGCGACTTGTTTGGGAAACACTTAATATCATGCTCCCTCCATTCCTAAATATAAGTCTTTTTAGAGATTCCAATGCGAACTAGATAGGGAGCAAAATGAGTGAATCTACATTCTAAAATATATCTATATACATCCATATGTAGTTCGTATTGAAAACTCTAAAAAGACTTATATTTAGGAACGGAGGGTGTAATCAATCCTCAGACCACTCGTGCTCCGTTGATGCTTGTTTAATCCCACGGCTGAGCCTCACCCCGCTGCTAACCACCCAATTTTCTTGGAGCCACGTTACCATAACTGCCCCCTAATCCCTCGCCCCCGTCCCGACTTGTTTTCAGCTTTGGAGAATCAGATCGATATTAGGCATTTAATCTAGCAATATTAAGTACTAGGTATTTACAGGCCGCGAACTTGTTTGTTTACTCCAGTCGCACGCCTTAAAACTCACACGATCAACTTAATTTTCTAGAATTAATGGAAGGACGGGCTTGATGAAACTGTAGGGGGCAGAGCACGAACTCACCGACGGTGGCGGTGCGGAAGGTGGAGTACCCGTCGACGTAGTTCAGCCGGCCGGAGATCACGGTGGCGCCCATGCCGTCGCCAACCAACATCACGTTCCACTTCTTCTTCTTCACCTCCACGGTCTCCCTGTACACGCCGCGCTTCACGTAGATGACGTACCGGCCATCGTCGCGCTCCGACGGCGCCGCGTCCAGCGCCGCCTGCACAGTCGTGTGGTTGCCGCTCCCGTCCTGCGCCACCACCGCGTCCACCGGCATTCCACCCGGACCCACCGGCATCTGCAGCAGCCGGCGCTCCCTGCCGCCTAGCCAGTGCGGGTGGCGAGCCCCCTGGCCGAGGCCGCGCCCCCGGCGGCCACTGGTGCGGGCGGACGACGCGGCTTCCTCGCCGGCGGCGACCTGGCCGAGCCCGTCGCCCAGCAGGGACGTGACGGCCTGGAGGCCCGTGGACACGAGCGAGCCGAGCACGGAGTCGGTGTCGTCGAGGCCGTCCTTGCAGGTGTCCTGGTTGCCGAGCGCGCCGCTGAGCCACGCACGGAGGTCCGCGTGCGCGTCGCCCGTGCCGACGCGGCCGGCGGTCCCCGCGCCCGCGGTCGTCGGCGAAGCGGCGGACATGGACCACGAGAGCTCGTCGGAGGAGAGGTCGAGCAGGTCGAGGCAGTCGTTGATGGCAGAGGAGAGGCGGAGGTCGTCGCCACCGAGGACGCCGCCGACGATGGGGAAGGAGGAGACGATGGAAGCGACGTCCTTGATCGCGCCCAGAGCCTCCTGCAACGTGGAGACGAGCTCGGGCGAAATGCCGGCAGCCGTCGCCTTCGACGGCGCGGGCGGCGATGGCGCCGTCAGCTGGTACGCGCTGGTGAGGAGGAGGCTAAGGGAGAGCGCGAGGAGGAGACGAGGCGCGGAGGTCGGAGACGTCGGCGCCATGGCCGCGCTGGTGTGGTGACTCACTCAGTGATAGGTCCAGTGTATAGCTTGGCGAGGGCGACCGATGGGTAGCATTGGCATATATGGGCGCTGCTTTCTGTGCCCGCGGCAGTAGCTGCTCTGCAGTCTGCACCGGCACAGCCGTGGGTTCTTCGATGGTGCAGACCGAACGGCGACCGACGCTCTGCTTCCGTTGCCTTTTCCGCCGTCGTGAATTTCCTCTCCAGTTTTGTTTACTTGCTTAATAGTTAAGCATTGATACAGTTCGTGGCTGCTTCTGACGAAATAGGTTCCCCGCTTTATATTATAAAGCACGAACACCGATCACAAGGTAATTGCCGGGGCAAACGACACATCAAGCCGAAAAAAAAAAAGAAGACAAAAATGCCAACAACGGCCGCTCGACAAGCACGAATGGTCCGCCACCGCTGCGCCCTCCATCTACGTCCCCTCCTAGGAGGAAATGCGACGCCAACGACGCTGCTGTCCGGACAAGTCCTAGGATTTCCCCTGGCACGTCGAAGGGGATAGAGGGATGGGTAGCACCGACGCCCTTCAAGAAGGAATGGCGGCACCCACCGGCGTCACCACGTCGGAGCCGGAAGAACCGGCAGGGATTTCTCCCGCACCCCCATGCCCCGGCCCCACTAGAACGGAGCCAACCCACCATCTTGCCACCCGCAAGCACGCGCCACCACGGTCTTGGACCCATCCACTCCGTCTTGCTGCGAACACCACCACGAGGTCAAGAGAGCAGAGGCAAGATGCGTCTAGATGGCACGGACGGAAGCACCGGAGCCGAACGGGAGGGAACCGCCTCCACCGCCGTCACGCCGGAGGTCTTTGCCTCCAGAACCGACGCGGATTGCCGACCGGACGCCGCAGCCAAGGCAAACCAGGCCACCCGGGCCTGGCCGGGCCCATAACGGGACCGCAAAGCCCCGACCACCGCGCTGCTGCACGCCGGCAGCCGAGCCGCCACCCGCAACTAGCCCGACGCACCGCCACCGCCTCCTAAGGGCCACGTCGGGCGCCGCCAGCCCGCGCCGAAGCGCTGCCCCGCCGCCAACGGCGCCGCGCCGCCCAGAGCTCGCCCCCGCCCGCGACAGGAACCCCTGCCACCGCGCAGGACCGCCGCCGCCTGAAGACACCGCCCGGAGTCGCTCCGTCCCGCGCCGGAGAAACCCTAGATGGGGAAGGGCCGGGGGTCGCCGCCGCCAATGTCGCCCGGGCCAGGCCCGCGGCGGGCGCCGGCGATGGCGGCAGGGAGGTGGAGGAGTGTGGGGGAACGCTCGCGAGGAAGGAGGGGAGGCGCGGCCGGCCGCCCGCGGGGCGCGACGCGGTCGCGGTCGAGAGTGGGGGGGGGGGGGGGAGCAAGAGCGTCTCCTCGTGGCTGCTTCTTGCCCATCGTCGTGCTTCGAGTGAAAATCTTGATCCTTTGGATCAGGCGGTGGTGGCACTCCGGTGTCGTAATCTTCCTAAAGACACCTTGGCACTCTCGGTTCATCGGCTAGCAATTTCGCCTCTTCGCTTCGGTTGAGGGCTCCATCGACTCCATAGCAGCGGCGGTGCCAGCAACAAAAAGCGGTGGGTTCAAATGCACTAATCTCTCTAAAACCTCCTAATTTTTTGCACAAATATGAGTAGAACTAGGCTTGCAATCCAAAAACCTTTGGGGTCAGCTGGCCCCACAGGTTACACATGGAATCGCCATTGCTCCATAGTATGCCTTATTCGTCATCTTTTGTCTTCGTGGTAGTAGATGGGGTGCTGGACTTTCTCTGGCACCTATGTATCTTGCCTCGGATGTGTATGTTGTGATGGGTTGCTTCGAGTTATAAGTTATCGTGCTTTATATATAAAGCGGGACGAAAGCCTTTTTTGTTATATAGTATGCAATTCGATGAGACATACACACACCAAGAAAATACGTACCAGTTATGAATGTCTATGATTGAGCCGCATTTCATATTCGACAAAGCTTCTGCGCCGAGCACACTACGAAATGCCTTTTCCAGTGATTCGAACATGCAAAAAGGCCAGGAAAGTCTGCTCACGGTTTTGCAAAAACCATCTGCATCCAAGACTGATCCACGTCAACACCAACCTCACGGCCAATTTGAGACCGTGCGTCGCCCCGGTGCGTTGCCGTGGACGGCTTGACGCGGCTGTTGTCGGGCGAAAATTTGCCACCGTCGTCCTGTCAGTCAGAGAGGCGCCACGCGACAGCCACCGAAAGGTCAAAGTTGAGAGCCCCTGCATACGTACGAACCGGCTGGGCGTTGCATGTGGTGTGTGTCCTGCCGGCGTCGGCGCGTGGTGCTGATAGCCATCGTCCCAACCTCTGTGACTCTGTCGCCGCGTGACATAAATCCTAGCTAGCTAGCCATGTTCGAGCCGGTGCCCAACTGGGCAACAGGCAGAGCTCCAGTGCCGTGATATGTCAGTCCATCTTTTGGAGGCCAAATTCACTGTTTTGATCATTTTTCATTAGTTTAGTACAATCTGACCTTATATGTAAAAAAATCGGATCTGACCTTTTTTCTATCGTCATTGTCTTTGACGGTAGGGTAACTCAAACTACCGCCAGGCCTTTAGCGGTAGGACTTACCTGCACCGTCATCTCCGTTTTTTTGCAAAAAAGACCCTACCGCCATAGTCTATTACATGCGTGCCCTTATTATAATTGCATACATGTCCCTACCGCCAAAGACTATGGCGGTATGGTCTTTTTCACACCGAACGGGCGTGATGGTGTAAGTAAGTCCTACCGCATTGGCGGTAGGATGTGCTACCCTACCGCCAAAGACAATGGCGATAGAAAAAGGGTGAGATTCGAAAAACTTTTGAACATAGGGTCAAATCGTGCTTAAGTTAAGGAAAAGGGTCAAAACAGTGAATTTGGCCTCTTTCCGTGCAAGTCAATCATGTGAATGTTTGACCAAGATTATAGAATAAAATAACAATATCTGCAATGCCTAGTAGATAAAATATGAAACTACTTCTCATGATGGGTGAAATGATACAAAATTTGTATTGTGAGTAGATCCTAGGCATGTTGGAGACTTTGAGCCCGGTTGCCTGGATTTATTCAAAAGTTTTAACCTATTTCATCCCGGTTGTCCATTGAACCCGCTCAAATGGAGACATAGGGTTAAAAGAAAAGGATTAGAAAGAACACAATGGAAGCACTAAATATTTCCACATAATGCTTGTGATAGAAAATAATAATTACATTTCTATGCCGAGGCCCGGAGGAGAGGAAATTCAGGGAGGCCATAACTTGCTAAGGCATGTGACTGATTTATATAAAGATTTATTTAGGCCACCTGAGGTGACCACAATAAAGATCAGTGAGATCGAGTGTGAGCAAATAAAGTCAGATAGTTCTTATTAATCTCCAAATTTATAATGGAGGAGTTAAACATGTTTTTTTAACACAGTACAGACGCAAGCGCTCATATACACGTGCATACACTCATCCTTATGAACGGATACATGCACACCCTACCTCTATGAGCACCTCCGAAAGACTGAGCCGGAATATCATCTTGAAATTTGCCGGAAATCCTGAAATAAATCCAGAAATAAATGCGAGCACCAGGACTTGAACCCTGATGGGCTGGGGATACCACAGTCTCTCTAACCATCCAACCACAAGTTGGTTTGTGGAGTTAAACATGTTTTGATTGATAGAAGTGGAATGAATCTGCAAGTGTAGATGGTTGGCTTACAAAAGTTTAATTAAGGATTCCGAGAGGAAATCAAAAGGGATTTAAAAGATTTTTTTTGGATACTTTACACATGTGTGATTTGAACATTGAGAGACTGAACTCTTGTGTGATTGCAGTAGTTCAGGATGCCACATTTATTCAAAAGTTTTGACCTATTTATCTCCTGAATGTAGGTTACAAAAATATTCAGGGTCGCAGGGAGGTGGCTCCGCCATCGGGCGAAAGGGAAATATCCCTTCTATATGGGTAGAGTTTTTCTTTTCTTTTTTGAAAACCCCACCCATATATTAATTAAATTCGAATGTTCATACAATCGTTCGTTACATCATCTGCTACACAGGCTGGAACACTATTAATAAGAACACCGTCAGCACTATCTCGTGCCCCACCATATTAGCTTTCCTGTAGTGGCTGGCTTTCGCCCTTGTGCGCTCAGGAAGCCGGCGGCTCCCAGATCGCATCTCAGGGAGCCTCTGCCCTGACCCCGCTGCCGCCCAAGCCCCAACTCCGGCCGCCTCCTCTCCCTCCAGCGACGCCGCTCCACCCCTCTCCCGCAACCCTCACCTTCTCTGCCAAGGAAGAGAAGGGAAGGGAAGGCCCCAGATCCGCAGCGGTGACCCGAAACCCATCCGAAACCTAGCCGCCTCCCGGGTCGCCTCCGCCCGGGCGACTCCGGAGGATCCTCCCACATCCCCTCTAGTCCCCTTCATCGGCGTGCCCCTGGCCGCGGCCACCGGTGGCGGCGCCCTTCTTGTCTAAAGACGGAGAGGAGGAGAGTGTATCGTGGCAGCGTCTCCATGGGCGGTTGTGGAGTGGTGGCAGCGGTTCAAGGGCGGCGCGGCCTATAGTCGTGGCCTGAAGCCGGAGCGGCGTCTTTGTGGTGGGTGGTGCGCAGCGTCGGCACCAATCTCCGGCGGCGCGGTGGTGTGTCGGATCATGGCCTAAGGGTTTGATCTGGGTCGCCCCCTGCCATGGACTGTTTGTGGTCGTGCGCTACGGCTGCCTTCTCCGATGATGCTCCGACCGACGGTGTGGGGGCCTGCTGGTGTGCTCGAATAAAGGCGGTGGTCCTAGGGTTCCTCTTGCGCCAAGATGAAGATCTGCCTGACGCCTGTCCTTCCTGATCTGGCTTGAGTGGCGGGTTCTAGAAGGCTCCGCCGGCGAACTCCCATGGACGTGTTATGCCTGGAGATTGCTGGATCGAGTGGGATTCGATCGTGCACATTGGTTCTCTGTTAAGGAGCGAGCGGCGCGAAGCTCTGCTATTTGTTGCCATCGGGAGATATGTTTAGCTCCATGGTGAAGTCAGAGGCGGATAATGTCATGGAAGCCGAGATTGGAGGACTAGTAATGTTGATTGGAGCCTACGGCGTTGAGGAACTTGCTTGGAGTTTCGGGATTCGTAGCAACGGTATGTAAGTGGGGGCGACAACACAGGTGAAGTTCAAAGTATTGTCTTTCAGGGTGAAAATCCAAGGTTTGGCCTTAATTAGTTGTGACTGGCAATGGTCTTGTTGAAGGCATTGTTTTGAGAGCGAGTATTATCTCCGAGGTGAAAACCCAAGAGCTACGATCGGGCGACGACGGCGTTGGTGCACTGTTTCCTCCTTGGAGGCCTCGCTTTTGGAGAACCTGGACATCAGGTGTTGTCTTGGTGGTGGTTGTATTGCTGCTGCAAGGCCTGAAACACTGTAGCGGGACTTTCTTTTTTAGTTTCTTCTTCTTTTTTTGGTTGTGTGCATCCGTCATGTCATTAGGGCATTGCATTGTTGCAGAGGCTGGGTGTAATTGGTATCTTCGCGATATTAATATATACTCTTTATCGAAAACATTAGCTTTCCTGCTAATCTTGGAGATCTTCACATTCGTCAGCATCTTAGAAATATCAAAGCTTCCTTCTTTAGGTCAACAAGGGGAGATCTGTCAACACTGTCATTTCCTAGAACACCAGCCACAAAAGAGCAGTCGGTTTCTAAAATGATGGGTTTGTGAAGGGTGATACCGATATACAATCCGGAGAGTGCGCTCTAAGTTCCGCTTCCTCAACGCTATAGCAGGCTCCAATATAATCCCAGGAGGAAATGACAACTTCTCCAGAGTGGTTTCTGATAACCACCCCCACACTCGCAGCGTTGATTGCCTCTACAAAACTTGCATCGACATTAATCTTAAAGAACTCCACATTGGGAGGTTGCCAACCAACAGAATTCCTCTCCACATTATTTGAAGCCTGAATGCCATCCCCCATTTCCTTGCCTTTGTTACTTATCACTTCCTGCGCTTTTGCATGACAGGACAAAAAAGAAGCCCAGTAATTTTATACAAAATTTACAGAGGCTGAGATGGATTCTTTACCTTTACCAAAAATCAGATCATTTCTTAAATGCCAAGCTCTCCATAACATGAATATAATTTGCTCACGCGTTGACGAACTTAATTGATCCAGTAAAATAAGAAGCCAATCCGGCCTCGTGTTTTTAAAAAGTTCTTCAGTCGGTAAATTCCACACCTTTCTCAGAGCCATACGAAGTGCACAGGCCTTTGGACAGCTCATCAACACGCATGAAACGTGCATTCATCTTCAACACCACAGATTGTACATGTACTCAGGATAGCTTGATGGTGGTTAACTTTGTTAACTTGAACCGCCAGACTATTAGAAGCAACCCGCCAAGCAAATATTCTAATCTTCTGTGGGACGCTAGCTTTCCAGATAATATTCCAGATTTTCCTTTCACCATTTACTGCTACACTAGAATTCCCCAAATTAACCTTCGAGTCCCTGAGATTCAATGCGAGCCTATACACGCTCTTCACTGAAAACATGCCTACGTACTACTAGTCAGGAATGTTTGTGATTGAACCGCATTTCATATTCGACAAAGCTTCTGAGCTGAGCACACTACGAAATGCCTTTTCCAGTGATTCGATCATGCAAAAAGGCCAGGAAAGTCTGCACACTGTTTTGCAAAAACCATCTACACCAAGACTGATCCATGTCAACACCAACCTCACGGCCAATTTGAGATGGCGCGTCGTCCCGGTACGTTGCCATGGACGGCTTGACGCGGTCGTTGTCGGGCAATAATTTGCCACCGTCGTCGTGTCAGTCAGAGAGGCGCCACGCGACGGCCACCGAAAGTTCGAAGTTGAGAGCCCGTGCATACGTACGAACCGGCTGGGCGTCGCATGTGGTGTGTGTCCTGCCGCTGCTGGCGTCGGCGCGGCTGGCCCGTGCAGCCTCGTGGGTACGATAGTACTGTACGCGACTGTGCTGAGACCGAGAGCCATCGTCCCAACCCCCGTCGAGCGTGACATAAATCCTAGCTAGCCATGTTCGAGCCGGTGCCCAACTGGGCAACAGGGCAAGCTCACCACTAGCACCGTGATATGTCGGTCAATCGCTTAGACTTTGGAGCTGGCCAGTACTCCACGTCCCATTTGAAGTACGCCATGCTCGCAGCAAATTGAAACGTTAAGGACAGTAGAACGTCCCGACCCCCGTCGTCGCATGACAGATCCTGGGCATGTTGGAGACTTGGAGCCCGGTGCCCGGCGGATCACCACTCCCTTGCTCTGTCAGTCCATCTTTTGGACTTTGGGTAGTGCGGCTCCGTTCTGAGGGAAAGTATTTGAAGCCTGGTTCTGTTTGGGGAAAACAAAAAAGATACGGAGTAGTTTTGTGCAGCTGTTTAGTCTCTCACAATTCCCTCCTCACCTAGCAAAACAACCGGAGCGGGGGATAAGCCCAAGCGATCCTGGAAAAGGAAGGTGTACCTTACTTCGGCTGTTCGGAGGAGTGCTAGGGTTAAGCTTAAAAAGAAATTCCATGATGATCTATGAAGGGAATCTTTTGGAATAGCATAAGTCTGGCTGACTTGGCTAAAAGAAGGTTCCTTGCAGAGACATCGATAGAACAAAAGCTGGATTTTATTGCACTTCTCGAAACAGGCAGAGATAATTTCACCTCACAGTTTCTCGGAACTTTGTCCGGCGGAATTGATTTTGATTGGCACTGTTTACCCCCCAGAGGAAGATCCGGTGGGATATTGCTGGGGGTTAGGTGTGAAACGCTAGAGGTCATTAATGTGGTTAGGGGGGACTTTGCGGTCAATTTTCGGGTGAGATCAAAGTTGGATGGTTTCCGTTGGTCTCTCGTAGTTGTATATGGAGCAGCCCAACCCGAACTCAAACCCGATTTCCTAGTTGACCTAGTACGGATATGTAGGGATGAAACACTTCCAATCTTAGTTGGAGGGGATTTCAATACTATAAGAAGGCGAGATGAGAAGAACAACGACAATTTTGATGGACGGTGGTCACTCATGTTTAACATGATTATAGAGAGTCTCAGTCTGAGGGAGATTGAACTCACAGGTAGACAATTTACATGGGCTAATTCGTTGCCTACTCCGACTTATGAGAAGTTGGATAGGGTGCTCGCTAGTGTGGAATGGGAACGGAAATACCCATTGGTGTCGGTACATGCGATGCAGAGGGCAATCTCAGACCACACATCATTGCTAGTAGACTCGGGAGACGCAACACATATTGGTAACAGGAACACTTTCTCTTTCGAACTGAGTTGGTTCGAGAAAGAGAATTTCTTGGCCATCGTAGCACGAGAATGGGCAAAGCCTGTTACTGGATGAACAAGCGTAGAGAGATGGCAAAACAAGATTAGACATTTAAGACAATTTTTACGGGGTTCGGCCAGAAACGAGAGTGGGATTTACAAACAAGAAAAAGAAAGACTCATCCAATTAATAGATGCTCTGGACCTAAAAGCAGAAGTGACCCTGCTGGATGTGGCCGAACATGCCACGAAATCCGAAGCAGAGCAACGCCTAATGGGCATTGCGGGCTAAGGTTCTCAAGGTTGTCCAAGGGGATGAAAATACACAATTCTTTCACATGATTGCGAATGGCAAGCATAGAAAGAAGAAAATAATCCAGCTTGAGCAGGACGAAGGGATCGTAGTGGGTCATGAGAATCTTAAATCGTATATCTCCAACTACTATAAACAACTATTCGGGCCTCCGGCAGAGAGCACATTTTCCCTGAATGAGTCTATTATTCGAGATATCCCTCAGCTTAGGTCAGAGAAAAATGAGATCCTATCTGCACCATTTACTGAGAAAGAGGTATTAGATGCAATATCACAAATGAAACCGAACAAAGCACCGGGACCAGATGGGTTCCCTGCGGAGTTCTATAGGAAATGTTGGCATATTATTAAGGAGGACCTTATGCCTATGTTTCACGATTTTTTTAATGGGTATCTAGAACTATTTCATCTTAACTTTGGTATGATTACGTTATTGCCAAAGAAAGAAGAAGCCGTTCGTATCGAGCAGTTCAGGCCGATTTGTCTTCTCAACGTGAGTTTCAAAATATTCACGAAAGTAGGTACTAATAGACTGACACGGATCGCCCATTCGGTGGTGCAACCTAGTCAGACAGCCTTCATGCCTGGGAGACACATCCTAGAAGGGGTAGTCGTTCTCCATGAAACGCTCCATGAAATCCATTCGAAGAAACTAGATGGGGTTATTTTCAAAGTGGATTTCGAGAAGGCATACGATAAAGTTAAGTGGCCTTTTCTTCAGCAGTCAATGCGCATGAAAGGTTTTAATGAGACATGACAGAACCAAATGGGTTCTCTAGTCCAAAAAGGTAGTGTCGGAATTAAGGTTAACGACAATATCGGTCACTATTTTCAGACTCATAAAGGCTTGAGATAAGGGGATTCGATGTCTGTGACGCCCCCGGCTCAATCGTGCACTAATCATACACGCAAATGCACACGATCAAGCCTAAGGACTCACGGGAAGATATCACAACACAACTCTAAAACATAAATAAAGTCATACAAGCTTTATATTACAAGTCAGGGGCCTCGAGGGCTCGAATACATAAGCTCGCGTACAAGCGTCAGCGGAAGCATCAGATATCTGAGTACAGATATAAAAGAAAACACATATAGGCCCTTAGAAGGCAGGGCAAAAGAAAACACTATGATCGAAAGGCGCAGGCCTCCTGCCTGGGACCCTCCGATCCTACTCCTGGTCGTCGGCCAACTCGTATCAACCTCGGCCAGGGATCCTTTCTCGACTCCCTGCAAAAAAGTAATCCCAGAGCCATATTCATCACAAGTATCCAGTTCTAGTTGTATCGATCGGGATACAACTACGAGGTCCTTTACAGTAGGACCGGCTATCGATAGATGTGTTCTTCCCTGCAGGGGTGCACCAACTTACCCACCACGCTCGCTTAACTCCGGCCGGACACACTTTCCTGGGTCATGCCCGGCCTCGGCCAAACGATACACCGCAACCCTACCTACAGCTCGGCAGAGAGGTCCCCGACGGTCTATATCCTAAGCGCTCAGGGGTCTTGGGCCATCGCCCTGTGCACTCCGGGTCGGTGTGTGCAGGGTTGGGACGAGCACCACCTCAGTCCTGGATGGCACTGGTCCGGCCCGGCCACGAGGCTGAACAGGACGTCTGACAGAGCTTTCGGCTGATGCTACGATGCAGAGTGCCCATAACTCTTCCCATGTGATGGTTAGTGCTATCAGGCCAGAGCCCTGCTCGGATCAAATATCCAAATCATTAGCGAACTAGGGGCTTTGCGGTAACGAGCAGAGACTCACGATCGATGTGACCCCGTCGCCCCGTCTCGAGGACTTGCGGCAAGGGCCAAGAATGCCCGGCCACGCCTCGTATTCATCACTCGAGCACCATCCAGGTTAATCCGTCTCCACAACACTCGCGGGTACCCCTCAGGGTTGACCCGCCTTTCCAAGTATCTGTCGTACAGTCCAAGTGTCCGTGTGTCCATAACATCAAGGGAATCCGAGGTATCACCCTCGTTGGATTCCTACTCGATGTATCCGTCAAGGTGAACTCGGAGGAATCACCCTCGAGGTTCACACTTGAAGTGTTGCGCGATAGGGTCGTATCGGAAGTGGAGAAGGAGGAATCACCCTCGATGACCACGACCGAATAGCTACTCTACAGAGTTAATATCAGAAGTGCTACACGAGGTATCACCCTCGGCACTCGATAGTAACGCTGCAGTGTCGTACAACTAAGGGGGTGATGTGCGGTGCCGGGGTCTGACTGTCGATCCCGTTGATCGAGTCATCTGATAATCCAGCGGGGCAACTGGGGACACGTTGGGGTCTCTGGTAAGTCTCTACCCAACCTATACTAAACAGTTTAGGATAAGCAGGTAAGGTTTCAATAGCAGGTTACAATAAACAGGCTATGCATCAGAATAGGTTAAACAGTAGCAGCAGCAATTTCTAATGCAAGCATGAGAGAGAAAGAATAGGCAATATCGGTATGCTCAAGGGGGGGTGCTTGCCTGGAAGCTCTGCCGAAAAGGAAGAAGGGTCGTCTTCGACGTAGTCGATCACAGTGGCATCGACGCCGGTCTCGGGGTCTACCGGAGAAGAAGAGGGGGGAAGAAACAGTAAATACGGAGCAGTCAAAGCATCACAAAATATAACAAGGCAATACGCGGTGCTAGGGGTGACCTAACGCAGTACTAGGTGCTACTGGCGAAGGGGGAAAACATCCGGGAAAGTATTCCTGGTGTTCGGCATTTTCGGACAGACGAATCAGAGGGGGGAATGTTGCATGTTCGCTATGCTAGGGATATGTGGCGGACGAACAGACTGCGTATTCGGATTCGTCTCGTCGTTCTGAGCAACTTTCATATATAAATTATTTTCATCGGAGTTACGGATTATTTTATATGATTTAAAAAGATTTAATCATTTACCGGGATTATTATTATTCAAAAATATATACTGCGTCAGCATGATGTCAGTGGTCAAAGTTTGACCGTTGACCAGTCAACTGACGTGTGGGTCCCGTCGATCATAGGCTATTAACTAACCTATCAGATTAATTAACTAAACTAAGTGATTAGGTTAATTAACTAGTTTTAATTAAGTTAATTAGTTCACTAATTAATTAATTAATTTTAATTTTACTATTATTATTTTAATTCTTTTTCATTTTTAATGGGGCTGGGCCGCAGCAGTCAGTGGCCCAGAGGCCTAGCGGGTGTGCGGGCAACGGTTGTGGGCACCGGGCGGAGGCCGTAGCCCGCCCGGTTACGGGGAGAGGCCGTCGCCATCCAGCCGTGGGGTCGCCGGTGTGGGGCTCCGGTGGAAGCAGGCGGAGCGCAGCGGTGGTGAGCTCCGGCGGGCAGCTGCTGGGCTGAGCAGGAGGTGGATGCGCGGCGTGGTCGGGGGCCGAGCGGAGGCGAGGCCAGCTGCGGCTTTTGAGGCTGGCGCGGGTCGGCGCAAGCGCGGCGGGGCTGCGGGC
This sequence comes from Thinopyrum elongatum, assembly GCA_011799875.1. NCBI lineage: Eukaryota > Viridiplantae > Streptophyta > Magnoliopsida > Poales > Poaceae > Thinopyrum > Thinopyrum elongatum. The sequence continues at coordinate 507,592,061 of CM022302.1, read as the reverse complement.
ATGCGTAGATGAGGCCACGCGCGGGCTAGCGCGGGCGGGGAAACGGCAGGGGGCGGCGAGCAGAGGCGGGCGGAGGCGCGGCGAGCGGCGTGCGGGAGTACGGAGAGCGCGAGCGGGGTCGCACGACGGGCGGTGACCGCGTCTACGGCAGGGTGAGCGGGCGCGGGCGCGAGCACAGCAGCAGGGGGGACGCGGCGGGGCGCACGCAGTCGCAGCGCGCGCGAGGCCAGGGCACGAGCGCGTCGCCGAAAGGGCGCAGTCCGGCGCGGGCTTGGCGGGCCACGGGGGAAAAGGGAAAAAAGGGTGGGGGACAAGGGGGGGGGGCGTCATCGGTCCAGTTGCCGAACTCTGGGGTTGTGTTATGTAGTGTTTGATACTTTGGTTATTTTTATTCTTCTCTTCTCTATTTATCTTGGGAGGAGGAGGGACGGTCCGGCGAGGGGGGGAAGGTTCGCGACGGCGTTGGGTGGGATCGGCGACGAGGTCGCAGGGGCGAGCGTCGGGGTCCGATGCCCCGATCCCCTTCTGGATCGAGGGGCAGGCGAGGGAGACGTGGGGGGGGGGGCGAGTGGGGTAGGTGGGCTAGGGTTTGCGGGTAGTGGGGGGGTTATGCGGGGAGAGGTGGGCTGGCCGGGGTGGGCTGGCCAGTTGGCTAGCTGGGCCGGGGCCCAGTGACCGGGGGGTGTTTTTGCTTTTCTCTTTTACTTTGTTTTATTTCTTTCTTTTTTGTCTTTGTCTTTTTATTTATTTTACCTTTTACTATTTTATTTTATTTCTTTAATAGTTTATAATTTTACAATAGGTAAAACCCACTCCAAAAACAGAGTTGTAAATCCAACTACTGCCACAAAAAGTTTTACCCCTGAACAAAATAGTTTGGTATTTTATAAAATTCAAAAGGCATTTATTTAATTATTTTACCTGCTGTTTTAATTATTTTAGAGCCTTTAACTACTTTATAAAAGTGTGATTTCTCCACCAATATTTATTATGAATTATTTGTCACATTTAGAACATTTTAGTTTAAATATTTGAAAACTTTTATTGTTTGACTTAAATTCAAATTTGGATTTGAATCGGTTTCGAACTAACGCGAGATTAACAACAGTAACTGTGGTAACGTGGCATCATTAACATGGGATTACTATTGCCTAACTATCGGGGTGTTACAAATCTCCTCCACTACAAGAAATCTCGTCCCGAGATTTTAAGAGGTAGAGTAAGGGGGAAAGTTCTGGTGACGAAATTCTATCGAGTCTTCTCGGTCTTGGTTGCTCTTCTCGAAGGAATCGATCCATTACATTGACGCCTTCATTTCTCTGCATCAATGCCTCATGATGAAGTTGTCGTCCTTTCTTCAGGATCGCCGTCGTACTTACGAAAGAATAAAGGGTGGGTATTCCGGGAGAACGGACCTCTGCATGGTTGACTATCTGGTCGATAACAACAGGGAAGGTGGCGGAAAGTAACTCTCGAATTGAAACCTTAGAAAATATCGAGAGCAAAGTAAGGACGTATCATGAGAAGTTTCAAGCGGGCAGGCAATCGTTCGGTGCCTGAAACAAGGCGTGAAAGGGGTTCATAGCAACGGGAATAAGTATTGTGTCTGATACCAGAATTGATGATCTCATCGGAAGTTGGCTCGTGAATTACATACAAGGCCACGCGCTAGGAATAACTTTGGGAACAGGGGGTGTACAGGAGAGTCAGGTTTCGATCCTGTGGAACTGTGGGTTATGGGCCCACCATGTGGGTTAAAAGTAGAAGGAGCGGTGACATCTTGCACGGTCATGATAGCAAGGCATGTCAGAGGATAGCCCGTCAGTTATGTTGACATCAACATCGGTACCAAGGGCGAGGGACGAAGAGAACCATTTTCCTGCTCGTTGAACAAGGCGGACTAATAGGCAAAGTTCTCGTCCATCGGTGCTTACCGAAATGTTAACAACAATAGTAACAGGGTCTTACTGACAGAGTGGTACAATGAGGTGCTTACCTAAGCAGGAGAATATTACTGCTTAGTTCATATAGACCACAAGAAAGGTTAAACAAAACAATGGAAAGGAAAATGTGATTATCAGATTAAACAAAACAATGGAAAGGAACATGTGTTTAAACACATATTTCAGGGATATATCCTTGCCAAGGACAAGCAGAGCACGATATCCACGACGGGATATAAAGTAGAAACCATTTAGGTAAGGGGGAGGAAATTCATGACATTACCCATACAACGGTGTTTGGATAATTGATAACGAAATTTTAGTATTATGCTTCAAATGTCCTTATTGAAAATCAGAGTACCACAAACATGCTTCGAGATAGCATAGACATGGTCATCAAGTAAAGATCAGACTTTCGGAATACAAAGGATCCAGCGGGAACTTCTTTATAGAATAAGTCTTACAATTTCCGGTTCATATAACGTCAGGTGTGCTAGGCATGACGTCACCTTACCGGTTCATATAAAGGCCAGTGTTATAACTCTTGGAAATATATTCCAACCATCATATCTAACCGAGATTCAGATCTGATTGATGTCAGGATACCGTAGACTCAGGATGCCTGAGAAGAAAAGGTGCACACAACTTGACGAGATGGCATTATAAGATTCTCGGGAAATGGACTATGGAAGCGAGTTCCGAAACAAGAGTTCATCATTAAATCAAGGAGAGGATGAGGATGTGGCTGATCGACTCAGCGACAACTCATCGGGATTTCCAAAAAGATGGGATTCCACAATTATGTGAACAAGGAGATAACATTTGTCAGATCAAATGATATAATGATGTATGCTCGAGGAAAACATACACAATTAAACATTGGTTGAAAGGTGCACCCGGAAATCTGGACTAGGTAGCATGATCAATGTTCGAATGATGATTCAATAATAAATAGACTTAGAATGAAACTATCGACCAATAACTTCAAAGCAATAGGGTTGCTAGAAGTTTAGAATTTACACATCACAGACCATTTGTCGGTATTCCTGTTAGAAACAACACGGGGACCAAGAAAAGAATGGTGATGGTAATAAGTATCACTTGCATCAAGAATTCTTAAGGGTGGTGAAATTCTCACGATGTTCTTGACATAAAAGATGGTAATACTCCAAGGTAAAGAAGAACAATTGCTGGATAGCAAGGAACTCAAGGTATAACACAAAACATGAACAAGTTTGTGTTGGAGGGAAGGCAGTAGAGTGGTCGATGATAACACTAATCATCGAGGGCAAGGATGGTCTTTCTCATCATGAATTCAATTGATATCCTGGAAGGAGTCAAAATGTTGATGATGATCACGACAAATTTTGTTGAGAGGCTCCACGAAGAAGCAATCGAACAGCGACTACATCAATCAAAAGGACTAATGCAGTGAAAGATTATTGGAACCACGGATACGACACCAACTCGGAATCAAGCTTGTTGTTCGAGGTGAAACGATAAGACAAGGAAGATCGACGTAAGCTTAGCTCATCGTCGAAAGTTGTGCTCCGAGAATAAGGACCAGGTAGCACAGTTAAAATCAGCACAATAATGATATAGCCGAGCAGGCTAGGAATGACGTGATCGAGCCCAAACTCGTAAGTAATGAAGGTTACCTAGAGTTGTTTAATCGCGGTGCGGACTCGATTCAGATACCGGTGTCCTAGAGTGTATAACAACTCAGAACCCGTGGAAAATTGGAATCGGCGAGAAATAATAGTTGATGAAGAACTCATAAGAAGTTATGTAGTTCCATGACATTCTCGAGATACCAAAGGGTAATACTCGAAGGTAGATCAAAGTAGAGGTCGGACAGGTGAAATGATGTGAAGAAGACAAGTACTTCAACTTGTCCGAGAAATGGGATCAAAGAAGAACAATATGGTCGGAACCACAATTGCAAAGGACCAAATATAGATACAAAATGAACTTATCACAAGGGGATTATTATTGTAACAAGAAGATTCCATGATAAGTTCCACATTGGGTCCATGGGCATGAACACAAGGTTCAAGGTCGACTCCCACTTCTCTAATGCACAACTTTCCATTCACTTCTCGCATTCGAAGAAGTTGTAGTGTTGAAATTTTATCTGGCATAACACTAGTAGAGTATGGCCCGTAGAAGTTTCCAGGTTCACACAGATTAGAAAAGGCATAGGTTCAACCCATCGGGCATCTTAGGGACATATACCACAATCTTCAGAGTAAATAACACAAATCATCGTAAGCAGAGCATGTCGTGGGAGTAAGTCTGACAGTAAGAATGGAGGGTACGTAGGAAGAGGCCGGATCCTAGCTACGGTGAAGTTGTGCACGCAAGATGTACGAGTTCAGGCCCTTCTCGGAGGAAGTAACAGCCCTGCGTCTCGGTGCCCGGAGGCTTGGTCGACTGGATTATGTGTGAAGTTAGAGGGGGTGCGAACCCTTGTGCCAGTGGAGGGGGGTGGCTTATATAGAGTGCGCCAGGACCCCAGCCAGCCCACGTTACAAGGGGTTCAATGTACATTAAGGTGAGACATTACTGATAACGCCAATAGTAAAGACATATAAATGATCATTAAGACCACGGAGTGAACGCCTGACCGTTGCCATCCTGAGCGACCTTAGACCTTCTGTACTCCGAGTGGTTTCTGGTATGGTCGAATGATGATACCCTGGTCGAATGGAATTGGGTTATCCGAGTGAACTGTTGGTCGAGTGGGTTGTACCCTGAGGTGATTTCAGTCAGTAGATGATGCTATCCTTTGAATGCCTTTGGCTTGAGAGCAGTGTCCTTGGGAAGGGTGTCTAGGTCAGGCCTATTACCCTACCCTAGGTACATGTCATCATCATTAGCCCCCGAATGGATCTGGGTCCGAGTGGAGAAGGGGTTGAAGATAGTTCCGACCGATTTATATGCTTCAGACGTATTTTAACCGGGCCGGTGATCTATGTAAAAACTTCAACTTCATTTCCAGTCACCTGGTTCCATTCAGAGGTTGTCGAGTGAACTTTGCTGATAAGCTCCGAGTGTCGGTATGGTATAAAATCTTCAGCGCGATTGGTCGCACTGCCGCTCCCGGATCTCACGGGATTCGAAATTTGGAGAAGCGCGCGGGATGGAGAGAACCGTAGTAAAAGGAGCAGATTAGGCAGGGACGCCTCGATTCTCGCGCCACCTTTTTCGCCACGTACTGATCGCGCGACTGTTGTGGGATTTGACAGGATTGCTTGGGCCCACGAGTCAGCCACTCGGAAGCAGGCCCATATAAGGCGTCGGGGCCGTGGTGTTCGTACAGTGCGCCCCATTCCCCTTCTTCTCCCTCAGCTTCTCCACCGCATTCACCTCCACCCTCGACGCCGTCGCCCCGCCCGAGCACAGCCTACTGCGATGGGAAAGGACAAGACGGCGGCCCTGGAGCGTGCGAAGAAGGCGACGGCGAAGGCGAAGGGCAAGAAGACGAGTCGGGGGGGAGGGTCGTCGTCGAGATCTGGCCTGCCGCCCGGCTGGATCCAGGGTGACTGGATTCGATCCACGATTCAGAAAGAGGACCTAGAGGATTTGGTCGAGGGGGGCTTGATTGCCCATGGATCCTGGAGGCTGCCAGGTGATGAGACCGAGCCGCGGCCGCAGGAGGGTGAGTGCGTCCTCCTCGCGACCCACGTGGACCGTGGTTTTTCCCTGCCTCCTCATCCTTTTTTCCGGGGTTTTCTGAACTTTTTTGGAGCCCAACTTCATCACTTTTCCCCCAACACCATCACATACCTCGCTGCGTTTGTTACCATGTGTGAGAGTTTCCTGGGTTGTCGACTACATTGGGGCCTCTTCAAACACATCTTTACTTGCTGCTCTCAGTCTGTGAAAAAGGCTAATCCGAGTGATGAGAGGACGCACGTGATCCAGATGTGCGGAGGTCTAGGGATCCAGATGAGAGGTAAAAGCACTTTTCCACCTATGACTCTTCCCGATTCAGTCAGAGGGTGGCAGTCGACCTGGTTTTATTGTAAGGACAAACCAACCCCTGGTCAGTCGACTGGCCTTCCCCCTTTCACCATGGAGCAAATTGAGAAGCCCTCTTCCTTGAAAGTGACTCCAGCAGAAAAGGTGGAGGTGACTATGTTGGTTGAACGAGTAGTCCAACTTGTCCGCGATGGTGTGACTGGCATGGATTTCCTAGAGGTGTTTCTCAGTCGCCGCTCCAGACCCGCGATCATCCTATGTGGATGTACTCGGGTACTGATGATTCCACTCGGATCCACCCGGAGGAAGTTGCCGAGGAGACGGTGGCGCAGTGGTTGCAGGGCATCACTGGAAACAAAGACAACCCCAGGGGGTCCAGGAGAATTCCACCACTCGACGCTGCTAACGAACCAGACAAGGTCTGACCTTTGGTGCCGAGTGACTTTTACTCTGATTTGTAAACTGCCTTTGGAACCGACTGATACTTGTTCAATTATTTGCCTCGCAGATTTATACTGAGATGTACTTGATGCCCAACGGAGAGCAGGATCCGGAGGGAGAGGCTAGTGGAGGCGAAAGCGGCGACTGGCAATCTGATGGAGAAGAAGAGGAGGAGGGTGAGGGCTCAAGTAGCAGTGAGGAAGTCGACTCTCCACCTCGCTCTGAAAGACGCTCCGATCAGACCCATGACCCAGCAAGTGTCCGTGGCAGAGCGGCTGCACCGACTGTGCAGACTTCGAAGCGCACTCGGACATCCTCACCCGCGCCGACTGAGAAGGCCTCGAAGCAGCTCAAGGTTGCGCCTTCAAAGCCCCGGAAGGCCTTGCCTAAGATCAAGGTTGACGTTCTCGTTACCTCTGCGTAAGTGTTTTGTTTCCACTCTTTGCTCAGGGACTCTTATATTTATTGTCGAATCATTCCCTTGCTTTACCAAGTGAGTTCTGACACTTGCAGTGCTGCTACTTCTGGGACTTCCATGAATCTTTACGAGGATGATGATGAGGAAACTGAAGACGCAGCCACTTCCAAAGCCGGTATGACTCTAACATCTAGTCTTCATTTTGCCAATTGATTTTGCAGACGACTGAACTCTTGCGGTTGAGTCTTTCGCAGTGCCGCAAAATATTATTGAACTTCCAGACAACGATGAAGAAATGCCCCAGAAGCCTGTGGGAAGGAGGGGAAAGACTTCGGGTAGGAGGGCGCCAGCCAGCAAGGTACCTCAGACGACATCAGTGCTAGAACCAGTGATCCAGCAGTCCGGAGACCTCAATCGGGTTTCTGTTACATTTGCCGATCCTGTGTCGACTGAAGGTCCTTCGGCGTCGACTGCTCAAGCCCCTGCCTCGTCCGTGCAACTCCATGCCTCAGATCCTCAGGCTGCTGCGACTGTTCCACCAACTCCGCTCTTCGTCACCCATCATGTCCCGGAGGATCCAGTGAATGCTGCCAAGGAGGCTATATGCCAGGCAGGTCTTATGATGGAGCAGATGAAGGTGATGCGTGAAGCCAGTCAGGTTGCTTATGATGCCAGTTCAGCTCTTCAGACCAACGTCCAGGTTAGCTGATTTTCGACAGATCTTTAGCTCATCGCTTGTTCTGTTAGGAAATTGTACTTGAAAACTGCTGCTTTATTATCCGTAAGATATCCGTGGATGAGCGTTTCGGTACCTTTAATGTGCATCTATTGCCAGTTTGCATCTTGTATCTGTACACCCACTGGGTGTTTCAACTTTTGCTGAGTAGTTTTTTCACTTGAGTCGACTAGGTCGCGTCGAGTGTATCTTTGAATTAGTTAGGGCACGCAGAGTGCACCCACTGGGTGTAGTCCCCGAGACTGCCGTCGAATGTTTGATTCGGTTGGGGTCTTTGTCAAATGTTTCTTTACAGTTCTTCCACTCGGTCCAGACAGGCTGTACCGAGTGGGATCCAGACCAGTGGGGGCACGCCAAGTGCACCCACTAGGTGTAGTCCCCGAGACCGCGGTCGACTGCGGGAAGTCGGCGGTGGTCTGAGAACAAATGTTGCCGGTTTTTTTTACCGGACGGACCATGTCGAGTGGAAAGTCGAACCAGTGGGGGCACGCCAAGTGCACCCACTGGGTGTAGTCCCCGAGACTACTGTCGAATGTTTGATTCAGCAGTGGTCTTAGAACTCTTTTTGCCATGATGACTTGAACTTTGCATCTATCGCTCGAAAGCAATCAATCTTTGTTTCTGTCGACTGACGTATCTTATTCGTGGATTGCAGAAATCTTGTGAGTTTGGTGCCCAGTTTGCTGAATTGAAGAAGAAACAGGCCCAACTCAATCTTGACCTGGAGATGGCCAGGGAGAACTTGCAAAAGGCTAAGGATGAAGCAGCTGCCATGGGGGGTAATAACTTGCCGACTGTCTGTCTTGCCATCTTTCTTTCCGCCCTTTGAGCCGAGTGACTCCACTCGAACAGATGTGCGTAGTGAAAACAGACAACTCCAAGCTCGTCTGAAGAATGTTATTTCTTTAGACAAAATGAAGCAGGCTCTGGAGCAGAAGGACCTCGACCTTGCAGCAGCACAGAAGACGGCGCGGGAGAAAACTGAACTTGCTGACAAGAAGCTGGCTTCAGTCGGTAAGTTGGAAGAAGAAAACACCAAACTGAAGACTGCCATTGACGAAGCCAACAAAGAAGCAACGCGACTGAAGAAGGACAAGGGGGTTCTGACTGACAAAGTTGAAGACCTCACTCGGAAGAGGGACGAGCTGGAGAACTATCTGGGAGGGCTTGCCAAGAAAATGTTCCTTATGCTTGAAGGTACTTTCTCCTTCCGACTGATTTGTTATTGTCGACTCGTCATATAGCTGTCGATTCACCATTTACCTGTGTGTACAGAATTCTGCCAGAACTTCGAGGAGGAGACTGGGCGGATTGAAACAAGCTTGGACCCCATCAACTCCCCAATTAAGGATGAAGCCGCCATGAACGTGCTTCGCACTACTAGGAAAAGGGCTATAGCTAATATGGACATTAATGGCGCACCACATATGTGGTGCGCCACTGCTATATAGCAGTGGCGCACCATGTGTAGGTGCGCCATTAGTGTCCTTATCACTAATGGCGCACCACACCCACGGTGCGCCACTACTAACAATTTTTTTTTCCAAAACTAGTAATGGCGCACCAGGGCATAGTGCGCCATTACTAGTTTTAACTAGTAATGGCGCACCACACACTTAGTGCGCCACTACTAACAAATTTTTTTTTACTTTTTTTTTGAAAACTAGTAATGGCGCACCACAACCACGGTGCGCCACTACTAACAATTATTTTTTTTATTTTTTTTGCAAAACTAGTAATGGCGCACCACGTAACAGGTGCGCCATTAGTAACCAGGGTTACTAATGGCGCATTGTTAGGTGGTGCGCCATTGGTAACCTGAGAGCAGCTAGATATTTTGGACAGCCACCTACCACACTCACTTTCCCCACTTCATTCTCTCCACCTCCTCCTCCAAGCTTGTCTCGGCTGCCTCCTCCTCCTCACCTCATTTGCACCATAGATTCACCCAAATTAAGTGGTTAAATTTCCTTTTTTTGATAGGTAAGTAAGGGGAAAGCTTTCTTTATGTTGTAGATCTACTTTTTTCTCCCTCCAACAACGTGCACATGCACTTTTTATGGCCTAGATCTACGTATGTTTGTGGTGTTGCATATGTTTGTGGTGTTGCATATGTTTGTGTTTGCAGGTACCGGTATTTGAAATGCGATAGTTGCCAATATTTTGCCGGAATGTTGATTCATTTCCGTTTCGGCGAGAATTTGGCACTATGCATTCTTTTTGGTCCTATTTTTAGGCAAAGTCATGCCAAATTTTTTTTTTGTTCTAAAATATCGTTTTGCTCTACCCCGCAGGCGACCATGGTCCGCACGATGACTGAAGGCATCGTGAATAGGTTTTTGAGCTCCGCGAAGGCCGAGATGCTTCAAAAGAACGAGACGGAGATAAGATGTCCGTGTCGAAGATGCAAGCTGAAGAGCCTTATGGACCCGGATTCCGTACAGGTGCGGGACCACCTGCTCTTGTGTGGTTTCATGGATGGCTATTGGTGGCAAGGTGATGAAGATGATTATGAAGTCGTCCATGGGGGCCGGGCAAGAAATGAGGAAGGGCAGCAAGACAACCGCGGCGAGGGCGGGCGAGAAGACGAAGAATCTCCAGGACATGATCACGAAGTAGATGCAGTACACAGTCATCATGTAGAAGATGCCGGAGATGATGATGAGGAAGATCAAGATGAAGGGCATGATCATGAAGATGAAGATGCCGGAGCAGACGACGATGGACCATCGATGGGCTGGGTGCAGGACCCTCATATTCAAGAGCTGCTTCTCAAGCAGACGGATAACGCAAGAGCTGCCGCCCGAGAGAAAGCCAAGCTGGATCAACTGGAGATAGACGCGGTTACTCCATTGTATGAAGGATGCAGGCCCGAGGATACCCGCCTGAAAGTAACGCTCATGGCTCTGGAGATGAAGGTAAAACACAAAATGACCGACTCATGCTTCGACGAGAACATGTCATTCTGGCACGAACGTCTTCCCAAGGGGAACAAGTGCCCGACCAGTTTCGAGGAGGCGAAGAAAATCATGTGTCCTTTGGATTTACCGCACGTGAAATACCATGTGTGCATGAACAATTGCATCATTTATCGGGATGAGCACGCGGAGTCTACCATATGTCCGGTGTGCGGCGTCACTCGATACAAGAAGAGGAAGAAAGCTCCTCGAAAAGTGGTGTGGTACTTTCCGATCACTCCTCGTCTGCAGCGGTATTTCACGGACCCTAAGGTAGCAAAGCTCCTGCGTTGGCACACGGATAGGGAGGAGAAGAAGCGAGAAGATGACGGAAATGATCCGGAGATAAATAAAAAAGACAAGATGCTGAGTCACCCTAAGGATGCGAGCCAGTGGCAAGCGTTGAACTTCGAACAACCAGACTTTGGGAACGATCCAAGGAACATCGTGCTGGGCGCGAGCACCGATGGAGTCAATCCGTTTGGCAGCCAGAGAAGCACACATAGCACCTGGCCTGTGTTTGTGTGGATGTACAACCTTCCCCCCTGGTTGTGCATGAAGAGGAAGTACATTCACATGAGTATGCTAATTGAAGGGCCGAAACAACCAGGGAACGACATCAATCTGTATCTGGGGCTGCTGAAAGAGGAGCTAGACACGCTGTGGAAAACGCCAGCCAATACGTGGGACGCCGCAGAGAAAGAATATTTCCCTATGAGAGCCGCACTGCTCACGACGGTGCACGACTATCTCGGTTACGGATATGTTGCGGGGCAGGTGGTCCACGAATTTTCTGGATGCGTCAGGTGCATGGATGACACAACGTATCGCCAGCTAGATAGAGATCCCGGGTCTTCGAAAACCGTGTTCATGGGACATCGAAGGTGGCTTCGCGACGATGACTCATGGAGAAAACACAAGGATTTGTTCGATGGTGAAACCGAACCCCGAAGACGCCAGCGTACGAGGAGCGGCGAGGAAATAGACGAGCTGTTGAAAAATTGGAAAGAGTGCCCACCGCCGGGAAAGAAGCGAAAGGCGCCAGAGCCGGGAAAGAAGCGAAAGGCGCCAGAACCGCTGCTGAAGGTATGGAAAACGAGGTCTGTTTTCTGGGACTTGCCGTACTGGAAGATCCTCCGTGTGCCTCACAGCCTTGATGTCATGCATATCATGAAGAACGTGTGCGAGAGTGTGCTTGGTACCCTGCTCAACATGCCAGAGAGGACCAAAGATGGGCCGAAAGCAAGGGCAGACTTGAAATCAATGGGCATCAGGGAGGAGCTTCACGCTAATGATGATGATGATGATGATGATGATGATGAGGCGAAGGACACGGAGAGTCGTCGCAAAGGCAAAAAGGCCAAGAAGATCGGAAATGACTGCCCTCCCGCGTGCTTCACTCTAAGTCAGGAGGAGATCGAGCAGTTTTTCACCTGCCTAGTAGGAGTAAAACTTCCTTACGGTTACGCGGGGAAGATAAGCAGATACCTAGACTCAGCGAAGTAGAAGTTCAGCGGGATGAAGTCTCACGACTGTCACGTGCTGATGACGCAGATACTTCCAGTTGCAATCCGTGGGATCATGGACGCGCACGTCCGTGAAACGCTATTTGGCCTATGCAACTTTTTCGACGTCATCTCTCGGAAGTCGGTTGGCGTGAGGCAACTCAGAAGGCTACAGGAAGAGATCGTGGTGATACTATGCGAGCTTGAGATGTACTTCCCGCCCGCATTCTTTGATCTTATGGTGCATCTGCTGGTCCATATCGTGGATGATATCATCCAACTCGGGCCGACGTTCCTGCACAGCATGATGCCGTTCGAAAGGATGAATGGTGTCATCAAAGGATACGTTCGCAACATGTCACATCCAGAGGGAAGCATAGCCAGGGGCTTTCTGACCGAAGAGTGCATCTCCTACTGCACGAATTATCTAGGCATCGAGAACTCCATTGGTCTGCCCGTCAACAGGCACCTCGGCAGGCTCGCTGGATGGGGTCACCGCGAGGGTCGCCGCAAAATGCATGTCGACTTCGAGGGTCGACTCGCCGGCTTTGAAAGAGCAAACCTAGTCGCGCTACTACACATAGACGTGGTCGATCCTTGGGTGGTAGAGCACAAAACCTTTATTGAGAAGACGTACAATGACCGAGGCCAACAGAGGACGAACGGAGATATAATCAAAGAGCACAACTCATGTTTCACGCGTTGGTTCAAGGAGAAGCTTCTGTCGTACCCTTTACCTGAGGATTCTTCCGCGGAAGAAAAACTCATATTCGCCTTGTCATAGGGCGCCGAGCACAACCTAATGACCTATGAGGCTTACGATATCAACGGCTACACATTCTACACCGAGGAAAAGGACATGAAGAGCGATGGTTATCAGAACTCCGGGGTAACGATGGAATCCTACACCGGTAACGACAAGGACAGATACTATGGAAGGATCGAGGAGATCTGGGAGCTGAGCTACGCTGGAGAGAAGGTCCCGATGTTCCGTGTCAGATGGGCCAAGAGCGTCCTAAAAGAAGACCGGTATTTCACCACCATGGTTATACCCGAAGCCAAATCCAAGACCGCGGGCGCAAACGTCACCGCGAAAAATGAGCCATGGGTACTGGCTTCCCAAGTGGACCAATGCTTCTTCATTACCGACCCGTCAAAGCCCAGTCGTGTTGTCGTGAGGAGAGGCAAAAGGAAGATCATCGGAATGGATGGAGTCGCCAATGAGCAAGACTTCGACAAGTACGGCGACCCGAAGATGGAACATGACGACGACGATGAAGTGCCATACACCACAAGAAGAAGCAGGACCACCCTACCTAAAGGACGTCCGTTCAAGAGAAGAACTCCATTTGCGAAAAAGAAGGGCAAGAAGATTGTGAAAAGATAGCTAGCTAAGATCGATTGTATTTAAATTGTAGTCTTCATTTCTCGATTGTATTTCGACATATGGAAATGACATTTCTTCTGTTCTAGTCCTCATGAATATTTATTTATGTTTATTCTGGTATTGAATTTCTAACTCACAAAAAGTATTGAATTTGTTAATATTTTTTCAAATTTGATGATATTTTTTCATATTCATAAATGTTTTACCAATTCACAAATGAATGCAACTAAAAATCCAACAAAAAGTTACTAATGGCGCACCAGGGGAAGGTGCGCCATTGCTATCACTGTGTTTATGGCGCACCCCCAGATGGTGCGCCATTGCTAACCTTCCCCCCTCTGTATGTATGTGTGTGCTGTCCATCTCGCCAGCCGTTCATCCTTCTCCCAATCTCACATCTCTCTCAGCCGGAGCAGCGCCCGACCCACTGCGCCGCCGCCCCACCCACTGCGCCGCCGCCCCTACTGCGCCGCCGCCCTCGCCCGTGGGACGCGTCCGCTCCCAATCCGCGCCCCCGCCGCCTCCCTCTCCCCATCCTCCCCTTCCTCCCCCTCCGACCCCACCCCGCTCACTCGCTCGCGCGCCGGGATGACGACGACCTCGCCTCCGCGTGCCTGTGCTCGCGAACGGCCGACCAGATCGAGCGCGCCAGCCTGATTGCTCCGTCGCGCCGTCGTCGAGGTATGCACTCTCTCGCCCAATCTTCTCCTCTTCCCTTCCCTTCCCTTCCCTTCCCTCCCCTCATGCCCTTGGTTTGCTTCCTCAGGCAGGTGCACTCACGCGTCCAGCGGCGAACCCTAGCCGTACCTCAGAGCGGAGACGGCGCCTTCCCCAACACCTCTGTCTGGCACAAGCCCCTCTGGTAAAACTGCATCTTTGCCACTTAGTGATGCTCTGTGTGCTTGTTTTCTTGATCCAAATGGGTTACCAAGTTGGAAGTTAACTACAGACAGATGAGGAAGTTGAAGTATTCAGTGCTATCTTGTGATCATTTCCTTCACACCATCCTGTAGGATGTTTAAGATGTTTTTAAAATGGGCAGTAAAATGACCAAATAATCAGATGTACAGTTTTTCACGATGTACACTCAAAACTAATGACTCTGAATCTCTGCTACTGAACATCATTGCCAATTGTGCAAGGTCTTTGTAAAAATACTTGCTTGCAACTGTACATTTGCTTAACTATGGGATCATTTGCTTGCAACTGTCCAAATGGTTTTACTGTCCAAAAAACAGCATAAATTGGAAAACAAGCAAAACTCACTTATGAGTCTAATTTATGCCTAGAATGGCAGTATTTAACCCTCACTTATAATGTATACACTAGAAAATGTACTTTTTTAGTGTTCTGTTGTTCTAGAAGTGCATAAGCATTTGTACCAAATAGCATATAGAAACAGTGCATGCTTTCTGCTTAATGTCTTATAATCATTTGTTATTTCTATGTTAAATCTCATGTTCACACGGCTAGCTGCAAGTCAGCATGCCATTGGAAATGTTCAACTTTAAAGAATCATCAAAACTACGGACTTTTCGATGGGTTGTAGCAACATTTGCATTGAATCAATTTCTGCACATCAAAATTAAGCATTTACCATAGGTTAGAAGGTCAAACTTAATATTGATTTTATGGTTGTTGAGATGATTCCAGATAGCATGATATTAAATATACCGTCTCCAGGCAAAGTGCATTTTCTAGTGTATACATTATAAGTGAGGGTTAAAAACAAATGCAGTATAGGGTTATCTCGGTTTGTCGTCACAATCAGAATTACAATGTGCAATGCAATGCAATGCTATAAGGAATGGTCAGATGAGCTGCTCCAGTTGTACTGGTTTTAGAAGTATTGCTTGTTTTCCAATTTATGCTGTTTTTTGATCTTTTATGCCAATTAAGTGTATTACTTGTGATGATGCTGCTGCTGCTGTACTACTTGTGATGCTGCTGCTGCTGTACTACTTGTGATGCTGCTGCTACTTGTGATTTTGTCAAGTGATGCTGCTGCTACTTGTGATCTTCTGAAATGACCCCTTTCTCCTGAAATGTTGATTAATTTCCGTTTCGGTTGAGAATGGGGCACTCCTAGGTCAAGAAAATTAGCAAAGGTCATGCCCAATTTTCTTGACCTAGAAGGTGCCCGATTCTCAACCAAAACAAAAATTAATCAGCATGTATCTTGACATCAACCAACTTTCTGGACACATCCCTCGACAACTAGGTTATCTTGAGAACTTAGAGGAGTTGTGGCTTTGGAAAGAGGCCTTGGAAAGCTACTCCTACTAGCTAGATGGAGATCTGTGCTCTGCTGTGGCACACACTAGTTAATTAATTAACCAAAACTAATCTCTGGTCAAAATGATGGGCTAATCATGTGATTAAATGATAGGAGAGGGATGCATGGCAGTGGCACCCATTGGAGCCATACATATATACAAAGCTATAAAAATATTATACAATAGTAGTGATCTAGTGCTTTAGTGGTTGGATTAGTTTAGTATTTTTTCACACACTCAGACACCCTTGCTTGCCATGTGTGTGAGAGAGATAGTGAGAGGAGACAAGAAGAAGGGGGTTAGGAATAACTCTAGTAGCACCCTCTACAAGCTGCTACTGCTTCCGAATAACCTAACAGCCATCGAAATCTAGTTTGAATCAGAAAAATGTGAGAAAACCCATCGATTGAGGCGGACAACTAGTTGTAGATGAGGAAGGGCATTTGAGGCCCCATCGAGTCTATGAAGATGTGATGGGTCCTGATATATTGACTTGTGGATTTATTTTTTCCTAGACTGCATTTAAGAAATAACTCTAGTAGCCTTTTTTCCAATTTAGAGCGAACATGGCCCACAACGATGAGGCCGGCGGTTCGGGCGGCAAGGCATTCTGGGAGCTGTCCCAGGAGATGGAGGAAGAACCTCAGCGCTATGAGGACGCCGCGAAAGACACCAATCCTGACTACACAACCCCTAGTGGCGTCGGGGATGACACCACTGATGGTGCCGCCGAGGATGCCACCACTGATGATGGCAGCGCACGCACAGATGGCAGCCAACCGAAGAGGCAACGGAAGGACCGGCGCCCAAATGTGCTCGGCACCGTCAAGGAGGAATTTACTGAAGTGTCCTCCGGTGGGCATCCAACGGCGCCCAAAGAATTAGTCAAGGGGTACGCGGGACAGCTCGGGTGCATTCTCCGGAGCACCGTCTCGATCAACACCGAGAACCTAAGGCATCGTGACCGAGGGAATTTGCGCAAGCTCCTCTTCACGAAGTTGCACGAACGATACAAGTTCCCCGGTGACTGCGCAAACACACGCCTCTCAGGGAATAAAGTGAACAATGCCGCCCTCATGAAGATGAGCACGGCCCTGGCTACTTGGAGAGCCGTGGTGAAGAGTAGGATTCTAAGAGGTGATAGTTATGAGAAGATCAAGGAGAAAAATCCTTCGATCAGCGAAGCTGACTACCTGGAGTTCAAGATCAAGTGCGAGAGCAATGCATCTGAGGAATCAAGTCAGTGAGGGAAAGATATGCGGGACTTGAACTTAGGGGTCCACACACTCGGTCCCGGCGGTTACAGAGTGGCGGAACCTATATGGGACAAGGAGGACGCGGAGCGTGCCGAGCAAGGCCTACCGCCCCGCTTCGATAAATACCGTGACAAGCAAACCAAGAACTATGTCAGGGCCCGGTACAAGGTGGACCCGGTAACAAAGGAGCTTACCACGGATGCGAAGACCAAGGCGCTTGAGCTTGTTCTGGTAAGGAATACACCCCCGCGTAATTAGCTCCATATGGTTGCATTTTAATTAATGAAGCCAAATTTCTAAATGGTTCACGTTCCTTCCGCAGGAAACTGAAAGCAGTAGCGCGGGGTCGTCTAAGAGCTCCCCTTGGGACACCACTTTAAATAGGGCGTTGAACGTAATGAAACACAAGGATAAGCTCAGTAAGCCGTCGTCAGCTGGTCGTGTGGCCGACAAATGCTTGTCCACGAAATGGTCGGATTACTATACCGCTGGACGAAAGGAGAGAAAGACCAGCTCGGAAAGCCAGGAGCACGAGGTTCAAGAACTCAAGGCACAAGTGGCGCGGATTCCGGAGATAGTCAAAGAGCAAGTGCGAGACCAACTGGGAGCGACGATCACCGCCATTGTGCCTACCTTGATTGAGGGGCTGCAGGCGTGGATTGCGGGCGGCCAACAGGGGCCGCCCCCGATTCCCAGCTTCATGGGCAGCAACTCGCACAACGCGCCGGCGGCGCCATTGGTGTCTCCGGCGGAGGCGGCATTGGTGTCTCCGGCGTCGGCGTCGGCATTGGAGCTTAATGCACCCGGGTGTGGGAAGAATACGCCGGCCGGCACCTCGGCAGCAAGCGGCCCCTCCGTCACTTGCACGCCCGCCGTTGGCGGTGCCTCGACATTAGCCGAGCTCGACGCCATCACGGTAACTAATTAAGCCTCTCGGCCGATGACTTCATCTCCTTGCCTTTGACTGGGCATCCCTGATGCCCTACATGTTTTCGCAGGGCGCCGCCGACGTTCCATGCACTCTCCTGCACTTCGTGGAAGGCCAGTTGATCGATGTCGCCAAGGCCAGAATCGTTCAACCGGGCAGCCGCGTGTTCCACGGTAATCCGATGCCACCCACCGTGTATAGGGTTCAACTGGTTCGGGTGCTGCCGGGCTGCGACGACTTGTTACCTCCGTTTCGACCCCCTGGGGCCGACGAAGATGATGTGATGACCCTCAGCGCCTGCTTAAGCTGGCCCCTGCTTTGGCCGAAGAGCCAGATTCATTTGGGGGTGGGGGACACCACCCCACAGACAACACCGCCAGTCGTGCCGGCGCCAAGCCATGGCAAGACCGCCGCAACGCTACCGGACATGCCGGACATGCATATGGCACAGGATCCGGACATGCATATGGCACAGGATCCGGACGACGACGACGACGATGGTACATTTACCAATGTCGATAAGTACTTCAACGAACATGGGTACGGTGACGAATTCTTGGGGCCTCCTTCTCAAGAACCCAACCCAGCAAAAGACGATCGCGATCTAGCTGGTACCGCGGAGAAACCCAATTGCAATAGGCGTCGTCTGGCGTTCAGTTCTCAGGAGATGCCTCCAGCTGCCGCCTTCACCGAGCCTCAGATAGCCGAGGTGCGAAATATTATCTGCCCCAACACACTCAAGAAGGCGGTCTCTGAGCAGAACTCGATCCCATTACAGCAGAAGAAGAAGGGACGGCAAAGAAAGAATAACAAGTAGGGTGCGAGCCAGCCGGCACCGAGTACGATCTGTGCTCAGGACGGGCCACCTTCACATAAGGATATCTCGAGGAGGGTGCATGTGGCGGGTAGGCCGATGCTACCGACTAATCTACTCAATGCTGCAACCGGTGCTATGCGGAGTCTGCATGACAGTGTTCTTTCTTTGGAGAAGCGGCGTCTCTCCGAGAATGATGTGGCATACCCGGTTTTCGTGGCCAAGGTGCCAGAGGGCAAGGGCTTTGTTGATAGCACCATCGGGGCTTTGATCGTCCTGTGGGTTGATGACATCTTCGCTATGTTTAACCTTCATCCGCTGCACTACACCTTCATTCGGCTATTTTCGCTGAGTATGGAGATGCGGATCATTAGAGACAAGACCCCGGACATCGTGATAGTCGACCCCTTCTACATGCGTGCCAAGATCTTGGGCAGCGCTGGGGACCGGCAAGTCGCGAGTTCATACCTCGAAGGCGTCATTCTGGCAAACCCAGATAAGGATAACTTCCTCGTGCCTTACTTTCCCGAGTAAGTCATCCCCTCACCGCCCCGTAACATATGATTTCTTAGATTTCGATCGTTCTTTTTTTTTTCTAACATTCCGTGTTTTGTGCAGTGACACACATTGCACACTCATCCTCTTAAGCCCGAAATATTCCACGGCCACGTATTTCGACTCGGACCGTCATTCAAAGAAAGACTACACAAATATCAAGAAAGTTCTTGATGAAGCTCTTCCCGGCTACGCCAGATCTGGAGGCACCTTCAGCAGGCCAATTCGTAGGTACGGCAAGCACGTGTTCACCCACAATACGACGTTCCCCTGTGTCAAGCAGCCGCCTGGCGGTCAGAAGGATGCCTACTACGCCCTCCATCACATGCGGGCGATCGTACGGGACCATAATCAGCTTCTGCTACCAAATAATCTCAAAGATTGGGCCGCATGCTTGTCGGCAATCCAGGACGCGGACATCAGACAAGAATTCTTTCGCATCCAGTCGGAGTTTGCGGAAATCATCCATCAAGATGTCCTTCGTACCTCGGGGCAGTTCTACCTCAGATATCAACCGTCCAACAGTGAGATAGAAACAACGCTACAAATGCAGGCTGACAACGCCCGCGATTTCATGACCATCACGAAAGACGGCGGCTTCATCCACGCTCCGGTCCCTGAGTCGAGTCGAAAGTAGTGATGCTATGTAGTTCTGAAATATCGATTAGCTCATGTTGTAATTAAACTTTAATGAACTTGTATGTCTCTTTAGTTTGGACAGTCGTTCAACTTATATGTAATCGATGCTATTTATTAGTAGGACCATGAATCGTGCTATTAATGTGTTGCTTTTCTCTTCCGATCCTTTTGTTGCATACTTATATATTGCTTATGTATTGTCTGTGAATTGCTACTAACGTTTTGTTTGTCTAGTGCATAGAGATGCCGTCGTATGTCGTGTACAAGGGTAAGGTTCCCGGAGTCTACGACGACTCGGAGGAGTGTCAGAGACAGGTTCACCGTTTCAGCGGTAACAGTTACAAAGGGTACACCACTAGGGCGGAGGCGGAAGCTAGATACGCACGCTATCTAGCGGGAGAGAGGAGGGAGCGGAGGAGGAACCGGATGAAGACCAGTTTCATCGCGATGATGCTCATCGTGACCGCAGCTCTCTTCTATGTGATGGTAGTTTAGATGATCGATATCGACTTGTAATGTGAAGACAAACTCGCTACTCGCGGTCTCGAGACTTGTAATGTTCTAACTTTGTTCGGTATTTTGAATTCGGAGACTAATATGATGAATTGTATTCGGAGACTAATCTTCTATTGTATTCGATAAATCTGCTGTTTATATGTTGTGCTGTCTATATTCTGTGCAGTAATATATTTTGTAACCTGTGCAAATATCAGAAAAGAAAAATAATAATTCCTAATATTCATACTAGTGGCGCACCATACTGCACTTTAGTGGCGCACTGCAATAAACACACTAGTGGCGCATTATCTAGAAGTGCGCCATTAGTAACCCAGAGCACAAGGTAAATATGGCCCCCTAGGAGGCATAGTAATGGCGCACCGTTTGACATATTAATGGCGCACTGCCTGGTGCGCCACTATTGTCTGGTATACTAATGGCGCACCAGGGGTGCGCCATTAGTATTTGTTACTAGTGGCGTGATGATAGTGGCGCACCTATAGTGCGCCATTAATGGCCAAAACAGGTGCGCCACTAATTAGCCTTTTCCTAGTAGTGCCGATTAGAATCTCGTCTTGCCAGTGCCATGGACTACCTCGCCCGACTGAAAGTGGCGGTGTCGCGGGTCGACATTGCGCTCTGGCCAAGGGTGACATTCCAGAATGATCTCGAGTCTCTGATGACTCGACTCAACGAGATCCCTGGTCGAGTGCAGGAATGGAAGAAGTCGTCTGCTCGCTGTGGAGCTGACGTGGCTCTGTCTTTGGTTCGTGTCCACTGCAAAGAGGCCAAGGAAGAAAAGCTAGCAACACTCAAGGTCGCCAATACCAAGAAGCTTCAATTCCAGTCCTTCATGGAGACCTTCATTGAAGCAGCCACTCGTATTGCAGATGGAATTGACCTGGATGAGTTCGTCGAGGCTGCCAGCCCTCCTCCTGCGGAGTGAACAAACTTTATGTCTTGCTTAAATTTGCCTCCGAATGCCGAGTGATTTTGTAACCGTTAAGCTCCTTCGGGGCTGAAGTCTGAGCACTTTTATCCGCGGTTCTAAATCTTGCGAGATTTATCTGAACTTGGTTTTTCTTTAAATACGGTGTCTTCAGCTTTACCGCTTTTGAATCTCTTAACTCCGAGTGGGACTTGTCTTTTCGCTCGGAACAGATATTTGTACTTGAGATGCAGCTCCGAGGAGAAAGTCGCAGACAACCCGCACCTCGTCGTCCTTGCAGATCTGGATGAAGCGTACATTGTACATGTGGCGCAGCTCTAAGGAGAAGGTCGCAGACGACCTGCACCTCGTCATCCTTGCGGATCAGGACGGAGCATGTGGCCAAGTCCCCGAGCGAGAGGATCGCTCTTCACTCGGAGCGTGTTTTTCCATAGGCGAGTACGAGACTGGAGCTAAGCTCCCGAGTGAGAGGGTTGCTCTTCACTCGGTAGGATTTTTTCAAACTGAGGCGAGTACGGAACTGCAGCTAAGCCCCCGAGTGAGAGGGTTGCTCTTCACTCGGTAGGATTTTTTCAAACTTAGGCGAGTACGGAACTGCAGCTAAGCCCCCGAGTGAGAGGGTTACTCTTCACTCGGTAGGATTTTTTCAAACTTAGGCGAGTACGGAACTGCAGCTAAGCCCCCGAGTGAGAGGGTTGCTCTTCACTGGGTAGGATTTTTTCAAACTTAGGCGAGTACGGAACTGCAGCTAAGCCCCCGAGTGAGAGGGTTGCTCTTCACTCGGTAGGATTTTTTCAAACTTAGGCGAGTACGGAACTGTAGCTAAGCCCCCGAGTGAGAGGGTTGCTCTTCACTCGGTAGGATTTTTTTCAAACTTAGGCGAATCGGATTCATAACTAAGCCCCCGAGTGAGAGGGTTGCCTTTCACTCGGAGTTTGTTTTTGAAACTTAGGCGAATCGGATTCGCAACTAAGCCCCCGAGTGAGAGGGTTGCTCTTCACTCGGAGTTTGTTTTTGAAACTTAGGCGAATCGGATTCGCAACTAAGCCCCCAAGTGAGAGGGTTGCTCTTCACTCGGTAGGATTTTGTTTTTGATCTTAGGCGAATCGGGTTCGCAGCTAAGCCACCCACTGGGGGATTTTGAACACATGTATAAGTAACAACAATCATTTAGGAGACTGTAAAACTGTGTCTTTGATAAACAAACTGAGAGGAACTTCTTATTACATCTCATCAGTCCGAATGTTTAAGTATGAAAATGGCGGAGCAGCTCCGCATTCCAAGCGCGTGGCTCGTCTTTCTTCTATTCCACATTGTAGAGGTGATATGCTCCGTTGTGCAGCACCTTGGTGACGATGAAGGGACCTTCCCAAGCGGGAGCAAGCTTGTGAGGTCGTTGTTGATCCACTCGGAGCACAAGGTCTCCTTCCTGAAATGCTCGACCTCTCATGTTTCTGGCATGGAATCGACGAAGGTCTTGCAGATAAATGGTCGACCGGATCAAGGCCATCTCTCTTTCTTCTTCCAGAAGATCAACAGCATCTTGTCGAGCTTGTTCTGCTTCAGCTTCTGAAAAAAGTTCTACTCGGGGCGCGTTGTGATGCAAATCACTCGGCAGCACGGCTTCGGCCCCATAGACCATGAAGAAGGAAGTCCGACCAGTCGACCGATTTGGTGTTGTTCTCAATCCCCAAAGGACTGATGGTAGCTCGTCTACCCAAGCGCCTGTAGCATGCTTGAGATCACGCACCAATCAGGGTTTCAGCCCTTGGAGAATCAAACCGTTTGCCCTTTCGGCTTGCCCATTCGACTGCGGGTGGGCGACTGAAGCGTAGTCGACCCATGTGCCTTGGGAAGCACAGAAAGCCTTGAACTCATCTGAATCGAAGTTTGAACCATTGTCCGTGATAATGCTGTGTGGAACTCCATATCTGAATGTTAACTCTGATGAAACTGACAGCAGTACTTGAATCGAGGTTTTTGATGGGGTTGGCTTCGGCTTCAATCCATTTAGTGAACTTGTCGACTGCTACAAGCAGATGGGTGAAGCCACTCCTTCCAGTCCTCAGAGGCCCAACCATATCCAATCCCCAAACAGCAAATGGCCAGACGAGCGGAATGGTCCTCAAGGCTGATGCAGGCTTGTGGGACATGTTGGAGTAGAACTGACAGCCCTTACACTTGTCGACTATTTCTTTTGCCATCTCATTTGCACGCAGCCAATAGAACCCTGCTCGGTATGCTTTGGCCACGATGGTCCGAGAGGACGCATGGTGACCGCAGGTTCCCGAGTGGATGTCATTTAGGATCAATCGACCCTCTTCTGGAGAGATGCAGCGTTGAGCAACTCCGGTAACACTTTCTCTTAAAAGTCGCCCTCCAATAACCGTGAAGGCTTTGGATCGACGAACAATCTGGCGGGCCTCATTCTCGTCTTCTGGGAGCTCTTGCCTAAGCAAGTATGCAATATATGGCACCGTCCAATCGGGGATAATCACCAAAACCTCCATGATTAGGTCGACCACTGCTGGGACTTCAATCTCAGTCGGATCGGTTGAGCTTATCGGTTGTGGGGGCTCCTCTGTAAAAGGATCTTCTTGAACGGACGGGGTGTGGAGATGCTCCAAGAACACATTACTGGGAATAGGCTCCCGCTTGGAACCTATCTTCGCCAGGTCATCAGCTGCTTGATTCTTGACTCGGGGTATGTGATGGAGCTCTAACCCCTCAAACTTCTTTTCCAATTTTCTCACTGCATTGCAATAACCAGTCATGCCGGACTCCTGATGTCCCACTCCTTCATCACTTGATTGACCACTAAGTCTGAGTCGCCGTAAAACATTAGGCGACGGACGCTGGGTGAAATGGCCATACGCAACCCGTACAGAAGTGCTTCATATTCAGCTTCATTGTTCGAGGAATCAAAGTGAATCTGGAGAACATAACTGAGCTTGTCACCTCGCGGGGATACCAGGACTACTCCAGCGCCGGACCCATTCAACATTTTGGACCCATCAAAGAACATAGTCCAATGTTTCGAGTGAACCTGAGTCGGTTGCGCCTGCTCAATCCACTCGGCGAGGAAATCTACTATTGCCTGAGACTTGATTGCTTTCTTTGCCTCAAACTTGATATCCAAAGGAAGGAGTTCAATCGCCCACTTGGCCACTCGACTAGTTGCGTCCCGATTGTTCAGAATTTCAGATAATGGGGCATCGCTGACGACTGAAACTAAGTGGTCTACAAAGTAATGTGCAACTTTCTTCGTGGTCAAGTAAATCCCATAGACAAGCTTCTGATAATGCGGGTATCTTTGCTTGGATGGAGTTAAAACTTCAGAAATATAGTACACTGGGCGTTGAACCTTGTAGGCTTTGCCTTCTTCTTCCCGCTCGACCGTGAGCACTGTGCCGACAACTTGTCCAGTGGCTGCAATATATAGCAACAGAGGCTCTTTGCTGACTGGAGCAGCAAGCACCGGCTGGGTGGAAAGCAGGGCTTTGAGCTCTTCAAACGCTGCTTCAGCTTCAGGATTCCACTCGAACTTGTCAGACTTCTTCATCAGCCGGTAAAGAGGTAATGCCTTTTCACCGAGACGTGAAATGAATCGACTCAATGTAGCCAAACTACCAGTAAGCTTCTGAACGTCATGCACTCGCACTGGGCTTTTCATTCGGAGGATTGCACTGACCTTTTCAGGGTTTGCGTCGATTCCTCGCTCGGAAACAAGGAAACCGAGTAACTTTCCACCGGGTACTCCGAATGTACACTTCGAAGGATTTAGCTTGATATCATATCTTCTCAGGTTGGCAAAGGTTTCAGTGAGGTCAGTCAGTAGGTCGGAACCTTTGCGTGACTTGACCACGATGTCATCCATGTAAGCTTCCATGTTCCGACTAATTTGAGTGAGCAGGCACTTCTGAATCATACGCATGAACGTGGCACCAGCATTCTTGAGGCCAAAGGGCATGGTAACATAGCAAAAACACCCGAATGGGGTGATGAAAGCGGTCTTTATTTCGTCGGGTCCATACAATCGGATCTGATGGTACCCGGAATATGCATCCAAGAAGGACAATCGCTCACACCCCGCAGTCGAGTCAACTATCTGGTCAATGCGGGGCAGAGGGAAATGATCTTTCGGGCAGGCCCGATTGATATGTTTGAAATTGATACACATACGAAGTGATTTGTCTTTTTTGGGGACCATGACAACATTGGCGAGCCACTCGGATTGGTATATCTCTCGGATGAACTCAGCTGCTAGAAGCCGAGCCACCTCTTCGCCAATTGCTTTTCTCTTCTCCACAGCGGACCGGCGGAGGTGTTCCTTGACAGGTTTTGCTTTCGGGTCGACTCGCAAACGGTGCTCAGCCAGTCCCCTGGGTACACCGGGCATGTCAGAAGGCTTCCATGCAAAGATGTCCCAGTTCTCACGGAGGAACTGGATGAGCGCTTCTTCCTATTTGCTGTCAAGTGTTGTTGAGATGAGAGTCAGAGCAGCATCGGGATCGGTCGGATGGATATGGACAGGCTTTGTTGCACCGACCGACCGAAATGCGGACTCTGAAGCGGGCTTCTTTGCTCGCAACAAATCACTCGGATCTGCGTTCTTTTTGTACTCTTCCATTTCAACTGCTGCCATTTGCTCATCAGCAATCTTTGAGCCTTTCTGGAGGCACTCTTCTGCCCTTTGCTGATTCCCTATGACTGTGATCACACCTCTGGGGCCAGGCATCTTCAGCTTGAGGTATACGTAACACGGTCGAGCCATGAAACGACCATACGCAGGCCGACCCAGAATCACATGATAAGCACTGTGGAAATCCACTACCTCGAACGTTAATCTTTCCTTACGGTAATTCTTTGAATCACCGAAAATCACATCAAGAGCGATCAGACCAAGTGAATCGGCTTTCTTTCCGGGAATGACTCCGTGGAATCTCATGTTGCTCTCGCTGAGCTTGGTCATCGGAATGCCCAACCCCCGGAGGGTCTCAGCGTACAAAATGTTCAAGCCACTGCCACCATCCATCAGAACCTTGGTCAGTCGGGTGCCCCCAATGACTGGGTCGACCACCAGCGCTTGCTGCCCAGGGGTAGCAACGTGCGCTGGGTGATCGGACTGGTCGAATGTAATGGGAGTCTGCGACCACTTCAAATATGTCGTCGTTGCTGGAGCAACCATGTTTACTTCTCTGTTGATGACTTTCAGTCGACTTCTACTTTCAATGTCAGCAAAAATCACCAAGGTGGAATTGACATTGGGAAAACCGTCATCATCCTCTTTGTCCTCCTCCTTGTCAGGCTCCTTCTCCTTCTCACTGGGCTAGCCCTCGCAGAACTGCTGGATAAGGAGTGGACATTGTCGAGTGGTATGCTTGGGATAAATCAGGTTCCCTTCTTCGTCTTTCTTGGTGTGAATATGACACAGCAAATCCAACACATCATTTCCTGCCTGATCTTTCACCTTCTTGGGGATCCAGGGTCCCTTAGGCTTTCCTTTGAACTTCCCTTGGTTCAAAACTGCGGCCTCACCAGGGCATCTGGGTTCAGCTTTGCACCTCTGCTTCCGACTAGAATTTCCTCCTCCGGCGTCTTGGGCGACTGGTTTATTCTTGCCACTGCGGAGTCGGTCTTATTCCTCGCCGTTAGCGTACCGAGTGGCTATCTCCATCATCCGAGCCAGGGACATGTCTCCTGTCCGACCGAATTTCAGGTTAAGCTCTCTGTACCGCACACCCTCCTTGAAGGCGCAAACTGCTTGATGCTGTGATACATTTTCCACTGTGTGATGCAAAGTGGTCCACCTCTGGATGTAATCCCTCACAGTTTCATTCGGTTTCTGCACACAATGCTGCAACTCAGTCAGCCCTGCGGGCCGTTTGCAAGTGCCCTCAAATGTTCTGACAAACACTCGGGCCAATTCTTCCCAGCTGAAGATACTGCCAGGAGCTAACTGATTCAGCCAAGCTCTAGCAGAACCTTCAAGCATCAGGGGGAGGTGCTTCATGGCCACATCATCATTTCCACCACCAATCTGCACTGCTACTCGGTAGTCTTCCAGCCAAGTGTCAGGCTTCGACTCGCCGGTGAACATACTTACCCCAGTCGCCAACCTGAAGTTGGGAGGGATCTCTGCAGCTCTGATGGCTCTGCTAAAATACTCAGGCCCAGAAACATGCACTCTCCTTCCAGTCGGGCGATCTCTGTCCTGCCCTTCTCTGTGTGCTCGGTTCCTATCGACCAGACCTTGCACCAAAATTGACCTAGCATCAAACCCCGGCTCCCTTGAGTCGACCGGTATCCTCCGCTCATCGCTATACGGGCGCCCGTCATCACACTGTCGGGGCGCATATGATCCGCCCCTCGGAGGGGGCGTAGGCACTCGACGGCGGTCACCACGGCCGAGCTGATGATCGTACTGCTCGTGGTTCCGACCCAAGTACTACTCTTGGCGATGCCCACGTCCCTCACGCCGCGGAGGCGACCTTGGGCTGTGAGCCGACTGAATTGTATCAGCCACCACAGATCTGCTATGGATCCTGTTACGAGACTGAGACACTGCGGTGTTTTGCTCCCCTGCCGCCCGGAGCAATGCTCGGATCTGCATCAAACCTCTTCCAGCCTCTGATTGGGACGGCTGAATCGACTCTGCTATACGGGCTGCAGCTGTAAGATTCTGGATCGGAGTGCGGTATACCTGGGGCTCAGGAGGAAACAACTGTCGTTGCCGTCGACTGGATTCGGGGATCTGCCGACGGGCACGCTCGTCGAGTGAATGTTGGAGATTTGCCAGTCGCGCGCGCTCAGCCAAGGTGGCTAGACGCGCAGCTTCCAAGGCCCGAGCCTCGGAGGTCTCCCCAATGATGGGGGTGTGGAGGGCCTCCATATTGCGATGATGCAGCTCGTCCCTCTGCTCCGAAGTGAGGGCCTCAGGACGATATTCTTCGTGACCATGCGACGAGCCTCCGCCGCCATCGCTGCCGCCACCGCGACGGAAACCAGGCGGGCCGTGCGGCGTATCGACCATCAGGACTTCCGCCGCAGGGTCACTGCTCCCGCACTTGGACAGAGTCTCGGAGGAACCAGTCGACAGGTCGAATAGTCTGTAGGGAGATTCGTCGGGCTCAATCGCCGCGATTTGTGGCGTGGCCGACTGGCGGGCCACCGCATGCTTCACCCACCGCTGAAGCCGCGATCGACCAGACCGCTTGTGACGGCGAACAACGGGGGGCGAGGATGCTGCGGGAGCCGACCGATACTGGGTGGACGGCTGCAGCAAAAGGACGCCGCGAACACATGCGCGAAAGTGCGTCGCCCCGCGGACGGGGAGCGTCTCGACGTCGAGGGGGGCCTCCTGGAGCCAGGCGGAGTCGTCGGCGATGAGAACGAGCGCGCTGAGACGGATCTCGCGACCCTCAGCCAAACCACCGCCAGAAACCATGTTGATGGAGATTGGAAAAAACTGCAACCTCACCGGAAGTCGCTTAGACACCCGCCCCATGGTGGGCGCCAACTGTCGTGGGAGTAAGTCTGACAGTAAGAATGGAGGGTACGTAGGAAGAGGCCGGATCCTAGCTACGGTGAAGTTGTGCACGCAAGATGTACGAGTTCAGGCCCTTCTCGGAGGAAGTAACAGCCCTACATCTCGGTGCCCGGAGGCTTGGTCGACTGGATTATGCATGAAGTTAGAGGGGGTGCGAACCCTTGTGCCAGTGGAGGGGGGTGGCTTATATAGAGTGCGCCAGGACCCCAGCCAGCCCACGTTACAAGGGATTCAATGTACATTAAGGTGAGACGTTACTGGTAACGCCAATAGTAAAGACATATAAATGATCATTAAGACCACGGAGTGAACGCCTGACCGTTGCCATCCTGAGCGACCTTAGACCTTCTGTACTCCGAGTGGTTTCTGGTATGGTCGAATGATGATACCCTGGTCGAATAGAATTGGGTTATCCGAGTGAACTGTTGGTCGAGTGGGTTGTACCCTGAGGTGATTTCAGTCAGTAGATGATGCTATCCTTTGAATGCCTTTGGCTTTAGAGCAGTGTCCTTGGGAAGGGTGTCTAGGTCAGGCCTATTACCCTACCCTAGGTACATGTCATCGTCAGAGCATGGTTGACAAAAGCAGGGGGGTACAATTTACCAAAGGCACTATGTATCAGGGAAAGAGCTCACGAGGTTATTGATATGAAGGACACTGTTGGATAATAATTCATCAAAGGATCTAGCGGACCACCAAGGATCTAATGTGAGTAATGGTACTCAACCAGAAGAAGAAAGAATGCAAAGGCATCATATTATTGAATTATCTGAATAATTCGAGACTTAAATACAAAGGAGTTATGATTTCCATATCAGAAGATCAGAAGCAGACACTCTGATCAAAAGAGTAGCAAGTTGAATAGAATTAGATGGGCAATCACTCAAGGTTTGATTGTCGAGAACCAGCACATGTCTGGAATGACGTCTGAGCCAGAAGGATAATTTTCAGGGAATAACTGATGATTGTGAACATTCGTAACATATTGAGTCAAGGGGCTCAGAATGACAATCACAAGGATTTTAATGGATATTGCTAGCCATATGGATTTAACCATAATGCAGGCAGGCAAGAATTTCAAGAACAATAGGCTGTTGAGGATTTTCGAAAAATCGAATGGTATTTCGAAGACTTTTGTGAAATATATGAATCAACTGGGGATGAGCGGATACTCGATAAGTGCAAGAAATTATCCATAGGGGTATTCAGGTGGCAAAGAACTGCAAGGCAGTAGGCACAAGGGATTCTCGGAACAATAGAGAGAATTTCAGGGTATCTTGTAATAACAAGAGCCATTGGAAATGAAGGTATGGACGCCAAGTGTATGAAACTATCCATACGGATTTATCGGTGGTAGGGAATTGCAGCAGCTAAGGGCACAAAGGTCTCGGGAAAACATCGGAGAGTATCTTCGAAATCTTCTGGTGCACCAAGCAATCATCTGGAGTAAGGGGCTCTCCCGGAGAAAGTATTTACGAGAACCTAGAGTTAGAGTTAGCAAAATCATTTAACCCGAATAGAAGAGAGATCAGATTCCCAGAGTATAGACGAGGAATAAAAGATCCTAATACCACCCAGTTGGCGACGTGGGCCCGTAAGCCACACAACCAAGTTAGTAAATTAGTTTTTTGATGTCTAGACTCAACTTCGACCAAGGAATTGGAAGGGGGCTTCCTAAAGGCAGTCGGCTCTGATACCAACTTGTGACGCCCCCGGCTCAATCTCGTCTTGCCAGTGCCATGGACTACCTCGCCCGACTGAAAGTGGCGGTGTCGCGGGTCGACACTGCGCTCTGGCCAAGGGTGATATTCCAGAATGATCTCGAGTCTCTGATGACTCGACTCAATGAGATCCCTGGTCGAGTGCAGGAACGGAAGAAGTCGTCTGCTCGCTGTGGAGCTGACGTGGCTCTGTCTTTGGTTCGTGTCCACTGCAAAGAGGCCAAGGAAGAAAAGCTAGCAACACTCAAGGTCGCCAATACCAAGAAGCTTCAATTCCAGTCCTTCATGGAGACCTTCATTGAAGCGGCCACTCGTATTGCAGATGGAATTGACCTGGATCAGTTCGTCGAGCCTGCCAGCCCTCCTCCTGCGGAGTGAACAAACTTTATGTCTTGCTTAAATTTGCCTCCGAATGCCGAGTGATTTTGTAACCGTTAAGCTCCTTTGGGGCTGACGTCCGAGCACTTTTATCCGCGGTTCTAAATCTTGCGAGATTTATCTGAACTTGGTTTTTCTTTGAATACGGTGTCTTTGGCTTTACCGCTTTTGAATCTCTTAACTCCGAGTGGGACTTGTCTTTTCGCTCGGAACAGATATTTGTACTTGAGATGCAGCTCCGACGAGAAAGTCGCAGACAACCCGCACCTCGTCGTCCTTGCAGATCTGGATGAAGCGTACATTGTACTTGTGGCGCAGCTCTGAGGAGAAGGTCGCAGACGACCTGCACCTCGTCATCCTTGCGGATCAGGACGGAGCATGTGGCCAAGTCCCCGAGCGAGAGGATCGCTCTTCACTCGGAGCGGGTTTTTCCTTAGGCGAGTACGAGACTGTAGCTAAGCTCCCGAGTGAGAGGGTTGCTCTTCACTCGGTAGGATTTTTTCAAACTGAGGCGAGTACGGAACTGCAGCGAAGCCCCCGAGTGAGAGCGTTGCTCTTCACTCGGTAGGATTTTTTCAAACTTAGGCGAGTATGGAACTGCAGCTAAGCCCCCGAGTGAGAGGGTTGCTCTTCACTCGGTAGGATTTTTTCAAACTTAGGCGAGTACGGAACTGCAGCTAAGCCCCCGAGTGAGAGGGTTGCTCTTCACTCGGTAGGATTTTTTCAAACTTAGGCGAGTACGGAACTGCAGCTAAGCCCCCGAGTGAGAGGGTTGCTCTTCACTCGGTAGGATTTTTTCAAACTTAGGCGAGTACAGAACTGCAGCTAAGCCCCCGAGTGAGAGGGTTGCTCTTCACTCGGTAGGATATTTTCAAACTTAGGCGAGTACGGAACTGCAGCTAAGCCCCCGAGTGAGAGGGTTGCTCTTCACTCGGTAGGATTTTTTTCAAACTTAGGCGAATCGGATTCGCAACTAAGCCCCCGAGTGAGAGGGTTGCCTTTCACTCGGAGTTTGTTTTTGAAACTTAGGCGAATCGGATTCGCAACTAAGCCCCCGAGTGAGAGGGTTGCTCTTCACTCGGAGTTTGTTTTTGAAACTTAGGCGAATCGGATTCGCAACTAAGCCCCCGAGTGAGAGGGTTGCTCTTCACTCGGTAGGATTTTGTTTTTGATCTTAGGCGAATCGGGTTCGCAGCGAAGCCACCCACTGGGGGATTTTGAACACATGTATAAGTAACAACAATCATTTAGGAGACTGTAAAACTGTGTCTTTGATAAACAAACTGAGAGGAACTTCTTATTACATCTCATCAGTCCGAATGTTTAAGTATGAAAATGGCGGAGCAGCTCCGCATTCCAAGCGCGTGGCTCGTCTTTCTTCTATTCCACATTGTAGAGGTGATATGCTCCGTTGTGCAGCACCTTGGTGACGATGAAGGGACCTTCCCAAGCGGGAGCAAGCTTGTGAGGCCGTTGTTGATCCACTCGGAGCACAAGGTCTCCTTCCTGAAATGCTCGACCTCTCATGTTTCTGGCATGGAATCGACGAAGGTCTTGCTGATAAATGGTCGACCGGATCATGGCCATCTCTCTTTCTTCTTCCAGAAGATCAACAGCATCTTGTCGAGCTTGTTCTGCTTCAGCTTCTGAAAAAAGTTCTACTCGGGGCGCGTTGTGAAGCAAATCACTCGGCAGCACGGCTTCGGCCCCATAGACCATGAAGAAGGGAGTCCGACCAGTCGACCGATTTGGTGTTGTTCTCAATCCCCAAAGGACTGATGGTAGCTCGTCTACCAAAGCGCCTGCTGCATGCTTGAGGTCACGCACCAATCGGGGTTTCAGCCCTTGGAGAATCAAACCGTTTGCCCTTTCGGCTTGCCCATTCGACTGCGGGTGGGCGACTGAAGCGTAGTCGACCCGTGTGCCTTGGGAAGCACAGAAAGCCTTGAACTCATCTGAATCGAAGTTTGAACCATTGTCCGTGATAATGCTGTGTGGAACTCCATATCTGAATGTTAATTCTGATGAAACTGACAGCAGTACTTGAATCGAGGTTTTTGATGGGTTTGGCTTCAATCCATTTAGTGAACTTGTCGACTGCTACAAGCAGATGGGTGAAGCCACTCCTGCCAGTCCTCAGAGGCCCAACCATATCCAATCCCCAAACAGCAAATGGCCAGACGAGCGGAATGGTCCTCAAGGCTTATGCAGGCTTGTGGGACATGTTGGAGTAGAACTGACAGCCCTTACACTTGTCGACTACTTCTTTTGCCATCTCATTTGCACGCGGCCAATAGAACCCCGCTTGGTATGCTTTGGCCACGATGGTCCGAGAGGACGCATGGTGACCGCAGGTTCCCGAGTGGATGTCATTTAGGATCAATCGACCCTCTTCTGGAGAGATGCAGCGTTGAGCAACTCCAGTAACACTTTCTCTGAAAAGTCGCCCTCCAATAACCGTGAAGGCTTTGGATCGACGAACAATCTGGCGGGCCTCATTCTCGTCTTCTGGGAGCTCTTGCCTAAGCAAGTATGCAATATATGGCACCGTCCAATCGGGGATAATCACCAAAACCTCCATGATTAGGTCGACCGCTGCTGGGACTTCAATCTCAGTCGGATCGGTTGAGCTTATCGGTTGTGGGGGCTCCTTTGTAAAAGGGTCTTCTTGAAC
Source organism: Thinopyrum elongatum (assembly GCA_011799875.1). NCBI lineage: Eukaryota > Viridiplantae > Streptophyta > Magnoliopsida > Poales > Poaceae > Thinopyrum > Thinopyrum elongatum. The sequence continues at coordinate 507,558,453 of CM022302.1, read as the reverse complement.
TGACGGGGTGTGGAGATGCTCCAAGAACACATTACTGGGAATAGGCTCCCGCTTGGAACCTATCTTCGCCAGGTCATCAGCTGCTTGATTCTTGACTCGGGGTATGTGATGGAGCTCTAACCCCTCAAACTTCTTTTCCAATTTTCTCACTGCATTGCAATAACTAGTCATAGCCGGACTCCTGATGTCCCACTCCTTCATCACTTGATTGACCACTAAGTCTCAGTCGCCGTAAACCATTAGGCAACGGACGCCGAGTGAAATGGCCATACGCAACCCGTACAGAAGTGCTTCATATTCAGCTTCATTGTTCGAGGAATCAAAGTGAATCTGGAGAACATAACTGAGCTTGTCACCTCGCGGGGATACCAGGACTACTCCAGCGCCGGACCCATTCAACATTTTGGACCCATCAAAGAACATAGTCCAATGTTTCGAGTGAACCTGAGTCGGTTGCGCCTGCTCAATCCACTCGGCGAGGAAATCTACTATTGCCTGAGACTTGATTGCTTTCTTTGCCTCAAACTTGATATCCAAAGGAAGGAGTTCAATCGCCCACTTGGCCACTCGACTAGTTGCGTCCCGATTGTTCAGAATTTCAGATAATGGGGCATCGCTGACGACTGAAACTAAGTGGTCTACAAAGCAATGTGCAACTTTCTTCGTGGTCAAGTAAATCCCATAGACAAGCTTCTGATAATGCGGGTATCTTTGCTTGGATGGAGTTAAAACTTCAGAAATATAGTACACTGGGCGTTGAACCTTGTAGGCTTTGCCTTCTTCTTCCCGCTCGACCGTGAGCACTGTGCCGACAACTTGTCCAGTGGCTGCAATATATAGCAACAGAGGCTCTTTGCTGACTGGAGCAGCAAGCACCGGCTGGGTGGAAAGCAGGGCTTTGAGCTCTTCAAACGCTGCTTCAGCTTCAGGATTCCACTCGAACTTGTCAGACTTCTTCATCAGCCGGTAAAGAGGTAATGCCTTTTCACCGAGACGTGAAATGAATCGACTCAATGTAGCCAAACTACCAGTAAGCTTCTGAACGTCATGCACTCGCACTGGGCTTTTCATTCGGAGGATTGCACTGACCTTTTCAGGGTTTGCGTCGATTCCTCGCTCGGAAACAAGGAAACCGAGTAACTTTCCACCGGGTACTCCGAATGTACACTTCGAAGGATTTAGCTTGATATCATATCTTCTCAGGTTGGCAAAGGTTTCAGTGAGGTCAGTCAGTAGGTCGGAACCTTTGCGTGACTTGACCACGATGTCATCCATGTAAGCTTCCATGTTCCGACTAATTTGAGTGAGCAGGCACTTCTGAATCATACGCATGAACGTGGCACCAGCATTCTTGAGGCCAAAGGGCATGGTAACATAGCAAAAACACCCGAATGGGGTGATGAAAGCGGTCTTTATTTCGTCGGGTCCATACAATCGGATCTGATGGTACCCGGAATATGCATCCAAGAAGGACAATCGCTCACACCCCGCAGTCGAGTCAACTATCTGGTCAATGCGGGGAAGAGGGAAATGATCTTTCGGGCAGGCCCGATTGATATGTTTGAAATTGATACACATACGAAGTGATTTGTCTTTTTTGGGGACCATGACAACATTGGCGAGCCACTCGGATTGGTATATCTCTCGGATGAACTCAGCTGCTAGAAGCCGAGCCACCTCTTCGCCAATTGCTTTTCTCTTCTCCACGGCGGACCGGCGGAGGTGTTCCTTGACAGGTTTTGCTTTCGGGTTGACTCGCAAACGGTGCTCAGCCAGTCCCCTGGGTACACCCGGCATGTCAGAAGGCTTCCATGCAAAGATGTCCCAGTTCTCACGGAGGAACTAGATGAGCGCTTCTTCCTATTTGCTGTCAAGTGTTGTTGAGATGAGAGTCAGAGCAGCATCGGGATCGGTCGGATGGATATGGACAGGCTTTGTTGCACCGACCGACCGAAATGTGGACTCTGAAGCGGGCTTCTTTGCTCGCAACAAATCACTCGGATCTGCGTTCTTTTTGTACTCTTCCATTTCAACTGCTGCCATTTGCTCATCAGCAATCTTTGAGCCTTTCTGGAGGCACTCTTCTGCCCTTTGCTGATTCCCTATGACTGTGATCACACCTCTGGGGCCAGGCATCTTCAGCTTGAGGTATACGTAACATGGTCGAGCCATGAAACGACCATACGCAGGCCGACCCAGAATCACATGATAAGCACTGTGGAAATCCACTACCTCGAACGTTAATCTTTCCTTACGGTAATTCTTTGAATCACCGAAAATCACATCAAGAGCGATCAGACCGAGTGAATCGGCTTTCTTTCCGGGAATGACTCCGTGGAATCTCATGTTGCTCTCGCTGAGCTTGGTCATCGAAATGCCCATCCCTCGGAGGGTCTCAACGTACAAAATGTTCAAGCCACTGCCACCATCCATCAGAACCTTGGTCAGTCGGGTGCCCCCAACGACTGGGTCGACCACCAGCGCTTGCCGCCCAGGGGTAGCAACGTGCGCTGGGTGATCGGACTGGTCGAATGTAATGGGAGTCTGCGACCACTTCAAATATGTCGTCGTTGCTGGAGCAACCATGTTTACTTCTCTGTTGATGACTTTCAGTCGACTTCTGCTTTCAATGTCAGCAAAAATCACGAAGGTGGAATTGACATTGGGAAAACCGTCATCATCCTCTTTGTCCTCCTCCTTGTCAGGCTCCTTCTCCTTCTCACTGGGCTAGCCCTCGCGGAACTGCAGGATAAGGAGTCGACATTGTCGAGTGGTATGCTTGGGATAAATCAGGTTCCCTTCTTCGTCTTTCTTGGTGTGAATATGACACGACAAATCCAACACATCATTTCCTGCCTGATCTTTCACCTTCTTGGGGATCCAGGGTCCCTTAGGCTTTCCTTTGAACTTCCCTTGGTTCAAAACTGCGGCCTCACCAGGGCATGTGGGTTCAGCTTTGCACTTCTGCTTCCGACTAGAATTTCCTCATCCGGCGTCTTGGGCGATTGGTTTATTCTTGCCACTGCGGAGTCGGTCTTATTCCTCGCCGTTAGCATACCGAGTGGCTATCTCCATCATCCGAGCCAGGGACATGTGTCCTGTCCGACCGAATTTCAGGTTAAGCTCTCTGTACCGCACACCCTCCTTGAAGGCGCAAACTGCTTGATGCTGTGATACATTTTCCACTGTGTGATGCAAAGTGGTCCACCTCTGGATGTAATCCCTCAAAGTTTCATTCGGTTTCTGCACACAATGCTGCAACTCAGTCAGCCCTGCGGGCCGTTTGCAAGTGCCCTCAAATGTTCTGACAAACACTCGGGCCAATTCTTCCCAGCTGAAGATACTGCCAGGAGCTAACTGATTCAGCGAAGCTCTAGCCGAACCTTCACGCATCTGGGGGAGGTGCTTCATGGCCACATCATCATTTCCACCACCAATCTGCACTGCTACTCGGTAGTCTTCCAGCCAAGTGTCAGGCTTCGACTCGCCGGTGAACTTACTTACCCCAGTCGCCAACCTGAAGTTGGGAGGGATCTCTACAGCTCTGATGGCTCTGCTAAAATACTCAGGCCCAGAAACATGCACTCTGCTTCCAGTCGGGCGATCTCTGTCCTGCCCTTCTCTGTGTGCTCGGTTCCTGTCGACCAGACCTTGCACCAAAATTGACCTAGCATCAAACCCCGGCTCCCTTGGGTCGACCGGTATCCTCCGCTCATTGCTATACGGGCGCCCGTCATCACACTGTCGGGGCGCAAATGATCCGCCCCTCGGAGGGGGCGTAGGCACTCGATGGCGGTCACCACGGCCGAGCTGATGATCGTACTGCTCGTGGTTCCGACCCAAGTACTACTCTTGGCGATGCCCACGTCCCTCACGCCGCGGAGGCGACCTTGGGCTGTGAGCCGACTGGACTGTATCAGCCACCACAGATCTGCTATGGATCCTGTTACGAGACTGAGACACTGCGGTGTTTTGCTCCCCTGCCGCCCGGAGCAATGCTCGGATCTGCATCAAACCTCTTCCAGCCTCTGATTGGGACGGCTAAATCGACTCTGCTATACGGGCTGCAGCTGTAAGATTCTGGATCGGAGTGCGGTATACCTGGGGCTCAGGAGGAAACAACTGTCGTTGCCGTCGACTGGATTCGGGGATCTGCCGACGGGCACGCTCGTCGAGTGAATGTTGGAGATTTTCCAGTCGCGCGCGCTCAGCCAAGGTGGCTAGACGCGCAGCTTCCAAGGCCCGAGCCTCGGAGGTCTCCCCAATGATGGGGGTGTGGAGGGCCTCCATATTGCGATGATGCAGCTCGTCCCTCTGCTCCGAAGTGAGGGCCTCAGGACGATATTCTTCGTGACCATGCGACGAGCCTCCACCGCCATCGCTGCCGCCACCGCGACGGAAACCAGGCGGGCCGCGCGGCGTATTGACCATCAGGACTTCCGCCGCAGGGTCACTGCTCCCGCACTCAGACAGAGTCTCGGAGGAACCAGTCGACAGGTCGAATAGTCTGTAGGGAGATTCGTCGGGCTCAATCGCTGCGATTTGTGGGGTGGCCGACTGGCGGGCCACCGCATGCTTCACCCACCGCTGAAGCCGCGATCGACCAGACCGCTTGCGACGGCGAACAGCGGGGGGCGAGGATACTGCGGGAGCCGACCGATACTGGGTGGACGGCTGCAGCAAAAGGACGCCGCGAACACATGCGCGAAAGTGCGTCGCCCCGCGGATGGGGAGCGTCTCGACGTCGAGGGGGGCCTCCTGGAGCCAGGCGGAGTCGTCGGCGATGAGAACGAGCGCGCCGAGACGGATCTCGCGACCCTCAGCCAAACCACCACCAGAAACCATGTTGATGGAGATTGGAAAAAAATGCAACCTCACCAGAAGTCGCTTAGACACCCGCCCCATGGTGGGCGCCAACTGTCGTGGGAGTAAGTCTGACAGTAAGAATGGAGGGTACGTAGGAAGAGGCCGGATCCTAGCTACGGTGAAGTTGTGCACGCAAGATGTACGAGTTCAGGCCCTTCTCGGAGGAAGTAACAGCCCTACGTCTCGGTGCCCGGAGGCTTGGTCGACTGGATTATGCGTGAAGTTAGAGGGGGTGCGAACCCTTGTGCCAGTGGAGGGGGGTGGCTTATATAGAGTGCGCCAGGACCCCAGCCAGCCCACGTTACAAGGGATTCAATGTACATTAAGGTGAGACGTTATTGGTAACGCCAATAGTAAAGACATATAAATGATCATTAAGACCACGGAGTGAACGCCTGACCGTTGCCATCCTGAGCGACCTTAGACCTTCTGTACTCCGAGTGGTTTCTGGTATGGTCGAATGATGATACCCTGGTCGAATAGAATTGGGTTATCCGAGTGAACTGTTGGTCGAGTGGGTTGTACCCTGAGGTGATTTCAGTCAGTAGATGATGCTATCCTTTGAATGCGTTTGGCTTTAGAGCAGTGTCCTTGGGAAGGGTGTCTAGGTCAGGCCTATTACCCTACCCTAGGTACATGTCATCGTCAGAGCATGGTTGACAAAAGCAGGGGGGTACAATTTACCAAAGGCACTATGTATCAGGGAAAGAGCTCACGAGGTTATTGATATGAAGGACACTGTTGGATAATAATTCATCAAAGGATCTAGCGGACCACCAAGGATCTAATGTGAGTAACGGTACTCAACCAGAAGAAGAAAGAATGGAAAGGCATCATATTATTGAATTATCTGAATAATTCGAGACTTAAATACAAAGGAGTTATGATTTCCATATCAGAAGATCAGAAGCAGACACTCTGATCAAAAGAGTAGCAAGTTGAATAGAATTAGATGGGCAATCACTCAAGGTTTGATTGTCGAGAACCAGCACATGTCCGGAATGACGTCTGAGCCGGAAGGATAATTTTCAGGGAATAACTGATGATTGTGAACATTCGCAACATATTGAGTCAAGGGGCTCAGAATGACAATCACAAGGATTTTAATGGATATTGCTAGCCATATGGATTTAACCATAATGCAGGCAGGCAAGAATTTCAAGAACAATAGGCTGTTGAGGATTTTCGAAAAATCGAATGGTATTTCGAAGACTTTTGTGAAATATATGAATCAACTGGGGATGAGCGGATACTCGATAAGTGCAAGAAATTATCCATAGGGGTATTCAGGTGGCAAAGAACTGCAAGGCAGTAGGCACAAGGGATTCTCGGAACAATAGAGAGAATTTCAGGGTATCTTGTAATAACAAGAGCCATTGTAAATGAAGGTATGGACGCCAAGTGTATGAAACTATCCATACGGATTTATCGGTGGTAGGGAATTGCAGCAGCTAAGGGCACAAGGGTCTCGGGAAAACATCGGAGAGTATCTTCGAAATCTTCTGGTGCACCAAGCAATCATCTGGAGTAAGGGGCTCTCCCGGAGAAAGTATTTACGAGAACCTAGAGTTAGAGTTAGCAAAATCATTTAACCCGAATAGAAGAGAGATCAGATTCCCAGAGTATAGACGAGGAATAAAAGATCCTAATACCACCCAGTTGGCGACGTGGGCCCGTAAGCCACACAACCAAGTTAGTAAATTAGTTTTTTTATGTCTAGACTCAACTTCGACCAAGGAATTGGAAGGGGGCTTCCTGTAGGGTAACGCAGCAGAAAACAAAAATTTTCCGACCTACGCACCAGCCCAGGACCACTATGGAGACTGCATACAAGGTTTGATCATTTTCGTTACCGACTCGTAGCGCAGCGAAAGTAGAGTCGATGACGATCGGTGGTGCAGATCCCCGCAGCTAGGATTTACAACCTCCCAACCGCGAGGATGTATACCCTCGTCTTCCCTTCGGACAGCCCTCCGGGAGGCGGTCAAACAGTCCCCCGGACGGTGTCGCGGACAGCCCTTCGGGAGGACCTTCGAAACTCGAACGGTCACTCGGACAGCCCTTCGGGAGGACTCACAGAACTCGGACCGTCACTTGGACAGCCCTTCGGGAGGCACTCACGAACAGCCCCTCGGGCACTAAGATCGAAACTACGACCTCTCTACAGAGTTGCACACATACGGTGTCAACTATCCGGCAGGGCTTCGCCGTCCAGAACTAGTTCCCACCGGAACCCAGACGGCCTTTCGGCTCTACGAAACTCTTTTCGTGGGAGGGAGAGAGAAGCCAGATCATTGCATGGCACTTGTATGTGAGAAGGAGTGAGTCTTTAGGCAGCCCCCTCCACCCCTATTTATAGGCCAAGCCCAAGGGTGGCTTCTCCAAGAAGCCAAGGGGAAAAATACCAAAGGACCCTCAAGGTGGCTTCTCCAAGAAGCCACCCAAAAAGCACTTTTACTATTCACGACGACATTTTTCAGCGTCCGTTCAAACTGAAAATATTTATGTGGGCTTAGAACATTTCCAGTACCCACTAAAATAATTTTCAACGCGTTCTGGAACAATTCCAGTTTAGTGATTTCATCTGCGAAAAGCATCTGAAGCGGTTCCGGCAGCCCCGGAACATTTCCGGTTTTTCTTCCAGAAAATTCCCAGAAGTTTCCAGAATGATTCTGGCATCCTCCAAGAATTATCAGGCATGTGTCGAAACCATTTTGACTTAATGGTATCCCCTGAAACAACTTTTCAGTTTCACCGGAACTCATCCGGTGACCTCTCTCTGCGGAACTTTTCCGCTGTCCGAAACTTTTCGGTGTCCGAAACTTTTTCGGTGATTTTCTCTCAGACTCCCTGTCTAGTATTCAGCAGATAGATGACCCTTAAGCGTGTGACCCTATAGGTTCAGTGAAGTATAGACATGACACGGAACCCCTTCCGATCAATGATCAACATCGGAGCCGTGGACACCCATATTGACCCCTATACCCACACGAATGAATATTCGAGTGAACCTCCAGTTGCCGTGTGCTATTCCTGTTGCTTCGCGATATGTTACAAATACCTGAGGTGAGACATGTTGGCATTCCCGTGGATCAACAACTTGTCCACTATGCTAGTTACCTCGTTACCGGTATTGTTCTCTTTTCTCGTTACCGTGTTCCGGCATCCCCGTGATCAAATCACAAAGTGTCTGGCCAGACGATGATGGATACCGTAACACCGAGAGGGCCCAGAGATATCTCTCCATCGTCGGAAGAGCAAATCCCAATCTTGAGCTATCAAGTTACTTGACATACTTTCCCATGAACCCGTAAGCCGCCGTAATAGCCACCCATTTACGGATGACGTTTAACAAACCCCAAAGTTCATGAAGCAAGCATGAAGAAACTCGATACTCTCATGGTCTAAGGAATCATGCAAACATTAACCATCTCTGTGTTATTAACCATTAACTTGTGACGAAAGAACCTCATAGCATAACATCAATCGGGTCGATTCAACACAAATGTTCTGCTAACATTGTGCCCTCAAAATTGCTGGCATAGTCATGCCCATGATCAGGAAAACAGGATCATCATGCAATACTTGAGCCAGTCATAGAGGCTTGACTAGGAATACATTTTATCGTTTATTATTCCACACGTGCATATGAGTCTTCCTCCGAGCCTCGTTTTATTTGCAGACTCGAGAACCATAGCAGTTATAGCATGGAACCTAAACCTAATTATGAACAGGGAGATAATCAATAACATTTATTATTGCCTCTAGGGCATATCTCCTACAGACTCCCACTTGCACTAGAGTCAATAATCTAGTTAATGCTAATGCACTTCACACCTGTGGCACACCGGTGTAAATATGCTTCGCTTGTGGTATAGCCTGATGTCCAACGGATCTGACGACTTCAGCTCCGTGTGTATCTTTGCATATCCACGCGTTTTCACGCTTTCACAAAAATTCATATTTTGTGTGGACTTGGCTTTGTATGTATGCGAATCACAGGTCGAACCTGGATTCCTCAGACTGAGTTATGGAGCAACTACTTGCAGTAGTGTCCCATTGACAAAAGCCATCTTGGAACCATACTAAGTTCATGAATGAACTATATGATTCAACATCTTCTTTGTCACTTTAAAGGCGGCAACATACTTCGCCTCTGTTATAGAATTCGCCACAGTAACTTGTTTGGAACATTTTCCAACTAACTGTGCCACCACATTGTGTGTTACACAAAACCCTTAATTTAAATTGAAAATCGCTTGGAGCATGGATGAAGACTGTATCGATGTAACCTTTTACAATGAACTCTTCATGATCTCCGCTTGCGAGAAAACATGTCATCAGTGCTACTATAGTACTCAATGACCCTTTTTCACTGTTGTCCCATGATCAGTACTTTTGATCACCTTGGTATCCATACTCGTAACAACTTTGGAGTATTGGACATATCTGGTTGTTTTACATACCATGGAATACATGATTAATCCAAACACGAAGGTGTGTGGAATCTCCATCATGTATTTTGCTCATCAGTGTTTTTGGGACACCGAGTCTTGCGAAAACTCTTTCCATGTGACTTCGGCAAGAATCACTCCTTGGCGTTTTAAATGCTAAAAAGTTTTAGCATCTTGTCAATATGTTTTTTTTTATTGCTTAGCCCAATTAGGTAAATCTATCTCCATAGATCATCATGCCTAATATAAAGGCTATTTAGCCCAAGCACTTCATCGAAAAACTATTTTCAAATGAAGTCCTAATTTGTGTCAAGAAATTTATTTCCAATTAACAATGTGTCAAGCACACAACGTTTTTTTAGAAATTTTATTATGCTCCCACTTACTTTCTTGAATCATAAGCATCTTCGTTACCCATTGATGAAGTCAAACCCCTTTGACTATTTCATCAAAACACGAAGATTCCAACTCCATTTTGCTCTCTTCTGTTCATTGCTGGAACTCTGAAGTTTGCATACTTACTAGCATCCTCTGGACTGACAAAATACCTTGGACTATAACACATGCAAGTCCTTGGTTTTATTTCCATCAGATGGAAATCCTTTCGTCATCCTTGTTTCATATCTCATGATTGAAATATGTATTAATTGCTAGTTCAACCCGAACCGACTTTAAGCATCGCTATGGTGAAGCAACCTCATCGTAGTCAACTCCTTGAACTTGTATATTGCAACAAGTCGAGCTTTATGGATAAAACATTTTTATTCGTATCAGTTATAGTTCCATAAATATTCGTCAGACTCTAAGTCTTCCGAAAGGTGTATCAAGGTTTTAATCTTGAATCACTTATATGGAAACTATCTCGGATTGTATTGGCATTTAGCCAATTCCGGAGTCAGGGCCCATCAACGCTTCCTTGTGTATCGTAGGTATACTGTTGTCTAACAACAATATCTCATTTGCGCACCTGAGAGGTTTGCACGAGCCTTGCCTACGTGGTTCAGCTGCAAGTTCGACCGAAGTCCATACATTTTATTGTAGAGACTTCCGTATCAGTCGCAGTAGGAAACTCTGGAATTGCTTCCAAGGTCTCTTTCCTTTGACCTGATGACGACGATACTGTTTATCTTGTCGAGTTGCACTATTCTCCCACTCACCTTTTGAAAGAACCATTTTCTTCAAAAAGCATACCGTTCTTTGTGGCAAACCTATTTGCCTCGGTATAGTGAGGGAGGAATACCCAATTACTTGGGATAACCTACAAAGTAGCACTTGCCTGATTTGAAATAGGTTTGTAACCTTTTACACAAGCCCCATATTCCAAATGTTAAGAAAAGATATGACATGGTTGGGCATACCATACCATGGTGTCATTTCAACAGACCCGATGGAGCTCTTTTCAGTGTAAAAGCCGCAGTCTCTAAAGCATCACCTTAAAAGGGATAATGGCAAATTTATTCATGTCATCTTTGATCTTACCATGTCATAAATGGTTCGATTACATCTTCACGGACTTTCCACTCACAGTGGTGTTCCGGGAGGTGTAAGTTATGAAACTCTTTTCACAACTCATCAGACATTCGCTAAACTTGTAACTCAAATATTTCTTTCTGCAATCGAATTGTAGAAACATAATTTTGTTGTTACAATAACTTCTACTTCATTTTGAAAACCTTTCAAATGATTTCAAAAGATCCAGACTTACGTCTCATCAAGTAAATATCCATATATCTACTTGAGTCATTTCTGAAGATAGATAAATCCACTACTTGCAACAACATTTATCGGACTACATATATCAAAATGTATGATCACCAATAAGTTCTTTGCTCGTTCCTTATGGCCTGTGAACGGTATTTCAGTCACTTTACTTTTCGGAGGAAAGTTGCAAGTGTCAGGTGATTCAAAATCAAACGACTTCAAAATCCATCATAATGGAATTTTCCATGCGGGTTTCTCCAATGTGACCAAATGCAGTGCCACACTTGTGTGGTATTCTTTTAGTCTTATGACATTTAGCGTCAGTGTTATGGATGTATCATATTACCATCAATATTCATAACATACGTCCTATCTAGGATGGAAGCATGGCCCTTCATGTTATTCATAATACTGAACAACAATTGTTGTTTTTATGAACAACTCTTTTGCAACAAACATTGTGCAACGAGCTAGAGTGTATGAAACTCTAAAATGAATTATGAAAGTAAACCCAGAGGTAATGTATTATTATCAATATTCATAACATACATCTCATTCATAATGAAAGTATGGCCCTTATGTTATTCATAACATCGAACATCAAAAGTTCTCTTATAAACAACCTTCTTGCAAGATACCTTATGCAATGGGCTAGAGTTTGTGAAACCCCAAACGAATTATAAAAATAAATACAGACGGTAATACACCGATGGAAGGTATAGTAACATTTACTATGTTCCCTGTGTATACCTAAACCTCATTTCTGGCTAGTCTTTTAGGCCATAGTAGTTCTTACATCGAATTGCAACAGAATGCAATCGAGCGGGTATCTTTGTGATTGTCTCACAATACCCAAGAATTAGTGATTAACATGTTTAACCATAATTCCCAAGAACTATATCTTTTACCAGCCTTCTATACATCAAAAACTTGTATGACATTCATACATGAGCTGGATATTCCATTCTTCTTTCTTTTTGCCTTTATACTTCTAACAGTTTAACTTTCAGTATTTCTCCTACTCTCAGAAGAAGCATCCAACTTAAGAGTGGCGTTAGCCCCGGACTTCCTAGGCGTGAAAGTTTCACTAACACCCTTCGGACACTTCCATTCTCTTTAAGTTGTTTGTTTTATTCACCTTTCATCATATGACAGGCGTTCTACTGGATCCCTCTCTTATTAGTCTAATGCATAGTAAACTCCTTTACTAATAGTTTGCAAACAAACATTGCTTTGGATATCTCATATCTTTTAGCCTTTGTCTGTCTCTGAAAATGATTTTCAGATTCCATGAATATCACATAACTATCCAAACTTTCGAAGTTCGGGTCTCATGGAAGCAAACATATTGCACTTGACTAAAAATGGAATTCTAGCTTTTGGATCGAAGGACGAGAGTCACATGATCCATAGCATAAGCGAGAGAATACCAAAAGTATGCGATAGGACAAAGTCCTTCTTGGCACTCTTGAGGACAATCCTCACATTACGTTACCAACCGTAAAGTTTTAACCAGATATTTAACAGCTATTCAATTTTAATAGGGAAGGTGGAAACGCGAGCCATTATTCTACAACTATTAGCAAACCACACTTAGACAGTGTTCATAATTAATTGCACTGAGAATTAAGCAAGTTAATTCAACAGTGCGCTCCCACTCAAATCAATATCTCTCATAATTGATTGTGAGTGATTCAAGATCCATATTACAATTCAACGCCAAGGATGTGTCCATCTCAAGTGACGAGAATTGCAATCGGTAGGCCAACTTGCCAATCACATCTCTATGTGACTCTTGTTCATCTTTCGATGGGCGTGTTCCGAGCTCAGGACGCTCCTCCAGAACGTCAAGACAACCAAGTGATCTCACTGCGAGGTCTCAACTCACCCGCCTCACACTTCCCTAATCGTTCGCACCCATGTGTCCATGTGATGCCCCGAAAAGTTAGGTGCCGTGACGGTGCTACACTTGGGAGAACACTAACTACTTGATATTTTTGTGAGAGATCACCCTAATAAAAGCGACTACCACGCAATCAAAAAGGGTGCATCATAAGGGATAAACATCTCAGGCAATTCATAATAGCATGATATGGTATAGCCCTTTCTGACGGAGAAGTCTTGTATTTCTTCGTCTTTGGCATTCGCGTCGGTGTTCACCTTCGCGAAGATTTCCACCACCTTGTTGATGCACCAGATAATATTGCTATCTCTATAGCTAATAAAATAATGCATTACAACAAGGTTGACACGCAGGTCATTTAAAGTGCAATCATATGGCTCCAGCCATCATGCCGAATCATGACACACAGGTCATGTTAATTAATTTACATCATATAGTCATCTCATACATAATCAAATTATTATGAGCACTGCTATACCACATCAAATGCACATGCAAACCCTCCTGCAAAACCAAGTTAGACGCCTCTAATCGGTTCATGCAAAAAATTGTTTTACGTGGCTTCTAAGGTTTCGAAACAAACCGAAGCTACCAACGTCCATCATCAAGTATGATAATTCAAGTCGCTAGATTAACTTTCCAGGGTGTATGAAAACCGAGATAATAAAATCTCGAGCCCCATACTAAACTTCGTCATACGCATGACCCCCGTGCAGATCATATCTGCATTGCCCTTTCGTCTGCAAAATTTCATCTTTCTTTTTAACTAAGGTAGAATTCAATGAACTGTTAGCACTTCGTTGATCAATCAGGATCGCGGATTGCCAGAACTTTGAAACTCCACCATACTGTTATCAAGATCAGAAATATGCAAATTCCAGGGAAGCAACAAGAACATCGGGTAACAGATTTCATCTGCTACCCGCACAAATAATTTTCAGTAATAGAACTCATCTACTACCTAATTATATTGTGCAACACCCATACATCTCTATGTATTCTAGATCGCAACCTGCATCTACGCATAGCACGGCTCATGATGCCACTGTAGGGTAACGCAGCAGAAAACAAAAATTTTCCGCCCTACGCACCAGCCCAGGACCACTATGGAGACTGCATACAAGGTTTGATCATGTTCGTTACCGACTCGTAGCGCAGCGGAAGTAGAGTCGATGACGATCGGCGGTGCAGATCCCCGCAGCTAGGATTTACAACCTCCCAACCGCGAGGATGTATACCCTCGTCTTCCCTTCGGATAGCCCTCCGGGAGGCGGTCGAACAGTCCCCCGGACGATGTCGCGGACAGCCCTTCGGGAGGACCTTCGAAACTCGAATGGTCACTCGGACAGCCCTTCGGGAGGACTCACAGAACTCGGACCGTCACTTGGACAGCCCTTCGGGAGGCACTCTCGAACAGCCCCTCGGGCACTAAGATCGAAGCTACGACCTCTCTACAGAGTTGCACACATACGGTGTCACCTATCCGGCAGGGCTTCGCCGTCCAGAACTAGTTCCTGCCGGAACCCAGACAGCCTTTCGGCTCTACAAAACTCTTTTCGTGGGAGGGAGAGAGAAGCCAGATAACATCTTGGCATGTGTATGAGAGCAAGGGATGGGGAGAATGGCAGCCCCTTCTCCTCCTTTTATAGGCCAAGGCAAGGGGTGGGGTGGGATGTTGAAATACCAAAATACCCAAGCTTTATGTCACACATGAAAGGGCATAATGGTAACACAAGGGGGGCACCAAGGGAACACCACCATGGCAGCCCTTGGGCCGGCCCACACCTTGTCTCCCCATGGGGGAGGGCCCCCCCAACAAGCCACCAACATGTCTCCATGAAACATGCATGCTCCCTAGACAAAAAGCCACCAAACATGCAACCCCCGATTCGTGGGATCTTGTCCCCTCGCGCTGAGACAAGATGTTTTCCGCGAAACTTTTTCTGAAAAATTCCAAAAAGTCCCAGAACATTTCCGGCACCCTCTAAAATTATTCTGGGCATGATCCGAAACATTTTCGATGCGGTGGTTTTCATCAGTGGAAAGCATTAACAGCGGTTACGGCAGTTTCGGAACATTTCCGGTTTTTCTCTCCGAAAATTCCCAGAAGTTCCCAGACCAATTCTGGCATCCTCTGAAAATTTCCAGGCGGTGCCGAAACCCTTTTTGACCAAATAATATATTCCGAAACAACTTTTCGGTTTTACCGAAACTCTTTCGGTGTTCTCTCTCTCGGAACTCTTCCGTTGTCTCCGAAACATTTTCGGTGACTTTCTCTCAGACTCCCTGTCTAGCGTTCAACAGATAGATGACCCTTAAGCGTGTGACCCTATAGGTTCGGTGAAGTATAGACATGACCGGAACACTTTCCGATCAATGATCAGCATCGGAGCCGTGGACACCCATATTGACCCCTATACCCACACGAATGAATATTCGAGTGAACCTCCAGTTGCCGTGTGCTATTCCTGTTGCTTCGCGATATGTTACAAATACCCAAGGTGAGACATGTTGGCATTCCCGTGGATCAACAACTTGTCCACTATGCTAGTTACCTCGTTACCGGCATTGTTCTCTTTTCTCGTTACCGTGTTCCGGCATCCCCGTGATCAAATCACAAAGTGTCTGGCCAGACGATGATGGATACCGTAACACCGAGAGGGCCCAGAGATATCTCTCCATCGCCGGAGGAGCAAATCCCAATCTTGAGCTATCAAGTTACTTGACATACTTTTCCATGAACCCGTAAGCCGCCGTAATAGCCACCCATTTACGGATGACGTTTAACAAACCCCAAAGTTCATGAAGCAAGCATGAAGAAACTCGATACTCTCATGGTCTAAGGAATTATGCAAACATTAACCATCTCTGCGTTATTAACCATTAACTTGTGACGAATGTATCTCATAGCATAACATCAATCGGGTCTATTCAACACAAATGTTCTTCTAACATTTGTGCCCTCAAAGTTGCTGGCATAGACATGCCTATGATTGGGAAAACATAATCATCATGCAACACTTGAGCTAGTCTTAGAGGCATGACTAGGAATACATTTTACCGTTTATTATTCCACACGTGCACATGGGTTTTCCCCAGAGCCTTTATGGATATACGGGCTCGGGAACCACAGCAGTTATAGCATGGAACATAAACCTAATTATGAACACGGAGATAAATAATAACATTTATTATTGCCTCTAGGGCATATCTCCTACAGACTCCCACTTGCACTAGAGTCAATAATCTAGTTAATGCTAATGCACTTTACACCTGTGGCACACCGGTGTAAATATGCTTCGCTTGTGGTATAGCCTGATGTCCAACGGATCTGACGACTTCAGCTCCGTGTGTATCTTTGCATATCCTCACATTTTCACGCTTTCACAAAATTCATATTTTGTGTGGACTTGGCTTTGTATGTATGTGAATCACAGGTCGAACCTGGATTCCTCAGACTGAGTTACGGAGCAACTACCTGCAGTAGTTGTAGGGTAACGCAGCAGAAAACAAAAATTTTCCGCCCTACGCACCAGCCCAGGACCACTATGGAGACTGCATACATGGTTTGATCATTTTCGTTACCGACTCGTAGCGCAGCGGAAGTAGAGTCGATGACGATCGGCGGTGCAGATCCCCGCAGCTAGGATTTACAACCTCCCAACCGCGAGGATGTATACCCTCGTCTTCCCTTCGGACAGCCCTCCGGGAGGCGGTCGAACAGTCCACCGGACGATGTCACGGACAGCCCTTCGGGAGGACCTTCGAAAACCGAACGGTCACTCGGACAGCCCTTCAGGAGGACTCACAGAACTCGGACCGTCACTTGGACAGCCCTTCGGGAGGCACTCTCGAACAGCCCCTCGGGCACTAAGATCGAAACTACGACCTCTCTACAGAGTTGCACACATACGGTGTCACCTATCCGGCAGGGCTTCGCCGTCCAGAACTAGTTCCTGCCGGAACCCAGACAGCCTTTCGGCTCTACGAAACTCTTTTCGTGGGAGGGAGAGAGAAGCCAGATAACATCTTGGCATGTGTATGAGAGCAAGGGATGGGGAGAATGGCAGCCCCTTCTCCTCCTTTTATAGGCCAAGGCAAGGGGTGGGGTGGGATGTTGAAATACCAAAATACCCAAGCTTCATGTCACACATGAAAGGGCATAATGGTAACACAAGGGGGGCACCAAGGGGACACCACCATGGCAGCCCTTGGGCCGGCCCACACCTTGTCTCCCCATGGGGGGGGGCCCCCCAACAAGCCACCAACATGTCTCCATGAAACATGCATGCTCCCTAGACAAAAAGCCACCAAACATGCAACCCCCGATTCGTGGGATCTTGTCCCCTCGCGCTGAGACAAGATGTTTTCCGCGAAACTTTTTCCGAAAAATTCCAGAAGGTCCCAGAACATTTCCGGCACCCTCTAAAATTATTCTGGGCATGATCCGAAACATTTTCGGTGCGGTGGTTTTCATCAGCGGAAAGCATTAACAGCGGTTACGGCAGTTTCGGAACATTTCCGGTTTTTCTCTCCGAAAATTCCCAGAAGTTCCCTGACCAATTCTGGCATCCTCTGAAAATTTCCAGGCGGTGCCGAAACCCTTTTTGACCAAATAATATATTCCGAAACAACTTTTCGGTTTTACCGAAACTCATTCGGTGTTCTCTCTCTCGGAACTCTTCCGTTGTCTCCGAAACATTTTCGGTGACTTTCTCTCAGACTCCCTGTCTAGCGTTCAACAGATAGATGACCCTTAAGCGTGTGACCCTATAGGTTCGGTGAAGTATAGACATGACCGGAACACTTTCCGATCAATGATCAGCATCGGAGCCGTGGACACCCATATTGACCCCTATACCCACACGAATGAATATTCGAGTGAACCTCCAGTTGCCGTGTGCTATTCCTGTTGCTTCGCGATATGTTACAAATACCCGAGGTGAGACATGTTGGCATTCCCGTGGATCAACAACTTGTCCACTATGCTAGTTACCTCGTTACCGGTATTGTTCTCTTTTCTCGTTACCGTGTTCCGGCATCCCCGTGATCAAATCACAAAGTGTCTGGCCAGACGATGATGGATACCGTAACACCAAGAGGGCCCAGAGATATCTCTCCATCGCCGGAGGAGCAAATCCCAATCTTGAGCTATCAAGTTACTTGACATACTTTCCCATGAACCCGTAAGCCGCCGTAATAGCCACCCATTTACGGATGACGTTTAACAAACCCCAAAGTTCATGAAGCAAGCATGAAGAAACTCGATACTCTCATGGTCTGAGGAATCATGCAAACGTTAACCATCTCTGTGCTATTAACCATTAACTTGTGACGAATGTATCTCATAGCATAACATCAATCGGGTCGATTCAACACAAATGTTCTTCTAACATTTGTGCCCTCAAAGTTGCTGGCATAGACATGCCTATGATTGGGAAAACATAATCATCATGCAACACCTGAGCTAGTCTTAGAGGCATGACTAGGAATACATTTTACCGTTTATTATTCCACACGTGCACATGGGTTTTCCCCAGAGCCTTTATGGATATACGGGCTCGGGAACCACAGCAGTTATAGCATGGAACATAAACCTAATTATGAACACGGAGATAAATAATAACATTTATTATTGCCTCTAGGGCATATCTCCTACACTTCCTACAGGCAGTCGGCTATGATACCAACTTGTGACGCCCCCGGCTCAATCGTGCACTAATCATACACGCAAATGCACATGATCAAACCTAAGGACTCACGGGAAGATATCACAACACAACTCTAAAACATAAATAAAGTCATACAAGCTTTATATTACAAGCCAGGGGCCTCGAGGGCTCGAATACATAAGCTCACGTACAAGCGTCAGCGGAAGCATCAGATATCTGAGTACAGATATAAAAGAAAACACAGATAGGCCCTTAGAAGGCGGGGCAAAAGAAAACACTATGATCGAAAGGCGCAGGCCTCCTGCCTGGGACCCTCCGATCCTACTCCTGGTCGTCGGCCAACTCGTAGAAGTAACCACTCTCGAGGTGGTATTAGCGATCGTCGGTGGGGGCAGCTGTCTCAGGGGCTCCGTTATCTGGTCACGACAAACTGATATGGGGAGAAAAAGAAAGCAAAGCAACCGTGAGTACTCATCCGAAGTACTCAGCAAGCAAGGATCTACACTACATATGCAACATTATCAAAGGGAGGCTGTATAAGTGGACTGGGCTGTAGAAATGCCAGAATAGAGGGGAAAACCTAGTCCTATCGAAGACTAGCATCTTCGTTCTTCAGCGGTCTTGCAGCATTAGAAGAGTGCAGATTAGCATAATGTAAAGTAATAGTAGTGTCATCAACCTCACCCAGAGATTCTTTCTCGACTCCCTATGAGAAAGCAATCCCAGAGCCACAATATCCAAGTATCAACCTCGGCCAGAGATCCTTTCTCGACTCCCTGCGAGAAAGTAATCCCAGAGCCATAATATCCAAGTATCAACGTCGGCCAGAGATCCTTTCTCGACTCCCTGCAAGAAAGTAATCCCAGAGCCATACTCATCACAAGTATCCAGTTCTAGTTGTATCGATCGGGATACAACTTTGAGTGTCCTTTACCGTAGGACCGGCTATCGATAGATGTGTTCTTCCCTGCAGGGGTGCACCAACTTACCCACCACGCTCGCTTAACTCCGGCCGGACACACTTTCCTTGGTCATGCCCGGCCTCGGCCAAACGATACACCGCAACCCTACCTACAACTCAGTAGAGAGGTCCCCGTCGGTCTATATCCAAAGCGCTCAGGGGTCTTAGGCCATCGCCCTGTGCACTCCGGGTCGGTGTGTGCAGGGTCGGGATGAGCACCACCTCAGTCCTAGATGGCACTGGCCCGGCCCGGCCATGAGACTGAACTGGACGTCTGACAGAGCTTTCGGCTGATGCTACGATGCAGAGTGCCCATAACTCTTCCCACGTGATGGTTAGTGCTATCAGGCCAGAGGCCTGCTCGGATCAAATATCCAAATTGTTAGCGGACTAGGGGCTTGCGATAACGAGCAGAGACTCACGATCGATGTGACCCCATCGCCCCGTCTCGAGGACTTGCGGCAAGGGCCAAGAATGCCCGGCCACGCCTCGTATTCATCACTCGGGCACCATCCAGGTCAACCCGTCACCACAACACTCGCGGGTACCCCTCAGGGTCGACCCGCCTTTCCAAGTATCTGTCGTACAGTCTAAGTGTCCGTGTGCCCATAACATCAAGGGAATCCGAGGTATCACCCTCGTTGGATTCCTACTCGATGTATCCGTCAAGGTGAACTCAGAGGAATCACCCTCGAGGTTCACACTTGAAGTGTTGCGCGACAGGGTCTTATCAGAAGTGGAGAAGGAGGAATCACCCTCGATGACCACGACCGAATAGCTACTCTACAGAGTTAACATCAGAAGTGCTACACGAGGTATCACCCTCGGCACTCGATAGTAACGCTGCAGTGTCGTACAACTAAGGGGATGATGTGCGGTGCAGGGGTCTGACTGTCGATCCCATTGATCGAGTCATCTGATAATCCAGCGGGGCAACTGGGGACACGTTGGGGTCTCTGATAAGTCTCTACCCAACCGATACTAAACAGTTTAGGATAAGCAGGTAAGGTTTCAATAGCAGGTTACAATAAACAGGCTATGCATCCGAATAGGTTAAACAATAGCAGCAGCAATTTCTAATGCAAGCATGAGAGAGAAAGAATAGGCGATATCGGTATGCTAAAGGGGGGTGCTTGCCTGAAAGCTCTGCCGAAAAGGAAGAAGGGTCGTCGTCGACGTAGTCGATCACAGTGGCATCGGCGCCGGTCTCGGGGTCTACCGGAGAAGAAGAGGGGGGAAGAAACAGTTAATACGGAGCAATCAAAGCATCACAAAATATAACAAGGCAATACGCGGTGCTAGGGGTGACCTAACGCAATACTAGGTGCTACTGGCGAAGGGGGAAAACATCCGGGAAAGTATTCCTGGTGTTCGGCATTTTCGGACAGACGAACCAGAGGGGGAATATTGCATGTTTGCTATGCTAGGGATGTGTGGCGGACGAACAGACAGCGTATTCGGATTTGTCTCGTCGTTCTGAGCAACTTTCATATATAAATTATTTTCATCGGAGTTACGGATTATTTTATATGATTTAAAAGGATTTAATCATTTACCGGGATTATTATTATTCAAAAATATATACTGCGTCAGCATGACGTCAGCGGTCAAAGTTTGACCGTTGACTAGTCAACTGACGTGTGGGTCCCGCTGGTCATAGGCTGTTAACTAACCTATCAGATTAATTAACTAAACTAAGTGATTAGGTTAATTAACTAGTTTTAATTAAGTTAATTAGTTCACTAATTACTTAATTAATTAATTTTAATTTTACTATTATTATTTTAATTCTTTTTCATTTTTACTGGGGCTGGGCCCCAGCAGTCAGTGGCCCAGAGGCCTAGTGGGTGTGCGGGCAACGGTTGTGGGCGCCGGGCGGAGGCTGTAGCCCGCCCGGTTACGGGGCGAGGCCGTGGCCATCCAGCCATGGGGTCGCCGGCGTGGGGCTCCGGCGGAAGCAGGCGGAGCGCAGCGGTGGTGAGCTCCGGCGGGCAGCGGCCGGGCGGAGCAGGAGGTGGATGCGCGGCGTGGTCGGGGGCCGAGCGGAGGCGAGGCCAGCAGCGGCGGTGGAGGCCGGCGCGGGTCGGCGCGAGCGGCATCAGGCGCGGGCGAGCGCGACGAGGCTGCGGGCGTGCGCGTGCGAGGCCACGCGCGGGCTAGCGCGCGCGGGGAAACGGCGGGGGCGGCGAGCAGAGGCGGGCGGAGGCGCGGCGAGCGGCGTGCGGGAGTATGGCGAGCGCGAGCGAGGTTGCACGGCGGGCGGTGACCGCGTCTACGGCGGGGTGAGCGGGCGCGGGCGCGAGCACATCAGCAAGGGGGACGCGGCGGGGCGCACGCAGTCACAGCGTGCGCGAGGTCAGGGCACGAGCGCGTCGGCGGAAGGGCGCAGTCCGGCGCGGGCTTGGCGGGCGACGGGGGAAAAGGGCGAAAAAAGGGGGGCACTCACGGTCGTTGCCGAGACGGGGGGGGGTCGGCGAGGCGCGATGGAGCCATTGGGGAGGATGACGGGGACGGTCCGGCGAGGGGGGGAAGGTTCGGCGACGGCGTGTGGCAGGATCGGCGACGAGGTCGCAGGGGCAAGCGTCGGGGTCCGATGCCCCGATCCCCTTCTAGATCGAGGGGGAAGCGAGGAGGACATGGGGGGCGAGTGGGGTAGGTGGGCTAGGGTTTGCGGGTGGTGGGGGGAGGGGTTATGCGGGGAGAGGTGGGCTGGCCGGGGTGGGCTGGCCAGTTGGCTAGCTGGGCCGGGGCCCAGTGGCCGGGGGGTGTTTTTGCTTTTCTCTTTTACTTTGTTTTATTTCTTTTTTTTGTCTTTCTCTTTTTATTTATTTTACCTTTTACTGTTTTATTTTATTTCTTTAATAGTTTACAATTTTACAATAGGTAAAACCCACTCCAAAAACAGAGTTGTAAATCCAACTAGTGCCACAAAAAGTTTTACCCCTGAGCAAAATAGTTTGGTATTTTATAAAATTCAAAAGGCATTTATTTAATTATTTTACCTGCTGTTTTAATTATTTTAGAGCCTTTAACTACTTTATAAAAGTGTGATTTCTCCACCAATATTTATTATGAATTATTTGTCACATTTAGAACATTTTAGTTTAAATATTTGAAAACTTTTGTTGTTTGACTTAAATTCAAATTTGGATTTGAATCGGTTTCGAACTAACGCGAGATTAACAACAGTAACTGTGGTAACATGGCATCATTAACGTGGGATTACTGTAGCCTAACTACCAGGGTGTTACAATGTCTCCCCTCTTATTTAATATAGTGGCAGATATGTTGACCGTTTTTGTTAGCAGGGCCAAGGAGAATGGCCTAGTAGATGGACTCGTTCCTCATCTAGTTGATGGGGGAGTTTCCATTTTACAATATGCGGACCACACTATTCTTTTCATGGAGCATGACATTGCAAAAGCTCGGAACATGAAATTAGTTTTATGTCTCTTCGAACAATTGTCAGGGCTAAAAATCAACTTTAACAAGAGCGAATTGTTCTGCTTTGGTCGGGCCAAAGAGGAGCAAGACACATATAGACAATTGTTTGATAGTGAATTAGGTTCTTTGCCCTTTAGTTATTTGGGCATACCGATTCATCATCGCAAACTCTCCAATAAAGAATGGAAATGCATCGAAGATCGAATTGAAAAAAAGCTTAGCTGTTGGAAGGGCAAGCTAATGTCGTATGGAGGTCGGCTAGTGCTTATTAACTTAGTACTTACTAGTATGCCGATGTTCCTGCTATCCTTCTTTGAGGTACCCAAGGGGGTACGGAAGAGACTAGATTTTTTTCGATCTCGATTCTTCTGGCATCAGATGAGGCCAAGAAGAAATATCGCCTAGCACGATGGGATATAATATGCCGACCCAAGGATCAGGGAGGTCTCGGTATTGAAAACCTGGAAATTAAAAATAAATGCCTTATGAGTAAATGGCTATATAGGTTATCAGTAGAGAATGACGGTATGTGGGCACAGATATTACACAACAAATATCTGCAATCGAAAACTCTTTCCCAAGTCACAGCGAGGCCGAATGATTCGCCATTCTGGAACGGGCTTATGAGAACGAAAGACTTGTTCTTTCGTAGGACCAAATTCCTTGTTGGCAATGGGACGACAACAAGATTTTGGGAGGATACGTGGCTAGGGGAGACGCCATTAGCCATACAATATCCAAGCCTTTATAATATTGTGCAACGTAAGGAGGATTACGTAGGCACAGTATTACAATCGGTTCCCTTGAATATTCAGTTTAGGCAATCTTTAGTTGGGGAGTGTTGGAATTCCTGAATGCACTTGGTACGGAGATTGATGGATGTTCAACTATCCGACCAACCTGACTCATTCCACTGGAAGTTGGGTAGAAACGGAGTGTTTACGGTAAAATCTTTTTATATGGATCTAATTAATTCTGGCCCAATCCCGAGATCTATACATATCTGGAAGGTTAAGGTTCCCTTGCATATTAAAATCTTTATGTGGTTTGTCCAAAAGCAAGTGATCCTCACCAAAGATAATTTGTTAAAGAGATGATGGGTCGGCAGTTCACGATGTTGTTTTTGTGATCATGATGAAACAATACAACATCTCTTCATAGATTGCCCTCTCGCCAAATTACTTTGGCGAACGATTCATATAGCCTTCAACATCGTCCCTCCAGTTAGTATTGAATCGGTATTTGGGACGTGGTTAGCTGGGGTGGAACATACTATTGCGGCTCGTATTCGGATTGGAATATGTGCACTTATGTGGGCTATATGGAACTGCAGGAATGATATGATTTTTAACAGACAACATATTTTAACCTTCCTGCAGGTCATCTTCAGAGCTACAGCATGGATCCGTACGTGGTCCTTACTCACTCCTACGGACTCCAGGGAGCCATTGGTTACTGGGTGCAACCAATGAGAGATGGTAGCACGGGCTATATTCAACCGGTTTGGATGGCGGTCCCATAACAGGATAGGAGTCTAGGGCCCTATTCCTTTAATTCATACCAGTTGTGGCATTGCGTTTTTTATATTTCTTTGCTCCTTTTGCGAGCTGTAATACTTTTAAGACTTTGTGTTACTTTGAGACTTTTAATAATATGGTTGCATGCATCGTTCAGATGCAGAGGCCGAGGCCAAGACTCCTTTTCAAAAAAAAGCAAAACAACCGGAAATGTTTGAAAATAATAATAAGCATACAGCATACGAAAAACTCATGTCCTTCTTTAAGCTTCGAATTATATTGGAGGAGATAAAACATGTTTTGTTTGATATGAAGTACTATGAATTTGCAAGTGTAGATGGTTTGCTTACAAAAGGTTGATCTAGAATTCCGAGAGGAAAACAAAAGGGATTTGGAGGTATTTTTTTGATACTTTAATCATGTGCGATTTAAACATTAAGAGTGCAACCGTACCTAAACTTTATGATGCCACATTTTTCAGAAGTTTATGCCTATTTTGTCTCCCGAATTTAGGTTACAAAATACTTACAAAGGTAATCTTCTCATTGCTCGGGGTCACAGCGAGGTGGCTCTGCCACTGGGTGGAAAGGAAATCTTCATTCTATATGGACATAGTTGTTCTTATTAGGGCTTCTATTATTAGCATACCGTTGTGCATGTTGTCTTTCCTAGAAGCTCAAAAAGGGGTTATAAAAAATGGAGCACCACAGATCTTCGATGCTTTGGTTTAAATGTAACAAAAAAAACTTGGTTAGTTGACCTATTGCTTGTTATGCCTCAAGGTTGTCGTGGTTTGGCAATTATGGATCTGACAACCATGAATCATACTAGCTTTTTGTGTAAGTGATTTGGGAAACTCAAGTTTGGCGAACTCTACTGACTAGAAATTTCTTCAAAAACAATTGCTATCAAATAAAAAAAGACTAGAGGATTACACTTTTGGTAGGTTTTGATGAATGTGAACCACAATTTTTAGAGTTACATTGAGAGAGTAGTTGCCAATGGAGCTAACCCAGTTCTAGGCAGATTGTTGGTGTAATGAAAGTCTATTAGCAAAACAATTTTGTAGTTTGTACATCATATCTTTCACAAAGCTAGCGACAGTACCAAAATATAAAGATGAAGGTTGGAGATATATCATATTCAAAAGGACCTTGTAATCAGATATAGCAGTACTCTGGTAGATGCATTACACTAGGTTGTTGTGGAAGATGACATGGTTAAATGGAAGATAAAAGGCGAAAGAATAGTTCACTTTGTGATCTTCTTCTTAATTAATCGATGAGACAAATCTTTTGCCTCCGTTTCGAAAAAAAATAGAAGATAAAAACGAAGAAGCAATTTTTATTTTTGGGACTTGTGTATGCTTACAACTGATATACTCCATCTGTTCCTTTATGTAAGGTGTATTATTTTTGGCACGGTGACCAAGGCACATAATTATAGACATGTTAGGACGAAATTACCCTTGGCCAATTTATTGGTTAGTGGCAAGTAAATCAGTTACTCCAGGAAAGTAAGAGCTCCATGCAATCGACAGAGAGATAGTTTCCTTCTTTTGCTACAAGGAGAGATACATACAATCAGGAGAGAGATATTTTCCTTATTTCTGGAGAGGTAACAAGGGAATTGTGAGGAATTAGAAGAAATGCACTTTACATTCTGGAATTTTATCAAAAAATAAATACATCTTATATAAAGAAATAGAGGGAGTAAGTGTCAGCTATATTCTACAGAAATAATATTGGGATTTGAATATCAAAATTTTCAGGCCCGTACTAGCTGCTATGGCCGCACTGGCTGCTAGCTGGTGTGTCGAGTGGCCAAGTGTAGTGTACCATTACCTGTGCGTGTTCTGCTTGGTGAGCGCGACTGATGGGTGGTACACACTGCGTTCGGTGTGGATAGCCCAAAAAGATGCCTTTTGTGTCGTACGGCCGTGGGTTCTTCGATGGTGCAGAGCAGACCCACGCTCTGCTTCCCTCGCCTTTTCCGCCCTCTCCAGTTTTGTTTACTTGCTTAATCGTTAAGCATTGATAGGTTTTGTCTTCCCAAAGACAATACGGTTTGGTGATTGAACCGCATGTATTATTCGCAAAGTTTCAGAGCCGAGTACACCACGAAATTCCTTTTCCAGTGCATAGAATGCAACAGATGCAAAAAAGGCCAGCAAGTCTAGGCACGATTTTGCAGAAACCATCTTGATCAAGACATAAATCAGGCTGACCATCCATTGATCCCGGTACGTTGCCGTTGTAGCATGCCTGGTCGGCAGGTGCTACGCACGACAGATCTTTCAGAATCTTCGCGTCTGGATGGACGAGCGTGTGGCGGTGGTGCCGTTGGGCGCCGTGGTGGCGTCGACGGATGGACGGACTGGCAAGGATGATGTGGATCTCTCTTCTGAAGATGGGTCAGTGGTCCGCAGATAATGACGGCGTCTAAAACGTGTGCATATGATGTACGCTTTAGGTGTGCTGCACCGGCTGTTCGTTCCGATATGTTATGTGGATGGATCGGCGACGACACCGGTTTAGATATGGGGAGTGAGAGCACTCCACATTATCAAGTTTTGTAGGTGTGAGTGATGGCTTCGGATGGTTTGATGTATGTTCTTGTTAGACCTTGGTGGAATAATAAATAAAGATTGCCGCATGGATCGATTGATGTAGAGGCCAGGGTTTTAACCTTTAAAAAAAAACCGTGGCCGTTGCAGAAACGGTTTGACGCCAAGCTTTGCCGCCGCCGTCGTGTCAGTAAGGCGCCACGCGACGCGACACCCGCCGAAAGTTGAGAAGAGACCCTGAAAACGAACCGGCTGGGCGTCGCATGTGATGTGCTGTGTCGTCGGCGTCGGGGCTGGCCCGCGCAACGTAGGCTAGCACTACGCGACTGTGCTGTCAGCCATCATCCCAACCTCTCGGTCGCCGCGTGACCTAAATCCTAGCTAGCTAGGCATGTTCGAGCCGGTGCCCAACTGGGCAACGGGCAAAGCTCCCCGGTCACCACTAGTGCCGTCATATCTGTCCATCTTTTGGACTCTGGGCTGTTCAGTACTCCACCTCCACGCCCCATTTCAAGTACGCCATGCCCGCAGCAAATCGAAACCCCGTCAACTAGATCCTAGTCATGTTCGTAACTTCGAGCCCGGTTCCTAGATTTATTTAAAAGTTTTGACCTATTTCTTCCCAATTGTCCATTGAGCCTGCTCTGAATAATCCCATGTTTGCCGGCAAAAAACTCAGAGATATTCAAATGAAGACATGGGGTTAAAGAAAAAGATTAAAACTAAGACGATGGAAACACTAAATATTTCCACCGTAATGCTTGTGATAGAAAATAATAATTACATTTCTATGCCGAGACCCGGAGGAGAGGAAATTCAAGGAGACCATAACTTGCTAAGGCATGTGACTGATTTATATAAAGATTTTGGGCCACCTGAGGTGACCACAATAAAGATCAGTGAGATCGAGTGTGAGCAAATAAAATCAGATAGTTCTTAACCTCCAAATTTATAATGGAGGAGATAAAACATGTTTTGTTTGGTAGAAGTAGAACGAATCTGCAACTGTTGATGGTTGGCTTACAAAAAATCGATCAAGGATTTTGAGAGAAAATCAGAAGGGATTTGAAAGAATTTTTTTGGATACTTTACACATTTATTCAAAAGTTTTGACCTATTTATCTCCTTTCAAAAGTTTTGCACTATTTATCTCCTGAAAGTAAGTTACAAAATACTTATAGAGGTTATCACCTCACTGCTTAGGGTTGCGGGGAAGGCGGCTCCGCCATCGGGTGAAAGAGAAATATCCCTTCTATATGGGTAGAGTTTTTCTTATAAGGGCTTTTATGATTAACATACCTTTGTGCATGGTGTCTTTCCTAGAAACTCCAAAAGGGGTTATAGAAAGAATGGATCACCACAAATCATTGTCGCTTTGGTTTGAATGTAACAAAAAAAAACACTCGGTTAATTGACCTATTGCTTGTTTTACCTCAAGGTTGTGGTGGTTTGGGCATTATGAACCTGGCAACCATGAATCAAAATTTTTCGTGTAACTGACTGGGAAAATTCAAGTTTGGCAAACTCTACTACCTAAGAAATATCTTTAAAAACAAGTTATATCAAATTGAAAAAAAAGACTAGAGGATCACACTTTTGTTAGGGTTTGATGAATGTGAACCACATTTTTCAGAGATATATAGAGGGAGTAGTTGAAAATGGAGCTAACACACCGTTCTAGGAAGATTGTTGGCGTAATGGAAGTCCATTAGCAAAACATATCATATCTTCCGCAAAGCTAGGGACACTACAGAAAGACAAAAACGAAGGTTTGGAGATATATCAGGTTCAGAAGGACCTT
Source organism: Thinopyrum elongatum (assembly GCA_011799875.1). Lineage (NCBI taxonomy): Eukaryota > Viridiplantae > Streptophyta > Magnoliopsida > Poales > Poaceae > Thinopyrum > Thinopyrum elongatum. The sequence goes on along the minus strand of CM022302.1, from coordinate 507,529,568 downwards.
GTTGTCAGATATAGCAGAACCCTAGTAGATGCATTGGATAAACATGAAGACGCAATTTTCAGTAAGAGACTTATTTATGCTTACAAGTTACAAATGATATCAGTGTAGGTTGTACACTACAAAAAGATCTATTATTTGAAGATCAATTTTTTTTTTTGTGATCGATGCTTAAAAAAAATATCATCTGAAGCAAGGATAACATGGTCAACCGAGGATGGACTAGACAATGCCATTTTTGTACGACAAAAGAAATAGTGGATCATTTGTCGTTTCGTTGCTCCTTAACCATGTGCCCATGTTTATATGTCAAGTGATTGTTAGCGCCTTTGGTCTAACTATACCACATGATACTACATTTGGTATGTTTGGGGCTTGGATTGCTTCATTTCCGGTGTCCCAACCAAAAAAGGGGGGGATCTCTGGGGTACTGCAGTTTACTGTACAATTTTTCAAACTTACAATGAAACATGTTTTGAACAAAACATTTCAGGTGACCTAAGTCGGTCATTTTCATTCTTTGGAATCATATCTATATTTGGATGATGATGTAGAAAGAGTCAAGCCAAAGAAAATTTGAAGGTGAAGCAAGAATGTTGACTCTGGTAATCGGAGTAACGTTCGAGATACTTTAATATTAATAATCATTTGTTCCGCCTTTTAGTTCTAGTTGTTCTTCGGTTTAGTTCTAGTTGTTCTTCGGTTTTGATGTCATTGCTCACCCGTAATCCGAGTTGTATTTACAAAAATATGCAAGTAAACATTTTTTGTACCAATTCAATGACATATCTCTTTGACATATACCTCGTATTTTGTTGGTCAAATTGACAAGTTAGAAAAATACACGGCCTTATAAAAGGGAGTAGTTTGTTTGGCTCATATTTTTTCTTTGTATTTCTTGCTGTGTAAAATTGTCATTGTTTCTTTTAATGGAATTGACGGGAAAGTGATTGTTTAACTATAACAGTTTGTTTTAATAAAAAATGACGAGAAGTAGTTTTTTAACCGTTTCTTTAACATAAATAGATGTGAAATCAGTTTTTTAGATAAAAAAATCAATTTTCATGCATATTGCTCAGAAAATCAAGATGAGTATGGGCGTGTTTGGTTGCCCGGGTGGCTTTAGGATGCATTGCATGAGGGAACCTGGGTGACCACGGCCTGGTTGAGCCGATGCAAAGTTGAGCCAAGATTGGTGTTTGGTGAACTTGTACGTCATGGCTGTACGAGGTGCAGTTCTTCTGAATATTGCTGAAATTGATGCGGAAGGCAGAGCATATGCAGCAGCGTGGAGCGACGGATCCGGGCCTTGGTGGTTCCAGACGGTTGGATCCGGCGAGCAGCAACGTGGCCTGGTGGAGGCGGACGAAGATGGCCGCACTTGACATGGGCAGCGGCGGCCGCCGTGCTTGTCGAGGAAACTCACCAGTGAACGAGGTATTCCCCCCTGTGGCGGCACGAGGAGGCAGGATCCGGCGGCGGCAGCAACGCTTGGTGGAGGCGAACGAAGCTGACGGCACTTGACAAGGGCGGCGGCGACGACGCTTTGTAGAGGACGGCGGCGGCGCTTTGTAGTGGAGAACGGAGGTGGTGGTGCTTGATGAAGGAGGATTCGGCGGCGCTTGGTCGATTGGATCTTGGCGGCGGCACGTGACGAAGAGGCAGAAGGGAGAGGAAGGAGGCGGAGGAACGAGCCTGCACGAGAGATACGCAGGAATCCTGCGTTCCCCTCAGCCTGGCTGAGAGGCCTCCTTTTGCATCCGCCGGTCCAGGCTGAAGGGCCATACAGCTTACCAAACGACCCAGATTTTGCACGATGAATGCGGGCCAGATGCAACACAAGGAACCAAACACGCCCTATGTGTATGTTAGGTGCACCTTATTTCTGGATGCTTCCAAATTTTCAAAACATTACTTGGAATGTTTCAAATTCTCTTAAATGATTTTCAAATGCGGTGGCGCTCTCGGCCCTGTCGGCAGCGGTGGTTGCAGCACAGGATGGGGGTGAGTTGAGGTTGAAGAAGACCAAGTTTTTTTATTAGAATATATATGAGGAAAACAAAGCTCACATGTGGGCCCCACATGTAACTAAATGGTGAAGCAAATAGTCAAAAACGGTTCGTTTAGGTGCCGGCCCGAGCTGTTAGAAAGTGGCTTAAAATTTAAGCAACTGCTCATCTGTTTTTTTTAACAGCCGGCCACAACTTTCGCAGTTTTTAGTGACAAAGAAATTTCTGGTATTTTTTTGAAACCCTAGCCCAAAAAGTGGTAGTTTTATGTCATTTACTCAAAACTTTCAAACACTGTCTAGAATGCTCCAAGCTCTCTTAAAATATTTTCCAAGCAATGTACAATATGTCGACAAATTTTATAAAATGCAATAACACAGAAAGTTCAAGTAAAAGGGCAAAATATATTGCATTATACCATGATATACATCCCCATATAATACATACACAGTACAACCAAAAGAAAATTCACACATGGAAGTACAGAGCACAAAACATCCCGGGTACATACAAGCAGCCCAAATTCAAGTCCACCAGACTCGGAACTCAGACATTACAAGTGAGCTAGCTCACTTTATTTCGGGAAGTTATACTGCATCTCCATCTTATTATTCTGCAAAGGTGGCCAGATCGGCGCCTCAACTCTCGAGTAGCTGCCGCGGGCCGGGCTCAGTGCTGTCCGGGCAGCTTCTCCTTGATCTTGTCCATGATGCCCTTCTTCTCACCGGTGCCGTCGGTGCCAGCCATTCCGGTGTGTCCCGGCTGGCCGTAGTTGCCGCCGGTGCCGGCCATTCCAGTATGACCTTGCTGTCCGTAGGTACCAGCGGTCTGCTGCTGATCGCCGTGGCCACCCGGAAGCTTCTCCTTGATCTTATCCTTGATTCCCTTCTTCCTCCTCCCGCCCATGCCATCATCCTCAGACTATCACGACGAACGAAAAAGAAATCAGTCATTGATGCTTCTTCATGCATAATCTTCACACATGCAACTATGCAGAAGTAGCGTTAATTAGAAAGTACATAAACACGCACCGAGCTGGAGCTACTAGAGCTGCCGGAGCGCTGCAGGATCCCTCCGGCCTTGTGCTCCTCCCTCGTGGGCTGGAAATGCCCACCAGCGGCCGCGCCGGTGCCCACGCCGCCGTGCGCGCCCATGCCGGTGCCGACGCCATGTCCGGCCACCGGGTTACCGTACTCGTCGACGCGGTTGGTCGTCGCCTGATCATGCTGCTGCTGTCCCTGGTACTCCATCTTGCACAGGTGCTGATCTTGATTCTCTCAGAAATTCTGTGTGTTGTCTTGGTCACTTGGCTGCAACTCGTGGCTGTGGAAGCAGGTGGAGCACGAGGCGCAATTTATAAGCTGTCTGTGGCGAGGGGATAGGATCGTCGGGGGCGCTACGTGTGCGGGCATGAGTGGGCTGGCCGGCGGGAGCCGGTGACTGGTGACTCACCCATAAAGAGAGGCCGGACGTGTGCAGCTACTGGACGCGTCCGGGTTGCCACGTCTCAGCTTTTGCTCGAGGTAGAAGTGATGACACACGGGGGATACAGCCCCCGAGACACGTTCTTTCGGCTTGCAAAAATCTGTCTTGTTTGCTTCGGAAAATGAAGGCTGAAAGTGTCGGCATGGAGCGAAAACGAAAGAAAATAAGCCAAACGTATATCCATTATTAAAGGATGGTAGTAATGCGTCAGTTTTTCCAGAAATTTAATTTAATTTACATCGGATCAAATAATACAAGATCGGAGAGTGATTGACAAAAAACTACCACTTTATGGTTACCGTCCCACTGAACCACCACTTTTTAAAAACTGACCGAAAACTACCAATTTTTTTTAATTTTGTGACTAAAAATTACCACTTTTGAAAAATGACCAGTTTAGACGATTTAAACAGGTTTATGACATGCAGGACCCACCCGTCAGAGCCGACGTGGCTGCAAAGTCAACTTCGTTTATTTTGACCATTCATTTGGCCGTTATTACAAGTGGGGCCCACACGTCAGCATCAACCTTCTCCTTCTTCATCCTCTCTCTCTAGCATTTCCTCGAACACCTCCTGTGTTCCTGCGAGCCACCTCCTCCGCCCTCCATTGCCGGCGCTCGCGGTCGTGCTCTACATAGAATTAACTTTACTCCAGTGCAGTGTGTGTCCCGTGGGGCAGGAGCTGCAGGTCAAGGCGCTCCTGAGGCGGCGCCGGGCGGACTTCGCCGCGCCCGGGTCCAAGTGTGTGTTGCGGTTCCCCGCCAAGGCCGACGACGCCATCTGGGCCGACACCGAGGACGACCTCGGCCCTCCCCCCGCCAGCGCCCTAGCGAGAGACATGCTTGAGGAGTTCGAGGAGGAGGCAGGGGACGGCAGCAGCATCCAAAGCCTCGTCGGATCTCACGGCGACGGCGGCTTCCTCGCCAGGAGATGGAGGGGCGGGTGCTCTTCGGCCTCGCGGCGCTGGCGGTTGCCTCGCCGGGAAGATGGAGGGGCAGGTGCTCTTCGGATGCCGCTGCCTCGCCGGCCGGATCGAGCGACGGTGCGGGCTCGAGAGCAGAGGTACGGGGCAGCATGTGGACTTCTTTTTTTAACTGAGATTGGGGATTTAGGAAAAAAATAAGCATATTTGTTCGACTGATATGCGGGCCCCACCTATAATAACAGTCAACTTAACAGTTAAAATAAACGGAGTTGACTTTGCAGCCACGTCAGCTCTGACGTGTGGGTCCTGCATGTCATAAACCTGTTTAAATCGTCTAAACTGGCCATTTTTCGAAAGTGGTAGTTTTTAGTCACAAAATTAGAAAATTTTAGTAGTTTCCGGTCAGTTTTTAAAAAGTGGTAGTTCTGTGGGACGGTAACCCTTAAAGTGGTAATTTTTTGTCAATCACTCCAAGATCGGATGCAAGAGATATAGGGCAATGACATGGACTATGACTAAATGCCTCAAATTTCTTGCCAAAGCCTTGGCTGAATTTGTTGTTGTTGCATCACCATAGCCACGACGACAACGGACAACATTGAGAGATTGAACCACTAATATACTAGTAGAGACCTATAGAGAAACAAATCTTATTGAGTCGCCGCAATAGCAGACCGCCATGTACGACAAAGATTGGCAACCACGCTAAGCATATCGGTGGGAGGGGGGAGGGGGGAGGGGGAGTTGGTCACCCTGCTATCGTCCTCGCAAAGGCCCGAAGTAAGAGGTTGTCGAAGTCACCGATGCACATGGACCCCGTTGATGTAGGCACACATAACCAACCCGTTATCCATGAAGAACAACAGGGATAACATCTCTCGGGCTCCTCAGCAACTCCACACCAAGCACCACCGAGAAAGGAATGGACCCCCCTCCGCCTCACGACACTGGAGCGATGGCTGCAAGGGAGGAAGAGGAGATTGATTTTTTTTTTAGCTACGGTTTTTCATCGGAGTGGTAATGGGTCAGGTTTACATGGTCGAGTAATACCAAGTTCATATTTACGCATCATGGATGTTTGTTGCCTGCCCATGAAAATATGCATGGATTGAAAATATGCATGGACAGTGACGGACGTTGCATGGTGGAGGTGCAGAGAGACAAGCTTTTTGTTTAGTTGCATGGTGGATGAAATTATGGGGATGCATACTCTTAATTTAGGGAATTAGTGGATCGGATGTGTTGTGCTTGAATGGGACATATTAAGGTTTGTGTATGAGTGAATTAAGTGGTGGGTGCACACGGAGTTTCTAATCCCGAGCTTATATGCACCCGTATGAACAATGAAATAAAAAAATCAAACAATTCCGTCCTTTTTTAATGAACACTGATAAAAGTATTGCATGTGTGCAAACTTTTGTGATGAAATCATTTTCATGGAGGTCTGAGAAAAAAGAAAAGACAAATCGAATGCTTCAACAGGACTAATTGAAATCAAACAATTCCGTCCTTTTTTAATGAACACTGATAAAAGTATTGCATGCGTGCAAACTTTTGTGATGAAATCATTTTCATGGAGGTCTGAGAAAAAAGAAAAGACAAATCGAATGCTTCAACAGGACTAATTTTCAAGCATCGATTTGGTTTTTATAGTCCCGACCTTCATAAATGTCATTCCATTACAAAAAATTTTATGTAGGTAAAACATTCATCAGTGTTAAAAAAGATCAGATTTTTAAAAATTATTTATTTATATTTGACCATTCATCAGGGTACATGTGAGGTCGAGCATAGAAGAAAACTTTCGGTGGGTAGGGATTTTTCTTTGGTCGCTTTGCACTCTGTTTTGTTGATCTCCGACAGTGCCGTTCATTAAAGATCCACAGCGCATGCGACATCCTCTGAGCTAGTAAAATCAAGATCTGTATGTGTATTTTTGGTGTGTCTTATTGTTCGATACTTCCAAAATTTTCAAAAATTGCCTAGAATGCTCCAAACTCAATTAAACATTTTCCAATGCAATGTACAATATGTCTGACAAAATTTAGAAAAATTCAATAACATAGAAAGCTCAAGTAAAGGGCAAAATATAATGCATTATACCATGATATACATCCCCATATAATACATACACAGTACAACCAAAAGAAAATTCACACATCGAAGTACAGAGTACAAAACGTCCCGGGTACATACAAGCAACCCAAATTCAAGTCCACCAAACTAAGAACTCAGATATTACAAGTGAGCTAGCTCACTTTATTTCGGGAAGTTTTACTGTATCTCCATCTTATTATTCTGCAGAGGCGGCCAGACCGGCCCCTCAAACTTTCACAAGTAGCGGCCGCGGGCCGGGCTCAGTGCTGTCCGGGCAGCTTCTCCTTGATCTTGTCCATGATGCCCTTCTTCTCGCCAGTGCCGTCGGTGCCGTGCGTCCCGGTGCCGGTCATTCCGGTGTGTCCCTGCTGCTCGTAGGTGCCGCCAGTGGCCGTGGTGCCATGCGCCCCAGTGCCGGCCATTCCGGTGTGTCCCTGCTGCCCGTAGGTGCCAACGGCCTGCTGCTGGTCGCCATGGCCACCGGGGAGCTTCTCCTTGATCTTCTCCTTGATGCCCTTCTTCCTCCTCCCGCCCATGCCATCATCCTCAGACTATCACGACGAACGAGAAAATTCAGTCGTTGATGCATTTTCATTCAGAATCTAAACGGGAAAATGCAAATTACAACTAGTGTTAGCAACAAGCAAGAAGCATATGTATACGCACCGAGCTGGAGCTACTAGAGCTGCCGGAGCGCTGCAGGATCCCTCCGGCCTTGTGCTCCTCCCTCGTGGGCTGGAAATGCCCACCTGCAGCCGCGCCGGTGCCGGCCCCGCCGTGCGCCCCCATGCCGGTCCCGACGCCATGTCCGGCCACCGGGTTGCCGTACTCGTCGACGCGGTTAGTCGCCTGGCCGTGCTCCATCTTGCACAGGTGTTGATCTTGGTTATCCCAGAAATCTGGTGTGTTGCCTTCCTCAGTTATTCTGCAGCTCGTGGTTGTTGAAGCAGGTATAGCACAAGGCGCAATTTATAAGCCGTTTGCGGCGAGGGGATAGGATCGTCGGGGGCGCTACGTGTGCGGGCATGAGTGGGCTGCCGGCGGGAGCCGGTGACTAGTGACTCTCCATTAAAGAGAGGCCGGACGTGTGCAGCTACTGGATGCGTCCGGGATGCCACGTCTCAGCTTGTTCTCGAGGTAGAAGTGATGACACACGGGGGATAGTCCCCGAAACACGTTCTCTCCGCTTGCAAAAGTCGTCTTGTTTGCTTTGGAAAATGAAAGCTGGAATTGTCGGCATGGAACGAAAACTGAACAAAATAGACCAAACCCATGTATTTCATTATTATAAATGGTACTAATGCGTCAGTTTTTACTAAATTATATGTCATTTATAATTGATCGAAAAAAGATTGAATACAACCAGATACAGGGTAAGAGCATCTAACCGATCCTCAATAACAGGTTAGAGAACTTCTCTAACCGACACTTAAGGCCAGTTTTTTGCCAGAATCTGGGGATTCTCCCGGAATCCGACCTCTACCCAGCTTTTTCCAGAATCTTTGGCCTTAGCCGAAGCCAAAAACATTACAGCATCTACAGTCGGGTTGGCAAATCCGGACCCTCAAACATCCACGGGCACTGACTGGGTACTCCACAAAAAATGTAATCCATATCCGGACACCTCAATTACCATATCTCAAATCCATACAAACTCATGCAACTACGTCGACGCACACGTATCGTCCGGCTACTCCATCACACTACACTAAACATGTCATCGGACTACCAAAATTTGACATGTTTGGCTGTGATGGAGTTCATCCACGGCTGCCCTTGCCCTTCCCGGTGCCCTTGTCGTACTTCTCGCGGAAGTACCAGTCGAAAACGTAGTACGGATCGAGCCGGATATGCTCGTCGTCGGAGCTGTCCTCCTTCTCCTCCTTCGGTGGCAGTCCGGCCATGACACGGACAGCCCGATTCTGCTCTCGGGCGAGGGCGCGCATGTTCCTCCGCTGCCGTTACTTCACAATGCGGGCACGAATGGCTTCCTCCTCTGTGGCCACTCGCGCCGCCGCATCAGCAGCCGCCGCCGCCGCCATTTCCGCCGCGATACGGGCCTCGGCGGCCTTATCCTCTCCTTCCCACGGCGGGCCGCCCGTTCCCTGTGGGACTCATACTCTGCCCGACCGGTGATGGGAGAGGACAGGTGTTCCGGCCGGGACCGCGAGGATCCAACACCAGAGGACCCGAGCGTCCGGTGAGCTGACGCTATGTCGTCGCGGCGGGCGGATCCGTCCGTCGGCCGGGCGATGTCCTCCCGGGAGCGGCGGAGTGCAATGCGGATTGCCATTGCCTCCTCCATCCCACACGGGATGACACCCCAATCGATGGATTCGGACTGGTCGGAGTCCAATCCGCTGCCTGCCATGGCGGAGAAGACCGGAAACCGCCGGAGGTGAGCTCGGGTGGCGGAGGGGAGTGGAGTGAAGTGGCCAGAGTTTGCTCCGGCGAGAGGATGGGGATGAATATAAGTAGGGTCGGGTGGGCCACCATGGCCGGGTCCGACGTGGCAGGCGTGCCCGTGCGCCCGAGCGCCCCATATCCGCCTGATATTTGGGCTGGATATGGGGGGTGCCGGTCAGTCCGGGCGTTTGAGACCCGTTTGAGACGTCCGTCTGGGTTGAAAAACGTGATCGATCAGTGACCGGGCAGTCCGCCCGAATGTATGAGGCGAGTTTGAGAGGTCTGGCTCCACTCTATAATGAGAACACGCACTACAAAAATCGCAGCAACAGGAAAAAAAATGTGATGAAAGGACCGGACCATGACGTCACCTTTTAGATGTGACTTAGATAGACTCAATTAATGCAAACTTTTAATGGCATGATATGTTTATATATAGCTATGGAGTCCTATTAACAACCAAGCCGACCTTTTTATAACATTGCATAAACACGAGTTCTCGATCTCTCCATTAGCTCTACATTACATAGTGTATTTTTTTCATATAGAAACAATACCCTATGTAACACTAGTAAATAGCCTTAATGATTTCCCCGCAAAATAGCTTAATAATTATTTTCTATATCTAAATAGCTAGCATCCACTAACTCATTTCTCTTAACATGCAAGTATGGCACCTCATCATGCAGCATAAGAAAATGCTCACCTCAACATGTAACCATGCATAAAAAAATCCCATCTCAACATGAAAACATATGCATGAAATTTTTCTTTCTATTATGCTATATATATTTAATAAATATTTTACAACTATACATATAATGAAACACAATAAATCATATGTATTTTCAGTTTTAGTTCACTTATTATTACTCACGAGTATTCATGTTCCATACAACCATATCTCATTGAAATATATTGCAAACACACCTGCAACAAAATGTGGGGTATCGTCTACAACATATTAACTAGAGAGTTAGTGTTTACTATCATGTACATCATATAGCTTCACATGCCATGTATAATAATAATATATTCATGTACTTATTCAAATTTTGTTTGGGGATCCATGTGTAACCAGCCCCTGCGCATGAATAATTGGGTTTCTTTTTTATGATGGCATTGAATTTTTGAGTTACTCATGAATTTTACTTGTGGATGAAAAATCATACCAATACTCAATCCATGGGAGTTGGTATCCACGAATCCAAACCCATGGGTTAAATTGCCATGAAACATATTTGAGCCGAGACTAAAATAGACATCTATGGTGGTTTCTCTACCTAATGTGTTTAAAGGTCACAAATTGATGCACCCTTTTTGTGGCGGGCCTTCGACCTGTTTCAGATAGGGCCCTTTCCAGTAGCGTGGCGTATAGGAAAGGTTACCATTTTGCGACATGCCTATACTTTACCCTGGTTATTTGTGTGTCCTCGATATTATTGGTTGCAGGGCTGCCTTGGTTTGTGTTTCTTTGAGATGAATTTTGTGGTCAAAAGATGCTTGTCTCGGATGTAAATTCAAACTCTGGACATCACCTTCTCTCTATTTGATGCCATATCACATGCGTGTTTAGATATGCAACATAGAGAACATAAGATGAACAGTAAAAGTGAAAATAAAAAAAAACAATTTTTTTTGTGGTAAACTTTGACAAATGATCTAAGTGCTTGCAAATTTTCATCATGAGATCACATTCTAGAAGGCGTGACAAAAAAACAAAATCAATGCTCCGAAAATGCTACTTCTGAAAGCATTTTGGAAATTTATTCAAAATAAAAAAATTTAAAATATTAACATATTTAAATTAGTTTATTTCAAATGAATAAATGAGAAAATAAAAGCAAAAAATAACAAAAAAAGGGGAAATAAAAGTAAAAGGAAAAGGAAAAATAAAATTGCAGCCCTCACAAACACATGGCCCATATAACAACTAACACACAGAGGCAAAAAAACACAGGCCCATTGCGAAGCGTAAAATGGCCCGACAAAAAAGGAAATACAATTTTTCTTTTTCGCTTGACTCTTCCAAAAAATATATCTACACCGTGCCATACTACTATACTGTGCAAGACAGCTTGACGGTCTTCTGCAGTAGCAAATGCTACGACGATGGAAGTACTCCCTCCATTTCAAAATAAGTGTCTTAATTTTAATATAAAGTTGTACTAAGCTTCAGACATTTATTTTGAGACGCAGGGAGTATATGCGAATGCGATTAGGACGACGTGCAGTTCTCATGCGATTTGGGCCTGAGGTGCGACATGAGCCGTCCAGACACAAATACATCAACGCATGACACAGTGACACGCGTTGGCAGTCCAGGCAGACAATGCATGCACGCAGCTTCCTCTGCGACGCATGACCGCACATGCAATGCGCGCACACACACAGATAAGTAACCGTGCATGCGTATCAGAACTAGCACGTCACAGCATCTACAGCCGGACTTGGCACATTCGGCCCCTCAAACACCCGCAGATGCGTTCGAGCACTCCTTAAATAATACAATCCAAATCCGGATACCTCAATTACCATATTTCAAATATATACAAACTCATGCAACTACGTCGACGCACATGCATCGTCCGGTTACTCCATCACACTAAACTAAACATGCCATCGGACTACCAAAATTTGGCATGTTTGGCTATTGTGGAGTTCATCCACGGCTGCCCTTGCCCTTCCCGGCGCCCTTGCCGTCTTTCTCACGGAAGTACCGGTCGAAGACGCAGTACGGATCGAGCCGGATCTGCTCGTCACCGGAGCTGTCCTCCTTCTCCTCCTTCGGTGGCAGTCCGGCCATGGCACAGACCGCCCGATTCTGCTCTTGGGCGAGGGCGCGCATGTTCCTCCGCTGCCGTTTCTTCACAATGCGGGCGCGAATGGCTTTCTTCTCTGTGGCCGCCCGCGTCACCGCATCAGCCGCCTCCGCCGCCGCCATTTCCGCCGCGATACCGGCCTCGGCGGCCCTTATCCTCTCCTTCCCATGGCGGGCCGCCCGTTTCCGGTGGGACTCATACTTTGCCCGACCGGTGATGGGAAAGGACAGGTGTTCCGGCCGGGACCGCGAGTATCCAGCACCAGAGGACCCGAGCGCCCGGTGAGCCAGGGCCGGCCCTGGGGGGGGGGGGGGTGTGTCGGTGTCAAAACCGGCCGATCTCGGGTAGGGGGTCCCAAACTGTGTGTCTGAGGATCGAAGGTAACAAAGGACAAAAGGAACACGATGTTTACCCAGGTTCGGGCCCTCTTAATGGAGGTAAAACCCTACGTCCTGCTTGATTGTATTTGATGAGTATGGGGGGTTATAAGAGTTGATCTACTTGAGATCGTAATGGCTAAATCCTAGTTTTCTAGCCTATGAAAATTCTGATAGCCTCTACGGACTAAGCCCTCCGGTTTATATAGACACCGGAGGGGGCTAGGATTGTACAGAGTCGGTTTACAGAGGAAGAAAACTATACATCTGGACGCCAAACTTGCCATCCACGCAAAGGAGAGTCCCACCCGGACACGAGGAAAGGTCTTCTGCCTTGTATCTTCACGGCCCATCAGTCCGGCCCATGTTACATAGCCCGGCCACCCGAGGACCCCTTAATCCAGGACTCCCTCAGTAGCCCCTGAACCAGTCTTCAATGGCGATGTATCCGGCACGTAGATTGTCATTGCAAGGCGGGTTCCTCCTCTGAATACTTCAAAGCAATCTTCCGAATAAAAGAACTGTATCCGGCTCTGCACGACAGTCACAACCCTCAACCACGAAGGTAAAATACTTAGTCAAAGTAATGTCCATCAACTGACAGCTTTTTCGGTGAAACATCACATCTAGCCTCTTTATCATTTCGAACCGTTTTTTGGCCTCCCGCTTCGCATTTCGAGACACGGCCTCTATCGACACGTCTCGTCAAAGCGGAGATCGTGCCCACTTATCGCGGGATCCTTATCAATGCGGGCTTGGGTAATCCAACCGTGCCATTCGCACGACCCCTTGGGAACAGGCGAGTTTTAAGGCTTGAGGGGGGGGGGCGCCTGATATTTACTGCCTATATAAGTGGATAAAGATCCATCTTTTCACCCCACGCCTTCTTCCTTCTCCTGCTTCCCTATCCTCAAGCTCCAGCGCCCAGGCTTCAATTCGTCCCACCGCCGCCAACCTCTCCAGTCATGTCCGGATCTGGCTCGAAGGGCAAGTGGGAGGCCTCCTCCGTCACGGAGAAGGACGTAAAGGACCTCCGGGAGGCGGGGTACTTATCTGCGGATATCGCACACAGGCTCCCCGCCAAGGAGCAAGTTATCCCCAGCCCGGAGCCCGGCGAAATGGTGGTGTTCATCCCTCACTTCCTCCGCGGACTAGGGTTTCCCCTCCACCCCTTTGTCCGGGGCCTCATGTTCTACTACGGGTTAGATTTCCATGATCTAGCCCCAAATTCTTTCCTGCACATCTCGGCATTCATCGTCGTGTGCGAGGCACTACTCCGCCTCCCCCCACACTTCGGCCTGTGGCTCAAGGTCTTCAACGTGAAGCCGAAGGTGGTTGATGGGCAACATGCGGACTGCGGTGGTGCCATGGTGAGCAAACTCCCCAACACCACTTGGCCTAAAGGGGCCTTTGTGGAGACCGTCAAGGTCTGGCAGCAGGAGTGGTTCTACATCACCGAACCCCGCGGCGCCAGATGGGCGGCCGTTCCTGACTTTAGATCCGGACCCCCAATGCGGCTCGCATCGTGGACCAACAAGGGTCTGGATTGGGGGTCGACCGCGGAAGTGATGATGCTGGAGAAGCGCATCCAAAATATGATAAGCAAGAATACCAGTCTCACTGACGTGATTCAGGTTATGCTTTCCCACCGGATCCTCCCCTGCCAACTCCGGCCTCTCCATATGTGGGAGTTCAATCCGGAAGGTCCGCGGACCCTGCAGCATTTCTTCGGCACAATGCACGAAGAGATCTGGAAGATGCTCTTTAAGACCCAGAAGACGTGGCCGAAGAAGACCAAAGACATCGGTCTTGACATCGAGAATCCGGCCACACTGGTAAGTATTTTAGTTTCGAACACAATTTTCGGTAAATAAATCAAAGGTTATACTGAGATTTTCATTCTTTCATTCAGGGCTGGACAGTGAAGGCGGAGCGGATCAAGTGTCCGGCTCCACTACCTGAAGACCCAGCCAACCCTCTGCTAACGAGGATGCTGGTTCCGGCGCCGTATCAGCAGGGGCGGAGCCAGAAAATTTAGCCATTGGGTTCACTCATTGACTCAATGCGAGGATTTGGGATGAATCGATTAATTGTAATGTCTAGTTTCGGACCATATCACTCAAAGATACATAGCAAATAGAAACATGATATCAATCATAACATATAGCTGTTACACTAAAACTAGAAGAGTGCAAGACATACCAGGTGGACAAAATTAAGAAACCACTTTACATATTGTAAGTAGAGTGATGCCGAAAATAAACTTCATAGCTTCAGCTGCAAGTTCTCATCCTCCTGAAATCACTGGAAAGAATGACAAATTAGTTTGGCAAGTTTAAAATAAGTCATATCAAATGAAAGAAGCATACGAAGACAATCACATTTCATAGTCCCCCCTTTTTGAGTTCTTCATCTTAAAATGATCAGATACATAATCATACTGATGATATAAAACATATATTTCTCCACAAGGCAAATTAAGCAACCAATCATGAACACTGATCACCTAATTTATTGCGCAACATTTTGTTGACAACATTCATAGCTGAAAAAGCATCTCGTCATTACTGTTGTGGTAACTTACTAGCTTTAAAGTTGATGGACTAAAGGATAGATGTTCTAGATAAAATAAATCTTTGTGGGGCATCTCGAATAACCCTATATGCATAGCCAAAAACAGGTGGAGGCATATAAGGTTCTTGATTTGTTGTTGCTTCTTATGATTTTCTTTTTGTACTCCAAATATTCTCTTCCGATCAGCTGGACTAAAAGCGGATCATCTAAATCAATTCTCTTTTTTTTTTGCGGGGCTAAATCAATTCTCTTTGAATAGAAGGCTTTGGGAAACTGCTTGCACTTTGCCTACATCGGGTGGCTTGAACTGCCAGCCTCATTATCTCAATCTGATGATTTATTTCCTTTTGAGAAATACAATTCTATAGCCTAGATAGGTCAAAGTTGAGTGGGGAAAGCAATTAGAAAAATAATTAGGGCAAATGACATTAGCGTACTAGGATACTACTAGGATTGAGGGAGAAAGATGTAGCGATGTGATACCTTGAATTTGGACTGTCATTGCCTGTAGTTTCCGCTTGCCGCTGGAGATCGAGAGATGGGAGATCGGAACGGCGGAACAAGAGAAACGAGAGACAAGAGTCTCCGATGGGAAGTAAGTGATCGAGTCAATCCAGGCGCGAGTCAGTCCAGACCCTGGGCCTTTTTATGGGCTAATCACGCTGACAAAATTAATGGACTAAAAGGCCACTGTTTGTGCTTTTCTAATTTGCGTTGGGTTCAACCGTAATATTCTATTGGGGTCATTCAATTGACCAGGCTATATATAGTACGTGGCAGCAAAAATCCATTGGGTTCACCTGAACCCAACGGTCATACGTTGGCTCCGCCCCTGCGTATCAGGCGCCGGAGAAGAAGACCAAGAAGAAGTGCAAGGAGGCCAAGGGCGGCCTCCGCCGTAAGGGTACTTCGGACGCAGTGTCTGGAGAAACCGAAGCCCACTCCTCCCACGAGGGGGATGAAGATGAAGAGGAGGAGGAGGCAGAAAGTGGTTCTCCCCTAAAGGGGGGAAAGAAGAAAAGGGCCGCCTCTGCAGACCTGGAGGAGGGGGCATCCAAGAGGGAGAAGATAACCCTCTCAGACGGTTCGGATACGGACGCCGAACACACCCCCAAGAGGCGCCTCAGGGAAAAACCCCTGGCCGAATCGTAAGTGTCGAAAAGGATACTCAGCAAATATTCGGTCTGTTATGGTTGTAATATAACATATCATATTGTGTGTTTCAGCCCAGCCCGCGACCTCCCCCAACCATCGCTGTCTAAAGGGAGTTCTCTGCCGCCCGAGATGGCAGAGAGCGAGACGCCACCGCGAGCCCCTTCGCCAATCACCGTGGATGACACCGAGGTGTTGTCTCGAAGGACCTCTCCTGGCCACGGAGGGGCGAGCGAGGCTGCCGAGAAGGCGCCCGAGGACAATACCTCGGCTATCGAAGACATGGAGGGGGCGACCCTCATGGCGACAGACGGCGGGGGTCCTGAGCAATCTGGCCCCCAGCCGGACATCATTCCGGAGACCAATGTGGCCCCGGAGTCAGGTGAGCAGCCCCCTTTGAAGGAGGGGGGAGCATCAGCTCCGACGGCGGCCTCCACTAATCTGGAGGCGCCGAATACCTTGGTGGAAGCACTACGACGTGCTGCCATCGTGGAGGAGCACCACACCCTGATGGGTGTGGTGGTTGAGAAGATTCAGTCCTCCAAGAGCGGGCTGAATGAAGCCTTCACTAGCCTGTTAACAGGCTTCGAGGTATGCAACATAATGCTCTAGACGCTTTTTATAAAGGGACAGACCTGTGCATAGATAGTAGCCCCTGAGACTCTATCTGGTTTTGAAAAAGCCGGACAGAGGATCATATAGTATTCGGAAGAGGTGACGTACTTTTATATTGTATAATAGGCTTCCATGTTGGCGGCAACCGCCCAGGCCGCTGAAGTTTCCGATCTTAAGCGGAGGCTGCAGCTGACTGATGATGATATCGACCGCATGAACAAGCGGTTCGATGAGGCGCAAGGTATGTTTGAAATATCTCGCACATGCCTGAATTGATATGCAAATTCTGAGTTTAGACTTAGGCGCTACTATGTGTATGATTGCAGGCAGCGCGGCCGAGGTCGAGACCCTCAAGAGTGCCCTTGCCCAAGCCAAGGAGGAGGCGAAGGCGAGCAAAGCGGCCGCAGACAAAGCGGCTGCAGATTTAAAGTCCGAACAGGTCGCCCGCCGCCAGTACGAAGAGAGGGTGACCGAAGTGGAGCAAGAGCTCAAGGACGCCGCCGGCAAGTGCGAGTCCTTGGAGGAGAAGAATAAGGCCCAGGCGGCCGAATTCGCCAAGGCCCTCCAAGAGGCCTAGGAGGCGCGGACCGAGTCCCGGGCAGCACGCGAGGAAATCCGGCAGTCCGAACAGATAGCGGCTGGTAAGCCCTTTCTTCTGCAGACTATATTTGGCGGTCAAAGATATGCCTTGCTCACTCGACCGTGGAGTTCTCCAGACGCATTTGCGGATCTTTCGAAGAGTGCCGCCGACGCCGCGCAGTTCTTCCGGGCCCAGGAGGGGCACACGACGGAGAAGCTCTTCTGGTCACAGTTCACGGCGTCGGAGCGTCCGGCGCTGTTGAACAACCACATGATGCAACTGGCAGAGTTGCACAGGATGTCCGGATTGGCCATGAAGGACGTCATAGTCCGGCTGTGGCCAACCGAACCCATTCCTAGCAGCTACTTCGGCCTGGTGCAGCGACTTGCCGATGCGCTGCCCCGGATTGAAGCTGTCAAGCGCTTGGCATGCATAGAAGGTGCGCGGATGGCCTTTGCCCGTGTCAAAATGCACTGGGCAAAGATGAAGGCCGCCGTCGTGGCGGTCGAGGGCCCATCTGAAGGCAAGGACCACCGCAAGCCAGAGCGGTATTTTGAAGACGTCCTTGAGGGTGCCCGATTAATAGAGGGCCAATGCTCAAAGGATATCATATTTGAGTGAATGTATCCGAGCTACCCAGACGTTGTTTTATAAACCAAGGCTTTGTAATATATTTATGTCTTTATCTGGAATTGCTTGCCTCCTGTGCGGCCGTATTTTGTTATCTTGAAAGTTTGCTAGTCGTCGGCTTCAGCCCCCACGTAGATACTACGGGGGTGTTCGGAATAACGCATGATCACTCTTGACCCAACGTCTTGGTCCGTGAAGGAGGTGTCTTCGTAGGCGAACCAGGCAATCAGACTATGCGGCTTTATCACTTTCACTTAGCCATAGGAGTTTGACGGTGGGGCGAAGTACTAGCCCCTGGTGCGTATGCGGCTATCCGAACTGGGATGCCTTAAGCACATGACTGGTCGGAGGCCAGTCCTTCGCATAATACGGAAGAAATCACAAAAGATTTATAACAAGTCGCCGAATAGCTGACCAGCTCTCGCCGCACCATGACAGTCAGTTTTCGGCTTTCTCTACTGAGGCGTTTGACCGGACGTACCAGAAACACAATCGCAGTAGTTCTCCCTTCACTAGCCTAGCGGAACGAGCGGAACATAAGGTAGTAACCACAGGAGCCGGGCAACCCAACTATTGACCAAAGACATGATTCGGAGCTGATGCATATAATGCAATATTCGGGACGCCGAAGTGCACTCTAAAAGCGTTCAGACTTTTTTTTTGAAAATATAGGTGGCCGAATAGAGCCCCTGGCATTTTAGGCCATTGCAAAGTGTATATGCCAATCTGACGTGAAAAGGGAATACAGATTATGAAATAAACCAATACCAAATAGGGTTGGTAAAAACTGTTTCCATTATAGTCTGATTGATACGTCAAAACGTGCTCTTACAGATAATGCTATAAGCATCAGGGCTATTTTACATGCCGAGAATTTGTCAACAAGGGAAAGTTGTATACATGTCCTTAAAAAGGTAGTCGTGAAGATCCTTTGGACATCCTGCCGCACGTCTGCGCCGCTTTTCGCCTTGGTGGAGGATCCTTTGAAAGGATCGATGATCGTCTATAGAGAAGGGGCCTGGGAAAGGGCCCTTGTACCACCGTAAAGTGATTTAGGTTTTAAAGAACCTGGAATATGATAGAAAAAAGAAAAAAAGAAGAGGGAGATTAAGGTCCGAATAGGGTCGAGCCGTATTATGGACCTCGTCCGCGGAGTGCCTGTAACATCCCCAGGTTACCCCACTCTGGTTAAGCTACTTAACCTGCCATGTCATCATGATCACTCTAATAAAATTTGCATTAGAAAATATTTCAATCTCAAATTCAAATTACAAATGGGAGTCAAATAAATATTTCTTCAAAAAATCAAACTAAAATGTACATAATGTTGCAAATAATCTGAAGGCAATTATAAAATTGAGAACCACCCTAATGAGAACAGTTAAGTGACTCTAGCAACCACAAACAGCAACAAACAGAACCCGTTTGATTCCTTATCATTTATTAAAAATCTAAATGGAATCATATTCCACCAAATTTAGTTTTTGGTGTTAGGTAATGATGCACTCTTATGTGGGCCAAGTCACATATTTTATAAAAATCATTTACTGGCCTAAATTAATACAAAACAGAGAGCAAATAATAAAGCAGGAAATTGAAAATAGAAAAGAAACCCCTCTGCGCCCACGGCCCACCTAACTACAGTACTCAGCCCACCTAGCCACTGCGCTGGCCCAGCCCACTCCCACCTGCCCGTCGTCCTTCTTCACCTCCGTGTCATCGTCTCTGTGGGCGAGCGCTCCCGCGCCGGTCACCGCTCGCCACCGCAACACGGTAAGTGAACGAGGGGATAAGCCTCGCCTCGGGCCATCTCCCCTGGCCCCTCCTCCATTCGCCCGCACTCTTCCCCTCTCTCTCGCCCTCGCTCGTCTCTCCCCTCTCCGTCCGAGCGGCGCCGTCGCCGTTCGCCACTGCGGATCCGTGGTCACCGGCGGCCCCGAACGCTGCAACCGTGTTCAGGAGGTTCACCGAGCTCTGCCACGACGTCGATGTCTTCGGAACGGAGACGGGAGCCGCTCCACCCTCGCCTACGTCTTCTTCCTCTTCCTCGGGCCGGCGAGATCGCCGCGGCTACTCCGACAGCTTCGGCTCCTCCCCGCGCACGCTTGCCTGCCCCGCCGACCCGCTGTAAGCCCCTAGTCCACCTGGACACCTCTTCTCCCCTCCTAGCTCCTCGTAGCTATCTTCCCTCGTCACCGTGCTCCTCTGTCCGCCGTTCCCTGCGAGCTCGCGCTCCTGAGCCTCTCCGACTCGGACCAGTAGCGTCGACGTGCTCCCTGCGCTCGGCAGCGTTCACCCAGCCGCTTAGTTCAGTAGTTGGCGTGCCGTTGCGCCGTGCTCGCACTTGTCGTAGTTCCACCGCCGCCCGGCGCCGTCGTTCGGCCTGCTTCCGGCCACCCCGTGGCTCACTACCGCCACCTTCGGATGCGGGCGAGCGAGGGCTACGCTCCGGTGGCCTCAGCTCGCCGAGGCGCGGCCCGTGGAAGAATCCCGCGCTGCTCCGCCGTGACGGGCTGCTGCCGTCGTTTAAACGCCGCCCAGTTCAGCTAATTGCCCCACTAACGGCCCCACCGAGATGCTGACGAGTGGGCCCGTGCACTGTAGCTAATTAGAGTTTAGGATAGTTTTACTGTTCATCTATGTCGCTGACAGAGCGGGCCCGTAGCCTAAATTAATTAGTTAGATTATGTTAAACGTTGTTAATTTAGCTCTGAGGCTGACAGCTGGGTCCCCCTGGACCCAGTTGACCCAGTCAACCTGCTGACTGGGCACCTCCAGTCTATGACATGTGGGACCCCTGGGCCCCTTTGAATAGTCAACCGTGGACCAGTCAACTGCTGACTAGGCAGTTGACTGGCCCCACTGGTCAGTCTCTAGTGCACACTGGGTGCAGTGCACCGGGTGCACCTAGCGTTTCCGGTTACTGTTTAAATTCAAATTAATAAATCCAGAAATTCCAGAAAATCAATTTAATCTTTGAAAATTAATAACTTTTAAACCGTAGCTCGGATCGAAAAAGTTAAAACATGAAAGTTGCTCAGAACGACGAGACGAGTCTGATCGTGCCGTCTGTTTCTTTATCGGAACCCCCTACGTAGGAGAACTCGTAACTCCGGGCCCGAATCCGGCAGATGAATAGTGCACACACTTCGGTAAATAAATCCCAGATTAATTCTAAAAATAACTAAAATGACTTAGATGCATATTTAGGCAACCCTGCACTGCATCATAGCATCACACGCACCGTATTGCATTTGTTTGCATTATGTTTACCTGTTTCTTCCCCCTCTTCTCTCTCGATAGACCCCGACGTTGACGTAGCTCCCGAGGCAGACGCAGCTCAGGAGTACGACTACGTCCCCGACGACACCACAGGCGACCTTGCCCTTGCCCCAGAGCAAACAGGCAAGCACCCCCATTTTGAACATGCCTATATCGCCTATTCTCTTCTCTCTTATGCTTGCATTAGAACTGCTATTGCTACTGTTTTCCTATATCTGCTGCATAGCCTGTTATTGTAACCTGCCTTGCTACCTTTCTGGTTATCCTAGACTGATTAGTATAGGCTGGGTAGAGACACGACAGAGACCCCCACTTGATCCCGACTGCCCTGCTGGATATCAGAAGACCCGACCATCGGGATTGAAGACCAGGCCCCGGCACCGCATGTCACTTCCCCCTTTAGTTGCCAACACTGCTGGGTTACCATCGAGTGCCGAGGGTGATACCTCGTCAGCACTTCTGATGATAACCTTGTAGGTTAGTTAATCGGTCGTGGTAAGCGAGGGTGATTCCTCCTACACCACCCCCGATAACGACGTCGTCGTGCAACACCTCAAGTGTGGACCTCGAGGGTGATTCCTCCTTCGTTCACCTTGACGGTAACATCAGCGGGAATTCCATCGAGGGTGATTCCTCAGGGTTCCCCCTTGGTGTTGGACACACGGATACCATTGATACTGTGACTTGCACTAAACTATGTTACTAAAGACGGGTCGGCCCTGAGGGGTACCCGCGCGAGCTTAATGCGAAGTGATGTGGAGTCGGGTTGACCTGGATGATGCCCGCGAGATAACTACGAGGCGTGGCCGGGCATTCTTAGCCCTTGCCGCAAGTCCTCGAGATGGGGCGACGGGGTCACATCGATCGTGAGTCTCTGCTCGTTTCCGCGCGATCCTAAACCACTTAACGGTTTGGATATTTGATCCGAGGGGCCTCTGGCCTGATAGCACTAACCATCACGTGGGCATAGTATGGGCGTTCTGCGTCGTATACTTCAGCCGAAGCTTAATAGACGTCAGCAACTGAGCGGCACACGCTGGGTTGGACTGGGAACGCAACCGCGCTTGTATTAAGGGGTTGCTAGGTCTGCTCACCGGCGGTGTACGCAACGTGCAGGAGTGTCCGGGGCGATGGCCCAAGACCCCTGGGGGCATAGGTTAGTCCGGCGTGCTGACCTCTCTGTTAAGTATTTGGTCGGGTTGCGGCGTGTTGCTTAGCCGAGGCCGGGCATGACCCAGTAAAGTGTGTCCAGCCGGAGTTAAGCGAGCGTGGTGGGTAACTTGGTGCACCCCTGCAAGGAAGAAACTTCTATCGATAGCCTGTCCTACGGTAACGGACACTCGGAGTTGTATCCCGATCGGTACAACTAGAACATGTGATGAGAAATGGATAGTACGGCTCTGGGATTGCTTTCTCGCAGGGAGTCGAGAAAGGATCTCAGGTCGAGGTTGATGATACTACTACTACTTTACATTATGTTGATCTGCTCTCTTCTATTGCTGCAAGACTGTCGAAGATTGTTGAAGATGCTAGTCTTCGATAGGACTAGGCTTTCCCCCTCTATTCTGGCATTTCTACAGCTCAGTCCACATATACAGCCATTCCTTTGACAATGTTGCATATGTAGTGTAGATCCTTGCTTGCTGAGTACTTCGGATGAGTACTCATGTTTGCTTTACTTTCTTTTTCCCCATATCCAATTGATGCCACCAGACGACGGAGCCCCTGAGCCAGACGCCCCAGCCGACGACCAGTACTACTACCCGCCTGGCGAGTACTACTACTACGAGGAGCCGTTTGACGACCAGGAGTAGGATCGGAGGGTCCAGGGTAGGAGGCCTACGCCTTTCGATCGTAGTATTTTATTTTACCCCGCCTCTGTGAAGGCCTATCTCTCTCTCTGTAATATATTTGTACTCAGATATCTGATGCTTCCGCTGACGCTTGTATGCCAACGAGCTATGTATTCGAGCCCTCGAGGCCCTGGCTTGTAATATAAAGCTTGTATGACTTTATTTATGTTTTAGAGTTTTGTTGTGATATCTTCAAGTGAGTCCTTAGGCTTGATCGTGCGCATTTGCGTGTATGATTAGTGCACGATTAAGCCGGGGTCGTCACAGTGCCTCCGTCGTCACCCAAGGTATTTTGAGTGCGTAGTTATGCACACGCGGTACATATGCCGCTATTAGATGGGGCGGTGGACCGAGCTGTCGTTCTGCAGAGTAGGCCGGACTCGTTTAATAGTGTCCGGAGGCTTGATGGTCGATGAAGTGTTCGGCTTGATAAGGCCGCTCTGTACCTCGGCTGCAAGGGCCGCGTTGTGCTCCTCGGTACGGAGGGAGCATTCCATGTTTCCATTGACTGTGATAACGTCGTGGGGTCCAGGCATCTTGAGCTTTAAGTAAGCATAATGCGGGACTGCATTGAAGCGGGCGAAGGCAGTACGTCTGAGCAGTGTGTGATAACCACTGCGGAAGGGGACGATGTCGAAGATCAAGTCTTCGCTTCGGAAATTGTCCGGTGAACCGAAGACTACTTCCAATGTTAATGAGCCCGTACAGCGGGCCTCGATGCTGGGTATCACTCCTTTAAAGGTGGTGTTACTAGGCTTGATTCTTGACGGGTCAATACCCATTTTGCGGATAGTGTCTTGATAGATCAAGTTGAGACTGCTACCGCCGTCCATAAGGACTCGAGTCAGATGATAGCCGTCAATGATTGGATCGAGGACCAGGGCCGCCGAACCTCCGTGACGGATACTGGTCGGGTGGTCCCTGCGATCGAAGGTGATCGGACAAGCCGACCATGGGTTGAATTTGGGGGCGACAGGCTCTACGGCGTAGACGTCCCTTAGTGCGCACTTGCGCTCCCTTTTGGGGATATGCGTGACATATATCATGTTCACTGTTTTCACCTCAGGGGGAAATTTCTTTTGTCCCCCTGTGTTCGGTGGGCGGGGCACGTCATCGTCCTCGCTTGGCGGCCCTTTCCCCTTATGTTCGGTATTTAACTTACCGGCCTTTTTGAAGACCCAACAATTTCTGTTGGAGTGGTTGGCAGACTTGTCGGGGGTGCCATGAATCTGGCAAGGCCGATAGAGTATTTTGTCCAAATTAGATGGACCGTCCTTATTTCCTTTGAATGGCTTCTTCCGCTGACCGGATTTAGAGCCACTGAATCCGGCGTTAACCACTGTGTCTTTAGTTTCTTCGTTATTGTTTCGACGCTTGTGTTTGTTGCGTCGTGGCCTGTCATTGCCGTCCCTGACTTCGGAGGTGCCAGGGTCGCTGGTACTATTGCTTCTACGAGCCAACCAGCTATCCTCTCCCGCGTAGAAGCGGGTCATGAGTGCAGTAAGAGCTTCCATAGACTTCGGCTTTTCCCGACCAAGGTGTCGGGCGAGCCATTCGTCGCGGACTCTATGTTTAAAGGCCGCGAGGGCTTCGGCGTCCGGACAGTCGACGATTTGATTCTTTTTAATTAAGAACCTAGTCCAGAGTTTGCGGGCTTACTCACCGGGTTGCTGGACTATATGACTAAGGTCATCGGCATCCGGAGGCCGGACATAGGTACCTTGGAAGTTGTCTCTAAAGGCATCCTCCAAGTCTTCCCAGCTACCAATAGAGTTCTCTGGTAGGCTGTTTAACCAGTGCCGCGCTGGTCCTTTCAGCTTTAGGGGGAGGTATTTGATGGCGTGGAGATCGTCGCCGCGGGTCATGTGAATATGGAGAAGAAAATCCTCAATCCATACCGCGGGATCTGTCGTTCCATCGTATGATTCGATGTTTACGGGTTTAAACCCTTCTGGAAATTGGTGCTGCATTACCTCATCGGTAAAGCACAAGGGGTGTGCGGCGTCCCTGTATCGCGCAACGTCACGACAGAGTTCGGATGACATCCGTGTTTGGTTTTCGGCCCGAGTTCGGTTATGCTGCTCGCGCCAAGCTTGAAGGCCGTCGTCTCTCGTCGGAGCACGCTCCCTTGATCCGTATATTGATCTGGTCTTGCCGGCTCTATTGTCCAGGTCCTGACGTAAGTCGTAGGTGCAGCCCTGAGCTGCTGCCTCTTTGCCTTGACGGCGAGGTGGCGCGGGCTGGTGTTCGGTACGAGTGGCCGCTTTGTCTCGCCCATGTGGTGGTCGGTCTGGTTCATCAGCATGATTATATCTTGACGGTATTGGCTCTAGGGCCTCGTCATCGAATTGTGGCAGTAGCCGACGCTTCGGATAGCTCTTTGTTGGGCGTTCGAGGCCGTACTCCTCGGCAGCTAGGACCTGGGTCCATCTGTCGTTGAGCGTATCCTGTTCGGCTTGAAGCTGTTGCTGTTTCTTTTTTAGGCTCCTCACAGTTGCGATGAGCTGTCGCTTAAAGCGCTCTTGCTCGAGGGGTTCCTCTGGCACGATGAAGTCTTCGTTGCCGAGGCTGACATCCTCCTCGGAGATCGGTAGATAGTTACTATCCTCCGAATCCTCATTCCCGACTGGCTCGTCGGGGTTAACTTGTCCCTCTTCCCAATTATCCTGCTCTATGGCAGGCTCAATGGGTTGGTCAGAGTCTTCGACATTCTCCGGAGTTTCAATGTCTCCGGTGCCGGTATTACTTTCTTTTTCCCGCCACGATCATGAACGGCGCCGCTGACGTCGACGCTTCGGTGGTACCTCGACGGGCTTGTCCTCGATCGGATCTTGATTGCCATCGTCGTCCTCTTTGGGTGTATCCACCATGTACACGTCGTATGTAGAAGTGGCAGTCCAACGTCCGGTGATGGGCGGGTTTTGGCCTGGTTCGGCTCCGGCATCGTCGTCCATACCGTCGATGTCTTCGGAGGCGTAGTCGAGTATATCGGTTAAGTCCTCGACAGTGGCTATCAAGTGGGTGGTGGGTGGGACGTAAAATTCCCTGCACTCAGCCCCTAGTTCGGGCTGTGCGTAATTCGAAGGTGATACCTCCGTGATGGCGAGAGATCGCATTAAGTCCAGGGCCTCGCTTAAGAGTGAAGGACGGACGGGAAAACGAGGACCTGCGGAGCTGGGGATGGCAGACTCTGCCAGGTTGTGTTCACCAGACGTAGGCCTTGAGAGTTCGGAGTTGGCCTCCAGAGGTGAGTTCGGCTCCCTGATGACAAGGAGGGTCCTGCTTGATTCCAGGCTCGCCGAACATACAGTTGCTTCTGGGTCTTCGACAAAGGGCTCCATGGGAGGAGGGGATCCGGTGGGTTTTAGGATCCCATCTTCGGATAAGGTGGCCTGCTCTGGATCTACGGCCAGGGCAGGGGTAGTAGTTGGTCTTTGAGCGGCGCCTGATGACGGATCCGATGGGTTGCCTTCTTGAAGATGAGGAATAGTGGTCGAGGTTGTGAATCCTTCGAAGATCAAGTCTCATCGGATATCTGCGACGTAATTCAGGCTCCCAAATCTGATCTGATGACCAGGGGCGTAGCTGTCGATCTGCTCAAGGTGACCAACTGAATTGGCGCGCAGAGCGAAACCGCCGAATACAAAAAGTTGACCGGGGAGGAAGGTCTCCCCGGAAACAGCGTCGTTGTTGATGATCAAACGAGCCATCGATCCTTCTGCCGACGACACAGTGGAACTCTCAATGAAAGCACCAATGTCGATGTCAAAACCGGCCGATCTCGGGTAGGGGGTCCCGAACTGTGCGTCTGAGGATCAAAGGTAACAAAGGACAAAGGGAACACGATGTTTACCCAGGTTCGGGCCCTCTTAATGGAGGTAAAACCCTACGTCATGCTTGATTGTATTTGATGAGTATGGGTGTTACAAGAGTTGATCTATCTCGAGATCGTAATGGCTAAACCCTAGTTGTCTAGCCTATGAAAATTCTGATAGTCTCTGCGGACTAAGCCCTTCGGTTTATATAGATGCCGGAGGGGGCTAGGGTTGTACAGAGTCGGTTTACAGAGCAAGGAAACTATACATCTGGACGCCAAACTTGCCATCCACGCAAAGGAGAGTCCCACCCAAACACGAGGAAAGGTCTTCTGCCTTGTATCTTCACGGCCCATATTACATAGCCCGGCCACCTGAGGACCCCTTAATCTAGGACTCCCAGGGGCGGACGCCCCGGGCCCCCGAAATCTAGGGCCCCCTGCCAGGTATGCCGTATGCAGCTAGCCCATGACCATGGCCCGGTACGTAGCCTCCGGTAACAGGCCATCAGCCTTGATTTTGTCTATGCAAAACATTCAGCTAACAGGCACGTTGCGTGCTTAGGTAGCCCACAATCGCGAGAATCCCGGCTCCTAGTACGGGAGAATTGAGAGTTGCCAGTTTTGTTTTCTTTCCATCATGAGTCGCATATTTGTTCTTTGCTACGATCCCTAATTCCCCACTACCCTGGTAAATTCGGCTGAGCCCCGATCGCGAGTTGCGGCCTCGCCGGCGCTGGACGGTTTCAGCCAGGGCCATGATTGCTGCAGTACGCCGACAAACTCCGCTGCTCTGTCCCTAGGCGCTGAAGCACATGCACATCGTTGAGTGCGTCCCGCAGACGCCAGTACACATCACACCATTGCCGCGCCGAGCGTTCGCCGACGCCGATCTGACCGATTTGAGGTATACTGTATCACGTAACCATTTCCCTATACGCATACTGTTAATTAAGTACTCCAATTTACATGATGCATACCTTACACTGTTCAACCTTTTGATGCAAAATAAAATAAAAACCCTAAGCCTTTTTTTTAAACAAGTATCCTAGACCTTTGTTATCATGTCGTCTACAAACTATGCTTCTGGTAGAAAAAATAAAAGAAAGGGAACAATGTGTGGTGGTAGAATCGCAGACAGGGGCTATTGATTTCTTTTTTCAACAGTAACATTGAATAATTTGCCTCATTGGTGCTTCGACGAACCCAAATGATGATTGATGAGTTGGGTCTTGGGGATACTTCCTGCGAAGGAAGAGGAACGAACTAATAGGAATTCTGAATCTTAACAAAAAGAAAATATTGACGTCAACATCGGCAATAACAATATATACGTTTTTTTTCAGGAAAACGGTGTATACATCAGTGATAAGAATTTTTACCGCCATCGGGAACATTTTATCCATATATTTTGCTTATTATTGTTATGACGTATATACTTGGGGGCCCCGAGTTTTGGTTTCGCCCCGGGCCCCTGAAATTTCAGAACCGGCCCTGCGGTGAGCCGACGCTATGGCGTCGCGGCGGACGGATCCATCCTCGGCTAGGCGATGTCCTCCCGGGAGAGGCGGAGTGCAATGCGGACTGCCATTGCCTCCTCCAACCCACACGGGATGACACCCCAATCGACGGATCCGGACTGGTCGGAGTCCGATCCGCTGCCTGCCATGGCGGAGAAAGACGGAAACCGCCGAAGGTGAGCTCGGGTGACGGAGGGGAGTGAAGGGGAGTGGAGTGAAGTGGCTAGGGTTTGCTCCGGCGAGAGGATGGAGACGAATATAAGTGGGGTCGGGTGGGCCACCATGGCCGGGTCCGACGTGGCGGGCATACCCGGATGTGCCCGAGCGCCCCATATCCGCCCCATATTTGGGCTGGATATGGGGGATGCCGGTCAGTCCGGGCGTTTGAGACCCGTTTGAGGCGTCCGTCTGGGTTGAAAAACGTGACCGGTCAGTGACCGGGCAGTCCCCCCGGACGTATGATGCGAGTTTGAGAGGTCTGGCTCCACTCTATAGTGAGAACACGCACTACAAAAATTGCAGCAACATGAAAAAAATAAGTGTGATGAAAGGACCGGACCATGACGTCACCTTTTAGATGTGACTTAGATAGACTCAATTAATGCAAACTTTCAATGGCATGATATGTTTATATATAGCTATGGAGTCATATTAACAACCAAGCCGACCTTTTTATAACATTGCATAAACACGAGTTCTCGATCTCTCCAATCAAGCGCATATTTTGCACACGCCCAGCACGTTTTTGCAGAGCAAAGCAAATGACGCTCAACGGAAGGCCAAAGCAGAGCACCTAGCTAGTAGTAAATGTCACCGTACCAATGTCTATACTGGAACAAACTGCGGCCTTCGGCCTCGTCTTCTTGGACTGCTTCTTCCTCCTCGTCGACTTGGCTATGGTAGTGAGGGACGGAGCTCCAGGGGCTGTCGTCCAGGATGCTGCGAAACCGAATCCGCAGGAACGTGACGGCCTCGTGCGCCGCCGCCTGCTTCGCTTTCTTGGCTGACCCCCGGTGCTGCGTGAAACTCCACTCCAAGAGGGGCTCTTCCTCTTCCATTATTCTTGATGTCTTGGGCACCCCGATCTCCACGGTCACGGCGACGCTTGCGCCATCGTCCTGATGCCATGTTGTATAAAAGGGCGGGTCCCATGCTCCTAGGCAGTTGGTCACGTTCCACAACAGCAGCTCCGCCTCCGATAGAGACGCCCGCGGCGGTGGTCCAATGGCGCTGCTCTGCGGGAAGCGCTGTGCTGTGACGCACCGCCAGGTCCCCACCGCGGCGGTGTTGGGTCCGTATGCGCGAAGGCAGCCGTTGCGCACGTCGTAGCATTGCAGCAGCCGGAAAGGCCGGCGACCGTGGGCGGCCAGCAACGCCACGTTCTTCTCGTCGTCGACGAAGCAAATCTGGTTCTCTCTTATCCTGCGGCCTAAAGCATCTGCCTCAACTACAAAAGCGTCGCAGCAGGCGTCTCCGACGAAAATCGCCTGCCCGTCAAAGTCCTTGACTGGCACCGGCGGCTTCGTCATCTCGCCGACGAGCGCGAAGACCCCTATATCGTTGGTGAATGTCGTCCACCGGGTCGTCCTTAAGCCCCTGCCGACGATGTGCAGCCTCCCATGGAGGACAATCAGGTACAGCTTGATGTCGTAGAATCGCTGCTTCGCAGACGGCATGCTCCATCGCTTATCAGGGCGCTGTTGGAGGTCTTCTTCATGGAAGACGTGGAGGCGGGCTTCGATGTCAAGGGCATGGAGTTTCCCCTCGAAGAAGATGACATCTTGGAGCCTGAACGCCTTAGTCAGGATCTCCCAGGAGCGCCCTTGCAGTCGTCCTGGCCTCAGGTGGCAGACGACGATCTTAAATCTTGGTATATACGCGGCGTCTCCAGTCTCAACAATAGCAGCCACAGTGCAAGCCTTGGCGTCCGGTGCGGACGACAGGACGAACTTAACCACCGGCTCTTTGGTCCGCCGCGGCAGCTTGATCCGCTCCTTGGTGAAAGCGTTGAGCAAGAAGGGGCGCCCTGACACCGGCGGCACGAGGGCGAGCCAGTCGCCGAAGGAGCCAAGGCAGGTGGCAGCGGCGGCGTCATCGGGCAGCGGGACGCGGTAGATGGCGGCGTCGTGGAGGCTGACGTAGTGTCCAGGGGCGACGAGCCATGGCATGGGAGGGCGCTGGTGGGCGCGCTCGGCGGCGCGCCAGGTCTGGCAGGGGAGGTCGCGGTGAGCCGGACGAGGATGGTTGTAAGCAGATCGTGCGGGAGGTCGGACCACGGACTGCAGTGGTGCCCCGCTAGTTTCTTCGCCGGTAGCATGATGATCGCCGCCACGCAACGCAAGAGAAAGAGATCTTGTCGAGCAACTCAACACGAACGATAAACGATAGGAGTATGTTTGGGAACAGCACATAATAGCTACTTATTGCTCGTATTAAACGTGATTTGTTTGGTAGGGTACTAGGGATACGCCCTGTGAAGAGAGAGGACGGGCCGTCGACCCGTTGGCTGGGTAGCTATGGTAGCTGTCAGCCCATCCGAGTTCGAGCCCAGCTCGGACGCGCGGTGCTCGCGGAGTTTCTCCTATAAAAAAATGCCAACGAGGGTTAGCCCTTGGTTGGTCTCATTTTTTTTATATAAAAAAAGAGTCCAAGAACTCATCTTGAATCTATTTGGTTGGGGACCTGAACTCAAACATTCTTTTCTCAACCTTTTTATTTGATGTTTTCCGAGAGTAACTAGTTGACGAACACTTCTTCGGGAGCCTCGCTACGATCACTTGCGGGTGAGCTGAGAGCGCGCACTTGGAAGCAGTGTTTTCTTTTTTTTTCTTTCGCGAGAGGCAGGGTTTTGCTTCCGCGAGAGGCACAGTTTTGCTTTCGCGAGAGGCACGGCCGTGCGTCTCGGAAACGGAAAAAAATACTGTTTTTTTTTACTTCCGTGAGAGGCACGGTTTTGCTTCCGCGAGAGGCACGGCCGTGCCTCTCGAAAACGAAAAATAAATGCATTTTCTGTTTTTTTTTCTTCCGCGAGGTGCACGGTTTTGCTTCCGTGAGATGTACGGTTGTGCTTTCGCGAGAGGCACAGTCGTGCATCTTTCGAAAAGGGAAAAAACCGTGCTCCTGGTTCGGTTTTTTCGTCCGGTTTTTTTCATGAAAAAAGAAGTTCGTCAAGACCTATCAACGTGGGATCTAGTTTTGAAGATGTCGACGCGAGGAATCCAACGTGGAAACGGTTCGAGATATGGACGCACGGTTTAAGAGATAAAACGTTTTGAATAAACAGATCTACGAAAAAAGGGAAAACTCTCAGGCTGCGACAAGTGGCGCACATGCAGCGCGCCACTTGTCACAACATGAGAAGGTGGAGTGATCTTTGCAAGGAGTACTCCTCAATTAGTGATTTTGATGTTTTCTCCATCCATGTTCGTTCGTAGTTCCAGGCCTTTGGGGCCGTTTTCTTTATTTCAAAAAATAGACATCTGCTCCCCATTATAAACTAGTAGAATGCCGGTGCGTTGCTATGGGCTTTTGAAATATTTTGCTAGAGTTATATAAACATAATGCATGTTAAAATTTTCATGTATAGAAACACTAGTAGAAAACAGGGCTTTGGTTGAGGCCAGGATAAGGGCATTAATCCCGGTTCACTCACCAACCGGGACCAAAGGGGGCATCAGTCCTGGTTCGTGAGGCCAGGGCACCGGCCGGGCCTTGGGGGCCATTGGTCCCCGTTTGTCTGACCCCTTTGGTCCCGGTTCCAGACACGAACCGGGACCAATGGTCCTCGCTCCTGGCCCACCACCTTTAGTCCCATTTGGTGGCTGGAACCGGGACCAAATGTTGTCTTTTAGTCCCGGTTTTAGCCACCAACCGGGACTAAAGAGAGGCCTATATATACCCCGCCCCTGCCCGCGAGCAGAGCCATTGCTCTGTTTTTTTGACCGGCCGTGGGAGAGCTTTGTGTTGCTCTAGCTCACCTCCTATGCACATGAGGTGTTCGATGAAATGCCCGAGCCACACTTAAGCTTTCTCCTCTCGAAGCTCCTTGTCCAAACTCCATTTTCCTCAAGATTTGTCTAGGTTTGGCGGTCCGTCCTGTCCCGTCCCCGTCCTCACCGCCGTCGATCGCTAGCGCCGATCTCGTCGCCGGCACCACCGTGGTGAGCCTCTTGTTCTTATCTTCTTTCTAAAAGAAAAAAAATTCTTACTTGTATGATTTAGGTAGATACTTGTATAATTTTCGTACTTCTATTATTGTTTGTTATTATATAGTGCGATGGTTTTGGTATCCGCCCCCGTCGGCCCTCGTCCTGTCTATGATTCGGATGTGGTATATATTATCTTTTATAACTATTTGTTTTATTTAGTGTTTATGACAATTATGCCGACCAACGTGACATCAATGTTGGGGATATAGCTTATCGGGAACTTATCGGTCGACCCATGATAAGGGGTAAATCGGCCAGTTTATCGGCTGGTCGATTTATCGTCATATTGGCTGATTTATCGACCAATTTATCTTATCGGTCAGACAACGGTAAGCGATAAATCGGCCGATTTATCGGAATATCGGAAGACATCTTGAACAGTGCGTGACATAGATGTTTTTATCTAGGAGGTATGTGAACCGGAAATTCCAACCGACCCTCTTGTCGAGAGGTTAAATTTAGTTGAAAAAGAAAACAATTACTTGAAGAAAAAATTGAAAAGAATTGAGGACGAGAAGATGGAATTGGAGTTGCATGTTGCGGATATCATCGATGATCACAAGATCAAGATGGATAAAATGCGCTTGAAGAATAGAAAGATTAAAAAATATGCCATTCATACTGAGGCTTGGTATCATTATGCCGTTGGATCAATGGTTACCTTAGTTGCGATTATGATCGCATTTGTTGTTGCATTGAAATGGTTTACATAATTTCAATGTATGTTTTAATTAGATGCTCTAGAGAGCTATATGTTGTTCAATGAGAACTATATATGAACTTTATTTATTTATTTTTTCAGTAATAACATTTGATCACTATTGTACTTTGGTTTTAACGTGATGATGAACTTCTATTAATTTGGTCACTTCTCTATTCATGATTTTCTGTAATGGTTTTTGACACACATAATTATATATAATGCACGCAGATGAACCGGCAATGGATGTACGGTGGCAGACGCACCTCCGAGTACATTAAGGGCCTGCATAATTTTCTCGAAGTGGCTGAGGCAAACAAGCAGAATGGTTTTATCTGTTGTCCATGCCCTATCTGTGGGAATACGAAGGCTTACTCTGACTCGAAAACCCTTCACATACACCCGCTTGAGAAGGGTTTCATGCCACACTATAATGTTTGGACCAAGCACGGAGAAAGAGGGGTTATGATGGAAGACAACGAAGAAGAAGAGGATGATGACAACTATGTGCCCCCTGAATACGGTCATGCTGCAACGGGGGAAGCTGAAGATCAAGAGGAACCAGACGATGTGCCCGATGATGATCTTCGCCGGGTCATTGTTGATGCAAAGAGACAATGCGAAAGTGAAAATGATAAGTTGAAGTTCGATCGCATGTTAGAGGATCACAAAAAAGGGTTGTACCCCAATTGCGAAGATGGCAACACAAATCTCGGTACCACACTAGAATTGCTGCAATGGAAGGCAGACAATGGTGTATCTGACAACGGATTTGAGAAGCTACTGAAAATGTTGAAGAAGAAGCTTCCAAATAATAACGAATTGCCCGACAGTACGTACGGAGCAAAGAAGGTTCTATGCCCTCTAGGATTGGAGGTGCAGAAGATACATGCATGCCCTAATGACTGCATCCTGTACCGCGGTGTGTACGAGGATTTGAATGCATGCCCGGTATGCGGTGCATTGCGGTATAAGATCAGATGAGATGACCCTGGTGATGTTGACGGCGAGCGCCCCGGAAGAGGGTTCCTGCCAAGGTGATGTGGTATGCTCCTATAATACCACGGTTGAAACGTCTGTTCAGAAACAAAGAGCATGCCAAGTTGATGCGATGGCATAAAGAGGACCGTAAGAAAGACGGGAAGTTGAGAGCACCCGCTGACGGGTCGCAGTGGAGAAAAATCGAGAGAAAGTGGGGGGACTTTGCAGGTGACGCAAGGAACGTATGGTTTGGTTTAAGCGCGGATGGCATTAATCCTTTTGGGGAGCAGAGCAGCAATCATAGCACCTGGCCCGTGACTCTATGTATCTATAACCTTCCTCCTTGGCTGTGCATGAAGCGGAAGTTCATTATGATGCTAGTTCTCATCCAAGGCCCTAAGCAACCCGGTAACGACATTGATGTGTACCTAAGGCCATTAGTTGAAGAACTTTTACAGCTGTGGAATGGAAAAGGTGTACGTGTGTGGAATGAGCACGACCAGCAGGAATTTGACCTACATGCGTTGCTGTTTGTAACCATCAATGATTGGCCTGCTCTCAGTAACCTTTCAGGATAGACAAACAAGGGATACCACGCATGCACGCACTGTTTAGATGACACCGAAAGTATATATTTGGACAAATACAGGAAGAATGTGTACCTGGGGCATCGTCAATTTCTTCCGACCAACCATCAATGTCGAAAGAAAGGCAAGCATTTCAAAGGCGAGGCAGATCACCGGAAGAAGCCCGCCGTCCGTACTGGTGATCACATACTTGCTATGGTCAATGATTTACAAGTAATCTTTGGAAAGGGTCCCGGCGGACTATCTGTTCCGAATGACGCTGAGGGATGCGCACCCATGTGGAAGAAGAAATCTATATTTTGGGACCTACCCTATTGGAAAGACCTAAAGGTCCGCTCTGCAATCGATGTGATGCATGTGACGAAGAATCTTTGCGTGAACCTGCTAGGCTTCTTGGGCGTGTATGGGAAGACAAAAGATACACCGGAGGCACGGGAGGACTAGCGACGTGTGCACGAAAAAGACGGCATGCCTCCAAAGCAGTATGAAGGTCCTGCCAGCTACGCTCTTACCAAAGAAGATAAGGAAATTTTCTTTGAATGCCTGCTCAGTATGAAGGTCCCGTCTGGCTTCTCGTCGAATATAAAGGAAATAATAAATATGGCAAAGAAAAAGTTCCAGAACCTAAAGTCTCATGACTGCCACGTGATTATGACGCAACTGCTTCCGGTTGCATTGAGGGGGCTTCTACCGGAAAACGTTCGACTAGCCATTGTGAAGCTATGTGCATTCCTCAATGCAATCTCTCAGAAGGTGATCGATCCAGAAATCCTACGAAGGTTAAGGAGTGATTTGGCGCAATGTCTTGTCAGTTTTGAGCTGGTGTTCCCACCATCCTTCTTCAATATCATG
Organism: Thinopyrum elongatum; assembly: GCA_011799875.1. Lineage (NCBI taxonomy): Eukaryota > Viridiplantae > Streptophyta > Magnoliopsida > Poales > Poaceae > Thinopyrum > Thinopyrum elongatum. The sequence goes on along the minus strand of CM022302.1, from coordinate 507,494,100 downwards.
ACGCACGTCTTAGTTCGTCTAGTCGACGAGATTGCCATTCTGGGCCCTGTATTTCTACACAATATGTTCCCCTTTGAGAGGTTTATGGGAGTCTTAAAGAAATATGTTCGTAACCGTGCTAGGCCAGAAGGAAGCATCTCCACGGGCCATCAAACAGAGGAGGTCATTGGGTTTTGTATTGACTTCATTCCTGACCTTAAGAAGATTGGTCTCCCTCAATCGCGGTATGAGGGGAGACTGACTGGAAAAGGCATGCTAGGAGCGGACTCAATAATATGTAGGGACAGACATTCTTGGTCTCAAGCACAATACACAGTTCTATAGAATTCTACCTTCGTGACCCCGTATGTCAATGAACACAAGAATATTCTGCGCTCCAAACACCGAGAGCAGTGTGACGACTGGATTACATGTGAACACATCAGGACTTTCGGCAGTTGGTTGCAAACACGTCTCATGGGTGACTACACTATTTCTGATGAGCTGTACTCGTTGGCCAGGGGACCATCTTCGACTGTATTGACTTACAAAGGGTACGAGATAAATGGGAATACATTTTACACGATCGCCCAAGATCAAAAGAGCACCAACCAAAACAGTGGTGTCCGCTTTGATGCAGCAACCAAGAGGGGAAAGGACACATATTATGGTTACATAGTGGACATATGGGAACTTGACTATGGACAGGATTTTAAGGTCCCTTTGTTTCAGTGCAAATGGGTCAATCTGTCAGGAGGCGGGGTACAGGTAGACCCACAGTACGGAATGACAACAGTGGATCTGAACAATCTTGGGTACACAGACGAACCATTCGTCCTAGCCAATGATGTGGTGCAGGTTTTCTATGTGAAGGACATGTCTACCAAACCGAGAAAAAGAAAAGATAAGGAAGCGAATACATCATATGATGAGCCAAAGCGCCACATAGTTCTTTCAGGAAAAAGAGACATCGTGGGAGTGGAGGGCAAGACAGACATGTCTGAAGATTATGAAAAGTTTCATGAAATTCCTCCCTTCAAAGTCAAGGTTGAGCCAAGCACCCTGTTAAACGATGAAGATTATCCATGGTTACGGCGCAATAAGCAAAGGACACAAGCGAAGAAAAAGTGAAGACTTTCTCTCCACAACTATTATGATGATGCCTTTGATCTAGAATATCACTGCTGTTACATGTGAAGAAATGAAATGCCTTTTGTAACAGATGAGTTTTCGTATGAAACCCTGATACTTCGAAAGAGATTGTCCATTTTGTACACGAAGTGCATCCAGCTTTTGCCGTAACCCTCTCAACTTTTTAGCACATGCTATGTGGGTGAAATGATGATACCATGCCAACTTTCAACCTTTTCAGAGTTCATTTGTAGTGCTTTTCTATTTTAGGGTCATTTAGCTAAAAAAAATCAGTAAATGCATGAAAAATAACAAATGAAGTCAGAAAGGGTTGAAAATGGATGATGTAGCTTTGAATGGTGCATTTTGAACACACAAAAAGTCTGGAGTTCAAATAAGTTCAAAACAATGGAATCCCTTTGTAATAGATGAGTTTTCATCCGAAACCCTGATACTTCGAAAGAGATTGTCCATTTTGTACACGAAGTGCATCCAGTTTTTGTCGTAACCCTCTCAACTTTTTAGAACATGCTATGTGGGTGAAATGATGATACCATGCCAACTTTCAACCTTTTCAGAGTTCATTTGTAGTGCTTTTCAATTTCAGGGTCATTTAGCTCAAAAAAATCAGTAAATGCATGAAAAATACCAAATGAAGTCAGAAAGGGTTGAAAATGGATGATGTGGCTTTGAATGGTGCATTTTGAACACTCAAAAAGTCTGGAGTTCAAATAAGTTCAAAAAAAATGAAATCCCTTTGTAATAGATGAGTTTTCGTCCAAAACCCTGATACTTCGAAAGAGATTGTCCATTTTGTACATGAAGTGCATCCAGTTTTTGCCGTAACCCTCTCAACTTTTTAGAACATGCTATGTGGGTGAAATGATGATACCATGCCAACTTTCAACCTTTTCAGAGTTCATTTGTAGAGCTTTTCAATTTCAGGGTCATTTAGCTCAAAAAAATCAGTAAATGCATGAAAAATACCAAATGAAGATAGAAAGGGTTGAAAATTGATGATGTGGTTTTGAATGGTGCATTTTGAACACACAAAAAGTCTGGAGTTCAAATAAGTTCAAAAAAATGAAATCCCTTTGTAACAGATGAGTTTTCGTCCGAAACCCTGATACTTCGAAAGAGATTGTCCATTTTGTACACGAAGTGCATCCAGCTTTTGCCGTAACCATCTCAACTTTTTAGAACATGCTATGTGGGTGAAATGATGATACCATGCCAACTTTCAACCTTTTCAGAGTTCATTTGTAGTGCTTTTCAATTTCAGGGCCATTTAGTTCAAAGAATGAACTAATAGCAAAAAGAATGAACTAGAAAACTTTAATGAAACTCTAATAGCAAAAAGAATGAACTAAAAATAATCAATTAAAATATTCTGTTATGATCAACTAAAACAAAACTATAATATTCTTCAATAGCAAAAAGAATCAACTAAAAACCTTTTATAAAACTCTAATAGCAAAAGGAATCAACTAAAAAGATTTTATAAACCTCTAGTATTTTTTAAACTAAAATTATATAAAATTTATGCAACTAAAATTATCAAAGTATTTTTTGTTCAAAACATTAATAGCAAAAAGAATCTTCATAAAGAATTTTTTTGTTAGAAACTTTAATAGCAAACTAAAATAACAAAATCTGTTTTTGATTAAAACAGACATTTAAAATAACCTAAAAATTACCAAATTGAATATAATGATAAAACTAATGGCACTAACAGAAAGTTTATAATTTTTGTGACCTAAAAGCAAAAAGAATCACTGAAAAACTGTAAGTATTTAGCTGTAAGTAGAAACAAAAGAAAATAAATAAAGCAAAAAACAAAAAAAAAACTGGAAAAAAATTAAAAAAAATGCCGCCTACCGGGCCACCACGGCCTGAATACGACTAGAAACCCAACCAGCTAGTTGGGCCAGGATTCAGGCCCGCAGAAGGCCCACAGGCAGAGAGACACGTTTAGGCCAGTAGGCCTGCAGTTGAGAGGAACTCGAAGTGGCTGGCGCAGCGGCGCTTATAAACCACTCCGAGCCCCTCTCAGCTAGCGAGGTGGGACTAAACTTTTGGCCCCGGGCAGCACCCCCCTTTCGTCCCGGTTGGTGGCACAAACCGGGAACAATACCAACCTTTGGTCCTGGTTCGTGCCACCAACCGGGACCAATACCCACCTTTGGTCCCGGTTCGTGCCACCAACCGGGACCAAAGGTCTCTGCTTCCCGCCATTTGGGCTGCTGAAAACTGACCTTTGGTCCCGGTTGGTGGCACGAACCGTGACCAAAGGTGGGTATTGGTCCCGGTTGGTGGCACGAACCGGGACCAAAGGTTGTTGTATATAAGTCCACACTTAGAAAATTTTCACCAAATCTCCCATTCTCTCCCCGACGGCCGAACCATAGCACGACGCCGCCAGGCTGCTGCGCCGGAGATCGCCGTCGCCGAGCCCTGCCCCGACCTCGCCGCGCCCTGCCTCGACCTCGCCGCGCCCTGCCTCGACCTCGCCATCGCCGAGCCCTGCCCCAACGCCGTCCCCGCTCCCCTGCAACACTGTGAGCCGCACCTTGCCGTTCCCCTCCTCTCCTCCTTCCCCCCCGCGCCCCAACGCCGCCGCCCGCCCCGACGCCGATGCCGCCCACGCTCCGGCCGCTCCGGCGACCGCCCCTCTTTTCTTTTTCTTTTTCTTCCTTTGTTCATGTTGAATTATGTAATGGAGATTATTGGAGATTATCTAATGCTCTATATATGCTCTGTATATGCTCTTTTTGAAATTTTAGGTATATGCCCTGTATATGCTCTTTTTTGCATTTTTAGAAAAATATTGGAGATTATGTAATGCTCACAAAAAAGTCTATTTTTTGTTCATAAATTTTTTATGTATGTATGTTCATATATGCAAAAGTTACATTTAAGAAAAAAATAAAATGAATGTATGTTCATATGCAAAAGTTAGAATTTTTTATGTTCATAGATTTTTTTGGGTGATATTGTAGAATATGAACATTTTGAATATGGATGGATGAACATTTTGTTAGATAATTTTTTTCTGTAGTATATATATGAAAACTTGGTCAATTTTTTGTTGTTGTAGATGATGATGATGATATGATGATATATGAAAACTTGGTCAATTTTTTTTGTAGTAGATGATGATGATGATATGATGATATATATATGAAAACTTGGTCAATTTTTTTTTGTAGTAGACGATGATGATGATATGATGATATATGAAAACTTGGTCAATTTTTTCTGTTGTAATTTTGTTCAATGCATGTTTTCTGTTAAAACTCATATTAAGTTTGTTCGATGAATGTTTCATGGGAGAGAGGGAGTAAAAACTCATCAGACATGAGGGGGGAGGAGTCCCCCTCCGGTTCATCTGTCCGAACATTCCCGGATGTTATCCCCCTTCACCTATATATCGTGTAGTGCCGCGTTAGAACACCACTAACTCTCTCGGGAATTCAACATATATTCAAAATTTACCAAGTTACTAAGTTACTAAGTTAAAATGTTCATATATTCAAAATGAGTTAAAAGACTCATACATTCAAAATTTACTCCCGGTCCGCTCGCCCGACCAACTCTCGAGGCCACCCAAACCCTAGAAGAAAGAGCGTTGTCGATCTCCTACCCCCTCCCGCCCCTACCCGATAACTTCGACATGAGGGGGGACGTCGAACATGCATGAGAGAGGCGGTCCGCAACTAATCCATTGCTCATATATGCATATGATTCCTTGTTGTGATATTAGCTAGGTCTATGTTTGCCACTAATATATCCATCTCTCATGTTTGTATATTGCCATGTTGTAATATTTGAGAAACTATGGACAGAGACTTAGAACAAGAAGAGTTGTTGGGGGATATAATCCACGACGGAGGTGATCCCTTGTCGTTTCTCAATGACACCGATGGTCAGGAAGGAGAGGATGACGGCTACGGTAATCAAACAATGGAGGAGGAAGGAGATCATGACGGCTCCGGTGACCGAATGGAGGAGGAAGAAGACCATGATGACGGCTCCGGTGACCGAACGGAGGAGGGAGCTATTGCAAAGTCCGGCGAGGTATATATATTAATTAAGCATGTGCTGACTTGATGCATTAATTGTTTTGGTATGTACATATATTAACGCTTCTTTCTTATTTTATAGCCCTCCGGATCGAGCCAAACTTCCGTAAGGAGACGAAGCCCGAAGAAAAGGTTGCGCCAGGATGAAAGGTTCACGATCACAACAATCGCGGACGATGGCCAACCGATTGAACCCAAGCGGACCAAGGACGCATTTGTAGATCAGTGCGGAGCTATTGTTAGGGACAGTGTCCCGATCAGCGTCCAGTAATGGAATAAGAGTAAGGACGACCCTGAAGTTTCTTATGTCCAGGATAGACTAAAAGGTGATCTTTGGACCTCGCTGATGGCAAATTTCAGCCTACCGCCAGAGGAGGATCCGAATAACCCAGTTATAGAGCCAAAGGTCAAGGCGTTTTCTCTTAAGAAGATGGCAGATCTATTCAGGAACTGGAAGAAAGAGATGAACACAAAGTTTGTCGACAAAGGGAAGACTCCAGAATTCACCGGCCGATATGAGAAGATAAGAGATCACTGGCCCGCATTTGTGGCCTACAAGAAATCGGATAAGGGTAAGAAAAGGTCAGAGACAAACAAGAAAAATGCTGCAAAGAAGAAGTATCACCATCACACGGGGTCAGGTGGCTACTACAAAGCCCGGCCGTTGTGGGACAAAGCTGAGCAAGACCTGCTTGCTAAAGGGGTCCAACCAGCGACATTGAACTGGCCATATCGATGTAGGACCTGGTTCTTCGGGGTTGGGGGAACTTTGGACCCAGAAACAGGGGAGTGTCATTGGACAGACGAGCAACTTGCAATACCCTTCAAGAAGCTTTAGCAATATATCAGTGCAGCGCAGGAAGGGACGTTCATTCCCGACAGAGAGAAGGACGAGCTGACTGAGGCCCTCGGGAATCCTGAGCACCCTGGACCATAGTTTCAAATAGCGGAGATAGCATGCGCTATTGCGTCCGCAATAGCGCTAGCGCAAAAGCGTCCGCTACTGCTCAAATTAAATTTCATTATTTTTTCTTAATGATATAGACATATACACAATAATCTAGTGTTTTTACAAATCCTCTACGCGGACATAGCGCCCGCAATATCGCCCGCTATCCGCATTCCGCTACACGGACCCCAATCCGCTACCGGCCCACTATCCGCTATTTAAAACCATGCCCTGGACAAACATGAGGCACACCAGGCTCCGTTTCGTGGGTGGTTAGGTTTCCCGGCAGCGGTGGTTACAGAAGCCGAGAGAGAAAGAGGAAAGCGGAAGTGAGCAAAATGCAGAAGCTCAATGCAAGAATAGCAAAGCTAGAGGAACTTGCAGCTGTCGGCCAACCATCTCAGCGGCACGAAGATCCTTCCTTCGACGCTGCCCCAGAAGCTACCCCTCCATCTCAGCGAAGAAGCAGCGTGGCTTCCACGGAGCTCGTTCAGCCTGATTTCACGGCTCCTCGCCATCCCGTGGATACTATCACGGAGGCTCAACATTGCGAGCTAATGATGAAATGGCAGAACCTCACTTTGAAGGCGACTGTCGGCTCTGTTGCACCTCCTCAAGCTGACGAAACTTTTCACTACGGTCCGATTCCACATGGCTATGCTGTTGTGACGGTGGATGAAATAATGGAGGGATTTCAGGAGCTGGAGCTTCACCACCCTACAGGTGAAGGGGAGAATCATCTGGTTTATGCTTTAAGGAGTACCTGTCTATGGAGGAAGGAGTACATCAAGCTTCCAAGCTGGACGCCTCCTCCTCCTCCTCTGGCGAGTCAGGGCACTCCGCCTCCTCCTCCGGCGAGTGATCCGGGCACTCCGCCTCCTCCGGCGCGTCGGAGCACTCCGCCTCCTCTGGCTTGTCAGCAGACTCCGCCGTGTCAGCAACGGCGGAAGAGAGATGGCGCCGCTCCGGCGGCTAGCAGTACAAGAGGCGGTCTGAATTTCAAATACGGTCCAAGCCTCAAGCCTCTGGAAAAGTTACCATATGAGAGGACCGACGAGGAAACCGCGGAAATCATTGCTGCCAAAGTGGAGGCCCATTTTGCACGGAAACCTCCACCTCCTAAGGAAACAATAGATTAGGTGAAAGCGAAGTGCACTCTGCATGCCCTTAAGCGACCACCACCGTCTCCGCTGCAATCCAACTATGAGCGCATTATTGAAAGGACATATAAGGAAGCGGAGCGGTCGGGAAGTACTTGCAGTGCTGCAAGAGAAGCAGAACGAAGAAGTGGGAAAACAATTCCCCAGCTCGGTGAACAGGCGAAGCAATCGTGCCCCCCGCTCAAGGTGTCTAGCGATATCGTCGCTAATCATCCGGGGCTAGTGCCCGGTACCAATCCTGTTGATTACCTGGCCGATGATGTACAGTTTGAAATGTTAGAGGTAGTAGATATCTTCAGATACGAGTACGGGAAGCCTCTCGTCAAACCTGATCATCCTCCTCTAACAAGGATGATGCGAAGATTGCATGAATGGTACATGGATACCTGCAGGAAGTCTGGGAAGGATAGTTTGATGCTGGCAATTAAAGAGGAGCACGACCTCATTGGAACTGAGGTGATGCCTGTTGAATTTGTGGAGTTATTCTAGTTATTCAATCAAGACGCCCTCGACAAACAACTCATGACTTGCTACTGTCTGTAAGTATTACTTCTGTAATTAAGTCTCTATAGCTCAGCTCTTTCATTGCATGTATATATAATTATCCTCACTATATTATGCAGAGTGAAGATCGTCGAATGCAAAAAATCACAAATCTATGACATTGGGTTCATTAACCCAAATACCATAAATGAATGGTTGGTTAAAAACAGAGTCGAAGATACCGAGGACAACTTGCTACAATCGTTGCTTCGAAATCAAAACAAAGGGAAAATACTCTTTCCTTACAATTTCAAGTGAGTGTTACTGTCTTGTGCATATTCGGTTTCGCTTACTCGAGGTTATAGTAATGTAATTGATGAGTTATGCATGCGTGCGCAGCTTCCACTTTATTCTGCTAGAGATTAAGCTTGACCGGGGAGTAGTAACTGTCTTAGACTCGAGACGAAAAGATCCCAATACGTATGCGGACATGACTGCAATGCTCCAGAAGTAAGTTCAATCGATCATTATCGCTTATTGGTGCGCACCATATCATATCGGCAACTTTGTTCATTTTCGGATATCAAGTATTTATTTTCTTTGTCTGGCAGGGTTTGGAAAGAGTTCACCGGAATCGTTGCGGGACTGCCGAGGGAGTTGCGATTTACACACCCGAAAGTAAGTAGTACTAGCTAGTTCCGCGCATCTCCTATTGATTCTAGTTTCATCAATACCATTTATCATGCTTGATTATCAGTTTGATTGAACTTTATTCTCGTAAAGTGCTTGTGGCAGGAAGGCGGGAATAATTTATGTGGATACTACGTTTGCGAGTTCATCCACAGCGCGACCTCTCAGCGGGGCTACTCTGACAAACAATATGAAGTACGTAAACAATAATATTCACAATTTTATTTTATTACCATCAATTGTGTTGAGTTTCATTCATATATATATATATATATATATATATATTGACCCCCTTCTTTAAATTAGATGTGGCAGATGCGGGATGAACTCCTACCACCTGATCGCATACGAGCAATTCAAGAGGAATTGGAGGGATTCTTTCTTGACCACGTCATACATAAAGACGGAGAATACCATGTGGAAATTGAAGCTGACTTTCGGTAGATGATGTCAGGGATCGTAAGATATGTTATATTGTATATATGTAGTAGTGTCGGATAGAAATACGAAAACTTGTTGTTCGACCAATCTCGGAGAAAGAGAGGTCACTTCTATCTGTATATGTTCATGACGATCTTGTGTAATTAATGGTTCCTTCATTTGCTTAGTAGCGTCGAGTTCTCTCTATATGTAGTAGCTAGCGTCGACCAAGCATGGAGAAAGAGAGGTCACTTCTCTTTCTATGTAGTAGCTATAGCTAACACAATATGAAACCCCTAATTAAACCATCCAAACCCCCTAATAAATCCCCCTTTCAGAAAAAAGCAAAAACCCCAGCGCCTGCGAGCTGCTGACGCGTGGTGTGACGCCCCCGGCTTAATCGTGCACTAATCATACACGCAAATGCGCATGATCAAGCCTAAGGACTCACTTGAAGATATCACAATACAACTCTAAAACATAAATAAAGTCATACAAGCTTTATGTTACAAGCCAGAGGCCTCGAGGGCTCGAATACATAAGCTCGCATACAAGCGTCAGCGGAAGTATCAGATATCTGAGTACAGATATAAAAAGAAAACACAGATAAGCCTTAAGAAGGCGGGGCAAAAGAAACACTCCGATCGAAAAGGCGCAGGCCTCCTGCCTGGGACCCTCCGACCCTCGGGGTGGTAATAGTAGTCATCGGCGGGGGCAGCTGACTCTGGGGCTCCGTCGTCTGGTTGCATCAAAAGGGAAAAGGGAAAAAGTGGAAGCAAAGCAACCGTGAGTACTCATCCGAAGTACTCAGCAAGCAAGGATCTACACTACATATGCAACATTATCAAAGAAGGGCTGTATATGTGGACTGGGCTGCAGAAATGCCAGAATAGAGGGAAGGCCTAGTCCTATCGAAGACTAGCATCTTCAACGATATTGCAGCATTAGAAGAGTGTAGATTAGTACAGTATAAAGTAGTAGTAACATTAAATATCAACCTCGGCCAGAGATCCTTTCTCGACTCCCTGCGAGAAAGCAATCCCAGAGCCCTAGTATCCATGTCTCATCTCAAGTATCCAGTTCTAATTGTATCGATCGGGATACAACTCCGAGCGTCCGTTACCGAGGATCCGGCTATGCATAGATTAGTTCTTCTCTGCAGAGGTGCACCAACTTACCCACCACGCTCGATTAACTTCGGCCTGACACACTTTTCTGGGTCATGCTCGGCCTCGGCCAAACGATACGCCGCAACCCGACCTAGGCTTAACAGAGAGGTCAGCACGCCGGACTAAACCTATGCCCCCAAGGGTCTTGGGGCATCGCCCCGGGCGCTCCTGCACGTTGCGTACGCGGCCGGTGAGCAGACCTAGCAGCCTCCAGTACAACGGAGGGTGCTTAATGTGGTCCAACCCAGTGCGCGCCGCTCAGTCGCTGACGTCCATTAAGCTTCGGCTGATGCATACGACGCAGAGTGCCCATAACTGTTCCCACGTGATGGTTAGTGCTATCGGGCCAGAGGCCCACTCGGATCAAATATCCAAACCATTAGTGAATTAGGAGCGCGCGATAACGAGCAGAGACTCACGATCGATGTGACCCCGTCGCCCCGTCTCGAGGACTTGCGGCAAGGGCTAGGAATGCCCGGTCACGCCTCGTAATTATCTCGCGGGTACTCTCTCTGGTCACCCGACTACACATCAATCGCATCACATGCTCGCGCGGGTACCCCTCAGGGCCGACCCGACTTTATAATGGTTCATGGTCAAAGTCATAGTAACTGTGTGTCCAAACACCAGGGGGAAAACCTGAGGAATCACCCTCGACGGATCCCACATGATGTAGTCGTCAAGGTGAACTTAGGAGGAATCACCCTCGAGGTTCACACTTGAGGTGTTGCACGACGGCATCGTTATCGGGAATGGTGAAGGAGGAATCACCCTCGATGACCATGACCGAATAGCTACTCTACAGAGTTAACATCAAAAGTGCTAAATGAGGTATCACCCTCGGCACTCAATAGTAACGCTGTAGTGTCGTACAAACAGGGGGGTGATGTGCGGTGCCGGGGCCTGGTTGTCGAGTCTTCCGATAATCCAGCGGGGCAACTTGGGACAAAGTGGGGGTCTCTGGGGTCTCTATCCAGCCTATACTAAGCAGATTAGGATAAGCAGGTAAAGTATCAATAGCAGGTTACAATAAACAGGCTATGCATCAGAATAGGTAAAGCAGTAGCAGCAACAACTCTAATGCAAGCACAAGAAAGAAGAGAATAGGCGATATAGGCATGCTCAAGGGGGGGTGCTTGCCTGGTTGCTTTGCAAACACCAACGGGTCTTCGACGAGGTAGACGATCATCGGGTCATCATCGTTCTCGGGGTCTATCGAGAGAGAAGAGGGGGAAGAAACAATAAATTAAGGCAGACAAATGCAATCACAGAAGCATAGCATGACAGCACGTTATTCGAGAGGTGCCCTAATGCAGTACTATGCAAGTTAGTGGGAGCGGGAAATTATCCGGGAGTGTTCTCCCAGCTCCGGGTGATTATCGGACAGATGAAATGGAGGGAAAAGTTTCATGTTCATCAAGCTAGAGGCACGTGACAGACGAACGGATGGCATATGCGGATTCGTCATATTTTTCTGAACAACTTTCATTTATAAATTATTTTCATCCGAGTTAAGGTTTATTTTCTATTAATTTCCAAAGTTTTAAACAATTTCTAGAATTTCTGCATTTATTTTAAATTCAAAATTAAATAGACAAAGGTTATGTGTACACACTGCGAGCTAGCCACAGTGGCTTACAGGTGGGGTCAGTGGGCCCTGTTGACCGCCCAGTCAACGTCTCAAATAGTTTGATGGTTGACTTGGTCAAACTGACAGGAGGGACCCGCATGTTATAGACTGCTAGTTTAAGACAACTTAATTATTTACTTAACTAATAGGGGGGGGGGTCCACATGTCATAGCCACAGAGGCAAAAGTATTTTAACTGATTTAATTAGGGATGGAGGTGTTAGCACTAAGCTAGTATAAGACCAATTTTAAACAAGGGCTGGCCAAGAGGGGATGAACTACGCACGCAAAAAGCACCAATACAGGAGCACGTCGCGGCCGTCGGCCTGGCCAGCAGGCACGAATTGCGGCGAGCAGTGGCCGGGCGAAGGTGGGCACTGGCAGAGGTCCTGTGACGACGTGCACACGCGGACAGCGCAGGGGCACGGGCGGCTGTGATGCGGCGCAACAGCTAGCAGCAAACAGAGCGGCTCGGCGGCGGTGGCTTAGCAAAAATAAGCAGTAGCAGCATAGCAAGAGCAACAGCAGTCAACGAGCATCAGCAGCGGCAGGGGCGTTGAGGCAACAGCAGCAGGTAGCAACGACAACGAGCGGCGGCGGCAGCAAGCAAAGCATCAGCATAGTAAAAGCAAGCAACAGGAGGCAGTAGCGACAGCAATACGAAGCAGCAGCGGCCGACAGCAGCAGAGGCAGGCGGGCTGCGCCCGCGACGGACAGGGGCGAGCGGGGATGGCGTGTAGCAGGGAGCGGTGGCCATGACGGACGCGAGGGGAGGTGGGCGCGGGCGAGGCAAAGGCAGGCAGGGAGGCCTCGCGCGGGGGTGCAGGGGAGCGCCCGGGCGACGGCGGCCATGGGCGTGTGCGGAGGCAGCGGATCGACGGCGGTGAACGGGGCGGACGACCGGCGAATGGATCGGCAACTGCGGCGGCTTGGGTCCAGCCAGTGGGCGCAGGTGAAGTCGATGATGACGAGGGTCCTCCTGGACACCTCGGGACGGCGAGGCTTGGCAAGTGGCCACGTTAATGGTGAGCGGCGGCGATGGCTTCGCTCGGGTGCGATCTCCAGATCGAGAGAGTGAGTGAGCAAGATGGGGAAAGGGGATTAGGGTTTCGGGGGACGGGTGCCGGGTGCCGGGGTTGCCCTTATCCATCACGGGGGCCACGGGATTGCCGACACATGCGCATCGCCGGCCATGGCGACCGGGGATGAACGCCACGATCCCCCCTGAACAGGAGGTGGGGATAACGGTGGTGGTGGGCTGGGCCTCACACTGTGCTACTTCGGCCCAGTATCACAATAGCCCTTTTACTTCATCCTTTTAAATATTATGTTTCTTATATTCTGTGTTGTTTCCTATTATTCCAGCTATCAAAAGATTTTTGTTAAAGGTGAAACTTTGCTCATAAATCCTAGTCAACGCTATAAGGTTGCACAAAAAGTTTGAGGCCAATTGGAACGGTCCAAATTTATAGTTGAATTAAAATGTGTTTATTTAATCTTGTTGTTCCACTAAATTAATTTCAGGAGCAATTTGGAAACCCAAATGAGGTAAGTTCCAACATGTTAATTACTTAGTGAATATTTTCAACTCATTGAACATTTTTATATGATAGTTTGAAGAAATAAGAATTTGACTTTAGTTTAAATTTGAAATTGGCTTTAATTTATTAACGGGGCAATTTGGCTAAGTCAAACCTAATGACATGGCACCAATAGTGGGAGAGTACTGTAGCTTGACACTGGGGGTGTTACACGTGGCAGCCTTTTGGTCCCGGTTGGTAGGTTTGACATGGCACCAATAGTGGGAGAGTACTGTTGCTTGACACTGGTGGTGTTACACATGGCAGCCTTTTGGTCCCGGTTGGTGTTACCAACCAGGACTAAAGGTCCTCCTGCCTGGGCGCCCCGCAGTGGCCACGTGGAGCCCCTTCTGTCCCGGTTTGTAAGCGAACCGGGACCAAAGGTTTTGGGCTTTAGTCCTGACCCTTTAGTCCCAGTTCCAGAACCGGGTCTAAAGGCCCTCAGGAACCGGGACTAGTTCCCTGTTTTCTACTAGTGAAAAGATAGCTAGTAACAATAGGATAATAATTGATGTCCACTTCACTTGCAATGTAGTTTGAAGAAAAAGGTAATTAGACAATGTATACATAGAAATCAATGATCCAACTATTAATCTGTTACAAATTAAGATTAGCTTGATGCGTTTAAGATATTCTCGCACAATGTCAGAATATTGTCTTTAGCTTCACTCGCACGATATTTGAGCAAATATAATAAAAACTTCTTCCTTAACTCATAACCATCATGCACAAGCATTATGTCTACATAGTACGAATATTTTACATGGAAGGTCTAAAAGTATGCAACGGAGAATACTCATCGTGTAAACTGGATGAACCAATTATTTATTATTTCATGAGGGCATAAAATCAACAACAAAATAGGCAGACACATCCCTGCAATTTTCTAAATTAATGTTATCTTGAATATAGTGATAACAAAAATAAATGCGTGCATCTTGAATGTTATTATATTGAAATATATAAATTTATCCGTCCGTGCTCATTGGAATACCAGCCAGAAATATACTTTGTCATTTAGATATGTCGGAATTTCAGCCAGGTTGCGCAATTTTGAGTGCATCGTTGAATTGCCTCTCAAATCTTTGTAATTTCACTAAAGGCCTTGGAGTTTAATCTCTGGCGACTATGATGTATGGATAGGGTCTAATATATACACAAGGTGTACAAGTTTGTCGCTGACATACAATATGTATCGGTCGATGAATGCATATAGAAGATAAATCTACAAGCGGTAGCTATTAGAAACCAAAAATCATCAAACAATGGACAAGAGACCTTACTTACCAAGTCGCCCCAAGCATGCTATCAAACAGTGTTGCCAACATCTGAATATTTGGCTTCACGCAGAACTCTCTCCCCTCACATCCGCATGTCCGCGCCTTTCCCCGCCGCCTCCCTTCCATCGACGATGTGGTGCATCCTCTTCTCTCCTTCACGGCGTCGGTCGACCCATCCTCTCCCTGCCATCTCTCCTCCCCCACTGGTCGAGCCCGTCCCATGTCGTCCCCATAGCCAACCTCCTCTCAATGGTGTCGCCCACATCCTCCTCTCCCCGCCACAGCATCGTTGGCCTCCTTCTCTGATGACAACCCCTCCCGCCGCCACATCGGCACGGAGCCCGCGCACCCGCCGATATGGCATCCTGGTCAGCCGGATCCTATTGGTCAGTGCAGAAAGGCTCGCCGCTGACGGCGCCCTCGTCTCTACAACGGGAAAAAGGTGTGACGCGGCGAGGAGGGGGGGGGGAGATGCCGCTCTTGTCGTCTACATCGGGCACAACGGTGCGACACATCGAGAAGGAGGGACGACGCTCTCATCGTCTACATGAGGCACAATGGTGCGGCACAGAGAGGTGGAGAGACGACGTCCTCGTAGTCAACATCGAGCACACCGGTGTGGCATGGCGAGGAGGAACGGCACCCTTGTCGTCTAAATCATGTCGTGTTTGTTTCCCGCCACAAGTCTTCATCTTGTCTTCATCATCTCATCTCCGCCCATAACTCGACTTGGTTCCAATCCATGTCTCTTCGCTATAGCATGCAGTTTTTCATCACATCCTAAATATATCCCCATTCCATTGTGCATGTCCTACTTCCTCCCTGACGCGTGTCTTCTTCGCACTAACTTTATTTGCTCTATTGGCAATGTAAATATCACTTCGCAACAATTAGCAACCCCTTGATGCATCAATATAATGAATTTATACAATACAATGAGACGAGGGTTATACGATACGATGAGATTTATGGCACTACATTGGGTGTAATACCCGTTCGTTGCCAAGTACTCCCTCCGTCCGAAAAAGCTTGTCCCAAGGTTGTCCCTCAAATGGATATATCTAGCACTAACTTGGTGATAGATACATCCATTTGAGGGACAAGCTTTTTCGGAAGGAGGGAGTAAACACTAACGAAGGAAGCCAAGTAAATGCTTGTTAGTTATACCGTGGAGCAAACCACTCAAAGTGCCTCTTGGTAATAAAATCCTTAAAAGAATTTACTATCAATGTAGTTGTGCACCACTTCATCTTTGACAATTGCCTTCTGAACCCATATTGAGCTAGATCTCTCTGACAACATTTGATAATTATTGTTTTGGCAGTACATGTTGCATACTTATGGTTCCAAAAAAATGATAGATTATATGGAAGTACAATGTTGCATTCTTATATTATCACCGCACATGCTGGTATTATACATAAAAGATCAATTGACAGTTAGCCTGCATTTAAGAATCAAGATTTGTCCCCGCTAAAATGTGAATAACTAATTATATCTCACCATTTTGAAATAAACATACACAGAAACCGCATTGTAAATTTGAGAAATGGTAGTTATGCAGCAATCAGTAAGCTAACAGATTTAACTAAATTGATGATTGAAGTCTGAAAAATGAGAACATATATATTTAACTGAATTACATTCGATGGCTTTAGGTTGCAATATGGTATCCTGGGCTGCACAAAAAGTGCAAGTAGTTGTGACGCCCCCGGCTTAATCGTGCACTAACCATACACGCAAATGCACACGATCAAGCCTAAGGACTCACTTGAAGATATCACAACACAACTCTAAAGCATAATTAAAGTCATACAAGCTTTATATTACAAGCCAGGGCCTCGAGGGCTCGAATACATAGCTCGATGGCATACAAGCGTCAGCGGAAGCATCAGATATCTGAGTACAGATATAAAAGAGAAACAGAAAGGCCTTAAGAAGGCGGGGCAAAACAAAACACTATGATCGAAAGGCGCAGGCCTCCTGCCTGGGACCCTCCGATCCTACTCCTGGTCGTCGGACAGCTCATAGAAGTAACCACCCTCGAGGTGGTAGAAGTAGTCGTCGGCGGGGCAGCTGTCTCAGGGGCTCCGTCATCTGGTCACGACAAACTGTATGGGGAGAAAAAAAAGCAAAGCAACCGTGAGTACTCCGAAGTACTCAGCAGGCAAGGATCTACACTATATATGCAACATTATCAAAGGGAGGCTGTATATGTGGACTGGGCTGCAGAAATGCCAGAATAAAGAGGAAAGCCTAGTCCTATCGAAGACTAGCATCTTCAACTTCTTCATCGGTCTTGCAGCATTAGAAGAGTGCAGATTAGCATAATGTAAAGTAGTAGTAGTATCCAGTAACAGTCTCGCCCAGAGATCCTTACTCGACTCCCTGCGAGAAAGCGATCCCGTAGCCACATATCCAGGTATCATCCCAAGTTCTAGTTGTATCGATCGGGATACAACTCCGAGTGTCCTTTACCGTAGGACCGGCTACCGATAGATGTTTTCTTCCCTGCAGGGGTGCACCAACTTACCCACCACGCTCGCTTAACTCCGGCCGGACACACTTTCCTGGGTCATGCCCGGCCTCGGCCAAACGACACACCGCAGCCCTACCTACAACTCAGCAGAGAGGTCCCCGCCGGTCTACCTCCTAAGCGCAAGGGGGTCTTGGGCCATCGCCCCTCGCCCTCCGGGTCGTTGCGTGCAGGGCGAACCAGGCTCCACCACTACCGGATGGTGCCGGCCCAACCCGGCCGCAGTGCTGAACTGGACGTCTGACAGAGCTTTCGACTGATGCTACGATGCAGAGTGCCCATAATTATCCCACGTGATGGTTAGTGCTATCAGGCCGGAGGCCTGCTCGGATCAAATATCCAAATCGTTAGAGGACTAGGGCTTGCGGTAACGAGCAGAGACTCACGATCGATGTAACCCTGTCGCCCCGTCTCGAGGACTTGCTGCAAGGGCTAAGAATGCCCGGCCGCGCCTCGTAAAATAAATCACGGGTAACTATCCATCATTCGCGGGTACCCCTCAGGGTCGACCCACCTTTCCAAGTATCAATATCAACGGTAATATAAGACATCCGTGTGGCTACCATATCAAGGGGGAATCCGAGGCATCACCCTCGTTGGACTCCCACCTGATGTAATATCAAGGTGGACGTAGGAGGCATCACACTCGAGGTCCACACTTGAGGTGTTGCACGACTTCGTCGTTATCGGGGGTGGTGTAGGAGGAATCATCCTCGCTGACCACGACCGACTAACTAACCTACAAGGTTATCATCAGAAGTGCTGACAAGGTATCACCCTCGGCACTCGATAGTAACCCAGTAGTGTCGAGCAACTAAGGGGGAAGTGAGATGCGGTGCCGGGGCCTGGTCTTCGATCCCGTTGATCGGGTCTTTTGATAATCCAGCGGGGCAGTCGGGATAAGGGGGTCACTCATGGGTCTCTAACCAGCCTATACTAAACAATTTAGGATGAACAGGAAGGTATCAACAGCAGGTTACAATAAATAGGATATGCAGCAGAATAGGAGCAATCATTTACAATAGCAAAATCTAATGCAAGCATGAGAAAATAGAATGGGCGATATCGGGATGATCAAAGGGGGGGCTTGCCTGGTTGCTCGGCGGCAAAGGCTGGGTCGTTAGTGGGGTCGTCGATCTTCAGGGCATCGTCAGCGGTCTCGGGGTCTAGCGAATAGGAAGAGGGGAAAGAAACAATAAATACAAGCAAACAGACGCATGACATGACTTCAGACAGAGCTAGGGGTGTTCTAACGCAGTACTACATGATACCGGCGAAGGGGAAAACATCTGGGAATGTTTTCCCGAAGTTTGGCATTTTCCGGACAAATGAAAGAGAGGGAAAAGTTCCACGTTCTCTATGCTAGGGGCGTGTGGCAGACGAACAGACTGCGTATTCGGATTCGTCTTGTCGTTCTGAGCAATTTTCATGTATAAAACTTTTTCATCCGAGCTACGATTATTTTCCTATGAATTTCCAAAGTTTAAGCTATTTTCAGAATTTACTGGAATTTGGCTAAGTCTGAGAATTGCATCAGTTTTTTTTAAACATCACTTAGCTGTTTTCAAAAGGCTACAACTATTGTTCTGTACATCCTATGATTTTGTGCCTTATATCAATTTTGAGTAATCTCTGTGATCTACATGTTAGTATAACTTTCATCCATATTAGAGTTCATTTGCTTGATCATCAAAAGCTCTAAAGTAGCTATGAAAATAAAGTTGTTTTTCGGTTTTTCTGTTAACAGAACATGGAACTTTGTGATTTTCGTAGGATTTAATCCGTGACTCAAATGGATTTGGTCCAGTGGAATAAAATGAAGTTTGTCAAGTGTACTCTTAGCCAATATGATTTTTATCCACATAAGAATTTGTTTTGTGGATGTTTATTGGCTGTCAAAGGGGCTACTCAATGTGAATTTGCCGAAGCTAGCTGTAGCTACAGTAACTAAACGTTACTGTAGCTAGCAGCAGCAGAATGCAGCGGCGCAGCGGCAACTAAGCAACCGCGGCATGAGCAGCAGCCAGCGGGGCAGCAGAGCAAGCAGCACAGCGGCAGCGCAGCAGCAGTTCGCGGGCGCGCGCGCACGCAGCAGGAGCAAAGCAGCGGCCGCAGCGCTAGCAGCAAGCGGGAGCAGCTACTGCATGTACGCGTACGCGTACGCGGGAACTCGGACGGGCTCGGGAACGATGGCTACGGCAGCGGATCGAGTGTACAAGGAAGGGGGAATGGAGGAGGAGCTCACCGCGGTGCGGATGACGAGCTCGGGGAGGCCGAAGGTGGACCGGAACAGTGGGAATCGACGATGGACGCCGGCGATGTACGAGATGAAGAAGACGGCGATGGCGAGCATACGAGTTGTCCCAGCTCGATTCAGAGCACGTAGGCGAAGGAGTCGTCGATGCTGATTCTCGTGGACATCCTCCCGGGCGCCGGGGAGGCCAGTGGCCGTGACGACGATGGTGGCGCGGCAAAGGTGGTTCGGCCAGGGCTTCAGGAGACGAGTGTGGCGCGAGGGATAGAGGGAAAGAACCTAGGGTTCGTCTAGAGGGTCGGGGGTGGCCTCCTTATCCCCTCTCCAGCATTCTGTAGCGCCAGCCGTCGATCATCGGCGGCCATGGCGCCGTGGATGGCTGCCACGCCATGGCTCTGCCTCCTCTATACAAGAAGTTGGGGAAGGCCGTAGATGGGCTGGTTCATGCTACTGTAGCGATGGGCCTAAGTGCATAGTGGCATTTTCCCTTTATCCTTTCTGGGATTAAACTAGTTACTGTTTTGTGTTTAGCTGAGTGAGCAAACAACTTTTGTTAAAGGCGAAACTTGGCACATAAATCTAGCACAAAATTACTAGGTGGCACAAAAAGTTTGGGAGTTATTTGAAGTCGTTTGAATTTTCTGAAATGTAAATGGATTTAATATTTTTGTTTTGGGTACTGTTTTAAATAGGTTAGGGACATTTTAATAAATCAAAAAATGTTGGTTTCAATTTCATAACTGTCTTGGGATTATTTGCAACATGATGAACTATTTAGTTTTGTAGTTTGAACAAATATTTATTTGACTTCATTTTAAGTTTGAATTTGAGATAGAAATATTTCTTAACTGTTTTTCTTATGGCATGATGATGATGACTTGGCATGATTAAGAGGTGATCACTGTAGTTGATACATGGGGGTGTTACAGTAGTGCAGTCCTTTGGCCAACCCCGCCGCAATCCTGTTCCTGGTGTCCCAACTAAGTCACCGCTAAATAAAAAATGGTTCGTCTAACTGAGACAATTTATGTAAGCAACAATACACATTTATAAGAAAACTAGAACAATGCTCGTGCGTTGCAACGGGATATAAATATTCTAGTACGTTAGCTTGTGATTTACCTGTCAATAATAATGCGATTGTGTAAATAAATGTTCATCAAATCTTCCCGTGAATTACCTTATATTTTGATTAGAAGTTTGGTAAGTAAATTAAAGTGGAATTGCTTCAGAAGGTAAGTAAATTAAGGTGATTGATTAGCATATACATGAAAGGTTGGACGAAAGGGTGATGGAAAGAAAGGTGAAATGGGAACCTTACGTTCTTTTTAAGTAGTAGAGATATACTCGAAAGCAGTGCAGTAAGGAAAGAGCTTGGTAAGAGCTCCCACACCTTATGCTTGGAAAGAGCTTTTCCAATCATCTTTATTGGTCATATGGCTGTAGTAAGGAAGGAACAAACTTTCCTATCCAGATCTCTAGAAGTGATCCGAGCATACCTTCGAAGAAAGCAGAGATAAAACTTAAAAACCCTGTAATTTTTCGAACTCCTTTAATAGAAAAAACAAGAAACGCTGTCAATGATCCAACTAAATATTTGTTGTTTTGGTAAACTTCAGAGAACAGGGCATGCCCATGACAGGGACTATGTGATGCCAACACCAACAGACATCTGACATAGTTAATGAACTCTAGTAGAAGCGTTGATCAAAAGGAAGATAATCTGGAGTTCAGCTATATTCTTAGAAGTACCTTGTAACCTCACAGAAGCTAGAATTTACATTGGTTAGAAATCTTGGACATTATATCCTAAGTAATATAAATTAGCTCATAAGGGATAACGACTGGGTGAGTTGTAAAATTTGTTGTGGTCTATTTGCAACAGAGAGCGTCATGGCTGCCTCGACATAAGGCGACAATAGGATTTCGTTACAAATCCTGAAACTCCCTTTTGGGTTCTAATTATTCAATCCTTGCTATGAAACACAAAAACAAACAAAGGAACCATTTATTAATACAGAGTGCCGAAACCAAACTATATACAATCCATGGCTATATGGCAAACCATCAGTTAGAGAATTTTACAGAGACTAATTAACACTACCATGACATCATCTTAAGAAACCAAATTAAATAACAAACATTTCAATCAACTATAACAATAGAATGTACAAGTGCGTATAAGTAAGAACCTAGGTAGAACAGATGTCTGCGTAACTACCTCAACATATGTGCAGCACTAAGCCATGGTAGAATTATATGATTACTTCAGGTGTTAACTTTCTTGACACTCTTATCCTGTACATCTAAATCTCAATGAGGATTTGCAGGTTCAGCCACAACCATCCATCAAAATACACGAGATGAATGCAGATAATAATTTATATCCTTGATCTACAGAGGATATCTATAGAGACTGGAGCTTCATGTTTTACCAAATATGAAGTCTGATTTTCGTGGAATATTCATGTTGGTGGAAGCACTTCATTTTCAACAAAATACAGAAGATATGAAACCAACCTTACTTAACCTAATGTTAGCCCCTAGGCCTTCCTCTGTAAATTTTAGTTTGCCCAAAGTAATGATATTATCCACAGTCGTACTACCGAAGAACAATTGCATGTTCTACAGAGAAGCTATGCACTACGGAGGAAAGGTTTAGTTTTTAGAAAGCCACACCTCCGCCGGCCCCGGCTGTCCTCCTGGCTCCTGGGAGCGGTTATCTTGCATGTAGAAGGTGTCGTTTCTTCTCTTCCCCGTCAGCCTCCGCCTCGGCTCTCCAGCCTTCTCGCCCTCCTCCCCCTGACCGGCGGCGACCTCCTTGGGCAGCATCTCACACACCTCCTCATCCGGCAAATCATTGTAGTAATTAGGAAACTATGTCATCTGCAAAATTATCCATGCTATTATAGGATTTGTCAATTCAAAATAAGTGAAAATAGTGGGAGTTATCCCACTCTGCGAAATTGAATTTTTACCTTGGCGCTGAAGCTGCTCTAGAACTACATCACGAGCAGCCCAGAGAACGAAGTCACCACAAGGTGCTCTAGCCATCTATAGTATCAAAGCCAGCAGCTAAAGAAAATTAATTATAGTTTTCCGCATAGGAAATCACAAGCTAGCTATTACATGCTAAATAAAACTTCTAAATTCAGATTGAATAAACATCTAGATTCAATTAAAAGATGATGTTCCACACCGAGATAAATACGACCCCCTCTTTTGCCTAGAACTTAATCATGTATATGGGCATACATATATCCCATAAAAGGTATACATAGTCAGATCATTAGAAGTCAAAACTATATCATCAGCCAGGGCTTGGATTGGTACAAACACGTGTATAGAACGATACTGAATTTATCATAGGTAGAGATAGAGACTCCATAGAATGCAAAGCTAGCAGCATGACCAACCTCATCGAGCAGCAAGAGAAGGGAAGAACACGAAAATTGGGAGGGCTGAGGCAACAACGACGATAGAGCATCATCCAGCGGAAACAACACACATACCGAGAGAAGCAGCGTAGTTCACATCTTCAGGTTGAGGGGAACATCTGTTCTTGCGGCTTTCCAAGGCTTCAAAGCTTTCAATGGGTGCAAGCCACTGCACCGAGGCGGATGCACCCACGGCAAGCACCGACTCACACCTTGGTCAGGGGCGTCCATGGGGCGGCGTGGGTCTGACAGTTAGTGTTGATGCTAGAGCCAACAATGACTAAATGTAGCAGATCAAAACAAAATTGAGCTATTGAACACACATCAGAACTGACCTGCAAGAAAATAATTTGTTTACTAACTAAAGATATCTCTGAACCTATGCTGATAAAACATGATCATCACTGAATTTCCATTTTGAAAAACTAACAAGACAATCCCACAACAAAGTTGCTTGTCGTCTCTAAAATAAAAATGGCCTCTGACGACTGGCCTCTGACGCATGCCTCTGACGCATGCTCACAACTATCCCCCTGATAAAACACGCACTCCTCCTTACTACTCTGAGGAGATGATTGCATAATTCTAAAGAGGTTCAAGATTTGTATAATTTTTTTAACTCATTCTGAATCTACTGCTGCAAAACTTACACATTCATGCCTTTCCCTTTAGTATTTTTTTAAAATGCATAAAGAACAACATGGACGACCTGCTAGTTGCATGAAAACTCCATGAGAACATTGGGCAGGTAAATGTCCATCACCACCATGAATTCTACAGACAATCAACCAAATTAATTAGTCAATAGGCTTGGAGAGAATGAACAAGCCAAAATTAGTGTTTGTGCGGCGGGTCGCCCAACTGTTCAAGAAGAAGAAGTTCAGCCAGGTTATCGAGCAACTCGCGTGCATCGGCGGTGGATGAAGCTCGGGGCGGTGGGATGAACTGATGCCGATATTGGGGCTACCTCCAACCACATCAACGTGTCCGGCAGAATTGAGCGGTCGTGCCCAAGGACAGATCTGACCATGGATTTCAATGGAGCCGGGAGCGGGGCGTAGCCCATGCGGCGATGACAGCTGCCGACGCGGTGAGGGTGCAGAGGGCTCGGCCGGCTAGGGGAGCTCGGCGGCTTGGCGTCTCGCAGGACCTATCCCCTGTTGGGGTAGGGGTCACACGAACTGGTGGGGTTGGGCGATGAGCCCGTGGAGGAGGTGGGCGAAGTCGGTGGTTCACGACACCGGTGAGATGCGCCGGAGTGTGGAGGCCTTGGGCTGGCGGCCGGTGGGATGGGGAGTGACGACATTGGTCGCGGCGCAGGGGAGAGACACGGGATCTCGATGGATAGGGGGAGGTGGGACGTGGGAGGCTGCACAGTCTACGGGGATGTTCCTTTCTTTTATTTTTTTCCTTTTTACTGTGCGGGGACGTGGCCAGCGGGTTTTTCTTTTGGAAGGAATGTGGGCAACTGGTTTTTTTACCGCTAGAGGGAAGGGAGATTGGAGCAAACGAAAAAAAATCGACGATCGAGTGGATCGGTGGGATCGAGGGGGAGTACGAACGAACGACCTATGTACCAACTCCTCCGTTAGGAGTGGAGATAAGGTAAACCCAGACGAACAAACGATACGATACTAGGTGACAAGGAAATCCTTTTGTGAAACAGATTAAAGAAAAAAGCTGACAACAAAAGATGTAACATAAACAACGCACACCGGACATACTACAAGCGGTACGGCTGCGCCAGCGAGCAAGAGTACATGAGCAGCCGGACTACAACAATTCACCCCGATGTCATCGCTGAGCAAGCTCACATCTCCAGAAAGAACCTTGGACCTTGCCGCAAATCCCTCGCCCAATTGCCGTTGGAGAGGGCCACCTTCCCACTCGCTCCGAACCGAGGAGCAGTACGGGCTAATAGCGTTGCCGACAAAGTCGCATGTAAAAGATAAACGACCGACTGGACCATCCCATGTTGGAACCCAAGAGACTCCAAGGTAAAATCCAAGCATGCCCTAAGACAACATCCCACCACGACCGAAAGGTACCAGAGCTCCACCGCAATGCATCAAACAGGGTTAACGGCGTAGAGCATCGCCCCCACCAAGGCCAAAGGAATGAACTTGGGTTTTCTACCTGAACCCTGGAACAGGGAGGGGAACAACGGCGCCACCCTCAAGAGGGTTGTGAGACATCCACTCACGTTTATTCTTTACTTTTGAAAAAGCAATCCTAACCTTTTATTTTGGTGTGTGCCGTTACTGGCAAAACATTCTTCATGCATTTAACCATGTAGTGTCCAAATCATAGAGTAGGTGACGCTCTTAAGAGCATCTCCAACATACGCCCAATATGAGCGTCGTGCCCCAAAAATTGCAAATTTAGCGCACGCGGAGTTAAAAATAGCACTCCAGCGGACGCTGCATAATAGAGCACGCTGTAAAAAGTGTTCAGCGTGCTGGGAGAAACTGGACCGCAGGCTGTATATTTAGCGGGTGAGCTCCAGCGCACTGAAACTTCCCACGCGCGCTGAAAAGTGGCCCGTGCGCCCGCGGCCGCCGTCGGCCTCCTCGCGTGCGCCCGCCGCCGGCCTCCTCGCGTGCGCGCGCCAGCCGGCCAGCCGGCCACGGGGGGCAGGGTGCGGGCGCGGCCACGGCCACGGCGGCGGCGGGGCGGGGAGGAGCGCGGCCACGGCCACGGGCGGCGCGGCCACGGCGGGGCGGACCGCGGCCACGGCCACGGCGGGGCGGACCGCGGCCACGGCCACGGCGGGGCGAGCAGGCCATGGCGGGGCGGAGCGCGGCCACGGCCACGGCGGCGAGCAGGCCATGGGCGGCGGGGCGTGGCCATGACCATGGCGGCGAGCAGGCCACGGGTGGCGAGCTGGGTACGGGCGCACGCGGTTAATTTTGGGCGCCTGTTAGAGATGCTACTGTTGCTAGCTGGGCATTATATTTTTGGGCGTCTGCTGGAGATGCTCGGCCATCCGGCGCGCTAAAACGCTATTTTGGCGCTGTAAAAAAATAGTTTTATTTGGATATCCCTGAACAAAAAGTATAGTGTTCTTCCAATAGTCCAATTCAATATAAACTGATGTGTTTTATTTGGATCATATCATGTATATCTAAAAGAGTGATCCCGGTTCTTCTAATTATCTCAACATACATGCTTTTAAATTATCAAAGTTGTTATAGTCATTAGATAACTATCAAGATCTAATAGAATCCGTTCGATCTACACATGAGAATCCTCGATCATGCAACATGCATTATTGGATTCTAAGTGTGTTTTAAATCAGATTGGATTTAATTGTGACATAAACCACTATCCTTGCCTAGCCGTGCAACCATGCCGTATCAACATGTCATGCATGCAAGTTATAACTTACATTTTTTGCATTAGCATATCCATGCAACACTGCCACAACATCAGCTCATGCATGTAAGTCATCAGTTAATTTTTGAATTATGTTTTGTGCTCGCATAGACATGGTATATGTATTGGGCACCTTGGAGCATACCTATATAGTTGATCCTTCACATTTTTTAGAAATGACACTCATTTTCTCTATTGCTAAATAACTACAACACACTACCTATTTTTACTACATACAACCATGCCACATCAGTAAGCCATACATGCAAGTTATAGGATACATTTTTGCATTACTATGTCATGCAGCATTGCCCTCTCATATCACATGTTCATGCATTTAAGTTATCAGTTAATTTTCTTGCACTAAGTTTTCTGCTCTCATGGACACGATATATGTGTTGGCCGCTTGGAGCATCCTATATAGTTGATCTTTCAGATTTTTTTTCCAGAATGGAATTCTTTTAGTTGCAATCTATTTTTCTCTCTTTGACGCATGCTTTTGTTATATGCTTCATCATTTTAAATGTTTTTAAAGGGTATATGCAGAAATACTCTAACATTTTATTTTTGTTAGTATTAGTTCTTTATGTAGCACCTAATTATGCATTTCATTTTAACAAAATTTCAACGGCAGCGCATGAGTATCATCTAGTAGAATAAATATGTAAGGGCTGAAAATTGCAAGGGCACTTAGAGCAACTCCAACGAGCCGACCCATTTTCGTCTGGTTGTGTCCGTTTGGGTCAAAACGGATAGAAAAGTCGGCCCAACGGGCCGACACAAACAGATGTCCGTCCACTTTTTGTCCGCCTGCCGACCCATTCCCGGTCCAAATTTGAGCCTCATTTGCGTCGGCACGGACACGAAACGAACGCGTGCGATGTCCGCCTACTCCTCCCGGCCCGCCATTTAGCGGCACAACCACCACCATTTTCCCCACTTTCCCAAAAAACTCCTGCCCGCTCGCGCTCCCGGCCGCTCGCCATGGACGACGTGCCGACCCTTGATGCTGCCGCAGGCCTCGCCTCGCCGACCTCACCGTCGTCGCCTCCGCCAAAGGCAAGCTCCGTGCACCCCGCAAGACTGCAGCGTCGCCGAAGAAGAAGCATTTGATGCCCCGAGGAGCGGGTCGTGCAGTCGTCCAAGAGGAAGGGCCGGAGGCACACGCAGGAACACAAGCTCGAAGTCGCGGCCGTCGTCGCACAGCGGGAGGAAACCAACGCCCGAGTGGCCGCAACAACGAGGGAGGCCCATGTAACACCCCTGTGTAACTACCACTATGATCAGCTGCTAATAATGCCAAGTCATTTCATTTGCAATGCTTAAACATAGTGGTTAATCAAAGCAATTCAAATTCAATTATGAAAATCAACTCAAATTCAAAAGTGAAATATGAAGTTGATCAAACACTGTTGGGAAAATGTTCATTAAATGGCAAATAATCCAGGAACATTTGTAAAACCATCATAAATAAAGTTGGAGTTAGGAAAATGACTCAAACAAGATGAAACAGCACCAAAACAGCAATATTAAATCCCTTTAAAATCATTTCAATTTAAAAAAAAATTCCAAATCTGTCCAAACCAATTTTTGGTGGAAGGAAATATTGCAGTACAATATTTGGGTCAACTCTCACATTTCACAAAAATGCACAAGTGGCCTAACTATTACCAAATCAGAAAGGGATAAAGAATACAGATTAAGGAAAATAGGAAAGGCCTAAGCGACATTGTGCACTTAAGCCTGTGCTACAGTACCTTGAGGCCCAGCCCACCGCGGCCTGTTTCTCCCTCCTCCCTCTCTCTCCATCGCCGTGTCGCCTCGTCCATGGCCGCGCGCGCTCGCCCGGTCGCCGATCGACACCGCGACACCGCGGGCGGCCGTGAAGGGATAAGGCCGCGCTGGTACATCCCCCTTGGCCTCTCCGTCATTCTTCCCCCCTCTCCTCGCTCGCTCCGCCCGCTTCCCCCTCCAGATCCAACCCCGGCCGAGCGTCACCGTCGCCGCGATCCGTCGCCGCCGTGGCCAACGGCCTCCCCACCTCGTCTAAGTGCGCCTGGGAGGGGCGTTGTGGTCGACTGCGTCTTCCGGAGCAGCTGGAGGGAGCGGAGGAGCGCTGCTTTGCCCGTGCGCGTCGTCTTCATCCTCGGGATGCCGTCGTTTTCCTCCGTCTTCGGCGAGCCACTGCTGCTACTAAACCTCCGACGAGCCCCCGTGTGCTCCCTCGGTGAGCACCCATCCGGACATCACCCTGCTGCTCCTCCTTGTAGGCCGTAGGTCGCCCCGACGCACCCGTGCTCCCGCCACCGCGGTCGAGCTCGCCGGCGTGGCCCCTGTGGGCGCAGTCCGCGCCCGTGCTCACATGCGTATTCAGCACCATCGTCCGAACCCGTAGCGCCTGTCCGCAGCCCTCGCCGGGCCCCGTAGCCACGGATCCGACGATGGCCAAACGCCGGCGCCGCCCCTGCTCGTCCCCGGCGACATTCCGGCCACTTCCGAGCCCGACCGTTGGCCCTGCTCGACGCGCGAGCTCACCAGCTTTCGAACGCAACCAAAATCACACGAAACGGCGCATCACAGCGCGTGTCCGGCCAACTCCGGCGATCTTCCGCCGCGAAAACGGACGCCGGTGTTGAGCCGCCGGTCGCCGCCGACGTGGCACGATGGGGTCCACCCCTGGGCCGCTGCCAGTGGGTCCCAGGGGGCCCAGTTGACCCTTTGACCACGGTCAACTGTGCTGACTGGTCAGCACAGTCACTGACATGTGGGCCCTGCAGTTAATTAACCTAATTAAACGTTTTAATAAATAAAAACAAAATAGTTATACTAATGTCTCACTGACAGATGGGGCCCACTCCCTAATTAACCCTGCTAATTAAACTAATCCACTGTTAGTCTAAAGAGAGACTGACATGTGGGTCTCACTAGACCCACATGTCAGGTTTGACCTGAACAGCCGACTGTTGACTTGCTGATGTCAGCATGACATCATGCTGATGTCATAATTCATTTTCTGTAAATAAAAATAATTCCAGAAAATCAATAAATCTTTAAAAATTAATAACTTTTAAACCATAGCTCAGATCGAAAAAGTTAAAACATGAAAGTTGCTCAGAACGACGAGACGAGTCTCATCGTGCCGTCTGTTTCCTTGTCGGAACCTCCGACGTAGAAGAACTCGTAACTCCAGGCCCAAATCCGGTAGGTGAATAGTGCACATACACCGGTTAATAAATCCCAGATTAATTCTAGAAATAACTAAAATGACTTAGATGCATATTTAGGCAACCCTGCACTGCATCGTAGCATCGCACGCACTGTGTTGCATCTATTTGCATTATATTTACTTGTTTCTTCCCCCTCTTCTCTTTCGGTAGACCCCGACATTGCCGTAGCTCCTGAGGCAGACGCCGCTCTGGAGTACGACTACGTCCCCGACGACCCTGCCCTTGCCGTCGAGCAGACAGGCAAGCACCCCCATTTTGAGCATTTCGATATCGCCCACTCTCTTCTCTCTTATGCTTGCATTAGAAGTTACTACTGCTACTGTTGTCCTACATCTGCTGCATAGCCTGTTTTATTGTAGCCTACTTTTGATACCTGCCTGCTCTCCTAAACTGTTTAGTATAGGATGGGTAGAGCCTTATCAGAGACCCACTTGTCCCGACTGCCCCGCTGGACTCTCAGAAGACCCGAGCAACGGGATCGAAGATCAGACCCGGGCACCGCACGTCACTTCCCCCTATGTTGCTCGACACTGCTGGGTTACTATCGAGTGCCGAGGGTGATACCTCGTCAGCACTTCTGATGATAACCTTGTAGGTTAGTTAATCGGTCGTGGTAAGCAAGGGTGATTCCTCCTACACCACCCCCGATACCGACGCCGTCGCGCAACCTCTCAAGTGTGGACCTCGAGGGTGATTCCTCCATCGTTCACCTTGATGATAACATCGGGCGGGAATTCCATCGAGGGTGATTCCTCAGGGTTCCCTTCGGTGTCAGACACACAGCTACCTTGGATATTATGACTTGACTATGAACCATGATACTAAAGACGGGTCGGCCCTCAGGGGTACCCGCGCGAGCATGAATGCGAAGTGATGTGGAGTCGGGTTGACCTGAGAGGTGCCCGCGAGATATCTACGAGGCGTGGCCGGGCATTCTTAGCCCTTGCCGCAAGTCCTCGAGACGGGGCGACGGGGTCACATCGATCGTGAGTCTCTGCTTGTTTCCGCGCGCTCCTAAACCACTTAACGGTTTGGATATTTGATCCGAGGGGCCTCTGGCCCGATAGCACTAACCATCACGTGGGCATAGTATGGGCGTTCTGCGTCGTATACTTCAGCCGGAGCTTAATTGACGTCAGCAAGGAGCGGCGCGCGCTGAATTGGACTGGGAACGCAACCGCGCTTGTATAAGGGGTTGCTAGGTCTGCTTTCAGCCGCGTTCGCAACGCATAGGAGCGTCCGGGGTGATGGTCCAAGACCCCTGGGGGCATAGGTTTAGTCCGGCGTGCTAACCTCTCATTAAGTATTTGGTCGGGTTGCGGCGTGTTGCTTAGCCGAGGCCAGGCATGACCCAGAAAAGTGTTTCCGGCCGGAGTTAAGCGAGCGTGGTGGGTAAGTTGGTGCACCCCTGCAGGGAAGAAACTTCTATCGATAGCCTGTCCTACGATAACGGACACTCGAAGTTGTATCCCGATCGGTACAACTAGAACATGACTTGAGATGAGAACTGGATAGTACGGCTCTGGGATTGCTTTCTCGCAGGGAGTCGAGGAAGAATCTCTGGCCGAGGTTGATGACATTACTGCTATACTTTACATTATGTTATTCTGCTCTCTTCTAATGCTGCGAGACTGATGAAGATGCTTGAAGATGCTAGTCTTCGATAGGACTAGGCTTTCCCCCTCTATTCTGGCATTTCTGCAGCCCAGTCCACATATACAGCCCCTTTTGAAAATGTTGCATATGTAGTGTAGATCCTTGCTTGCTGAGTACTTCGGATGAGTACTCATGTTTGCTTTATTTTCCTTTTTCCCCCTTTATCCATTTGTCGCATCCAGACGACGGAGCCCCGGAGCCAGATGCCCCAGTCGACGACCACTTCTACTACCAGCCGGAGAGTACTACTACTACAAGGAGCCGACCGACGACCAGGAGTAGGATCGAAGGGTCCAGGGCAGGAGGCCCACGCCTTTTCGATCATAGTTTTTATTTTGCCCCGCCTCTGTGAAGGCTTGTCTCTCTTTCTGTAATATATCTGTACCCAGATATCTGATGCTTCCGCTGACACTTGAATGCCATCGAGCTATGTATTCGAGCCCTCGAGGCCCTGGCTTGTAATATAAAGCTTGTATGAATTTATTTATGTTTTAGAGTTGTGCTGTGATATCTTCAAGTGAGTCCTTAGGCTTGATCATGTGCATTTGCGTGTATGGTTAGTGCACGATTAAGCCGGGGTCGTCACAGGTTGGTATCAGAGCCGACTGCCTCTAGG
This sequence comes from Thinopyrum elongatum, assembly GCA_011799875.1. Taxonomy (NCBI): domain Eukaryota; kingdom Viridiplantae; phylum Streptophyta; class Magnoliopsida; order Poales; family Poaceae; genus Thinopyrum; species Thinopyrum elongatum. The sequence goes on along the minus strand of CM022302.1, from coordinate 507,462,447 downwards.
AACCCCCCTTTCCAACTCCTTGGCCGAAGTTGAGTCTAGTGGTCTAAAACTGTTTTACTAACTTGGCCGTGTGGCTTATGGCCCACGTCGCCAATTGGGTGGTATTAGGATCTTTTACTCCTCGACCTTTACTCTGGGACTCTGATCTCTCTTCTTTTCGGGTTTAATAAAATTTACTAACACCGACACTTAGGATCTCGTTAAATTCTATCCACCCGGAGAGTTGGATATCTGTGCGATTTCCCTGATATTGATCTGATTAGTCTGATAATCATTTTCCTTTCCATTGTTTTGTTTAACCTTTCTCTCCGAGTTGTATTATACTCCGAGTTGTCATTCGATAAGACCGAATTCTTCATCAGAGTGCACACGGAGAGTAGGATCCAGCAAGTTGATCGATCCTCGGTGTTCTCTAAACTCGACTTGAGGTTGGGTTATCACCAGATCCGTGTCCGCGAAGAGGATATTCCAAAGACTGCATTCGTTACTCGATATGGCTCCTATGAATACACTGTCATGTCATTTGGCCTCACGAATGCTCCAGCTACGTTCTCCCGCCTAATGAATTACATATTCATGGACTACCTCGACAAGTTCGTTGTGGTATATCTGGACGATATCCTAGTATATTCGAAGAATAAGGAAGAACATGCCGAACATCTTCGCCTTGTTCTGGAGAGACTTCGAGAGCACAAGTTATATGCCAAGTATTCCAAATGTGAATTCTGGCTTTCTGAAGTGTCCTACCTTGGACATGTGATTTCCAAGGACGGTATTGCCATTAACCCGGAGCGTGTTCAGGGTATCCTTGACTGGACTCCTCCGAAGAATGCCAAGCAAGTCCGAAGCTTCCTCGGTCTAGCCAGTTATTGCCGTCGATTCGTCGAGAAATTCTCCAAGATCGCCAAGCCCCTGACTAATCTGCTCCACAAAGGCGTTAAGTTTGAGTGGATAGACAAGTGTCAGGAAAGTTTCCAGACCCTCAAGGACAAGCTTACTTCTGCTCCAGTGCTTGCTCCTCCTGATTCTCGAAAGGACTTTGTCATATACTGCGACGCCTCTCGTCAGGGATTAGGCTGTGTCCTAATGCAAGAACGAAGAGTAATTGCGTATGCTTCACGTCAATTGCGTCCACATGAAGAAAATTATCCAGTGCATGATCTTGAACTTGCTGCAGTGATCTATGCATTAAAGTTATGGCGTCATTACCTTCTGGGTAATCGGTGTGAGATTTATACCGATCACCAAAGTCTGAAGTACTTGTTCACCCAACCGGATCTTAATCTCCGTCAGCAACGATGGTTAGAAACAATTACGGACTATGACTGCTGTATTTCATATACCCCGGGCAAGGCTAAAGTGATGGCTGATGCCCTAAGCCGAAAGTCATATTGCAACAATCTCATGGTTAGGCGAGCTCAACCTCGTCTTTATGCAGAACTGACTCAGCTGAATCTGCGAATTGTTCCCCAAGGTTCTCTTAATAACCTTGTGGTACAGCCAGACCTTCAAAAGGCTGTTAAGGAAGCGCAAGCCAAAGATGCTAAAATTGACTTGATGAAGAAAGAGCTTCACCTTGATAAGTACCGGGATTTCTCGGTTGCTGAAGATGGAACATTACATTTCAGAGACCGCATCGTAGTACCTCGCTTCGAGCTTATGACTGACAAGGTCATGAAGGAGGCTCATGATACACTGCTGTCTATCCATCCGAGTAGCACCAAGATGTATCGCGATCTTCGACAGAGGTACTGGTGGTCTAGAATGAAGCAGGACATTGCTCGATACATTGCTGAATGTGACGTATGTCGTCGCGTGAAAGCAGAACATCAGAAGCCTGCTGGGATTCTTCAACCACTCCCTATTCCTCTATGGAAATGGGATAAAGTGCAGATGGATTTCATTACTGGTCTTCCCAAGTCTCAGAAAGGTCACGACGCTATTCTTGTCGTCGTCGACCAACTTTCCAAGGTTGCTCATTTCCTACCTGTTAAGGAAAATATCACTGCTAGCCAGCTAGCAGAGCTGTATATCTCAAGAATCGTTTCACTCCACGGTATTCCGAAGGAGATCAGCTCGGACCGTGGCGGTCTTTTCACGTCCAAGTTCTGGGAAAGTTTCCAAGAAGCTATGGGAACTCACATTACATGGAGTTCAGCTTATCATCCCCAATCCCAAGGCCAAGTTGAGCGAGTTAACTAAGTACTTGAAGATATGCTTCACGCTTGTGTTATATCATTCGGTAAGAAATGGGAGGAATCCCTCCCGTATGCCGAGTTCTCTTGTAACAACAGTTATCAAGCCAGCTTGAAAATGGCCCCCTTCGAAGTTCTCTATGGACGTAAATGTCGAACCCCTCTGAATTGGTCAGAAACTGGGGAACGACCTCTCGTTGGACCAGACATTATTCAACACGCTGAAGAACAAGTCAGAATTGTCCGAGAGAATCTCAAAGCAGCTCAAGACCGTCAGAGGAGAAACTATGATCGCAAACGATGGGGTTTGACTTATCAACCAGGTGATCATGCTTATCTTCGTGTCACTCCTATGAAGGGCACCCGTCGTTTCGGAATTAAGGGCAAGCTAGCTCCTCGCTATATTGGACCCTTTCGCATCGTGGCTAGACGTGGACTAGTGGCTTATAAATTGGAGTTACCGCCACAATTCTCCCATATCCATGATGTCTTCCACGTGTCGCAACTTCGCAGATGCTTCAAGGAATCTCTGCACCATGCAGTGGATCACGAGATGCTTCAACTGCAAGACGATTTGTCTTATAAGGAGCATCCAATCCGCATCCTTGACGAAGCTGAACGCCAAACTCGTCAGAAGACGACCAAGTTCCTGAAAGTGCAGTGGTCGAATCATACTAAAGATGAAGCCACTTGGGAACGCGAGGATCATCTTCGGGAAGAACATCCCGACCTCTTTCCTTCTACCTCCTAAATTCTCGGGACGAGAATTTCTTTTAGAGGAGGAGAATTTGTAACACCCCGTTGTAACTACCACTGTGATCAGCTGCTAATAATGCCAAGTCATTTCATTTGCAGTGCTTAAACATAGTGGTTAATCAAAGAAATTCAAATTCAATTCTAAAAATCAACTCAAATTCACAAGTGAAATATGAAGTTGATCAAACGCTGTTGGGAAAATGTTCATTAAATGGCAAATAATCCAGGAACATTTGTAAAACTATCATAAATAAAGTTGGAGTTAGGAAAATGACTCAAACAAGATGAAACAGCACCAAAACAGCAATATTAAATCCCTTTAAAATCATTTCAATTTAAAATGAATTCCAAATCTGTCCAAACCAATTTTTGGTGGAAGGAAATATTGCATTACAATATTTGGGTCAACTCTCACATTTCACAAAAATGCACAAGTGGCCTAACTATTACCAAATCAGAAAGGAATAAAGAATACAGATTAAGGAAAATAGAAAAGGCCTAAGCGACACTGTGCACTTAAGCCTGTGCTACAGTACCTGGAGGCCCAGCCCACGGCGGCCTGTTTCTCCCTCCTCCCTCTCTCTCCGTCGCCGTGTCGCCTCGTCCATGGCCGCACGCGCTCGCCCGGTCGCCGATCGACACCGCGACGCCGCGGGCGGCCGTGAAGGGATAATGCCGCGCTGGTACATCCCCCTTGGCCTCTCCGTCATTCTTCCCCCCTCTCCTCGCTCGCTCCGCCCGCTTCCCCCTCCAGATCCAACCCTGGCCGAGCGTCACCGTCGCCGCGATCCGTCGCCGCCGTGGCCAACGGCCTCCCCACATCATCTAACTGCGCCTGGGAGGGGCGCTGTGGTCGACTGCGTCTTCTGGAGCAGCTGGAGGGAGCGGAGGAGTGCTGCTTCGCCCGCGCACGTCGTCTTCATCCTCGGGACGCCGTCGTTTTCCTCCGTCTTCGGCGAGCCACTGCTGCTACTAAACCTCCGACGATCCCCCGTGTGCTCCCTCGGTGAGCACCCCGTCCGGCCCTCACACTGTTCCTCCTCCTTGTAGGCCGTAGCTCGCCCCGACGCACCCGTGCTCCCGCCACCGCGGTCGAGCTCGCCGGCGTGGCCCCTGTGGCCGCAGTCCGCGCCCGTGCTCACATGCGTATTCAGCACCATCGTCCGAACCCATAGCGCCTGTCCGCAGCCCTCGCCGGGCCCCGTAGCCACGGATCCGACGATGGCCAAACGCCGGCGCCGCCCCTGCTCGTCCCCGGCGACATTCCGGCCACTTCCGAGCCCGACCGTTGGCCCTGCTCGACGCGCGAGCTCACCAGCTTTCGAATGCAACCAAAATCACACAAAACGGCGCATCACAGCGCGTGTCCGGCCAACTCCGACGATCTTCCGCCGCGAAAACGGACGCCGGCGTTGAGCCGTCGGCCGCCGCCGATGTGGCAGGATGGGGTCCACCCCTGGGCCGCTGCCAGTGGGTCCCAGAGGGCCCAGTTGACCCGTTGACCATTGTCAACTGTGCTGACTGGTCAGCACAGTCACTGACATGTGGGCCCCGTGGTTAATTAACCTAATTAAACATTTTAATAAATAAAAACAAAATAGTTATACTAGCGTCTCATTGACAGATGGGGCCCACTCCCTAATTAACCCTGCTAATTAAACTAATCCAATGTTAGTCTAAACAGAGACTGACATGTGGGTCCCACTGGACCCACATGTCAGGTTTGACCTGAACAGCCGACTGTTGACTTACTGATGTCAGCATGACATCATGCTGACGTCATAATTCATTTTCTGTAAATAAAAATAATTCCAGAAAATCAATAAATCTTTAAAAATTAATAACTTTTAAACCGTAGCTCAGATCGAAAAAGTTAAAACATGAAAGTTGCTCAGAACGACGAGACAAGTCTGATCATGCCCTCTATTTCCTTGTCGGAACATCCTACGTAGAAGAACTTGTAACTCCGGGCCCAAATCCGGTAGATGAATAGTGCACATACACCGGTTAATAAATCCCAGATTAATTCTAGAAATAAGTAAAATGACTTAGATGCATATTTAGGCAACCCTGCACTGCATCATAGCATCGCACGCACTGTGTTACATCTGTTTGCATTATATTTACTTGTTTCTTCCCCCTCTTCTCTTTCGGTAGACCACGACGTTGCCGTAGCTCTTGAGGCAGACGCCGCTCCGGAGTACGACTACGTCCCCGATGACCCTGCCGTTGCCGTCGAGCAGACAGGCAAGCACCCCCATTTTGAGCATTTCGATATCGCCCACTCTCTTCTCTCTTATGCTTGCATTAGAAGTTACTGCTGCTACTGTTGTCCTACATCTGCTGCATAGCCTGTTTTATTGTAGCCTACTTTTGATACCTGCCTGCTCTCCTAAACTGTTTAGTATAGGATGGGTAGAGCCTTATCAGAGACCCACTTGTCCCGACTGCCCCGCTGGACTCTCAGAAGACCCGAGCAACGGGATCAAAGATCAGACCCGGGCACCACACGTCACTTCCCCCTATGTTGCTCGACACTGCTGGGTTACTATCGAGTGCCGAGGGTGATACCTCGTCAGCACTTCTGATGATAACCTTGTAGGTTAGTTAATCGGTCATGGTAAGCGAGGGTGATTCCTCCTACACCACCCCCGATACCGACGCCGTCGCGCAACCTCTCAAGTGTGGACCTCGAGGGTGATTCCTCCTTCGTTCACCTTGATGATAACATCGAGAAGGAATTCCATCGAGGGTGATTCCTCAGGGTTCCCTTCGATGTCAGACACACAACTACCTTGGATATTATGACTTGACTATGAACCATGATACTGAAGACGGGTCGGCCCTGAGGGGTACCCGCGCGAGCATGAATGCGAAGTGAAGTGGAGTCGGGTTGACCTGAGAGGTGCCCGCGAGATATCTACGAGGCGTGGCCGGGCATTCTTAGCCCTTGCCGCAAGTCCTCGAGACGGGGCGACGGGGTCACATCGATCGTGAGTCTCTGCTTGTTTCCGCGCGCTCCTAAACCACTAAACGGTTTGGATATTTGATCCTAGGGGCCTCTGGCCCGATAGCACTAACCATCACGTGGGCATAGTATGGGCGTTCTGTGTCGTATACTTCAGCCGGAGCTTAATTGACGTCAGCAAGGAGCGGCGCGCGCTGAATTGGACTGGGAACGCAACCGCGCTTGTATAATGGGTTGCTAGGTCTGCTTTCAGCCGCGTTCGCAATGCATAGGAGCGTCCGGGGTGATGGTCCAAGACCCCTGGGGGCATAGGTTTAGTCCGGCGTGCTGACCTCTCATTAAGTATTTGGTCGGGTTGTGGCGTGTTGCTTAGCCGAGGCCGGGCATGACCCACAAAAGTGTGTCCGGCCGGAGTTAAGCGAGCGTGGTGGGTAAGTTGGTGCACCCCTGCAGGGAAGAAACTTCTATCGATAGCCTGTCCTACGGTAACGAACACTCGGAGTTGTATCCCGATCGGTACAACTAGAACATGACTTGAGATGAGAACTGGATAGTACGGCTCTGGGATTGCTTTCTCGCAGGGAGTCAAGGAAGAATCTCTGGCCGAGGTTGATGACATTACTGCTATACTTTACATTATGTTATTCTGCTCTCTTCTAATGCTGCGAGACTGATGAAGATGCTTGAAGATGCTAGTCTTTGATAGGACTAGGCTTTCCCCCTCTATTCTGGCATTTCTGCAGCCCAGTCCACATATACAGCCCCTTTTGAAAATGTTGCATATGTAGTGTAGATCCTTGCTTGCTGAGTACTTCGGATGAGTACTCACGTTTGCTTTATTTTCCTTTTTTCCCCTTTATCCATTTGTCGCATCCAGACGACAGAGCCCCGGAGCCAGATGCCCCAGTCGACGACCACTTCTACTACCAGCCCAGAGAGTACTACTACTACGAGGAGCTGACCGACGACCAGGAGTAGGATCGGAGGGTCCAGGGCAGGAGGCCCACGCCTTTTCGATCATAGTTTTTATTTTGCCCCGCCTCTATGAAGGCTTATCTCTCTTTCTGTAATATATCTGTACCCAGATATCTGATGCTTCCGCTGACACTTGTATGCCATCGAGCTATGTATTCGAGCCCTCGAGGCCCTGGCTTGTAATATAAAGCTTGTATGGATTTATTTATGTTTTAGAGTTGTGCTGTGATATCTTCAAGTGAGTCCTTAGGCTTGATCGTGTGCATTTGCGTGTATGGTCAGTGCACGATTAAGCCGGGGTCGTCATAGGTTGGTATCAGAGCCGACTACCTCTAGGAACCCCCCTTTCCAACTCCTTGGCCGAAGTTGAGTCTAGTGGTCTAAAACTGTTTTACTAAGTTGGCTGTGTGGCTTATGGCCCACGTCACCAATTGGGTGGTATTAGGATCTTTTACTCCTCGACCTTTACTCTGGGACTCTGATCTCTCTTCTATTCGGGTTTAATAAAATTTACTAACACCGACACTTAGGATCTCGTTAAATTCTATCCACCCAGAGAGCTGGATATCTGTGCGATTTCCCTCATATTGATCTGATTAGTCTGATAATCATTTTCCTTTCCATTGTTTTGTTTAACCTTTCTCTCTGAGTTGTATTATACTCTGAGTTGTCATTCGATAAGACCGGATTCTGCATCAGAGTGCACATGGAGAGTAGGATCCAGCAAGTTCATCGATCCTCGGTGTTCTCTAAACTCGACTTGAGGTTGGGTTATCACCAGATCCGTGTCCGTGAAGAGGATATTCCAAAGACTGCATTCGTTACTCGATATGGCTCTTATGAATACACTGTCATGTCATTTGGCCTCACGAATGCTCCAGCTACATTCTCCCGCCTAATGAATTACATATTCATGGACTACCTCGACAAGTTCGTTGTGGTATATCTGGACGATATCCTTGTATATTCGAAGAATAAGGAAGAACATGCCGAACATCTTCGCCTTGTTTTGGAGAGACTTCGAGAGCACAAGTTATATGCCAAGTATTCCAAATGTGAATTCTGGCTTTCTGAAGTGACCTACCTTGGACATGTGATTTCCAAGGACGGTATTTCCGTTAACCCGGAGCGTGTTCAGGCTATCCTTGACTGGACTCCTCCGAAGAATGCCAAGCAAGTCCGAAGCTTCCTCGGTCTAGCCAGTTATTGCCGTCGATTCGTCGAGAACTTCTCCAAGATCGCCAAGCCCCTGACTAATCTGCTCCACAAAGGCGTTAAGTTTGAGTGGACAGACAAGTGTCAGGAAAGTTTCCAGACCCTCAAGGACAAGCTTACTTCTGCTCCAGTGCTTGCTCCTCCTGATTCTCGAAAGGACTTTGTCGTATACTGCGACGCCTCTCGTCAGGGATTAGGCTGTGTCCTAATGCAAGAATGAAGAGTAATTGCGTATGCTTCACGTCAATTGCGTCCACATGAAGAAAATTATCCAGTGCATGATCTTGAACTTACTGCAGTGATCTATGCATTAAAGTTATGGCGTCATTACCTTCTGGGTAATCGGTGTGAGATTTTAACCGATCACCAAAGTCTGAAGTACTTGTTCACCCAACCGGATCTTAATCTCCGTCAGCAACGATGGTTAGAAACAATTACGGACTATGACTGCTGTATTTCATATACCCCGGGCAAGGCTAAAGTGATGGCTGATGCCCTAAGCCGAAAGTCATATTGCAACAATCTCATGGTTAGGCGAGCTCAACCTCGTCTTTATGCAGAACTGACTCAGCTGAATCTGCGAATTGTTCCCCAAGGTTCTCTTAATAACCTTGTGGTACAGCCAGACCTTCAAAAGGCTGTTAAGGAAGCGCAAGCCAAAGATGCTAAAATTGACTTGATGAAGAAAGAGCTTCACCTTGATAAGTACCGGGATTTCTCGGTTGCTGAAGATGGAACATTACATTTCAGAGACCGCATCATAGTACCTCGCTTCGAGCTTATGACTGACAAGGTCATGAAGGAGGCTCATGATACACTGCTGTCTATCCATCCGGGTAGCACCAAGATGTATCGCGATCTTCGACAGAGGTACTGGTGGTCTAGAATGAAGCAGGACATTGCTCGATACATTGCTGAATGTGACGTATGTCGTCGCGTGAAAGCAGAACATCAGAAGCCTGCTGGGATTCTTCAACCACTCCCTATTCCTCTATGGAAATGGGATAAAGTGCAGATGGATTTCATTACTGGTCTTCCCAAGTCTCAGAAAGGTCACGACGCTATTCTTGTCGTCGTCGACCAACTTTCCAAGGTTGCTCATTTCCTACCTGTTAAGGAGACTATCACTACTAGCCAGCTAGCAGAGCTGTATATCTCCAGAATCGTTTCACTCCACGGTATTCCGAAGGAGATCAGTTCAGACCGTGGCGGTCTTTTCACGTCCAAGTTCTGGGAAAGTTTCCAAGAAGCTATGGGACTCACATTACATGGAGTTCAGCTTATCATCCCCAATCCCAAGGCCAAGTTGAGCGAGTTAACCAAGTACTTGAAGATATGCTTCGCGCTTGTGTTAAATCATTCGGTAAGAAATGGGAGGAATCCCTCCCGTATGCCGAGTTCTCTTATAACAACAGTTATCAAGCCAGCTTGAAAATGGCCCCCTTCGAAGTTCTCTATGGACGTAAATGTCGAACCCCTCTGAATTGGTCAGAAACTGGGGAACGACCTCTCGTTGGACCAGAAATTATTCAACACGCTAAAGAACAAGTCAGAATTGTACGAGAGAATCTCAAAGCAGCTCAAGACCGTCAGAAGAGAAACTATGATCGCAAACGATGGGGTTTGACTTATCAACTAGGTGATCATGCTTATCTTCGTGTCACTCCTATGAAGGGCACCCGTCGTTTCGGAATTAAGGGCAAGCTAGCTCCTCGCTATATTGGTCCCTTTCGCACCGTGGCTAGACGTGGACTAGTGGCTTATAAATTGGAGTTACCGCCACAATTCTCCCATATCCATGATGTCTTCCACGTGTCGCAACTTCGCAAATGCTTCAAGGAATCTCCGCACCATGCAGTGGATCACGAGATGCTTCAACTGCAAGACGATTTGTCTTATAAGGAGCATCCGATCTGCATCCTTGACGAAGCTGAACGCCGAACTCGTCAGAAGATGACCAAGTTCCTGAAAGTGCAGTGGTCGAATCATACTAAAGATGAAGCCACTTGGGAACGCGAGGATCATCTTCGGGAAGAACATCCCGACCTCTTTCCTTCTACCTCCTAAATTCTCGGGACGAGAATTTCTTTTAGAGGAGGAGAAATTGTAACACCCCTTTGTAACTACCACTGTGATCAGCTGCTAATAATGCCAAGTCATTTCATTTGCAGTGCTTAAACATAGTGGTTAATCAAAGAAATTCAAATTCAATTCTGAAAATCAACTCAAATTCAAAAGTGAAATATGAAGTTGATCAAACACTGTTGGGAAAATGTTCATTAAATGACAAATAATCCAGGAACATTTGTAAAACCATCATAAATAAAGTTGGAGTTAGGAAAATGACTCAAACAAGATGAAACAGCACCAAAACAGCAATATTAAATCCCTTTAAAATAATTTCAATTTAAAATGAATTCCAAATCTATCCAAACCAATTTTTGGTGGAAGGAAATATTGCATTACAATATTTGGGTCAACTCTCACATTTCACAGAAATGCACAAGTGGCCTAACTATTTCCAAATCAGAAAGGAATAAAGAATACAGATTAAGGAAAATAGAAAAGGCCTAAGGGACACTGTGCACTTAAGCCTGTGCTACAGTACCTGGAGGCCCAGCCCACTGCGGCCTGTTTCTCCCTCCTCCCGCTCTCTCCGTCGCCGTGTCGCCTCGTGCATGGCCGCGCGCGCTCGCCCGATCGCCGATCGACACCGCGACGCCGCGGGCGGCCGTGAAGGGATAAGGCCGCGCTGGTACATCCCCTTGGCCTCTCCGTCATTCTTCCCCCCTCTCCTCGCTCGCTCCGCCCGCTTCCCCCTCCAGATCCAACCCTGGCCGAGCGTCACCGTCGCCGCGATCCGTCGCCGCCGTGGCCAACGGCCTCCCCACCTCGTCTAAGTGCGCCTGGGAGGGGCACTGTGGTCGACTGCGTCTTCCGGAGCAGCTGGAGGGAGCGGAGGAGTGCTGCTTCGCCCGCGCTCGTCGTCTTCATCCTCGGGACGCCATCGTTTTCCTCCGTCTTCGGCGAGCCACTGCTGCTACTAAACCTCCGACGAGCCCCCGTGTGCTCCCTCGGTGAGCACCCCGTCTGGCCCTCACCCTGCTCCTCCTCCTTGTAGGCCGTAGCTCGCCCCGACGCACCCGTCCTCCCGCCACCGCAGTTGAGCTCGCCGGCGTGGCCCCTGTGGCCGCAGTCCGCGCCCGTGCTCACATGTGTATTCAGCACCATCGTCCGAACCCGTAGCGCCTGTCCGCAGCCCTCGCCGGGCCCCGTAGCCACGGATCCGACGATGGCCAAACGCCGGCGCCGCCCCTGCTCGTCCCCGGCGACATTCCGGCCACTTCCGAGCCCGACCGTTGGCCCTGCTCGACGCGCGAGCTCACCAGCTTTCGAACGCAACCAAAATCACACGAAACGGCGCATCACAGCGCGTGTCCGGCCAACTCCGGTGATCTTCCGCCGTGAAAACGGACGCCGGCGTTGAGCCGCCGGCCGCCGCCGACGTGGCACGATGGGGTCCACCCCTGGGCCGCTGCCAGTGGGTCCCAAAGGGCCCAGTTGACCCGTTGACCACGGTCAACTGTGCTGACTGGTCAGCACAGTCACTGACATGTGGGCCCCGCGGTTAATTAACCTAATTAAACATTTTAATAAATAAAAACAAAATAGTTATACTAGCGTCTCACTGACAGATGGGGCCCACTCCCTAATTAACCCTGCTAATTAAACTAATCCACTGTTAGTCTAAACAGAGACTGACATGTGGGTCCCACTGGACCCACATGTCAGGTTTGACCTGAACAGCCGACTGTTGACTTACTGATGTCAGCATGACATCATGCTGACGTCATAATTCATTTTCTGTAAATAAAAATAATTCCAGAAAATCAATAAATCTTTAAAAATTAATAACTTTTAAACCGTAGCTCAGATCGAAAAAGTTAAAACATGAAAGTTGCTCAGAACGACGAGACTAGTCTGATCGTGCCGTCTGTTTCCTTGTCGGAACCTCCTACGTAGAAGAACTCGTAACTCCGGGCCCGAATCCGGTAGATGAATAGTGCACATACACCGGTTAATAAATCCCAGATTAATTCTAGAAATAACTAAAATGACTTAGATGCATATTTAGGCAACCCTGCACTGCATCATAGCATCGCACGCACTGTGTTGCATCTGTTTGCATTATATTTACTTGTTTCTTCCCCCTCTTCTCTTTCGGTAGACCCCGATGTTGCCGTAGCTCCTGAGGCAGACGCCACTCCGGAGTACGACTACGTCCCCGACGACCCTGCCCTTGCCGTCGAGCAGACAGGCAAGCACCCCCATTTTGAGCATTTCGATATCGCCCACTCTCTTCTCTCTTATGCTTGCATTAGAAGTTACTACTGCTACTGTTGTCCTACATCTGCTGCATAGCCTGTTTTATTGTAGCCTACTTTTGATACCTGCCTGCTCTCCTAAACTGTTTAGTATAGGATGGGTAGAGCCTTATCAGAGACCCACTTGTCCCGACTGCCCCGCTGGACTCTCAGAAGACCCGAGCAACGGGATCAAAGATCAGACCCGGGCACCACACGTCACTTCCCCCTATGTTGCTCGACACTGCTGGGTTACTATCGAGTGCCGAGGGTGATACCTCGTCAGCACTTCTGATGATAACCTTGTAGGTTAGTTAATCGGTCATGGTAAGCGAGGGTGATTCCTCCTACACCACCCCTGATACTGACGCCGTCGCGCAACCTCTCAAGTGTGGACCTCGAGGGTGATTCCTCCTTCGTTCACCTTGATGATAACATCGAGCGGGAATTCCATCGAGGGTGATTCCTCAGGGTTCCCTTCGGTGTCAGACACACAGCTACCTTAGATATTATGACTTGACTATGAACCATGATACTAAAGACGAGTCGGCCCTGAGGGGTACCCGCGCGAGCATGAATGCGAAGTGATGTGGAGTCGGGTTGACCTGAGAGGTGCCCGCGAGATATCTACGAGGCGTGGCCGGGCATTCTGAGCCCTTGCCGCAAGTCCTCGAGACGGGGCGACGGGGTCACATCGATCGTGAGTCTCTGCTTGTTTCCGCGCGCTCCTAAACCACTAAACGGTTTGGATATTTGATCCGAGGGGCCTCTGGCCCGATAGCACTAACCATCATGTGGGCATAGTATGGGCGTTCTGCGTCGTATACTTCAGCCGGAGCTTAATTGACGTCAGCAAGGAGCAGCGCGCGCTGAGTTGGACTGGGAACGCAACCGCACTTGTAAAAGGGGTTGCTAGGTCTGCTTTCAGCCGCGTTCGCAACGCATAGGAGCGTCTGGGGTGATGGTCCAAGACCCCTGGGGCCATAGGTTTAGTCCGGCGTGCTGACCTCTCATTAAGTATTTGATCGGGTTGCGGCGTGTTGCTTAGCCGAGGCCGGGCATGACCTAGAAAAGTGTGTCCGGCTGGAGTTAAGCGAGCATGGTGGGTAAGTTGGTGCACCCCTGGAGGGAAGAAACTTCTATCGATAGCCTGTCCTACGGTAACGGACACTCGTAGTTGTATCCCAATCGGTACAACTAGAACATGGCTTGAGATGAGAACTGGATAGTACGGCTCTGGGATTGCTTTCTCGCAGGGAGTCGAGGAAGAATCTCTGGCCGAGGTTGATGACATTACTGCTATACTTTACATTATGTTATTCTGCTCTCTTCTAATGCTGCGAGACTGATGAAGATGCTAGTCTTCGATAGGACTAGGCTTTCCTCCTCTATTCTGGCATTTCTGCAGCCCAGTCCACATATACAGCCCCTTTTGAAAATGTTGCATATGTAGTGTAGATCCTTGCTTGCTGAGTACTTCAGATGAGTACTCACATTTGCTTTATTTTCCTTTTTCCCCCTTTATCCATTTGTCGCATCCAGACGACGGAGCCCCGGAGCCAGATGCCCCAGTCGACGACCACTTCTACTACCAACCCGGAGAGTACTACTACTACGAGGAGCCGACCGACGACCAGGAGTAGGATCAGAGGGTACAGGGCAGGAGGCCCACGCCTTTTCGATCGTAGTTTTTATTTTGCCCCGCCTCTGTGAAGGCTTATCTCTCTTTCTGTAATATATCTGTATCCAGATATCTGATGCTTCCACTGACACTTGTATGCCATCGAGCTATGTATTCGAGCCCTCGAGGCCCTGTCTTGTAATAAAAAGCTTGTATGAATTTATTTTTGTTTTAGAGTTGTGCTGTGATATCTTCAAGTGAGTCCTTAGGCTTGATCGTGTGCATTTGCGTGTATGGTTAGTGCACGATTAAGACGAGGTCGTCACAACCATCTCTACCTAGGGTTAAACCCTGGCCATTACGGGCTCGTCAGCGCCACCGTGGCCGCAGTCAGCAAGGCTTCAGCACAAGCTTCCCGATGCCCGCAACCTGTTCGACAGAATACCATCCACCGATGACGATGAGACAGCCAACCGTTCCATGATCGAGAACATCATCTTCGAAGGCGTTGCAGGAGCCACTGCCTTCGCAGGCAGTCGGCCCCGGCTGCCTTCGATCCCGAGGAGACCCAATGCCAAGATGGTCGAGCGCCTTTCATGCCCGCCTCCTTTGATCAAGCTGGCATGGACTACTCCTTCAAGCAAGACCAGGTCGGCATGGGCAGCACCTTCCCGCTCGACCACGAATTCCCGGAGGACTACGGCCTTGAGAAAGAGGATGAAGTGGACATCGACAGGGAACCTTTGTTCGAGGACGAGCTTGTTGGAAATATGCCCTAGAGGCAATAATAAATTGGTTATTATCATATTTCCTTGTTCATGATAAAGGTTTATTATGCATGCTAGAATTGTATTGATCGAAAACTTAAATACATGTGTGAATACATAAACAAATACTATGTCCCTAGTGAGCCTCTACTAGACTAGCTCGTTGCTCAAAGATGGTTAAGGTTTCCTAACCATAGACATGAGTTGTCTTTTGATAAAGGGATCACATCATTAGGAGAATGATGTGATGGAGAAGACCCAACCGTAAGCTTAGCATTCGATCGTATCACTTGAGTTTATTGCTATAGATTTCTTCATGTCAAGTATCTATTACTAAGACCATGAGATCATGCAACTCCTGGATACCGGAGGAATACCTTGTGTGCTATCAAACGTCAGTTCGTAACTGGGTGATCATAAAGATGCTCTACAGGTATCTCCGAAGGTGTCTGTTGGGTTGACATGGATCGAGACTGGGATTTGTCACTTCGTGTGATGGAGAGATATCTCTGGGCCCTCTCGGTAATACAACATCGTAAAGAGCTTGCAAGCAATGTGGCTAATGAGTTAGTCATGAGATCTTGTGTACGAAACGAGTAAAGGGACTTGTCGGTGACGAGATTGAACTAGGTATGGAGTGAAGGAAATATGCCCTAGAGGCAATAATAAAGTTGTTATTTTATATTTCCTTATTCATGATAAAGGTTTATTATTCATGCCAGAATTGTATTGATCAGAAACCTAAATACATGTGTGAATACATAAACAAATATCGTGTCCCTAGTAAGCCTCTACTAGACTAGCTCGTTGATCAAAGATGGTTAAGGTTTCCTAACCATAAACATGTGTTGTCATTTGATAATGGGATCACATCATTAGGAGAATGATGTGATGGACAAGACCCATCCGTTAGCTTTGCATAATGATCATTCAAGTTTTATTGCGATTGCTTTCTTCATGTCAAATACATATTCCCTCCACTATGAGATTATGCAACTCCTGGATACCGGAGGAATACCTTGTGTGCTATCAAACATCACAACGTAACTAGGTGATCATAAAGATGCTCTACAGGTATCTCCGAAGGTGTTTGTTGAGTTGGCATAGATCGAGACTAGGATTTGTCACTCCAAGTATCGGAGAGGTATCTCTGGGCCCTCTCGGTAATACACATCATAAGCTTGCAAGCAAACGACTAAGGAGTTTGTCACGAGGTGATGTATTACGGAACGAGTAAAGAGACTTGCCAGTAACAAGATTGAACTAAGTATGAAGATACCGACGATCGAATCTCGGGCAAGTAACATACCGATGGACAAAGGGAATTATGTATGTTGTCATAACGGTTCGACCGATAAAGATCTTCATAGAATATGTAGGAGCCAATATGGGCATCCAGGTTCCGCTATTGGTTATTGACCGGAGAGGTGTCTCGGCCATGTCTACATAGTTCTCGAACCCGTAGGGTCCGCACGCTTAACGTTCGTTGACGATATAGTATTATATGAGTTATATGATTTGGTGACCGAATGTTGTTCGGAGTCTAGGATGAGATCATGGACATGACGAGGAGTCTCGAAATGGTCGAGAGGTAAATATTTATATATAGGACGATGGTATTCGGACACCGGAAGTGTTTCGGAGGGTACCAGATACTTATCGGGCCACCGGAAGGAGTTTCGGGCATCCCCGGCAAAGATATGGCCCTTATGGGCCAAGTGAGGGAACACACCAGCCCACAAGGGGCTGGTGCGCCCCCTATAGGGATGGCCTGACGGTAGGGAAAGGAAAGGGGAGGAGGAAAGGAAAGACTGGAGTTGGACTCCCACTTCCTTCCCTCTCCCCCCTCTTTCCTTTCCCCCTTGTCCATACAAGGAAAGGGGAGGGGCGCAGGAGGGCAGGAGCCCTAGGGCCGGCGGCCAGCCCCTAGGGGCGTGCCCTGGCTGCCCTGGCAGCCCCCCTCTCCCCTCCCACACATATATACAATGGGAGGGGGCGCCACACAAATATACAACATTGACATAGCCGCGTGCGGCGCCCCCGTCCATCGTTTACTCCCTTGGTCATATTTTCATAGTGCTTAGGCGAAGCCCTGCGGAGATCAGATCACCATCACCGTCACCACGCCGTTGTGCTGCCAGAACTCATCTACTACCTCACCGTCTTGCTAGATCAAGAAGGCGGATTACGTCACCGAGCTGAACGTGTGCAGAGCGCGGAGGTGCTGTGCGTTTGTTACAAGATCGGTTGGAGCGCGAAGAAAGTTCGACTACATCAACCTCGTTGTGAAATGCTTCCGCTTACGGTCTACGAGGGTACGTAGACATACTCTCCCCCTTCGTTGCTATGCATCTCCAAGGATAGATCATTGCGTGTGCGTAGAAAAATTTTTGTTTTCCATGCAACGTTCCCCAACAGTGGCATCAGAGCCAGGTCTATGCGTAGATGATATGCACGAGTAGAACACAAAGAGTTGTGGGCGGTGATAGTCATACTGCTTACCACCAACGTCTTATTTTGATTCGGCGGTATTGTGGGATGAAGCGGCCCAGACCAACCTTACATGTCCACGCACATGAGACCGGTTCCACCGACTGACATGCAACTAGTTTTGCATAAAGGTGGCTGGCGGGTGTTTATTTCTCCTACTTTAGTTGAATCAATTTTTACTACGGCCGGTCCTTGAAGAAGGTTAAAACAGCAAACTTGACGAATCACCGTTGTGGTTTTTGCTGTAGGTAAGAACGGTTCTTGCTAGAAACCCGTAGCAACCACGTAAAACTTGCAACAACAAAGTAGAGGACGTCTAACTTGTTTTTGCAGGGTATGTTGTGATGTGATATGGTCAAGACATAATGTGATATACGTTATTGTATGAGATTATCATGTTTTGTAAATTATCGGCAACCGACAGGAGCCTTATGGTTGTCTCTTTATTGTATGAATTGCAAACGTCATGTAATTGCTTTACTTTATCACTATGCGTTAGCGATAGTTGTAGAAGCAATAGTTGGCGAGACGACCACGACGCAACGATGGAGATCAAGGTGTCGAGCCGGTGACGATGGAGATCATAACGATGCTTTGGAGATGGAGATCAAAAGCACAAGATGATGATGGCCATATCATGTCACATATTTTGATTGCATGTGATGTTTATCTTTTATGCATCTTATTTTGCTTAGTACGGCGGTAGCATTATAAGATGATCCCTTCACTAAATTTCAAGGTAAAAGTGTTCTCCCCGAGTATGCACCGTTGCTAAATTTCGTCGTTTCGAAGCACCACGTAATGATCGGGTGTGATAGACTCTACGTTCACATACAACGGTGTAAGATAGTTTTGCACATGCAGAATAGTTGGG
This sequence comes from Thinopyrum elongatum, assembly GCA_011799875.1. Lineage (NCBI taxonomy): Eukaryota > Viridiplantae > Streptophyta > Magnoliopsida > Poales > Poaceae > Thinopyrum > Thinopyrum elongatum. Next base: position 507,444,222 of record CM022302.1, on the reverse strand, counting down.
TTAAACTTGACGAGCCTAGCATGTACAGACATGGTCTTGGAACACTGGAGACCGAAAGGTCGAACATGAGTCATATAGTAGATATGATCAATGTAACATCCCCAGCCTCACACCACAGTGATCACCCTCTGATCATGCCAAGTCATCATGATTAACTATGCTTGATCATCATTGCATCATATCTCATTTCCAATTACAATTACAATTCAAATTGAAATTCAAAATTCAAAGTGAAAAATAAAAGTTGTTCAAATCAGAAACTAAAATGTTCATTAAATAGTAAATAATCTATTACCAATTATGTTTAGGAAAACAACATCACCTAAAATACTTAAGTGACTCTAACAACCTAAAACAGTAGTCAAACAACACATGTTAATCCATTTTAAATAACTCAATCTACAAATGAAATTGTATTTTACCCAAACAAGTTTTTGGTGGCAGGTAATATTGCACTGTAACATTTGGACCAAGTCTCACATTTTACAAAAGTAGTTTAGAGGCTAAACAATTAGCAAAACAGAAATAAAAACATAAAACAGAGAAGAAAATAAAAAGAAAAAGGCCTGGACTGACTGGGCCTTAGTGCACAGTGGCAGGCCCAGCCAGCCCAGCCTGCCCCACGCGCAATCATCTCCCACTCCCCCTCGCCACTTCTCCCCTCTTTCTCCAGATCCGCAGCGCCGCGCACACCCGATCGCTGCCGTCGCTGCCGCTCGCCACCACCGCGGCCAGAGAGCACCCCGTGCCGCCTAGCAGTGTCCAGGAGGACCGCGGCGCCCGGCCACCTCGACCACGACCACCGGACCAAGCCGGAAGGCAACCCAGCGCCGCATCGGCGTCGTCTTCTACCTCGGGACACCAGAGCTCCTCGCCGACGATTCGCCGCAGCTGCAGCTCCTAAGCCTCCGCCGGGCCCTCGTGCGCCACTAGGTGAGCTCCGACGACGCTCTCCTCTCTCCTTCCTCCCGCGCGAGCCTCACCTTGCCGCGGCGCCGTTGTCGGAGCTCGAGCTCCGCTGACGTGCTCGCCGCCGTCGCGTTAGCCCCTGTCATGGCCAAACGAGCACGCCAATGTGCTCGCGGCTGCCTCCTGGTGCATCCTATCCCATTAGATCACACGCAAACGAATTGAAACGACGATTTCGTCGTTGTCTGAACTCCGGCCACCACGGGAATGGTCGCCTCCATCCATCTCCGGCCTCGCGCCCACTACTGTTGGACGCAGCGTCGTTCCCCCGATCCAACGCGTCCAACCGCGTTCAAAATGGTGCCCTGTACGCGAATTCCGACGCATGCCCGAGCCCGCCACCGCGTTTTGAGGTCGCCGGCGACGAGACGCCGGCCGCCGCCACCGTGGCTGGCCTGGGGGCCACCCTGGGTCACTGACCAGTGGGCCCAGGGGGCCCAGCCGCCTCGTTGACTCGGTCAACTGCGCTGACGCGTCAGCACAGTGACACTGACATGTGGGCCCCCTGCGTTAATTAAACAAATTAGGTTTTTAAAATTAATCTGTTAATTAACATAGACACTGACATGTGGGGCCCACCCCTTTAAATAGCTGATGTTAATTTAACTAATCTCCTAATTATCTCTGTGTCACTGACCAGTGGGTCCCACTGGTCAGGATTGACCTGGTTAACCGATCAGTTGACTGCTGATGTCAGCATTGCATCATGTTGACGTCATATTTCCTTTTCTGTTAAATTAGATAATTCTAGAAAATGATTTAAATCTTTGAAAAATCATAACTTTTAAACCGTAGCTCAGATTGAAAAACTTTGTACATGAAAGTTGCTCAGAACGATGAGACGAATCTGATCATGTCATCTGTTTTGATGCCGGAACCCCCTACGTAGGAGAACCCGTAACTTTCTGTCCGTTTCCGGTATATGAATAGTGCATAATCACCGGTTAATAAATCCCATGTTAATCCTAAAATAACTAAAATGACTTAGGTGCATCTTTAGGCAACTCTGCATTGCATGCTAGGCATGGCATGCCCTGTATTGCATTGTTTGCTGTGTATTTTTTATATGTTTCTTCCCCCTCTTCTCTCTCGGTAGACCCCGACGTCTATGTAGCTCCCGAGACAGACGCCGCCCCGGAGGTCGACTACACTCCTGACGATCAGACCCTTGCCGCCGAGCTTCCTGGCAAGCACCCCCTTTTTGAGCATTCCGATATCGCCCACTCTCTTCTCTCTTATGCTTGCATTAGAAGTTACTGCTGCTGTTGTTATCTTATTTCTGCTGCATAGCCTGTTTATTGTAACCTGCTATTGTTACCTACCTGCTTATCCTAAACTGTTTAGTATAGCTTGGGTAGAGACCCATCAGAGACCCCACTGTGTCCCGACTGCCCCACTGGATCATCAGAAGACCCGATCAACGGGATCGAAGACCAGGCCCCGGCACCGCACATCACTTCCCCCTTAGTTGCTCAACACTACTGGGTTACTATCGAGTGCCGAGGGTGATACCTCGTCAGCACTTCTGATGATAACCTTGTAGGTTAGCTAATCGGTCGTGGTCAGCGAGGGTGATGCCTCCTACACCACCCCCCGATAACGACGTCGTCATGCAACTTCTCGAGTGTGGACCTCGAGGGTGATTCCTCCTTCGTTCACCTAGACGATAACATCAGGTGGAATTCCATCGAGGGTGATTCCTCAGGGTTCCCTTGGTATTAGACACACGGTTACTATGGTTACTATGACTTACGGGTCGGCCCTGAGGGGTACCCGCGCGAGCTTAATTGCGAGAGATGTGGAGTCGGGTGGACCTGGATGGTGCCCGAGAGCTGAACACGAGGCGTGGCCGGGCATTCTTAGCCCTTGCCGCAAGTCCTCGAGACGGGGCGACGGGGTCACATCTTTCATGAGTCTCTGCTTGTTACCGCACTACCAACACACTAATAGTTTGGATATTTGATCCGAGGAGCCTCTGGCCTGATAGCACTAACCATCACGTGGGCATAGTATGGGCGTTCTGCGTCGTATACATCAGCCGAAGCTCTATAGACATCAGCGAGGAGCGGCCCGCTTTGGATTGGACTGGTTAAGCCCGCGCTTGTATTAAGGGGGCTAGGTCTGCTTCCGGAGTGTCCTTGCAACATGCAGGGTTCCCAGGGCGAAGGCTCAAGACCCCTGGGGGCATAGGTTAGTCCGGCGTGCTGACCTCTCTTTAGAGCCTAGGTCGGGTTGCGGCGTGTTGCTTAGCCGAGGCCGGGCATGACCCAGTAAAGTGTGTCCGGCCGGAGTTAAGCGAGCGTGGTGGGTAAGTTGGTGCACCCCTGGAGGGAAGAAACAATCTATCGATAGCCTGCCCTACGGTAACGGACACTCGGAGTTGTATCCCGATCGGTACAACTAGAACTGAACACTTGAGATGACATTGGATAGTATGACTCTGGGATTGCTTTCTCGCAGGGAGTCAAGGAAGGATCTCTGGGCGAGGTTGATGACATTACTACTACTTTACATTATGTTAATCTGCACTCTTCTAATGCTGCAAGACCGTTGAAGATGCTAGTCTTCGATAGGACTAGGCTCTCCCCTCTATTCTGGCATTTCTGCAGCCCAGTCCACCTATACAACCTCCTTTGAAAATGTTGCATATGTAGTGTAGATCCTTGCTTGCTGAGTACTTCGGGTGAGTACTCATGTTTGCTTTACTTTCTTTTTTCCTCATACCCATTTGTCGCAACCAGACGACGGAGCCCCGGAGCCAGCTGCCCCCGCCGACGGCTACTACTACTACCCACCCGGTGAGTACTACTATGAGGAGCCGACCGACGATCAGGAGTAGGTTCGGAGGGTCCTAGGCAGGAGGCCTACGCCTTTCGATCGTAGTGTTTTATTTTGCCCCGCTTTCTTAAGGCCTATCTGTAACTCTACTATATATGTACCCAGATATCTGATGCTTCCACTGACACTTGTATGCCATCGAGCTATGTATTCGAGCCCTCGAGGCCCTGGCTTGTAATATAAAGCTTGTATGCCTTTATTTATGTTTTAGAGTTGTGTTGTGATATCTTCAAGTGAGTCCTTAGGCTTAATCGTGCACATTTGCGTGTATGATTAGTGCACGATTAAGCCGGGGTCGTCACAATCAACATAGAGATGTTCACCATTGATGACTACCCCATCTCACGTGATGATCAGACATGGGTTAGTTGATTTGGATCATGTATCACTTAGATAACTTGAGGGATGTCTATTGAAGTGGGAGTTCATTAGTAATTTGATTAATTGAACTTAATTTATCATGAACTTAGTCCTGATAGTATTTGCATATCTATGTTATAGATCAATGGCCCGTGCTACCGTTCCCCTGAATTTTAATGCGTTCATAGAGAAAGCTAAGTTGAAAGATGATGGTAGCAACTACACGGACTGGGTCCGTAACTTGAGGATTATCCTCATTGCTGCACAGAAGAATTATGTCCTTGATGCACCGCTAGGTGAAAGGCCTGCTGCAGGAGCAGATGCAGATGTTACGAACGTTTGGCAAGCTCGATCTGATGACTACTCTATAGTTCAGTGTGCCATGCTTTACAGCTTAGAACCGGGACTTCAAAGACATTTTGAACGTCATGGAGCATATGAGATGTTCCAGGAATTGAAGTTAATATTTCAAGCAAATGTCCGGGTTGAGAGATATGAAGTCTCCAAAAAGTTCTATAGCTGCAAAATGGAGGAGAACAGTTCTGTCAGTGAACACATACTCAAAATGTCTGGGTATTATAATCACTTAGCTCAGCTGGGAGTTGATCTTTAAGTTGATTGTGTTATTGACAGAGTTCTTCAATCACTGCCACAAAGCTACAAAGGCTTCGTGATGAACTATAATATGCAAGGGATGAACAAAACTATTCCCGAGCTCTTCGCAATGCTTAACGCGGCGGAGGTAGAAATCAAGAAGGAGCATCAGGTGTTGATGGTTAACAAGACCACTAGTTTCAAGAAAAAAGGCAAGGGAAAGAGAGGGAACTTCAAGAAGAATGGCAAGCAAGTTGCCGCTCCCGGGAAGAAGCCCAAAGCTGGACCCAAGCCTGAATCTGAGTGCTTCTATTGCAAAGGGAGTGGTCACTGGAAGCGGAACTGCCCAAAGTATTTGGCGGATAAGAAGGATGACAAAGTGAACAAAGGTACATTTGATGGGATAATTAGATTTATGCCCCTAGTTGTGTCCCACTCGGCTGTTTTACCCCTAATTTCCAAAAGTCACCGGTTCTGTCCAAGTCACTTCGCTCCTCTTATGCTTTTGCCCTTTCACCGTTTGACCGTCAGTTTCAAAAATTCATAACTAATTCATACTAAATCAGAAAAATGCAAATATGATACTAAAATGTTCGGAAAAACATCACCTATATGTCAGTGTCATTTGCATTTATGAAAAAAGTGTTGAAAAGTTCCCATCCAAGTTTTAGCTATAATGATACCACCATGAATAGTAAAATCTAAAAAAATTCAAAAAATTCAAAAAAAATTGGTGGCAAAAAACGAAAAGTTGATAATGATAGTGCAACATACTTATGTGGCACTGCAGTTTAGGTCATATTGGTGTAAAGCGCATGAAGAAACTCCATACAGATGGAGTTTTGGAATCACTTGATTATGAATCATTTGATACTTGCGAACCATGCCTCATGTGCAAAATGACTAAAACTCTGTTCTCTGGAACAGTTGAGCGAGCTAATGACTTATTGGAAATAATACATACCGATGTATGCGGTCCGATGAGTATTGAAGCACTCGGCGGGTATCGTTATTTTCTGATCTTCACAGATGATTCTAGCAGATATGGATATATTTACTTAATGAAACAAAGTCTGAAATATTTGAAAAGTTCAAAAAAAATCAGAGTGAAGTGGAGAATCATCGTAACAAGAAAATAAAGTTTTTACGATCTGATCGCGGAGGCGAATATTTGAGTTACGAGTTTGACCTTCATTTAAAACAATGTGAAATAGTTTCACAACTCATGCCACCTGGAACACCACAGCGTAATGTTGTGTCCGAACGTCGTAACCGTACTTTATTAGATATGGTGCGTTCTATGATGTCTCTTACCGATTTACCACTATCATTTTGGGGTTATGCATTAGAGACAGCTGCATTCACGTTAAATAGGGCACCGTCTAAATCCGTTGAGACGACACCGTATGAACTGTGGTTTGACAAGAAACCTAAACTATCGTTTCTTAAAGTTTGGGGTTACGACACTTATGTCAAAAGACTTCAGCCTGATAAGCTCAAACCCAAATCGAAGAAGTGCGTCCTCATAGGATACTGATGCGGACATAGTTATCATAAAAACGTTTACAAATATTACATGACAGATTAATAACCAGGTACTGTCGCTTCTTTATACGCATGATTCGAATAACAAGAATATTATACTGTCTTCATGCGGTTATTTTTCTGTACTCAAGAATGACGGATTTAAAGGATGTACGAGAAAGAAATATACACAGATGAAAGACGTGAAAGCCAGTAGCAGTAACAACCATACCAGCAACAATTATGCATGCGTACCGATTCTTAAATTAAAGAAGTGGGCCCAAGCCCATGTGAGCTGCGTGTGCCATGCCATGCATGCATGCATGCATGGAATTGTTTTGCAAGAGTCCAACACCGACAAGGACTTGGACCGGCCGTCGGACTGCAGCTTTGTTTCGTAGCAGACCGGGACACGTCAAGGCGGCGCGGCGCGTCTGTATTCTTTAATAAATAGGTAGTCTAGGTTAGGGTTTAGACTTGGGTTTTGTTTAGACACGTTTAGCTGTTGCTACTTTTATTTGTCTTCGCTCGTAGCGGCTAGTACGACCGACAAGACATCCTATCGGAACCTTATCTTGTGAGATTTATTTCATCTAGCATATTCGCAATTTCAGATTGCTTGGTTATTATTTTCTTGCATGTTCTTCGACTTGCTTGTAGGAAAAATCCTTCGTGGATAGGTCGGTCGCGCCGTTGGCTCTGTCGATAATGCCGTGGAGTTGGTTCACGATTGCCGTGGATATCAGTGGTGTACGGTTCTCCCTGTACGGTTGGTAGCCGTATCGTGACGGTCAAGTCCCACCAAAATCGTAGTTATCTCACCTGTCATCGAAAGATCGGCCCCAGTTCACATCAAGTGGTATCAGTTTACAGGTTTATCGATGAGAGATTTACAGTTTTATTAGGTTAGATTATTTTTAGTCCTACAACCCACAAAAAAAGACAAAAAAATTAGATTAGTTCATCCGCTGCATCTATCTTTTTAGCCTTTAGCAATTTTTGCATCTAGTATTTGTGTAGTTGAAATTTTGGTTGCATTCATATACTAGTGCTGGTTTAGGTTAATAGGAGAGAAAATTATCTACTAGATCAAACTTTCTTTTTGTCTACCCTAGTTTTTTTTTCCGGTCGTCAGTTGTTGTTTATCAGATCAGAGAAGAAAAAAAAAGTTGATTTTTGCCGGTTCTGTGTCCATCACTTCTCCGCAATATCCGCTGTTTTCTGGGCGTGATTTTTGCTTCTGGCATCTTTGCCACACCAGGCATCGACGCCGCCGCACGTCTTTTCCACGTGTACCCGACGTCTTGTGCCCTTTCGCGCACCTTCACGCCTTTCGCTGCTCGCGACCAAGCATCAGGATTCCATCAGCACAGCTATCAATCATTACTTGATTCCTAGTGCCACTGCATGTAGCACACGTCCATCACAAAAGTTGTGCTTTGTTTTTCTTGGGAGAAGTTTGCTTTGCCCGCTCAAAAAGCACACGGTCCGGTAGTTTCTTCGCTTCCTGTTGATCTAAACTGGGTACGTGACTTTTATCTCTGCTGGTAATCGGCCCGAGAAAATAAAAGAGAAAAAAAGGAAAAAAAAGAAAAGGAGGGGAAAAAAAGAAAAAAAATTGCCAGGCCGGTTTGTTTCCTTTACTGTTCAGCACGTTTAATCTGTTCATATAAGTGATTGTTGCTGAACATTTTCTACCCTACATCGTGTTTATACCTCACTTATATCTAGCTACTTAGAGCTATCATATTTTCACCAGTTTCCATTCATTTGATTCAGTATCTGGGCTTAGATTGTTTTGTCTCTTACTAGTCGACTGCCAGCACTAGTTAGGAGTTTGAGCAATTATTCAACTTGCATTGTTTTTTGCTAAATTGTGCCACTAATATTGTGAGTTAAGAAGCGTTTGCCAAGCTAAACTTTTTTCTACTAATAAGTATAGGTCCCGGTACTACTGATTCCTGGTTATCGCCCCATCCAATCTTCATCGGTAGTTTGAAGCCAACACCAACGCGCCGATCACCACCTGTTGCATTGGTAAGAACAAGTAAGAATTTGATACTAAGCTTGAGTGTGAGCGATTTTTCTCCACCACGTTCTACTAGTTGATAGGGATTATACACTGTGTTTTTTTTCTCTTTTGCTAACAATGGCACAGGATCAACCCACACTTGAGGGCCTCACCGCGGATGTGAAAGTCACCAGCGAGCGTCTCGCCCAATTTGAGGGTGCTTAGATTGTGGCAGAAGATAGGCTCAAGGCCATCGAGGATGCACAAGGTGTTACCAAGACACAACTACAGGACATCTTGTTACGTTTGGACGAGCTGCGGGCTACACCCCCCGTCAACAACAACGCTGTTCCTCATAATTCCACGGGTGTTGCCGCTACTTCGCGAGCTCGACGTGTGCCCATGGGTCATCCACAACACCCCGCTACTGCCACTGATGCTGCCACCATAAAACAGCACCCACAAATTCCTCCCCGCGTCCACGAGCGACATGGGGACAACTACGAGGATTATTCTGGTAACACCGAAGACGACCAAATGGTCAACCACCACAATGACCGTGCTCATCGACAACTGCGTTTCAACCATCAAGGTATGGCACGAGGTCCACACAGGTATGATGTTCGAGATTACGACCACTCTAGTGCTAAAATTAAATTTACTATGCCTGCTTTCAATGGTAAATATAATCCAGACATTTATCTTGATTGGGAACTTTCAGTTGAACAAAAATTTGCATGTCATGATATTCCTGAGAACCAAAGAGTTAGGGCAGCCACTAGTGAATTTACAAACTTTGCTTCTATGTGATGGAGTGAATATTGTCGTATTAATGCGAATAATATACCTGCTACTTGGGATGCTTTAAAACGAGCTATGCGACAACGTTATGTTCCTTCATATCATGCTCGTGACAAACTAAATGAATTGCAATGTTTAAAACAAGGTAGTAGTTCTGTAGAGGATTATTATCAAGAATTGCAAACTAGCTTAATGCGATGTGGATTAGTTGAAACCGAAGATGCTATGATGGCTAGATTTTTAGGTGGTTTGAATCGTGATATTCAGGATATATTGGACTATAAGGAGTACAATTCTATTACTCGTTTGTTTCATTTTGCTTGTAAAGCTGAAAGGGAAGTACAGAGACGACACAACAAAGGACGAGGTAATTTTTCTGCAGGTCGCCGCTCATCATGGACACCCTCTCCTACTGTTCCGTCCACTATTGAGTCAACACCACCTATCTTGAACAATGGTGCAAACCCATCAAGTTCAAAATCAGCTCCACAATCATCCGAGGCTTCGAAAGCAATTTCTGTAGCACCCACCACTTCGTCTGAACGCACAAGGGACATGAAGTGTCATATATGCAAAGGTGGCGGGCACTTGATGAAGGACTGCCCAAATAAACGAACATTCATTGTGCGGGAAGATGGTGAGTACTCCTCTGCTAGTGATTTGGATGAAGATACTGGTGCTATGCTTGCCACTAATAATGCAGGTGACACTAAGGGGCATGACACGGAGGAGATACATATTAATGCTGATATGGCAGATCAGTACCCAAGCCTTGTAACCATGCGGGTACTTAGTGCCCAGGTGGGGCATGCCGAGTTACCTCAATGCCATAATCTTTTTCAAACTAAGTTTGTTGTCAAAGGACATTCAGTTCGTGTGATCATTGCTGGTGGAAGCTGCAATAATTTGACGAGTATGGAGATGGTAGAGAAGCTTTGCCTCACCACTACGAGATATCCCCATCCATATTACATCCAATGGTTCAACGAATGTGGTAAGTTGAAGGTAACACATCGTGTGAGAGTCCATTTTACACTTGGTTCATATCATGATTACATTGACTGTGATGTCATACCTATGCAAGCTTGTTCTTTATTGTTAGGTCGACCTTGGCAATATGATAATAGTGTTACCCATCATGGTAGAACCAATTCGTATACTCTCTTGTTTGAAGGAAAAACCATTAAGTTGCTTCCCATGAGCCCCGATGAAATAATACATAGTGAGAAAGCTAAATCAACGGATCATAGTATGCATAGTATGCTTGCTATCAATACTGAAATATATCCGTTGAGTGTCACAACTTCTGATCGAGACATACCGCGTGCTCAGATAGTTCATTCACATTTCCATAATTCATATATAGACTCTGTGTGGGATAAAACTTTTCATGATATTCCTAATAGTGCTGTTACAAATTTCTCATACCCTCATGAGCTAACGCCTTTGACATGGTCTATATACATTGCATCTATTTTTGCTTTGCTCTATGATGTGTTCCAGGTAAATGAAAGCCGAGGACAACTTTGTTTTAAAGAAAGGGAGGATGATGTGGACATAGTTATTATAAAAACGTTTACAAATATTACATGGCAGATTAATAACCAGGTACTGTCGCTTCTTTATACGCATGATTCGAATAACAAGAATATTATACTGCCTTCATGCGGTTATTTTTCTGTACTCAGGAATAACGGATTTAAAGGATGTACGAGAAAGAAATATACACAGATGAAAGACGTGACGTGGAAGCCAGTAGCAGTAACAACCGTATCAGCAACAATTATGCATGCGTACAAATTCTTAAATTAAAGAAGTGGGCCCAAACCCATATGAGCTGCGTGTGCCATGCTATGCATGCATGCATACATGGAATTGTTTTGCAAGAGTCCAACACCGACAAGGACTTGGGCCGGCCGTCGGACTGCAGCTTTGTTTCGTAGCAGACCGGCACACGTCAAAGCGGCGCGGCGCGGCTGTATTCTTTAATAAATAGCTGGTCTAGGTTAGGATTTAGACTTGGGTTTTGTTTAGACAAGTTTAGCTATGGCTACTTTTATTTGTCTTCGCTGGTGGCGGCTAGTGCGACCGACAAGACATCCTATCGAAACCCTATCTTGTAAGATTTATTCCATCTAGCATATTCGCAATTTCAGATTGCTTGGCTATTATTTTCTTGCATGTTCTTCGATTTACTTGCAGGAAAAATCCTTCGTGGATAGGTCGGTCGCGTCGTTGGCTCTGTCGATAACGCCGTGGAGTTGGTTCAGCGATTGCCGTGGATATCAGTCATGTACGGTTCTCCCTGTACGGTTGGTAGCCGGATCGTGAGGGTCAAGTCCCACCAAAATCATAGTTATCTCACCTCTCGTCGAAAGATCGGGCCCCAGTTCATATCAGATACCCTAAGAAAACAATTGGGTACACCTACCACAGATCCGAAGGCAAGATTTTTGTTGCCAAGAATGGAACCTTTCTAGAGAAGGAGTTTCTCTCGAAAGAAGTGAGTGGGAGGAAAGTAGAACTTGATGAGGTAATTGTACCTTCTCTCGAATTGGAAAGTACCACATCACAGAAAACCGTTCTCGTGATGCCTACACCAACTAGAGAGGAAGATAATGATAATGATCATAAAACTTCAGATCAAGTTGCTACTGAACCTCGTAGGTCAACCAGAGCACGATCCGCACCAGAGTGGTACGGTAATCCTGTCCTAGAAGTCATGTTAGTAGACCAAGGTGAACCTACGAACTATGAAGAAGCTATGATGAGCCCAGATTCCGACAGATGGCTTGAGCCCATGAAATCTGAGATAGGATCCATGTATGAGAACAAAGTATGGACTTTTGTGGACTTGCCCGATGATCGGAAAGCCATAGAGAATAAATGGATCTTCAAGAAGAAGACTGACGCTGATGGCAATGTTACTGTATACGAAGCTCGACTAGTCGCAAAAGGTTTTCGAGAAGTTCAAGGGGTGACTACGATGAGACTTTCTCACCCGTAGCGATGCTTAAGTCCGTCCGAATCATGTTAGCAATTGTCGCATTTTATGATTATGAAATCTGGCAAATGGATGTCAAAACTATATTCCTTAATGGATTTCTTAAAGAAGAGTTGTATATGATGCAACCAAAAGGTTTTGTCGATCCTATAGGTGCTAACAAAGTGTGCAAACTCCAGCGATCCATCTATGGGCTGGTGCAAGCATCTCGGAGTTGGAATATATCCTTTGATGAGGTGATTAAAGCATATGGTTTATACAGACTTTCGGTGAAACCTGTATTTACAAGAAAATGAGTGGGAGCTCTGTAGCATTTCTGATATTATATGTAGATGACATATTGTTGATTGGAAATGATATAGAATTTCTGGATAGCATAAAAGGATACTTGAATAAGAGTTTTTCAATGAAAGACCTCAGTGAAGGTGCTTATATATTGGGCATCAAGATCTATAGAGATAGATCAAGACGCTTAATAGGACTTTCACAAAGCACATACCTTGACAAAGTTTTGAAGAAGTTCAAAATGGATCATTCAAAGAAAGGGTTCTTACCTGTGTTACAAGGTGTGAAGTTGAGTCAGACTCAAAGCCCGACCACTTCAGAAGATAGAGAGAAAATGAAAGTCATTCACTATGCCTCAGCCATAGGTTATATCATGTATGCTATGCTGTGTACCAGACCTGATGTGTGCCTTGCCATAAGTCTGGCAGGGAGGTACCAAAGTAATCCAGGAGTGGATCACTGGACAGTGGTCAAGAACATCCTGAAGTACCTGAAAAGGACCAAGGATATGTTTCTCATTTATGCAGGTGACAAAGAGCTCATCGTAAATGGTTACGTCGATGCTAGCTTTGACACTGATCCGGATAACTCTAAGTCACAAACCGAATACGTATTTATATTGAATGGTGGAGCTGTCAGTTGGTGCAGTTCCAAAAAGAGCGTAATGGCGGGATCTACATGTGAAGCGGAGTACATAGCTGCTTCGGAAGCAGCAAATGAAGGAGTCTGGATGAAGGAGTTCATATCCGATCTGGGTGTAATACCTAGTGCATCGGGTTCAATGTAAATCTTTTGTGACAACACTGGAGCAATTGCCTTGGCAAAGGAATCCAGGTTTCACAAGAGAACCAAACACATCAAGAGATGCTTCAACTCCATTCGTGAACAAGTCAAGGATGGAGACATAGAAATTTGCAAGATACATACGAATCTGAATGTAGCAGACCCGTTGACTAAGCCTCTTCCGCGAGCAAAACATGATCAGGACCAAGACTCCATGGGTGTTAGATTCATTACAATGTAATCTAGATTATTGACTCTAGTGCAAGTGGGAGACTGAAGGAAATATGCCCTGGAGGCAATAATAAAGTTGTTATTTTATATTTCCTTATTCATGATAATGGTTTATTATTCATGCTAGAATTGTATTGATCGGAAACCTAAATACATGTGTGAATACATAAACAAATATCGTGTCCCTAGTAAGCCTCTACTAGACTAGCTCATTGATCAAAGATGATTAAGGTTTTCTAACCATAGACATGTGTTGTCATTTGATAACGGGATCACATCATTAGGAGAATGATGTGATGGACAAGACCCATCCGTTAGCTTAGCATAATGATCGTTTGAGTTTTATTGCTATTGCTTTCTTCATGTCAAATACATATTCCTTCGACTATGAGATTATGCAACTCCCGGATACCGGAGGAATACCTTGTGTGCTATCAAACGTCACAACGTAACTGGGTAATCATAAAGATGCTCTACAGGTATCTCCGAAGGTGTTTGTTGAGTTGGCATAGATCGAGACTAGGATTTGTCACTCTGAGTATCGGAGAGGTATCTCTGGGCCCTCTTGGTAATACACATCATAAGCTTGCAAGCAAACGACAAAGGAGTTAGTCACGAGGTGATGTATTACGGAATGAGTAAAGAGACTTGCCAGTAACGAGATTGAACTAAGTATGAAGATACCGACGATCGAATCTCGGGCAAGTAACATACCGTTGGACAAAGGGAATTACGTATGTTGTCATAACGGTTTGACCGATAAAGATCTTCGTAGAATATGTAGGAGCCAATATGGGCATCCAGGTTCCGCTATTGAATATTAACCGGAGAGGTGTCTCGGTCATGTCTACATAGTTCTCGAACCCGTAGGGTCCGCACGCTTAACGTTCGTTGACGACATAGTATTATATGAGTTATATGATTTGGTGACCGAATATAGTTCGGAGTCCCGGATAAGATCACGGACATGACGAGGAGTCTCTAAATGGTCGAGAGGTAAAGATTGATATATAGGACGATGGTATTCGGACACCGGAAGTGTTTCGGAGTGTACCGGATACTTATTGGGTCGCCGGAAGGAGTTTCGGGCATCCCCGGCAAAGATATGGGCCTTATGGGCCAAGTGAGGGAACACTCCAGCCCACAAGGGGCTGGTGCGCCCCCTATAGGGCCGGCCTATGGGGAGGGTGAAGGAAATATGCCCTAGTGACAATAATAAAGTTATTATTTATTTCCTTATTTCATGATAAATGTTTATTATTCATGCTAGAATTGTATTAACCGGAAACTTAGTACATGTGTGAATACATAGACAAATAGAGTGTCCCTAGTATGCCTCTACTAGACTAGCTCGTTAATCAAAGATGGTTAAGTTTCCTAGCCATGGACATGTGTTGTCATTTGATGAACGAGATCACATCATTGGGAGAATGATGTGATGGACAAGACCCATCCATTAGCTTAGCATGATGATCGTTTAGTTTGTTGCTATTGCTTTCTTCATGACTTATACATGTTCCTATGACTATGAGATTATGCAACTCCCGAATACCAGAGGAACACTTAGTGTGCTATCAAACGTCACAACGTAACTGGGTGATTATAAAGATGCTCTACAGGTGTCTCCGATGGTGTTTTGTTGAGTTGGCATAGATCGAGATTAGGATTTGTCACTCCGATTGTCGGAGAGGTATCTCTGGGCCCTCTCGACAATGCACATCATATGAAGCTTTGCAAGCAATGTGACTAATGAGTTAGTTACGGGATGATGCATTACGGAACGAGTAAAGAAACTTGCCAGTAACGAGATTGAACTAGGTATGATGATACCGACGATCGAATCTCGGGCAAGTAACATACCGACGACAAAGGGAACAACGTATGTTGTTATGCGGTTTGACCGATAAAGATCTTCGTAGAATATGTAGGAGCCAATATGAGCATCCAGGTTCCGCTATTGGTTATTGACCGGAGATGTGTCTCGGTCATGTCTACATAGTTCTCGAACCCGTAGGGTCCGCACGCTTAACGTTCGATGACGATTTGTATTATGAGTTATGTGATTTGATGACCGAAGTTTGTTAGGAGTCCCGGATGAGATCGGGGACATGACGAGGAGTCTCGAAATGGTCGAGAGGTAAAGATTCATATATTGGAAGGCTATATTCGGATATCGGAAAGGTTCCGAGTGATTCGGGTATTTTTCGAAATATAGGGGAGTTACGGGAATTCACCGGGAGAAGTAATGGGCCTTATTGGGCCATACGGGAAAAGAGGAGGCAGTCCAAGGGGTGGCTGCACGCCCCCCCCCCCCCATGGCAAGTCCGAATTGGACTAGGGAGGGGGCGGCGCCCCCCTCTTTCCTTCTCCCTCTCTCTCCTTCCCTCTCTCCCCCTCTTGGAAAAGGAAGGGTAGTCCTACTAGGATTGGGAATCCTAATAGGACTCCCCCTTGGTGCGCCTCCCCCTTAGGCCGGCCACCTCCTCCCTCCCTCCTTTATATACGGGGGCGGGGGGCACCCCAAAGACACACCAAGATTTGTCTTAGCCGTGTGCGGTGCCTCCCTCCACAGATTTCCACCTCGGTCATATTTTCGGAGAGCTTAGGCGAAGCCCTGCCGAAATCACTTCATCATCACCGTCACCACGCCGTCGTGCTGACGAAACTCTCCTTTGGCCTCAACTGAATCAAGAGTTTGAGGGACGTCACCAAGCTGAACGTGTGCAGATCGCGGAGGTGTCGTACGTTCGGTACTTGGATCGGTTGGATCGCGAAGATGTTCGACTACATCAACCGCGTTACTAAACGCTTCCGCTTTCGGTCTACGAGGGTACGTGGACACACTCTCCCCGCTCGGTGCTATGCTTCTCCTAGATAGATCTTGCGTGATCGTAGGAAAATTTTGAAATACTACGTTCCCCAACAGTGGCATCCGAGCCAGGTCTATGCGTAGATGTTACTTGCACGAGTAGAACACAAAGGAGTTGTGGGCGTGGGTGTATACATATTGCTTGCCGTTACTAGTTGTTACTTGGTTCAGCGGTATTGTGAGATGAAGCGGCCCGGACCGACATTACGCGTACGCTTACGCGAGACTGGTTTCACCGCTGCGAGCACTCGTTGCTTAAAGGTGACTAGCGGGTGTCTGTCTCTCTCACTTTAGTTGAATCGGTTTCAATGAAGAGGGTTCTTTTAGAAGATCAAAAAGCAATCACTACACCACGTTGTGGTTTTGATGCGTGGGTAAGAACGGTTTTTGCTAGAAGCCCGTAGCAGCCATGTAAAACTTGCAACAACAAAGTAGAGGACGTCTAACTTGTTTTTGCAGGGTATGCTTGTGATGTGATATGGTCAAGACATGATGAGATATAATTTGTTGCATGAGATGATCATGTTTTGTAACAGAGTTATCGGCAACTGGCAGGAGCCATATGGTTGTCGCTTTATTGTATGCAATGCAATCGCCATGTAATTGTTTTACTTTATCACTAAGCGGTAGCGATAGTCGTAGAAGCAATAGTTGGCGAGACGACAACGATGCTATGATGGAGATCAAGGTGTCACGCCGGTGACGATGGAGATCATGATGGTGCTTCGATGATGGAGATCAAGAGCACAAGATGATGATGGCCATATCATGTCACATATTGAATTGCATGTGATGTTAATCCTTTTATGCATCTTATTTTGCTTAGCACGGTGGTAGCATTATAAGATGATCTCTCACTAAATTTCAAGGTACAAGTGTTCTCCCTGAGTATGCACCGTTGCGAAAGTTCGTTGTGCCGAGACACCACGTGATGATCGGGTGTGATAAGCTCTATGTTCACATACAACGGGTGCAAGCTAGTTTTGCACACGCAGAATACTCGGGTTAAACTTGATGAGCTTAGCATATGCAGATATGGCCTCGGAACACTAAGACCGAAAGGTCGAGCATGAATCATATAGTAGATATGATCAACATAGAGATCTTCACCATTGAAAACTACTCCATCTCACGTGATGACCGGACATGGTTTAGTTTATATGGATCACGTGATTATTTAGATGACTAGAGGGATGTCTATCTAAGTGGGAGTTCTTAAGTAATATGATTAATTGAACTTTAATTTATCATGAACTTAGTCCTGATAGTATTTGCAAATTATGTTGTATATCAATAGCTCGCGTATAGCTCCCCTGTTTTATTTTTGATATGTTCCTGGAGAAAACTAAGTTGAAAGATGATAGTAGCAATGATGCGGACTGGTTCCGTGATCTGAGGATTATCCTCATTGCTGCACAGAAGAATTATGTTCTTGATGCACCGCTAGGTGACAGACCTATTGCAGGAGCAGATGCAAACGTTATGAACGTTTAGCAAGCTTGATATGATGACTACTTGATAGTTTAGTGCGCCATGATTTACGGCTTAGAACCGGGACTTCAAAAACGTTTTAAACGCCACAGAGCATATGAGATGTTCCAAGAGCTGAAATCGGTATTTCAGACTCATGCCCGTATCGAGAGGTATGAGACCTCTGACAAGTACTTCGCCTACAAGATGAAGGAGAATAGCTCAACCAGTGAGCATGTGCTCAGAATGTCTGAGTACTACAGTTGCTTGAATCAAGTGGGAGTTAATCTTCCGGATAAGATAGTAATTGACAGAATTCTATAGTCACTATCACCAAGTTACTGGAACTTCGTGATGAACTATAATATGCAAGGGATGACAAAAATGATTCCCGAGCTCTTCGTGATGCTGAAATCAACGAAGGTAGAAATCAAGAAAGAGCATTAAGTGTTGATGGTTAACAAGACCACTAGTTTCAAGAAAAAGGCAAAGGGAAGAAGGGGAACTTCAAGAAGAATAGCAAGAAAGTTGCTACTCCCGGGAAGAAGCCCAAGTCTGGACCTAAGCCTGAAACTGAGTGCTTCTACTACAAAGGGACTGCTCACTGGAAGCGGAACTGCCCCAAGTATTTAGCGGATAAGAAGGATGGCAAAGTGAACAAAGGTATATTTGATATACATGTTATTGATGTGTATTTTACTAGTGTTCATAGTAGCCCCTGGGTATTTGATACTGGTTCAGTTGCTAACATTAGTAACTCGAAACAGGAGTTGCAAAATGAACAGAGACTAGTTAATGACGAGGTGACGATGTGTGTTGGAAGTGATTCCAAGGTTGATAAGATCACCATCGCACACTCCCTCTACCTTCGGGATTAGTGTTGGACCTAAATAAATGTTATTTGGTATTTGCGTTGAGCATGAATATGATTGGATCATGTTTATTGCGATACGGTTATTCATTTAAGTCAGAGAATAATTGTTTTTCTGTTTAAATGAATAAAACCTTCTATGGTCATACACTCAATATAAATGGTTTATTGAATCTCGATCGTAGTGATACACATATTCATAATATTGAAACCAAAAGATGCAGAGTTGATAATGATAGTGCAACTTATTTGTGGCACTGCCGTTTGGGTCATATTGGTGTAAAGCGCATGAAGAAACTCCATTCGGATGGAATTTTGGAATCACTTGATTATGAATCATTTGATGCTTGCGAACCATGCCTCATGGGCAAGATGACTAAGACTCCGTTCTCCGGAACAATGGAGCGAGCTAATGAGTTATTGGAAATAATACATATCAATGTATGCGGTCCGATGAGTGTTGAGGCTCATGGCGGGTATTGTTATTTTCTGACCTTCACAGATGATTTGAGCAGATATGGGTATATCTACTTGATGAAACATAAGTCTGAAACATATGAAAAGTTCAAAGAATTTCAGAGTGAAGTAGAGAATCATCGTAACAAGAAAATAAAGTTTCTACGATCTGATTGCAGAGGCGAATATTTGAGTTACGAGTTTGGCCTTCAATTAAAACAATGTGGAATAGTTTCACAAACTCATGCCACCTGGAACACCACAGCATAATGGTGTGTTTGAACGTCATAACCGTACTTTATTGGATATAATGCAATCTATGATGTCTCTTACCAATTTACCACTATTGTTTTGGGGTTATGCATTAGAGACAGCTGCATTCACATTAAATAGGGCACCATCTAAATCCGTTGAGACGACACCATATGAACTGTGGTTTGGCAAGAAACCTAAGCTGTCATTTCTTAAAGTTTGGGGTTGCAATGCTTATGTGAGAAGTTTCAACCTGATAAGCTCAAACCCAAATCGGAGAAATTCGTCTTCATAGGATACCCAAAGGAGACTGTTGGGTACACCTTCTATCACAGATCCGAAGGCAAGATATTCGTTGCTAAGAATGGATCCTTTCTAGAGAAGGAGTTTCTCTCGAAAGAAGTGAGTGGGAGGAAAGTAGAACTTGATGAGGTAATTGTACCTTCTCCCGAATTGGAAAGAGGTTTATCACAGAAATCAGTTCCAGTGATTCCTACACCAATTAGTGAGGAAACTAATGATGATGATCATGAAACTTCAGATCAAGTTACTACAGAACCTCGTAGGTCAACAAGAGTACGTTCCGCACCAGAGTGGTACGGTAATCCTGATCTGGAAATCATGTTACTAGACCATGACGAACCTACGAACTATGAGGAAGCGATGATGAGCCCAGATTGCGATAAATGGCTTGAGGCCATGAAATCTGAGATAGGATCCATGTATGAGAACAAAGTATGGACTTTGACTGACTTGCCCGATGATCGGCGAGCCATTGAGAAAAAATGGATCTTCAAGAGGAAGATAGACGCTGATAGTAGTGTTACTATCTACAAAGCTCGAATTGTCGCAAAAGTTTTTCGACAAGTTCAAGGTGTTGACTACGATGAGATTTTCTCACTCGTAACGATGCTTAAAGTCTGTCCAAATCATGTTAGCAATTGCCGCATTTTATGAAATCTGGCAAATGGATGTCAAAACTACATTCCTTAATGGAATTTTTAAAGAAGAAGTTGTATATGATGCAACCAGAAGGTTTTGTCAATCCTAAAGGTGCTAACAAAATGTGCAAGCTCCAGCGATCCATCTATGGACTGGTGCAAGCATCTCGGAGTTGGAATATACGCTTTGATGAAGTGATCAAAGCATATGGTTTTATACAGACTTACGGTGAAGCCTGTATTTACAAGAAAGTGAGTGGGAGCTCTGTAGCATTTATGATATTATATGTGGATGACATATTGTTGATTGGAAATGATATAGAATTTCTGGATAGCATAAAAGGATACTTGAATAAGAATTTTTCAATAAAAAGGACCTCGGTGAAGCTGCTTAAGTATTGAGCATCAAGATCTATAGGGATAGATCGAGACGCTTAATAGGACTTTCACAAAGCACATACCTTGACAAGATTTTGAGGAAGTTCAAAATGGATCAGTCAAAGAAGGAGTTCTTGCCTGTGTTACAAGGTGTAAAATTGAGTAAGACTAAAAACCCGACCCCGGCAGAAGATAGAAAGAGAATGAAAGTCATTCCCTATGCCTCAGTCATAGGTTCTATAAAGTATGCCATGCTATGTACCAGACCAGTTGTGTGCCTTGCTATGAGTTTAGCAAGGAGGTACGATAGTGATCTAGGGATAGATCACTGGATAGCGGTCAAAGTTATCCTTAGTTACCTAAGAGGACTAAGGAAATATTTCTCGGTTATGGAGGTGATAAAAGAGTTTGTCATAAAAGGTTACATCGATGCAAGCTTTTACACCGATCCAGATGACTCATAGTCTCAATCTGGATACATATTGAAAGTGGGAGCAATTAGCTAGAGTAGCTCCGTGCAGAGCATTGTAGACATAGAAATTTTCAAAATACATACGGATCTGAATGTGGCAGACCGGTTGACTAAACTTCTCTAACAAGCAAAACTTGATCACAACTTAGTACTCTTTGGGTGTTAATCACATGGCGATGTGAACTAGATTATTGACACTAGTAAACCTTTTGAGTGTTGGTCACATAAGCGATGTGAACTATGGGTGTTAATCACATGGTGATGTGAACTATTGGTGTTAAATCACATGGCGATGTGAACTAGATTATTGACTCTAGTGCAAGTGGGAGACTGAAGGAAATATGCCCTAGAGGCAATAATAAAGTTATTATTTATTTCCTTATTTCATGATAAATGTTTATTATTCATTCTTGAATTGTATTAACCGGAAACTTAGTACATGTGTGAATACATAGACAAATAGAGTGTCCCTAGTATGCCTCTACTAGACTAGCTCGTTAATCAAAGATGGTTAAGTTTCCTAGCCATGGACATGTGTTGTCATTTGATGAACGGGATCACATCATTAGGAGAATGATGTGATGGACAAGATCCATCAGTTAGCTTAGCATGATGATCGTTTAGTTTGTTGATATTGCTTTCTTCATGACTTATACATGTTCCTATGACTATGAGATTATGCAACTCCCGAATACCGGAGGAACACTTAGTGTGCTATCAAACGTCACAACATAACTGGGTGATTATAAAGATGCTCTACAGGTGTCTCCGATGGTGTTTTGTTGAGTTGGCATAGATCGAGATTAGGATTTGTCACTCCGATTGTCGGAGAGGTATCTCTGGGCCCTCTCGGTAATGCACATCATATGAAGCCTTGCAAGCAATGTGACTAATGAGTTAGTTACGGGATGATGCATTAAGGAACGAGTAAAGAGACTCGCCAGTAACGAGATTGAAATAGGTATGATGATACCGACGATCGAATCTCGGGCAAGTAACATACCGATGACAAAGGGAACAACGTATGTTGTTATGCGGTTTGACCGATAAAGATCTTCGTAGAATATGTAGGAGCCAATATGAGCATCCAGGTTCCGCTATTGGTTATTGACCGGAGATGTGTCTCGGTCATGTCTACATAGTTCTCGAACCCGTATGGTCCGCACGCTTAATATTCGATGACGATTTGTATTATGAGTTATGTGATTTGATGACCGAAGTTTGTTCGGAGTCCCAGATGAGATCGGGGACATGACGAGGAGTCTCGAAATGGTCGAGAGGTAAAGATTCATATATTGGAAGGCTATATTCGGACATCGGAAAGGTTCCGAGTGATTCGGGTATTTTTCGGAATACCGGGGAGTTACGGGAATTCACCGGGAGAAGTAATGGGCCTTATTGGGCCATACGGGAAAAGGGGAGGCAGTCCAAGGGGTGGCTGCACGCCCCCCCCCCCCCCCATGGCAAGTCCGAATTGGACTAGGGAGGGGGCGGCGCCCCCCTCTTTTCTTCTCCCTCTCTCTCCTTCCCTCTCTCCCCCTCTTGGAAAAGGAAGGGGAGTCCTACTAGGATTGGGAATCCTAATAGGACTCCCCCTTGGTGCGCCTCCCCCTTAGGCCGACCACCTCCTCCCTCCCTCCTTTATATACGGGGGCGGGGGGCACCCCCAAGACACACCAAGATTTGTCTTAGCCGTGTGCTGTGCCCCCCTCCACAGATTTCCACCTCGGTCATATTTTCGGAGAGCTTAGGCGAAGCCCTGCTGGAATCACTTCATCATCACCGTCACCACGCCGTCGTGCTGACGAAACTCTCCTTTGGCCACAACTGAATCAAGAGTTTGAGGGACGTCACCGAGCTGAACGTGTGCAGATCGCGGAGGTGCCGTACGTTCGGTACTTGGATCGGTTGGATCGCGAAGACGTTCGACTACATCAACCGCGTTACTAAACGCTTCCACTTTCGGTCTACGAGGGTACGTGGACACACTCTCTCCGCTCGTTGCTATGCTTCTCCTAGATAGATCTTGCGTGATCATAGGAAAATTTTGAAATACTACGTTCCCCAACAGAGGGAAAGGAAAGGGGAGGAGGAAAGGAAAGAGTGGAGTTGGACTCCCACTTCCTTCCCTCTCCCCCCCTCTTTCCTTCCCCCCTTGTCCATATATGGAAAGGGGGGGCGCAGGAGGGCAGGAGCCCTAGGGCCGGCGGCCAACCCTAGGGGCGTGCCCTGGCAGCCCCCCTCTCCCCTCCCACCTATATATACGTGGGGAGGGGGCGCCACACAAATATACAACATTGACTTAGCCGCGTGCGGCGCCCCCGTCCGTCGTTTACTCCCTTGGTCATATTTTCATAGTGCTTAGGCGAAGCCCTGCGGAGATCACATCACCATCACCGTCACCACGCCGTCGTGCTACCGGAACTCATCTACTACCTCGTCGTCTTGTTGGATCAAGAAGGCGGATGACGTCACCGAGCTGAACGTGTGCAGAACGCGGAGGTGACGTGCGTTCGGTACTAGATCGGTTGGAGTGCGAAGAAAGTTCGACTACATCAACCGTGTTGTGAAACGCTTCCCCTTACGGTCTACGAGGGTACATAGACATACTCCCCCCTTTCGTTGCTATGCATCTCCATGGATAGATCATTGCGTGTGCGTAGAATTTTTTTTGTTTTCCATGCAACGTTCCCCAACATGGAGATACCGAGGATCGAATCTATTAATGATAATTTCCCTGATGAACAATTAGCTGCAATAAACGTTTCTCATAACACTCCTTGGTATACTGACTATGCTAATTACATTGTTGCTAAATACATACCACCTAGTTTCACATACCAACAAAAGAAAAAATTCTTCTATGATTTAAGACATTACTTTTGGGATGACCCACATCTTTATAAAGAAGGAGTAGATAGTATTATTAGACGTTGTGTACCTAGCATGACCAGGGACAAATCCTACAAAAATGTCACTCCGAAGCTTATGGAGGGCATCATGCGGGAGACAGAACTGCTCACAAGGTATTGCAATCTGGTTTTTACTGGCCTACTCTCTTCAAGGATGCCCGTAAATTTAATTTATCTTGTGATGAATGTCAAAGAATTGGTAATATTGGTAAGTGTCAAGAAATGCCTAGGAATTATTCACTTGCTGTTGAACCATTTGATGTTTGGAGTTTTGATTATATGGGACATTTTCCTTCCTCTAATGGGTATACTCATATTTTGGTTGCTGTTGATTATGTTACTAAGTGGGTAGAAGCTATTCCAACTAGTAGTGTTGATCACAACACATCTATTAAAATGCTTAAGGAAGTTATTTTCCCAAGGTTTGGAGTCCCTAGATATTTAATGACTGATGGTGGTTCATATTTTATTCATGGTGCTTTCCGTAAAATGCTTGCTAAGTATGATGTTAAGCATAGAATTGCATCACCCTATCATCCTCAGTCTAGTTGTCAAGTTGAACTTAGCAATAGAGAAATAAAAATAATTTTATAAAAAACTGTCAATAGGTCCAGGAAGAATTGGTCTAAGAAATTAGATGATGCACTTTGGGCTTACAGAACAGCATATAAAAATCCTATGGGTATGTCTCCTTATAAAATGGTTTATGGAAAAGCTTGTCATTTACCTCTTGAGTTAGAACATAAAGCATATTGGGCAATTAAAGAACTCAACTATGATTTCAAACTTGCCGGTGAAAAGAGGTTATTTGATATCAGCTCACTAGATGAATGGAGAACCCAAGCTTATGAAAATGCTAAGTCATTTAAAGAAAGAGTTAAAAGATGGCATGATAAGAGAATCCAAAAGCGTGAGTTTAAAGTTGGAGAATATGTTCTTTTGTACAACTCTCATTTCAGATTCTTTGCAGGAAAACTCCTCTCCAAATGGGAAGGACCCTATGTTATCGAGGAGGTTTATCGATCTGGAGCTATCAAAATAAATAATGCCGAGGGTACTAACCCGAAGGTTGTCAATGGGCAAAGAATAAAACATTATATCTCAGGTACGCCCATTAATGTTGAAAGCAATATGATCCAAACTATGACACCGGAAGAACACATAAAGAAAACCTTCCGGAATACTCCAGAATCGTGAAAAAGGAGGAGGTACGTGATACAGTAAGTAAACGGACTCCGAAAAATCCGCAAAAATATTTTCTGTCAGTTTTGGAATATATCAAAAATTAAGAAAATAAGAAACAACCAGGAAGGCACCCCTGGTGGGCACAAGATACTAGGGCGCGCCTGGCAAGCCAGGTGCGCCCATGTGGGTTGTGCCCACCTCGGGTACCTTCCGGGCTCTGTTTTTCTTCTGTTTACTTGTTTCCCAAGTTAAAAAATCTTTATATGCCCCCCGAACCTATTGACCACTGTATCACGGAGAAATCTTCTATTTTCCTTTCTTGCTGTTTTCGGTCAGATCTGTTAAGCCAGGCATCATGTCTTCTCCCTCCTCCAACAACGTAGAAGAGGAGGCTTGGTTGATGAAAATCAAGTTGAAGAGAGAAGAGCCCAAAGAAGTCATCAAAGGGGACAAGAGCAAGGAGGCCACTGGAGATCAAGCGCCGGGGGTCGAGCAAGCCTTGCCTGCCGAGGAGGAAGAAGAAGATATCCTTAAACCTTACTATGATCATCTTACCCCCACTGAGATTGAAGCCTTTCGGATCATCGAAACGGTTCGTGTGCAAAATAAATATCTCACCCGTGAAAATATTCTATTGCGAGAGCATATCATCGCCCTCCAGAGCGTCATCCGTAGATTGGAGTATCTTTTGAGCTTGAAGGATAAGATTGCTGCTACTTCATCAACACCACCTCCTTCTTCATCACCAAAGGAAAATTGAGTATCGGGTATGGGCACTCCCCTTGGCTTGTGCCAAGCTTGGGGGAGGTGCCCCGGTATCATATCACCTCCACTATCTTTTGCCTTTACTTGTCTTAGTTCGATCCATAGTTATCTTTTGCTTTAGATGAATAAAAAGTTTAGTTCGATCCTTTCTTTTCGAGTGTTTACTTAGTGATCTATCCTTGTAATCGTGTGCGAGATATATAATAAGTTTAGCTTGAGTTTTGTTTTCTTTTTCTTTCATGTTCAATAAAAGAAAGGAAATAAATGAAAAAGATCATATGCTAATCTTATGGTAAGTAATGACATCGCATAAGGAAGAGTATAAGTAGAAATTTTTATTGGAGACTTACAAACATAGCATTGGTCAATGATGCAATTCATGACAGAATTAATATGGGAAGAGAAGATTCACATGCAAATACACTATCTTGGACATCTTTTGTGATTGTGAGCCCCCATCAAAATATTATATGCCAAAATTATTGACGTTGGACAAGGAAGACAACGTAATGATTTATGTTTGTTCATATTCACATAGAAGTTATATTGTCATAGATCTTTTAAAATGTGGTGCTTGCCCCCTATCTTTGCTAGCCAAAAATTCCGCACTAAGTAGAGATACTACTTGTGCATCCAAAACCCTTAAACCCAAATCTTGTTTTGAGAGTCCACCATACCTACCTATGGATTGAGTAAGATCCTTCAAGTAAGTTGTCATCGGTGCAAAAAGGCAATAAAAATTGCTTCTAAAAGTGTTGGATCATTTAGTGTAAGAGAAAATTGAGCGTTGTACGAACTTGTGATGACAAAGAATAAAAGCGACAGACTGCATAATAAAGGTTGCTATCATAAGGGGCAATATAACGTGATGTTCTTTTGCACTAAGAGATTGAGCATACAAACGAAAAGCGCATGGCAACCTCTTCTTCCCTCTGCGAAGGGCCTATCTTTTACTTTTATGTTTTTACTTTTATGCAAGAGTCAAAGTATTTCTCTCTATTCCATTTTATTTTTCCCTTTTGGCAAGCATCATATGGTGAGGAAAGATCTAGGCACATATATCCAGTTGGATATGGGTAGCATGAGTTATTATTGTTGACATCACCCTTACGGTGAATATGGTGGGTGGCGAAAACTATAAGCCCCTATCTTTCTATGTGTCCGGTTGAAACTTTTTGCTCATGTGTATACGGTGAGTGTTAGCAATCATAGAAGACTATATGATGGTTGAGTATGTGGACTTGCCAAAAAGGCTCCGATACGTGACCCTTCCTGAAAAGATGATGAATTGTAGTTGCAAAGTTGAATGAGAACATAGTTTGTTAGTTTTCAATAGAGTTTATGCTTTATACTTCGATGTTGTGATGAATTGTTACTTGTTCAAGAGAAGCCTATGATAGAAGTTATATGATAAAAGTTCTATGATAAAGTTTTATGTTAAAGTTTGTTGCTGTTATAATAATATACATGATGCTTCTATGTCCGTATTTTGTTTTTATCGACACCTCTCTCTCTCTAAGCATGTGGACATGTTTTTTGATTTTGGTTTTCGCTTGAGGACAAGCGAGGTCTAAGCTTGGGGGAGTTGATACGTCCATTTTGCATCATGTTTTCCTACTGTTATTTATATTGTTTTTAGATATAATAATGCTTTTTGGAGTAATTCTAATGCCTTTTCTCTCATAATATGCAAGGTTCACACAAAGAGGGAGAATACCGGCAGCTGGAATTCTGGACCTGAAAAAGCTAAGTCAGGCCACCTATTCTGCACAACTCCAAATGAGCTGAAACTTCACGGAGAATTTTTATGGAATATATAAAAATTATTAGAGCAAATAAGTACCAGAGGGGGCCCACCAGGTGGGCACAACCCACCTGGGCGCGCTTCCCTAGCGCGCCCAGGTGGGTTGTGCCCTCCTCGGCCCACCTCCGGTACCCCTTTTCTGGTATATAAGTAATTTTGACCTAAAAAAATAAGGAGAGGACTTTCGGGACAAAGCGCCGCCGTCTCGAGGCGGAACTTGGGCAGGAGCACTTTTGCCCTCCGGCGGAGAGATTCCGCCGGGGGAACTTCCCTCCCGGAGGGGGAAATCATCGTCATCATCATCACCAACAACTCTCCCATCTTGTGGAGGGCAATCTCCATCAACATCTTCAACATCACCATCTCCTCTCAAACCCTAGTTCATCTCTTGTGTTCAATCTTTGTACCAGAACCTTAGATTGTTGCTTGTGGGTGACTAGTAGTGTTGATTACATCTTGTAGTTGATTACTATATGGTTTATTTGGTGGAAGATTATATGTTCAGATCCATTATGCTATTTAATACCCCTCTGATCTTGAGCATGATTATAATTTGTGATTAGTTACTTTTGTTCTTGAGGTAATGGGAGAAATCTTGTTGCAAGTAATAATGTGAACTTGATATGTGTTCGATATTTTGATGGTATGTATGTTGTGATTCCCTTAGTGGTGTCATGTGAACGTCGACTACATGACACTTCACCATATTTGGGCCTAAGGGAATGCATTGTGGAGTAGTTATTAGATGATGGGTTGCGAGAGTGACAGAAGCTTAAACATTAGTTTATGCGTTATTCCATAAGGGACCGATTTGGATCCAAAAGTTTAATGCTATGGTTAGATTTATTCTTAATACTTTTCTCGTAGTTGCGGATGCTTGCGAGGGGGTTAATCATAAGTAGGAGGCTTGTTCAAGTAAGAACAGCACCTAAGCACCGGTCCACCCACATATCAAATTATCAAAGTAGTGAACACAAATCAAACCAACATGATGAAAGTGACTAGATGAAATTCCAGTGTACCCTCAAGAACGCTTTGCTTATCATAAGAGACCGTTTTGGCCTATCCTTTGCCCCAAAAGGATTGGGCTACCTTGCTGCACTTTTGTTACCGTTACCGTTGCTTTCTTGTTACAAATTACCTTACTATCAAACTACTCGCTACTTATAATTTCAGTGCTTGCAGAGAATACCTTGCTGAAAACTACTTGTCATTTCCTTCTGCTCCTCGTTGGGTTCGACACTCTTACTTATCGAAAGGACTACGATTGATCCCCTATACTTGTGGGTCATCACCCCCTCCCACATATATATGGGTGGGAGGGGGAGGGAAGGCAGCCTGGTGCACCTCATAGGTGGCCGGCCGGCCCTAGGGCTCCTGCCCTGGCCGCGCCCCCCTGCCATCTATTCTCAAGGGGGAAGGAAAGAGGGGGGAGAGGTAAGGAAGCGGGAATCCTAATCCACACTCTCTTTTCCCTTCCCCCTTTCCTTCTCATCCTTAGGCCGGCCTGCTATGGGGGGCGCACCAGCTCCTTGTGGCTGGTGCGTTTCCTCTCTTGGCCCATAAGGCCCATAACTTTTGCCGGGGGTGCCCGGAACCCTTTCGGTGACCCGATAAGTACCCGGTACCCCCGAAACACTTCCGGTGTCCGAATACTATCGTCCTATATATGAATCTTTACCTCTCGACCATTTCAAGACTCATCGTCATGTCCGTGATCTCATCCAGGACTCCGAACAACATTCGGTCACCAAATGACATAACTCATATACTATATCGTCATCGAACGTTAAGCGTGCGGACCCTACGGGTTCGAGAACTATGTAGACATGACCGAGACATCTCTTCAGTCAATAACCAATAGCGGAACCTGGATGCCCGTATTGGCTCCTACATATTCTACGAAGATCTTTATCGGTCGAACCGTTATGACAACATACGTAATTCCCTTTGTCCATCGGTATGTTACTTGCCCGAGATTCGATCGTCGGTATCTTCATACCTAGTTCAATCTCGTTACCGGCAAGTCTCTTTACTTGTTCCGTAATACATCACCTATTGACTAACTCCTTAGTCGTTTGCTTGCATGCTTATGATGTGTATTACCGAGAGGGCCCAGAGATACCTCTCCAATACTCGGAGTGACAAATCCTAATCTCGATCTATGCCAACTCAACAAACACCTTCGAAGATACCTGTAGAGCATCTTTATGATCACCCAGTTACGTTGTGACGTTTGATAGCACACAAGGTATTCCTCCGGTATTCGGGAGTTGCATAATCTCATAGTCGAAGGAATATGTATTTGACATGAAGAAAGCGATAGCAATAAACTGAACGATCATTATGCTAAGCTAACGGACGGGTCATTGTCCATCACATCATTCTCCTAATGATGTGATCTCGTTATCAAATGACAACACATGTCTATGGTTAGGAAACCTTAACCATCTTTGATCAACGAGCTAGTCTAGTAGAGGCTTACTAGGCACATGGTATTTGTTTATGTATTCACACATGTATTTAAGTTTCAGATCAATACAATTCTAGCATGAATAATAAACCTTTATCATGAATTAGAAAATATAAAATAACAACTTTATTATTGCCTCTAGGGCATATTTCCTTCACCACCACCATCACCGTCACGGCGTCGTGCTACCGGCGATCCCATCTACTTCTCCTCCCTCGCTTGCTGGATCAAGGAGAAGGAGACATCATCGAGCCGTACGTGTGTTGAACGCGGAGGTGCCGTCCGTTCAGTATGTCGTCAGTTTGGATCGGGATTGGATCGTGATGAGTACGACTAAATCAACAGCGTGATATACGCTTCCGCTTAAACGGTCTACGAGGGTATGTAGACACACTCTCCCCTCTCGTTGCTATGTTTCTTCTAGATAGATCTTGGGTGTTCGTAGGGTTTATTTTTATTTTCATCCTTCGTTCCCCAACAGAGCTCGCCAACCAAGCCGGCGCAAACAAGAAGCACAAAAGCAAATGGACGAAGGCATACACGCAGCCGGAGGACAAACTCCTGTGTGACTATTGGAGGGACATTGGACAAGATCCCAAGGTCGACGCTGAGCAAAAGGCATCTACCTTTTGGCTTCGTGTTCATCGTGAGTACCATGAACGCAAGAAGTTTGCGCCCTACCAAATGGAGAGCAACCGCAGGTGGGTGTCTCTGTCGATGCGATGGAGGGCGATACAACAAGAGTGCAACAAGTTTTGTGCAACCCTTGAGAGCATCCAAGCACGTCCCGTGAGCGGCCTCGGCCTCAAGGATATGGTATACATGCACCCCTATTCCTATCCGTTTCCGTTGTGTTTTCATGTCCATTTGCCCATATGCTTGCATGTTATTCATTTGTAGGCATTCGAAGCTTTGGAGGCATTCAAGGCCCAACATGACGACAAGTCCTTCAACCTCACCCATTGTTGGATGGTCATCAACGGGGAGGAGAAGTTCAAGGCGCAATATGCCGCCGCCAAGGCGTGTGGGGGGAGGAAGCCATGGAGGAGCATGGGGAGGGCGAGAAGCCACGGCCGCGGGAGAAGACCAACTCCAAGGAGGAGGACAAGTGTGATGCGGCGTCTATTGGCTTGTATGCCACTTTGGAGGACATGATGAGCAAGAAGGGAACAAGGGAGGATAAGCGCCGGCAAGACAAGGAAGAGCAAATGAACGCCTTCATGGAGATCCAAAGGAGGAGGGTTGAACTCGAGGCCGAGAAGCAAGCCAAAATGCTCGAGATGGACGAGGAGAAGCAAGCGAAGATGCTGGAGATCGGGGCCGCCAATGCCAAGACGAAGGCAAAAGAAGTGGCGCTCGCTAGCATGATGACAGGGGTGGAGATCATGAAGGTGGACTTGAGCACGGTGTCCCCGAGGAAGAGGCCATGGTTCGAGAAAATGCTGGTCGACATGCTCAAGTTCGATGACGAGTGATCTATGGCGGAGAGCACCATCTTTTTCTGTATGCCGACAAGTGTGCTGGCATGACCACGGGCGAGATGGCGTGGTCGAACTCCCGCCCCTTTTTGTGTGCTGGCATGTCTGTCGGCCGCTGGCAAGTGTGCCAACATGAACTGTGTGGTGGTTTGTTTGGAGGCAGGCATGCATGTCGGCCGCTGGCATGGCGCCGGCATGAACTCTGGGCAATGGCATGGCCGCTGGCAATAATCAATGGCCGCGGGCCTTTTGAAATTTGTGTGCGAACATGAAATGGGTCTGCGCGTTGGGCGCACGGTCGACCCAAACACAAAACGGGACAGACGACGAGCGGGCGGCCGACCCAAACGGACGAAAAACGGACAAAGCGCGCGTCCGTTTGAATCGGCGCGTTGGAGTTGCTCTTATCTCTGGCAAGGTATCCCACTGAGATAAAGGTAGACTGGAGTGGAGTTGGGTGATATCACTTTCCTCATAAGAATGTAATTTATAATGAAGAGAAACAAAGCGAAAACACCAATATATTGAGTAATATGGCTCCGATCTGCAACCCAACTATTTAGTCCCACAAATTAGGCCACCACCACCACCATAATAATAATAATAATAATAATAATAATAATAATAATAATAAAGCCACTTTAGGGGTGAACAACTTAGTACTTAAAAAGACTTCAAATGTAATCGTATAGTGAAATCCTAGTATCAGTCTTCAACCATACATTTGCATAGTCTAAATATTTCTATTTGGACTAAATTCATAACATTTATATTCTCTTTACTCATATTTCTACAACTGTATCCAAAACGAGTTTCTGCCCGTCCGTCCTGAAATTACCCCCCGAAGATTCCAGAAATTACCTGCTATGCCACCAATAAGTGAAGAAAACGATTCGATTTTTTCTTTCAAAGTCGCCATCGGGTTCGGTACTTTTAAGGTGATACCCTCAAATATCACAAGCACACCAGCACCACAGAGGCTAAGGCCTCACAATTCCAACATAGAGACCCAGGTTCGATCCCGGGTTCTACCATTTTGTCTCTGAATAGCAAGCGCTCACCTCCTCCCCCTCACGCGTTCATGGCCCAGCCCATGTGAGGGGACTGACGCCGCCATTTTTTTCATTTAGATTTTTTGCCTAATATTTTGTCATTTTTGTTTTTGGTTTTCCTTCATTAAAAGAGTTTGGGATTTCCAAATATTAAAAAATTGCGTGTTTAGAAAAATATTGGTGAATTCAAAACAGTTTGTTAAATCATAAAATGTTCGCGGAATCAAAAAATGCTGGTGATTTTATAAAACTGTTCACATAATATAAAAAAATCATGATTTCAAAAAATATACTTGGGAAATAAAAATATGTACATGATTTTTAAAACATGATCATGTATTCAAAGAATATTCGAGAAGTTTAAAAACAATGTCCATGAAATTATATTAAATGTTCAAAAAAAATCATTTTTTTGCAAATTTCAAAAATTGCCCCCAATTTCAAACAAGTAATAGATTCAAAAATTGTTTGCTGAGTCAAAAGATGTTCACGAATTCAAAAAATGTACATGCAATTCAAAAAATGTTCGTCTAAACAAAACAAATATTCTTGAATTCCAATTTTTCCCCAAATTTTGATAAAATCTTTATCAATTCAAAAAATTATTCATCGATTCAAAAGTTTCAGAAAAATGTTCAAAATTTCAAAAATGTTCGCATATTCAAGAAAATTTCATTATTTTAAAAAAAGTTTTGGAATTTTTAAAAAAATTGTGTATTCAAACGATATTCATGATTTCAGAAAATGTTCATGAATTAAAAAAATGTCAGGATTTCAAAAAATATTGACGAATTTGAAAGATGTTCCCAAAATAAAAAAGAAAAGAATGAAAAGGTAATGAAAATAATAATAATAATAAACGAACATGAAAAAAAGAAAAAAATGAAACAAAAAAGAAAACTTAAAACAAAAGGAAAGGGAAATAAAAAAGGAAAGGGAAATAAAAAAGGAAAAGCTTGAAAAATGCAAAATAAAATGGTTCATTTCCTAAACAGGTGGGGGGGGGGAATCAAAATGAGTCGGCCTATAAACTGGAGATGCGCGGGGTGAGGGGTAAGTGATAGGTCGTTACATGTCGACCGACGCTCCAAATAGGAGTTGCCGACTGCCTCGCCCAAGCGTTAGTTAGCAGATGGGCCGCACAATGTTGCAATTTCGGCAGAGCGACCCTATGTTTAACCTTTTTTTTTGGGGGCAGATTCAAATTCTTTTTTTAAAATTCATAACTTTCAAACCCTAACTTCAAATCTAAAATATTATATACAGAAATCCCTCAAAACAAATGTGTAGATTTTAAATATGCTATTATCTTGCATGTTAATCATTTCTAAAAATTCATTTTGGGATGCAATCTTAATTAATATATTCTTCATATAGGGTACTTTGGAAATGCCTATTATGTAGGTTTCCTACCCCATTTAAATGTAGTAGATATGACGGTTTGATATTCTCACAAAAGCTATTACTGGCATCATAGGTGATGTTGATTCCTACCAACTACCATATGCTAAAGGTTAAAACAGGTATATAATCATCCTCTCTATTGTGTGCAGTGCACAATAATCAACCCCTATATGATGATGTACACTAAATTGTTGATACGAGCTTTATGTAAACCAGTGTTGATTTTCATATTGTTTGAAACTGTATTCATAAAGATTTTTTTAAGAATATCGATATTGATGTCCAACCTTGAACATTTTGTATGCGTGTCCTTCATAACATTTAAACCCAAACTTCAAATATAACATGTTATATACGAAAATCCCTCAAAATATGTGTAGATTTCAAATGTGCTATTATCTTGGATGTTAATCACTTCTAAAATTCCTTATCGGATGCAACCTTAAATAATATCTTCTTTATATGGGTATTTTGAAGATGCCTATTCTATATGTTCTCTACACCGTTTAAATTTAGTAGATACGACCGTTTGAAACTATCACATAAGCTATTATTAGCACCATAGGGGATGTTGATTCCTATTAACTACCGGTATAAGATTTATGTAAACCACTGACTTAACATTGATTTTCATATTGTTTGAAATTGTACTCATAAAGATTTTTTTAAGAATATCACGTGGTCTATTTTAGTAGTTCTCCAGAAGATTGATCTAAATAGCTCTAGAATTTGAGCGCTAAGTCTTTTATGTTTAGGATTTGATTAGTTTTGGAAAGATGTATATGTCCAGGCTTTGGGAGTAGTTCGTGATGGACCAGATTTGTATTTAAAGTTTTAAACATTCCCTTGCACGACACAATGACAAGAGTGGCATGCAGTGGCAAACTCGTAGCCTTGGTATTTACCACGTCGAATGCATTGTGATCACGTGCACGCGGCCATCATCAGCGAGGGTGGGAAGAAAAATAAGTGGCAACATGGTGGGCCACCGTATTAAAATAGAGGGCGCTCACATATGTCAGGGTATCGAGTCATACTTATTTGGCTATAGTGTAATATTTTTGGAGTCATACTTATTTGGCTATAGTGTAATATTTTTGTCTCCCGCTGCAACACACGGACACGTTTGCTAGTAGTAGAGATAAGTAAGGCTTTTGCAAAAATTACGAGTTACCCAATCAAGCGCATGTTTTGTGCACGCTGTGCACTGTATTGTAGGGCAAAGCAATGGCGCTCAAGTGAAGGCCAAAGCAGCAGCTAGCTAATTTGTAGTTTAGTACATGTCTTCGTACCAATGTTTATACCCAAACAGATCGTAGTCTTCCTCCTCGTAGTTGTTGTCTTCTTGGACTGCTTCTTCCTCCTCATCGACGTGGCTGTGGGAGTGAGGGACGGAGCTCCAGGGGCTATCGTCCAGGATGCTACGGAACCGACTCCGCAAGAACGTGACGGCCTCGTGCACCGCCGCCTGCTTCGCTTTGTTGGCTGACCCCTTCGTGAACCTCTCTACTCATGGTCGTCAGTTATTCCTGCTGTCTTAGGGAGGATGATCCGCACGGTCACGGTGACGCCTTCTTCGTCGCCCTGGCCGCGGGTTCTGTATGAGGGCGGGCAGCTTGCTCCCAGACAGTTGGCCACGTTCCAAAGCAGGAGCTCCGCCTCCGGCAGAGATGCCCGCAGCGGTGGTCCAATGGCGCTGCTCTGCGGGAAGCGCTGTGCCGTGACGCACCGCCAGGTCCCCACCGCGGTGGTGCTGGGCCCGTATGCGCGGAGGCAGCCGTTGCGCACGTCGTAGGATTGGATCACCCGGAAAGACGGGCGGCCGTAGGCCGCCAGAAACGACGCGTTCTTCTCGTCGTCGACGAAGCAAATCTGGTTCTCTCTTATCTTGCTGCCTGAAGCGGCTGCGTCGTCGGCCGCAAAAGCGTCGCAGCAGGCGTCACCGACGAAGATCGCATGCCCGTCAAAGTCCTTGACTGGCGCCGGCAGCTTCGCCTTCTCGCCGATGAGCGTGAACACACCGATTGCGTTTGTGAAGTGCGTGCACCCGGGCATGCGGGTCCTCCCGAAGCACCTGCCGACCATGTGCAGCCTCCCATGGAGGACAACCAGGTGCAGCTTGGCATTGTCAAATCGCTCCGTTACATTCGTCAGGGGCGGCATGCTCCATCGCGTGTCAGGGCGCTCTTGGAGTTGGAGGAGTTGGTCTTCCTTAAAGACGTGGAGGCGGGCTTCTGAGTCAAGGGCATGGAGTTTCCCCTCGAAGAAGATGATGTCTTGGAGCTTGAACGCATTAGTCAGGATCTGCCAAAAGCGCCCTTGCCGTCGTCGCCTCCTCAGGTGGCAGACGACAATCTTACTGCACATGCTATGATCGTCGTGGTCTTCAATCTCAACAATGGCAGCCACCGTGCAGCTCTTGGTGTCCGGCGCGGATGACAGGACGAACTTAATCATCGGCTCTTTCGTCCGCCGCGGCAGCTTGATCCGCTCCTTGGTAAAAGCGTTGAGCAGGAAGGGGCGCCCTGAAATCGGCGGCACGAGGGCGAGCCAGTCGCCGAATGAGCCTCGACAGGTGGCAGCGGCGGCGTCCTCAGGCAGCGGGACGCGGTAGATGGCGCCGTCGTGGAGACTGACGCAGTGCCCGGGTGCGACGAGCCATGGCATTGGAGGGCGCGGGTGGGCGAGCTCGGCGGCGCGCCATGTCTGGCACACGCCGCGGAAGCTGGTGCGATCGCGAAGGGCTGGGGAGGGGACGGTCGCGGTGAGACGGACGAGGATGGTTGCAAGCAGGTCGTGCGGGAGGTCGGACCACGGACGGCGGTGGCGCCCCGCTCGTTTCTTCGCCGGTAGCATCTTGATCGCCGCCACGCAACGCAAGGCTCAAAAGAGATCTTGTCGAGCAACTCGCCTGGAACCATCAAATAAATAGGAGTATGTTTGGGGACAACACGTAACTACGTATTGCTCCTATTAAACGTGATTTGTTTGGTAGGGATACGCCCGGTGAAGAGTCCATTGTAATATGGAACTGGATCCTCTAACATACACAAGAGATGTTAGAAAAGCTGCAGTACCTAAGTTTCCTTCTGTTAATCCATAGGGGATGCTACACGTCGGTCGGCGGATCTTTTTAAAAGATCCGCCGCCTCGACGGTCGTTTGATTCGGCGTTATCCAGCGGCACGGGTCTTTCCTCACCATTGCAACAAATGCATTTTTGCAGGATCCTTCTTTGCAACAGACCATATGTTGCAGAAACATTCGCAATAGAGATTCTGTTACAGAAATTTTTTTGTCTTTTTTTTTGCAACATGGGCGTTGTTGCGGAACGACTTTTGCAACACAAATGATGTTGCAGATTTCTTTTTGTCTTAATTTTCTAAAAACATGGATGTTGTTGCGAAAGGATTTCTGCAACACAGATGATGTTGCAGAAAAAGTGTTAAGGTGGCAGAGGCACGCGTCACGCACGGACTGAGTTATGTGGTGCCACGAATCAGGTGTTTTGCAGTAAGATGTACGTTGTGCACCGTCAGATGGAACTTGGATCTGGCGGCTGCACGAGTGGCGGAACGCTACGTGTGATCGGCCGGCTGATGCTAATCATTTCCCATATAATTAAGGCTAAGATAACTTAAATTAATTTTTAAATTACAGATCTAGTTCATAGTAATTACATACAAACAAGTTGATGGTGAGATAAAATTAACTTTGGAATTTTTTATATCTACAGTAATTACCAAAACTCCAAAAGTAAATAACCTGCTAATAGTCTGTAACATTCCTTCTTCATTTTACACTAGATGAGCACTGTAGCACCATGATTTCCCCTCTCTAAAAAAAGAGTCCAAGAATTGATGCAAAAAGAAAAAGTCCAAGAACTCATCCTGACTCGATTTTGTTTGGGACCTGAACTCAAACATTATTTTCTCAACCTTTTTATTTGATGTTTTCCCATCTCTGTCCATTGGTTGTTTCAGGCCTTTGGGCCGTTTTCTTTATTTCAAAAAATAGACTTCGGCACAATACACAAGGAAATCCTTTTATAAAAAATATAAAAAAAAACTGGTGACAAAAGATGTACCCAAATGATAAGTGCCATACGTGTGGCATGAGCACTCCGGCCCTATTTTTTTTACAACTAAAGTTGTCATTCAAAAAGAAGAAGAAAAACTGAAAATTATCATCCGAAAAGAAGTTGCCATGCTTGATAACTAAAGTTGTCATCCTCGTGTCAGTAAACTTACCATAAAATAGTTCAGAGTTGTCATGTGTTCATGACACACACGTGGCACTTATCAGGGTCCAAAATGTAACCTAAACAACACACACTGCAAGCGGTACGGTTGCGCCAGCGAGCAAGAGTACATGAGTAGCCAGACTCCAGCAATTCACCCCCTGTGTCGACACTGTGCGAGCTCACGTCTTCAAAAGGAACCATTGGACCTTGCCGCAAAGCCCTCGCCCAACTGTCATCGGAGAGGGCCACCTGCCCTCTCGCTCCGGATCGAGGAGTAGTACATGCCAATAGCATTGCCGACACAGTTGCATGGAAAAGATAAGAGACCAACTGGACCATCCAACATTGGAACCCAAGAGACTCAAGGTACAATCCAAGCATGCCCTAAGACGGCATCCCACTGCAACCGAAAGGTACCAGAGCTCCACCGCAATGCACCCAATAGGGTAACGACGTAGAGCATCGCCCCCTCCGAGTCTAAAGGAATGAACTTGGGTTTTCAACTTGAACCCTGGAACAGGGAGGGAAATCACGACGACGCCCTCAAGAGGGTTGTGAGACATGCACTCGTGTTTATTCTTTATTTTTGTAAAAGCAATCCTAACCTTTTATTTTGGTGTGTGCTGCAAAACATGCTTCATGCTTTTAATCGTGTAGTGTCCAAATCATAGAGTAGGTGGCTTCTTAACATTCCTATATGCAGCAATAGAAATAGAAGAGGTGATTCTAATTTTGTGAACGGTGTCGTGGGCAGATAGAAAATGTCACATCCATATTGACCAAGCAGAAGTAGGCAATCCCTGAACAAAAAGTATAGTGTTCTACCAATTGTCCAATTCAATATAAACTGATGTGTTTTATTTGGATCATAAGCTATCTAAAAGAGTGATCCCCTCTACTTTTAATTGTCTCAACATGCATGCTTTCACATCATTAAAATTGTTATAGATGTTAGATTTACTATCTAGATCAACTAGCATTCATCCGATATACGCATGGGAATCCTCTATCATGCAACATGCATTATTGGATTCTAAGTGTGTTTTAAATCACATTGGATTTAATTGTGACATAAACCACTATCATTTCCTAGCCATGCAACCATGCCACGTCAACATGTCATCCATGCAAGTTATAAGTTACATTTTTTGCATTAGCATATGCATGCAATACACATCATCAGTTCATGCATGTAAGCCATCAGTTAACTTTTTGCATTTTTTTGTGCTCGCATGGACATGGTATATGTGGACGCTTGGAGCACACCTATATAGTTGATGCTTCACTTTTTCTTTAGAAACGGCACTCGTTTTCTCTGTTGCTAAATAACTACAACGCACTACCTATTTTTACTACATACAACGGTGCCACATCAGTAAGCCATACATGTAACTTATAGGTTACATTTTTTGCATTACTATGTCCATGCAGCACTGCCCTCTCATATCATGTTCATGCATTTAAGTTATCAATTAATTTTCTAGCACTAAGTTTTGTGCTCTCATGGGTGTTGGGCGCTTGGTGCATATACCTATGTAGTTGATCTTTTAATTTTTTTCAGAATGACACTCTTTTAGTTGCAATCTATTTTTTTCTATTTTACACATGCTTTTGTTATATGCTTCATAATTTTTAATGTTTTTAAAGTGTATATCAAGAAATACTCTTAAATTTTATTTTTGTTAGTTTTAGTTCTTTATGTAGCACCTAATTATGCATTTCATTTTAAAAAAATTGCCAAAACAACGCATGTGGTATCATCTAGTAGAATGAATATGTAAGAGCTGAAAATCACAAGGGCACTTATCTCTGGAAAGGCATCCTACTGAGATAAAGGTACACTGGGGTGATATCCCTTCCCTCATAACAATTTAATTTATAATGAAGACAAAAAAAGCGAAAACACAAATATATCGAGTAATATGGCTCCAATCTGCAACCCAACTTTAGTCCCACAAATTTCATAATAATAATAATAATAATAATAATAATAATAATAATAATAATAATAATAATAATAATAATAATAATAGCAAAGCCACATTAGGGCATCTCCAACGCTGACTCGCAAATTTCCTCCTGCATCCGTCCGCGGACACGGTCAGTCTGCAGACACGGATGCGGGAGCCGGCCATCCAACACTGTCCGCATACATCCGGGCCCAATTTTTTTTAGGTCCGCACGCTCAAATAGCCGCATATATAGTCTAGAATAGTACAAATGTTCAAATGCAATAGTAGTTCTAATTTAAAACAGTTCAAATATTACACTCCAACATTGTTCTCCCCTTTAACTTCCCATAGATCATCAATCATATCTTACTTCAGTTGCTCGATGACGAATTTGTTGATGCATTTCAACAAACTCTTCCAATGTGGACGAATTCTGGTCTGAAAAAGTTCGATAGGATCACCAATGTTCTCAAATTCAAGAGTTGCAGCAACATCCTCACCCTCATCCTCCACGATCATTTTGCGCATGATCACACAACAGGTCATCGCCTCCCACAAGGCGTCCAGATGCCATTGTTTAGTAGGTCCACGAAAAACTGCAAAACATGCTTGCGTGGTGGAGCGGCGACGAAGGCAAGAGAGAAAACAGAAGTAGAGAAAATGTGAGGGCGAAGGCGCGGGGTTCGGGAGTAGTTTTGGTGGGGTTTTGGATGGGCCGGGGGTGTCGAAGTCCTACGTGGGTGTTGTCTGGACTCCCGCAACCCCCCCCCCCCCTCCCCCCAGTTTCTCTCTGATTTGCGGGGAAAAGTATGTTCTAACCGCTCGACGGACCGATACAAATCCGCATTGAATGGTAAAACACGTCCGAACGGTTGCGAGCGGTTTGAGGGTCCACATTGGAGATGCCCTTAGGAGTGAACATGTCAGTATTTTAAAAGACTTCAAATGTAATAGTAGAGCAAAAGGCTAGTATCAGTCTTCAACCATTTCTATTTGAACTAAATTCATAACAATTATATTCTCTTTACTTGTATTTCTACTCAAAGCGGAGTTTCTGTCCGTTCGTTCCAAAATTACCCCGAAAATGGCCATAAATTACTCACTATGCCATTCATAAGTGAACAAAACGATTCAATATTTTCTTTCAAAGTCGCCGTCGGCTTTGGTTGTTGGTTCTTATACGGTGATACCCTTAAATATCACAAGCGCACAAGCACCTCAGTAGCTAAGGCCTCACTCCTCCACCCTGAAGACCCGAATTCGATCCCAGGCTCAACCCTTTTTCTCTTCCCTTTCTCTCTGAATAGGAAGCGCTCATTTTTTTACCTTTTATTTTTCTCATTTTCGTTTTTGTTTTTCCTTCATTAAAATAATTCTGGATTTCCAAATTTTAAAAAGTTGCAAGTTTTTAAAAAAAGTTCGAGTAATCATAAAATGTTCATGAATTCAAAATTTTTTGGTAAATCATAAAATGTTCGCAGGTTCAAAAAATGCTTGTGAGTTTTTTTGAAAGAAAAGGTAGACCATGATCTACCTTATGCATTCAAAATGGGACAAAGCCCGAATTACAAAAGTCAAATTACACGAAGGTGGCGTAATTGCTGCGTCAAAGCAGCCGGCCGTCACCAAGCCTATATGGAGTGGGGAGAGAAAAGAGGGGGGGGGGGGGGGGGGGGTGGGGGGGGGGGCGAGAGAAAACATCAGCGAAGTTACATAGTTGGATCTTATTTTCTTCGCTTTTGGCACGATTGCTCCATAGCATGAGAAGTTGTGCAATCTCATTGAACGCTCTAGCACTGGTCCAATGTTATGGAAGACCTGACCATTTCTGGCTGCCCACAAGGTCACAGCGCATGCTGCAACAACGATATGCCACAACCTGCCATATGCAGGAGGTTCAGGTGCTAGCAGAAACTCAGTTAGATTAGTTGATCTTCTTGCGCTGCCCTGTGTGTCAGCGCATTCCCATACTGCATCAGCTAGCCTGCAGAAACTATAGACCATTTGTTTTTCACCTGCTCAGCAGCCGCTTTGATGTGGAGCATTTTGAAATGCTCCTTCAATTTGAAAACGACCCCTGAGAATGTAGAAGATTGCTTTGGGAGATGGGTTAAAACTTTTGTTAAACAGGAAAAGAAATTGGTGTTAGTGGGGATTTCAGCAATGTTGTGGGCCATTTGGAAAACTAGAAATGCAATTATTTTTTAGAATAAAAAATGTACTGATCCAATGATACTGATCAGATATATAACACACTGGATTGTGGCTTGGTCGATTTTGCAGATAAAGGAACAAAACAAAAAGGAGCTGGAGCTGGGATCAAAGCTTCTCGAGCAGGTAGCAAGTGAAGTCTTCAAAGCGTCGCAAGGATGGAGATTCAACGTCCCCAGGCTGGAAAGTTGATCTACATCGGCTTCTCTGCTGTGGAGTCATGCTGTAGTTCCTCCTTCCTTGTCATTTCAGTCTTTGGTCTTAGGATGTCGATGCTCGATGATGTGTTGCTGGAACTGTATGCAGTCCTGTGGTCCTTGTATATTTTGGAGCTTGGCTAGATGTTGGTAGCGTTCTCCTCATGTGGGGGCGCTTGGTCTTAGAAGTTCCCATCTACTGGAGCTCTTCTAGCTCCTGGTAGTGGGTTCATGCTCTTTTCTTTATTTTCCTGTATCAAAACGACTTCGGGCTTGGTTTCCCTTAATGGAAATCGGAAGGGGGAAACCCTTCTTTGACAAAAAAAAAATCTGAGGATTATGTGGAAGCTACTTTCTGTGGCAGGACATAAGTCGCAGCCATTGTGCGTTGTGATTGACGTCCAGTTTTTCCTGAGAATATTGTCCCTCGTATTCAATCTTCCCCGTAGTGCAAGCCAGAGAAAGACCTGGTATTTGTTGGGTATCATGCCGTCCCAGATTTTTGGAGCAATTGGACAGTGGACCCCTCTGAATGTGAGCAACTCATAGAAGAAAGTTGTAGTTACTTTACCAGTTCTCATAACAGGGCTTCTGAGATCTTTGTTAGAGGGGGCCGGATGAATGCCAATGAGCAGAGCAAGCAGCGTCTCCAACTTTCTTGTGGCTATTGCAGTCAGGTTGGGATGTAGCTTGATATTCCATTGCCCATCGTTGAACTGAGAGGCGACAGTGCAGCAAGGTGTTTGCGAAAAAGAGAAAAGTATCAGGAAAGAGAGATTCAGTCTTGCATATTCTAACCACCAGTCATACCAGAAGGAAATTCTGGATCCGTCTCCGAAGGCACACTTTGTGGACTCGATCACTATTTTCATAGCAGTTGATAAACATCTCCATGTGATAGTATCTCGACAATGCTTAACCATAGGGATGGTACGCTGGTAGTATTGCAAAGCAAACCAGTCATAACATGGTACTCCACTTGATTGC
Organism: Thinopyrum elongatum; assembly: GCA_011799875.1. Lineage (NCBI taxonomy): Eukaryota > Viridiplantae > Streptophyta > Magnoliopsida > Poales > Poaceae > Thinopyrum > Thinopyrum elongatum. The sequence continues at coordinate 507,400,451 of CM022302.1, read as the reverse complement.
AGAACGATGTACGTGAGTTTGCATATCATGGAAAAGTTGTGAGCTCGAAGGTCTCGGATCCCCAACCCTCCATTGGCCGTTGGCAGAGCGTGACATAATCCCAGGCCACAAGGCATTGTCCACCAGATGCTTTGTGCTTGCCTTGCCATAAGAAACCTCTCAGGATTTGTTCTAGCCTGTCCAAGGACTGCTTTGGCCAAAGAAAGCATGCCATGTACTAATTTGGGATAGTAGCCAGGACGGAGTTGATAAGGGTGAGCCTCCCTCCCCAAGAGAGGAAGGTAGCCAGCCATCCTGACAGCCACTTATCAACTTTGTCGATTACAGGCATAGGCAAGCCATGGGTAATCTTACTTGTAGACAGTGGTAGACCCAAGTAGGTGCAAGGGAATGAGGATATCTGGCATTGAAATAGCTCTGCCACTCTCTAACAAGTGTCCTCGTCCATGCATATGGGAACAAAAGTGCTTTTGTTGGAATTGATGTGTAGCCTAGTGAAATCCGAGAAAATGTTAAGCACCATTTTGATGGTCAAAGCCTGCTCATGTACCCTTGATCAGGATGACGGTGTCATCTGCGTACTGCAACACCGGGAAGGGGCGATGCGTCGCGAGTGGATGCTCCAGGTTACCCTGGTTGTGTTCTGCAACACATAATTATTGTAGGAGATCAGCCACGAGGATAAATAAGTATGGTGATAAGGCGTCCCCTTGGCGTAGCCCACTCTACATCGTGATCTTCTCCCCTAGACGGCCATTAATGAGAACCCTCGAGGAGCTGGAGGAGAGTAAACACTTGATCCAACCCATCCACTTGTCCCCAAAACCCCTTGCGGCGAGGATTTTGAGAAGGGCTTCCCAACTAATCCTGTCAAAGGCTTTTCTGAAATCAAGCTTCAGGACAATCATGGGCATGCGTCTCTTCCTTGCTTGCTGCACGAGCTCAGCTGCCAGTAGGAAATTCTCAATAATGCTTCGTCCTGGAAGGAAACCTGATTGCAATGAATGTACTAGAGACGGAATCAAACGCTGTAGTCTATTAGCAAGGACTTTGGAAACCAGCTTGGGAAGGCTATGAACAAGAGAAATGGTCCTGAAGTCCTTGATCTCAACAGGTGCCTCCTTGAGCACGATATGAGCATGATATGCGCTATATTGATTCCTTGAAAATTAGCTCGGTTGTAGTAGAAATCGTGGAATAGCTGGAGGAGATCCTCCTTGAGCACTTCCTTGAAAGACTTATAAAATTCATTTGTGTATCCATCCGGGCCAGGACTTCTGTGATTAGGTGATTTGTCAATGGCTCTGACGATCTCTCCCCATGAAAAAGCTTCTTCTAAGGCTTCCAAGTTAACCTGCTCATATATGGAACTTGCAGAGTGAATTGCAAAAAACCACCACATTGAAGCAGTGTTTTGCAGAAAAGACTCTTCTACGAATTTGTGCCAGAAAACACTGATTTTGGTCCTAATCTTTTGCAAAAACCACTGATCCTTCTGTTCGGGCATTTTAACTGCGATTATGACATGTGGGTCCCGCAGTTGATGACGTGGCGTAACGGTTCACGGTAGATGACGTTAGATGAGGGCTTTTCCAAATTTACAAAACAATCCCTGCAATTTTACATAGACAACCTTCAATCGAAAAACAAAAAGCAATCATCCCCAAAATGGATTTTTGGCTGCCGAAGTAGGAGCCGAGGGCCTCGAGCTCTTGGGCTGCTGCGAGCTCACCTCGCCCGGACCAACGCATCGCCGCGGTGCTGCTGCGCGCCGCAATTCCACCGCCGCATTCCGCGCCGGCCGGCCCCAAGCCGTGCGACCCCGCCCCGGGCGCGAGCAGCTGCGGTCGCGCCTCCCCATGGCTGGATCCGCCCGCGGCGGGGCTAGACCTCCACGCGGCGCCGACGGAGGAAGGCGTAGGGCGCGACGGCCCTGCGCGGCGGCGGCGGCGCGTCCATCTGCTCCACGACCGGGAGCACGGAGGGCAGCGGGGGATGGGTACGGCGAGCCCGAGCGGTCCCCCGAGGCACCTCGCCTCCCGCGGCGGTGCCGGACCTCGGCCGACCCTGGAGCGCCTCCGCGCCGCGCCGGCGGAGGAAGGCGGAGGGCACGACGGCCCTGCGCGGCGGCGGCTCATCCCTCTTCTCCGGGACCGGGAGCAGGACGGGCGACGCGGGATCGGGGTAGGGGGGAATTGTTCTTCGGAGGGAGGGGATCTTTGTGAAAAATACCAGTCTACTGAGAACCGTTATACCACGTCATAAAAAACGGGCCCCACTTGTCATAATAGAGGTTAAAATGCCCGAACAGAAGGATCAGTGGTTTTTGCAAAAGATTAGGACCAAAATCAGTGTTTTCTGGCACAAATTCGTAGAAGAGTCTTTTCTGCAACACACTGCTTCAATGTGGTGGTTTTTTGCAATTCACTCGAACTTGCATCAATGGTTGGGAGGGAGAGTAACTGCTGCTCAAATATTGAAGTGAAGTAATCTGTCGCAATATAAAACTTGTGACAGTCGTCAAAGAACTCAATATTATCCCTTGTGAGCATCCTGATCCTATTCTTCCGATGATGGCAATTTGCGGCAGCGTGGAAGAAGCTATTATTCTCATCTCCTAGCACACAATTTCTGATTTTTGCACGCATCCTCCATGTTTCAGTTTGCCATATTATCATCCGATGTGCTTGGGCAGTGGCGAATTTTCTCAAAGAGAATTCCATAGCTGAGAGGTTTCTTCTTTCTTCTACAGCGTCTAGATATTGCATGACATGCTTCCAATTCTGTAGAAGTAATTACAAACTGGACTTGGACCTTGCCCACTTCCTAATTAGTGCTCGGGTTCGCCTGAGCTTGAAATTCAACAAGGATGTAATGGATGCAAAGTTTCTGGTGCCCTTAGTGAGCCCACTGTGAATAACCTCTCGTGCTTCCTGAATGTGTAGCCAGTGATTCTCAAACCGGAAACATTTACTTCTGTTGCTCTGTCTGTTAAAGTCAACTGCAATGGGGATGTGATCTGAAGTTGTTGCAGCGACGGTTGTCGCCTCCGTGTTCAGAAAACCTAGGTTCCAGTCCGCGTTCACAAGGACTCTGTCAAGTTTAACTAAGGTGGGATCCCTTCTCTTATTTGACCATGTATATGTTCTGTTGGTAATGTCGATGCCATCAAGGGCATTCTCTCTAATCCAGTCGTTAAAGATGTCCATCACAGCCCAGTTTTTCCGTCCCTTTGATTTTTCATGTGTAAACCTGTACATATTAAAATCTCCAAGAAGAATCCATGGTCCCGTAGCTGATTCATCAGCTTGATCAAGCATGTGGAAGAAATCGGGCCTCTCTGTATCATCACATGGGGCATAGACAGTTGTCAGGCAGAAGGAGTTGTTGTCACTGACCGAACTTAAGTTTACTGAAATGCAGTCTTGGCTTCTGAAGATCTCAGTGGCAGACACACAATCTTTGTCCCAAGCGACCAGAAGGCCACCAGCAGAGCCAGTAGCCGGCATGAAGTAGAAAGATTTGAGGTTGGAGGGAAGAAAAGAGCTTGCTTTTGTTGCGTCCACCGCCTGAAGTTTGGTTTCCTACAAGCATATAACATTCATGTGGCAAGACAGAATTGCATCCTTAACTAACTTGCATTTGTCAGAGTCACCAAGGCCACGCACATTCCAGTTCAAAATCCTCATGGGAACATTGAGCCAAACACATATGAAGAAAAGACAGGCAAAACGCTGTGATGAGGCAGATGCAAATGCTTGTGAGTTAATAAAACTGTTTGCATATTATAAAAAAAATCATGACTTAAAAAAATATTCAGGAAATAAAAAAATATTCATGATTTTGAAATAATGATCGTGTATTCAAAACATATTCAAGAATTAAACAAACATTAATTTACAGAAAATGTTCACAAAAATTAAAGAAAATCTAGAATTTCAAAAATTCTTCCCCAATTTCAAAGAAGTTCATTGATTCAAAATGTTCGTTGAGTCAAAAAATGTTCATGAATTCAAAAACTGTTCATCCATTTCTAAAAATGTTCGTCTAAAGTAAACAAATATTTGTGAATTTTATTTTTCTAGGGGTATTTAGGGTTACACATGATCGGTTGCCAACTTGGAGTAAACATGCCGATAATTGGAACTATTCTTGATGTATACGCCAAGTCTTCGACAGTGTCCGTTTTGATCACGCCTGGGTTCAAGGTTTTCGGTGTCCTTTCTTGCTGAAATTAGCGGGCCGTAAGCTCGGCCCAGGGACTATGGGCCAACTAGGTTGGCACCTCTAGTCCAGAACACCGTCAATACTAAAAGATGTGAGACTAGCACAAAACTCACACCGAGCCAGTGCACGAAGGTGCGAGCGAAGACAGAAGGTTTTGCAAAAATACGTGTTAGCGACAGCAGTCTGTAGAGACCAAGGTAATTACTTGAGGACTTCATCGTTGGAGATACATGACATCCGTGATTCAACAATACTTGAAAGCCATTGCGTGCAGAGAGGCACTCTCTAGTAGACGATCTGCTGTGCAAAACTTCATTGTTGCTTCAGATTCTAAGCAAGTTGTAGAAGACATTTAGATGGGAACACAAGAGAGATATGGTAAGTATCATTAGTGAGATTAAGCTTCATGCTACTAGTTTTACTAGTTGTAATTTGATTTTTAAAGGTAGAGAGTCAAATAAAGAGGCTCACAATCTAGCTAAGTTTTCACATTCGTTAGGTCAGGGACGCCACGTGTGGCTGGTTCAACCCGAGATATATTCCACACTCGGCATTTGAACAATAAAACTTAGTTTTACCTTTAAAAAATATACTGTGTTTTAAATTTAGAGTTGATATTTTTTTTCCTGGTATTGTGTATTCACCGGTCTTATATGCCCTGTATGTATTTTCTTCTTTTTGTAGAACCTTCTGAAATTGTTGATCAAATGCACCGGTGGTACACAAAGAAGAACCTTACGGTATATGCCCTGTAAGTTGTTCCCACTTCCCTTTGTAGACTGTAATAAATACATATGATGCTCTTAAGCTACTCTTTAAGACAGTATTATAGGAGTATATATATTTGATAAAACAACTTACCTGTACGCGAGGACCATATACCGTAAGCATACACACACGGTTTAACCAAAAGGAAATTTACAAGATTATACAGTGTAAACAGATGAGAAACTCGAAACAAACAACACTGTTTGTTCACGTAAACTTGAGCCTAGATACAGGCTCCTCCAACACGCAAGTGAGCTAGGTGAACTAGGCTCACGTTGTATGGTGGAATTTTATTGTATCGTATCGCCATCTTATTATTGATTCTGCAACGGTGGTCGACCGGCACCTCCACTCTCAGAACTCAGAAGTGGCGGCCGCGGGCTCTGCTCAGCGCTCAGTGCTGGCCTGGGAGCTTCTCCTTGATCTTGTCCATGATGCCCTTCTTCTCGCCGGTGTCAGTGCCGTGCTGCCCGTAGGCGCCGCCGGTGCCGTGCGTCCCCGTGCCGGTCATCCCGGTGTGGCCCTGCTGCCCGTAGGTGCCGCCGGTGGCCGTGGTGCCATGCGCACCGGTGCCGGCCATCCCGGTGTGACCTTGCTGTCCGTAGGTGCCGCCGGTGCCGGTCATCCCAGTGTGACCCTGCTGCCCGTAGGTGCCGCCGGTGCCGGCCATGCCGGTACCCTGCTGTCCGTAGGTGCCGGCGGTGTGCTGCTGGTCACCGTGGCCACCAGGGAGCTTCTCCTTAATCTTCTCTTTGATGCCCTTCTTCCTTCTCCCGCCCATGCCATCGTCCTCGGACTATCACGACGAACGAGAAAAATCAGTACACCAAACACTAACCATGTATGCAAGAAGTAGTGTATATACGCACCGAGCTGGAGCTGGAGCTGCCGGAGCGGTGCAGGATCCCACGGCCAGTCTGGTGCTCGTCCCTCATGGGCTGGTAGTGCCCGCCAGCGGCCGCGCCAACGCCAGGCCCGCCCGTGCCGGTGCCGACGCCATGTCCGGCCACCGGGTTGCCGTACTCGTCGACGCGGCCGTGCTGCTGCTGTCCCTGGTACTCCATCTTGCGCTGCGCTGAACTTGTCACACGGGGAATGAAAATCTTGTGCTGCTGTTCACTTCTCTTGGCCCGTACACTTTGTTGTGTAAGCAGGTGCAGCACGAGGTACTATTTATAAAGCCGTTTGCAGCGAGGGGATAAAGATCGTTGGATCGATCAGACCGATGAAGTGCCACGCTAGGCGGTACGTGTGCTCGCGGGAGTGGGTCGTGGGGCGGGTAGCGGTGACTGATGACTAGCCCATAAGAGAGGCCGGACGTGTGCAGGCGCTGTGCGCGTCCGGGTTGCCACGTCTCAGCTCGTTCTCGAAGCAGAAGTGATGACACACAGGGGAGGGAGAGGATGAGAGCTATCTTTCGTCCGGGAAGAAGACAATCTGAGAAACTCATCGGCTCGCAAAGGTCGACTTGTTTGCTTCGAGCAAATGACAGCTCGAAACTCTCGGTCGGCGTGTAACACGAACGAAAGTAACTGCTACTCTGTTCCGGTGCATAAGGTCTACGCGTACTTCTATATCGTCAATTTAAGTCACTAGATATGTTTTTTTTAACACAGTACAGACACAAGTGCTCATACACTCACCCTTTGAACGCGCATATGCATACCCTATCCTTATGAACACCTCTGAGAGACTGAGCCGGCATATCATTTTAAGATTTACGAAGTTATCGTAGGCGCCTCGTCGTCGACGGGAACGTCTCCTCCCACTGAAAGGGCATCGCTGGAAATTCTGAAATAAATCCAAGAATAATGTGAGCATCAGGACTTAAACCCTGGTGGGCTGAGAATACCACTGTCCCTTTAACCATCCAACTACAGGTTGGTTCGCTCACTAGATATGTTTTATATGTAATAAAACATACTCCGATAACACATTCGCACATGAATGCAATGATATGCTTTTCATGGACGTATAACACATTTGTATAGGTAGTCAAATTGATGAGTTAAACTACGCGCACGTCCCATGCACCGAAACGGAGGAAGTAGATTAAGCATATAGGAGGTTACTGTTATATATCAGAGAAGTTAATTATCTTCGTTGTAGAAGAGCCTAATTTGATTGAACAAAGTTATATCGGTTTCTAAAAATGGTATTATGAGATAAAATTATTACATTGCTAAATTTTTTCTTCGATAGAGGGCTATTGCTCTCCCTTAAGCTGAGGCTGAGGCCCTTAGTTTTACATATTCAGAAGAGTAACAACAACAAGAAGAAAATGGCTAAGGGTTTCTCGAACGCCGACCCTAAAACCATCCACATAAGTTCGGACCAACGCTGATCCTAAAACCGTCTGCATATGTCCGGACCACGCGGTCCGGACGTGTTTTGCCATTCAACACGGTCCTGTATCGGTCTGCTCGACGGTCCGGATGCATTTTTTCCTTCAAACTGGAGACAAACTAGAGGGGCTTTGTGGGCGTCCGGACCGCTGCCACGTCCGCATCTGACTACCCTGGGCCACCAAACAACCCACCCACCTCTCCCGCGCTTTCTTTCCGATGCACGCGCCGGTCCCTGTGCTGCATCGATGCCGGCCCAGAGCACGCAACAGCCGACATTGATGCCGCGTAATGTGACCGTACGAGAGGTCGGCGCTGACCGACGATACCTCTCGGGATTCGCCACTTCAATGCGAACGCAACTTTCGAACGAACCAACTCCGGCCGTTGCACCATATTGAAGCGGCTAACTTTCCTTTCGCATGGCCTGGCCGCAACTTTATAAGCCGTGCTACATCCAGATTGCACTCACCGCGTCACTCCACACGTCCTCCTCTCCCCTCTCTTCGTCCACAACTCCGGTGATGGGCAAGTCGTTGGCCTTGGCAGCGACAGGCGGCGGCTCCGGAAGATCTTGGCGACACCGCCCTCGAACTCTGGGGTCGTCGTCCTCATCAGCGAGCCGCTCCTCGACGAAGGCGGAGATCATCATCTCCTCTGGCGAAGAGGAGGACCAGCCACGACAGCAGTAGTCGGCGTCGACAACGCAGGGCGCGGTGTACGCCGCCACGGACGAGAAGTGTGAGCAACAGATGAAGGCGATAATCTGTCGCTCTTTCCTCCATATGAACGGCCCGATGGCGCCACCGAAGATGCTCCTCCACGTGAAGCCGTAGCCCACGTCCCCTCCGCGCTCCCCCCGTGCAACCGCGGGTCTAAATCCAACGCCGCGTGAAGGAGGACCCCCTCTCGCGACCGCCCTAGCGCGTCAAGGAGGATCGGCTCTCTCCGCCTCCCAGACGCCTGAAGGAGGAGCGATGCTCTCCGCAACCCCGTCGCGTCAACGAGGAGTATCGATCGCCGCCACCCCTACCCCATGCAACCGTCACGAACGCGCGCGGCCGCATTCGCCACTACCTCGGTGGCGGCATCAGTTCGTTGTCCCAGAGCGCCCTAACGCGGCAGGAGTACGTCGCGTAAAAATTATCCTAGTTTAAATGAATATCGTCTGGTTTGTTCGAGTTTGAATCAAATTTGTTTATTTTCATTACAATTCATTTGAAATGTAACCAGACATATGTGGATAGCTTTGGATGGTCGGCTCCCACATCCGTGTCCGCAGACTGGTCCATCCCTGTTCGCGGATGGATGTGCGAGAAAATTTGCGGGTCAGCATTGGAGATGCCCTAAAACAAGCACAAGGTACAACACAGGAGACAGACAAGAAAGTTTCAAAGGCTAAATCATTCATCGAGGGGGACTTCGAAGCGCAAGGTACCTTCCTAGTGACGGCCTCCCCTTATGGAGCTCGGTGGGAACCTGTGCCCTTGCGGTGCGACTCTTGCCGGTGCTGCTCCAGACCCGACAACTCTAGACCTACATTTTCCAGGGTTGATGGGTTGCCGGTGTCTCTTCCGGTGTGGGGCCAGCCTCAGCGCTCTCTAGAGGTTGTGTCTCCTCCAGCCTCTAGAGCTTGCTGGTTTCCTTGCGAGCTTGGCCCCGACGGCCCAAATCTGCGTCTCCTCCAGATTTTGGCATGTCGGCATCACTGATCGTTGTTGCTTCCCCTGCATCGCCTCCCCAACCCCGACCACCTCGCTGCCCCGTCCCCCGTCATGTCCAAGGCTCGCATGTCCAACGCAACTCCCCTTCGTGTGGTGGTATTCGATCTATGCTTGACTTCTGACTCCCGGTTCCTAATCATGTGGCTATGGCATTGAGTAGACCTAGGCCATGGAGAAATCCCTCCTAGGCTTGCCGGTGCTGGCAGCGGTGATAGTTGCAAGTGTTTCCCCCTCCTTGGAGGGGTTGTCAGGGCCTCTCTACGCCCCTCTTCGAGCACCAGGGGAAGCCTTAGGTCTGATTCTTTGGATCGGGCGATGATGGCGCCACGACGTCGTTATCCTTCTTGAAGGAGTCATCCTATGTGCTCGTGGCATCCTCGGTGATGGACTTGTGGTTGTCGATCGTCACGCTGGTTTGGACTGCTTCTCAAGTTTGGGAGTTTAGTTGTGTAGTTTTCTTGTTCGGGCTGAGCATCACTTGTCTCTTTCCTCTGGGCGGCGTGTTCACTCCATCTTGCATTTGTGCATGGGTTGTATCCTCGCTTGTATTCATTCCGCTTTATTCTATCAATGGAAAGATACACAAGCTTTGTGTATTTGCGAAAAAATCATCGACCGCGATACAAAATGTCAACGCGGCCCAACAACCTCCCAGGAATGCTTGTAGGGAACACATTCACCACCTCTCGCTAGTTCATGAAGAAATAACCCCTATGCTCGATGCTCCGCTCAGGCCTATGTCCGAGAACGAAGGGTCGCCGCCTTGGCTTGAAGGTTGCTGCATAGTCTCTCAATGTGCTGCATGTCCTTCCACTTGCTCAATAATTCCACAGCTATAAGGAAGAAATAATTTTATGTATGATGTCAGCGGGATGGTTAAAGCAAATACCCTCAAAATAGGCTTTATTCCTCGAGGACCAAAGAGACCAAGCGATAGCCCCAAATCCAACCCATGCCAAGCGTCTATCTCTACCTTAGGGTCCTTGAGATAAGATAAGAAAATTGGCAAAGCCGAAGGGGGTCCAAGAGCACCTACAAGCCTCTCTAATCACGCTCCAAACGAACTGAGCAACAGAGCCGTGGAGAAGGATATGGTCACAAGTCTCGTCTCAAGCACACCATATGCAGGTTTCGTCGCCCGGACCATGCCGCTTAAGGATTTGGTCACCGCTATTAATTTTTTATTGGCCGCTTGCCAAAGAAATATTTTGATTATCGAGGGAAGCTTGGCCTTCCAAATATCATGAAAGTCACACACCACGTTCAACGAGTTAAAGATGGCCATATACAAAGTGTAGGAAGAGGAAACCCCGGAGGGCTCAAACTTCCAAGTCACCATGTCTCAGTTGTCGTTGAGCCAAACCAGTAGTAAAAGCATCCTCAATGTCGTCCAGTGCTTGGCATCCTGAGGCCCGAAATTTCTTTGGAACGTCGGGGCCAAGCATTGCCAGCCTAGGCGTCGGCCACCATACAAAAAGGGTTCCATACGATGTCAAACAGACGCGGGAACCAAAATTAGAGCACCTCTCCTCCAATCCATTCGTACAACCAAAAGTCCGCTAGGTGTCCATGGCTGATTGTGAATTTCGATCCTAGACGCAAGAGTTACTGAACTTTCACAATGACAATACCGAATTAGGATTACCATACATCCACTCTAAATTGAATCCCATCTTCCTAGATGTACTTATTCTTAAATAACTAAAGCCAAAGTCCTTCCTCCCCTCTAAGTGTCTTCTAAGCCCACTTGGTGACGAGGCACCAATTCAGCACATTGGTGTTGGTAATGCCTAACCGTCCCACTTCTTTGTGGTAGCACGTGTTTGACCACTTGATCATGTGATACTTTTGTTTCCCATGTTTCTTTAACCAAAAGAAACGAGACTGAACTTTGTTGAATTGGTCGTGAACCCCATCCTAGACAATATAGAAACCCATGGAAAAAATTGGAATGTTAGTGAGACTTGCATTGATCGACGCAAGGTGCCCACCGAATGCTAGGTGTAGGACCATTAAGGGATCCACACTTCCTGCAGCTCTATCAGTGAGAGGAACATTCTCCTTTATAGTAATTTGTCTATCGGCAAGTCGTAGTCCCAAATATTTCATAGGAAGTTCACCAAGCTTGCAGTTCATCATCTTCGCTGCTCTCCAATGGTCCTCCTTGTCACCCCGTGTGACTAACGCTTCACTTTTCTCAAATTTGATTTTTAAGCTTGACATTGCCACAAAGCACATCAATAGGAATTTGAGGTTTACAATCCCCACCGGGTCATTTCTAATTGGGATGAGAGCATCATCCGCGTAGTGGAGGTGTGTGATCCCGTTAACACGGATCCGCTTAGACACCTGATGAGTCCAAATTTTATGATGATTTTACCCTTTGTTTTGTGCCTATGTAGTAGGCTTTGCCGGATTTAACCGTGCTTGTGCACCTCTTTTTGCCTATTTTCGCAAGGAAACCATTTTTGGATGTGTTTGGGAGTTTAAGGAAAGAACGCCAAGATATGGTGATAAAATCACGTCCCTGAAACAAGATTACCATAAAAAATAAAAATGGGAGAAGAAAGAAGTCTCATGGAGGGTTCCAGAGCACAAGATGACACATGGTACAGACGTGGTCATACTGCATGCTGCCGCCTCCTCCTGGTCGACTACTTTACCCCCGTGCGATTAGATCGTGAATTAGATGCCGACAGCCACTAGAAACTTGTCCAGACCACAGAACCCTAGCCTCCAGAAGGCATCCATAGTGGGCATCAGCAAGGAGGAGTACGTCATAACCACCTTCTCGTGCAAGGAGACGTCGACATCAGACATCTTCGCATCATCTCCACCGTCATCCATCTTTGTCTCATTGTAATGCTGAACCTGGTAGATCCCTACATGTATTACTTGAGTCTAACATTCATGTTTATCATCACTATTTGTATGATGTTTTCCACCTTCAACATCAGATTCAGCTGATGATAAGTTGATAGCATGAAATGCTAACGCGATACAAATTGATACTGCACCTCATGGCCAGCATCTTGATTGAAGTGTTTTGTCTAGAAACTCTAGCTAATATGTGGTATGGTCTATCACATACTTTATAAGGCGATTAAAGAGTTCTGCCCATTTAGCAACTATAGTTAGCCGCTTTTCGATTGATGGTTGATATGATATGTTTCATGATGAATCTTCTCCTGGATTCTCTAAACAACAAACTTAATAATTTGGAGTAAAACCTACATCAAACAAATGGAAGCTTCCTCATATGCACTATTTAATCTTAGCAATCCCTTTTTCTCTGTTACTTCTCTAAGGCATAATTTGATGCAAGTTTAGAATAATTATACCTGCATTTTGACCAACATTGTTGCCTTCTTCTTCAGGTTATTCATTGCCTTATTCAGGTGTAGTGAAATTGAGGTCTGGGACTGCCATGATTTCAATTGGGCCAATGATCTATTGCTGCTGAGGATTTGCCGATGTTGCTTCTATTGAGGGCCAATGATCGGTTGTTGTTGCTTCTGTTGAGGATCTAATGCTGAAGGCCAGTAGCTACAGTGGAGGATCTGATGTTGTTGCCAGGGAGAAGCCGATAAGGAGGACCGAGCCTAGAGGTGCTCACGCATGAGTGGAGCTTGATGACCCACAAGTATAGGGGATCAATCGTAGTCCTTTTGATAAGTAAGAGTGTCAAACCCAACAAGGAGCAGAAGGAAATGATAAGCGGTTTTCAGCAAGGTAATTTCTGCATGCACTAAAATTGTAGGTACCAGATAGTTTGATAGCAAGATAATTTGTAACGAGCAAGTAACGGTAATGGTAACAAAAGTGCAGCAAGGTAGACCAATCCTTTTGTGGCAAAGGACAGGCCGGAGCAGTCTCTTATAAAAAGTAAAACGTTCTTGAGGACACACGGGAATTTTATCTAGTCACTTCCATCATATTGGTTTGATTCGCGTTCGCTACTTTGATAATATGGTATATGGGTGGACTGGTGCTTGGGTGCTGTTGAAGGAAATATGCCCTAGAGGCAATAATAAAATTGTTATTTTATATTTCCTTATTCATGATGAAGGTTTATTATTCATGCTAGAATTGTATTGATCGGAAATTTAAATACATGTGTGAATACATAAACAAATATCGTGTCCCTAGTAAGCCTCTACTAGACTAGCTCGTTGATCAAAGATGGTTAAGGTTTCCTAACCATGGACATGTGTTGTCATTTGATAATGGGATCACATCATTAGGAGAATGATGTGATGGACAAGACCCACCTGTTAGCTTAGCATTATGATCATTCAGTTTTATTGCTATTGCTTTCTTCATGTCAAATACATATTCCTTTGACTATGAGATTATGCAACTCCCGAATACTGGCGGAATACCTTGTGTGCTATCAAACGTCACAACGTAACTGGGTGATCATAAAGATGCTCTACAGGTATATCCGAAGGTGTTTGTTGAGTTGGCATAGATCGAGATTAGGATTTGTCACTCCGAGTATCGGAGAGGTATCTCTGGGCCCTCTCAGTAATACACATCATAAGCTTGCAAGCAAACGACTAAGGAGTTAGTCACGAGGTGATGTATTATGGAACAAGTAAAGATACTTGCCGGTAACGAGATTGAACTAGGTATGAAGATACCGACGATCGAATCTCGGGCAAGTAACATACCGATAGACAAAGGGAATTACGTATGTTGTCATAACGGTTCGACCAATAAAGATCTTCGTAGAATATGTAGGAGCCAATATGGGCATCCAGGTTCCGCTATTGGTTATTTACCGGAGAGATGTCTCCTTCATGTCTACATAGTTCTCGAACCCGTAGGGTCCGCACGCTTAACGTTCGATGACGATATAGTATTATATGAGTTATGTGATTTGGTGACCGAATGTTGTTCGGAGTCCCGAATGAGATCACGGACATGACGAGGAGTCTCGAAATGGCCGAGAGGTAAAGATTTATATATAGGACGATGGTATTCGGACACCGGAAGTGTTTCGGGGGGTACCAGGTACTTATCGGGTCACCGGAAGGGGTTCCGGGCACCCCCAGCAAAAGATATGGGCCTTATGGGCCAAGAGGGGAAACGCACCAGCCACAAGGGGCTGGTGTGCCCCCCATATGGTCTGGCCTAAGGAGGAGAAGGAAAGGGGAGATGGGAAAGGTAAGTGTGGATTAGGATTCCCACTTCCTTCCCTCTCCCCTCTCTTTCCTTCCCTCTCCGACAAACATGGCAGGGGGGCGCTGCCAAGGGCAGGAGCCCAAGTATGATTCGGACCTACTTGGGGCACCCCTTGGCCTCTCCCCTCTCCCTCCCACCTATATATATGAGGAGGGGGGCACCTAGCACGCCCCAGACAATTGCCTAGCCGTGTGCGGCACCCCCCTCCACCGTTTACACCCCCGGTCATATTTTCGTAGTGCTTAGGCGAAGCCCTGCGGAGATCACTTCACCATCACCGTCACCACACCGTCGTGCTGACGGAACTCATCTACTACCTCGACGTCTTGCTGGATCAAGAAGGCGAGGGACGTCACCGAGCTGAACGTGTGCAGAACGCGGAGGTGCCATGCGTTCGGTACTTGATCGGTTGAAGCGCGAAGAAGTTCGACTACATCAACCGCGTTGTGAAATGCTTCCGCTTACGGTCTATGAGGGTACGTAGGCACACTCTCCCCCTCATTGCTATGCATCTCCATGGATAGATCGTTGTGTGTGCATATATTTTTTTTCCATGCAACGTTTCCCAATAGTGGCATCATGAGCCAGGTCTATGCGTAGATGATATGCACGAGTAGAACACAAAGAGTTGTGGGTGGTGATAGTCATACTGCTTACCACCAACGTCTTATTTTGATTCGGCGGTATTGTGGGATGAAGCGGCCCGGACCAACCTTACATGTCCACGCACATGAGACCGGTTCCACCGACTTACATGCAACTTGTTTTGCATAAAGGTGGCTGGCGGGTGTTTGTTTCTCCTTCTTTAGTTGAATCGAATTTGACTACAGCCAGTCCTTGAAGAAGGTTAAAACAACAAACTTGATAAATCACCATTGTGGTTTTTGCGTAGGTAAGAACGGTTCTTGCTAGAAACCCGTAGCAGCCACGTAAAACTTGCAACAACAAAGTAGAGGACGTCTAACTTGTTTTTGCAGGGCATGTTGTGATGTGATATGGTCAAGACATGATGTGATATACGTTATTGTATGAGATGATCATGTTTTGTAAGTTATCGGCAACCGGCAGGAGCCTTATGGTTGTCTCTTTATTGTATGAAATGCAAACGCCATGTAATTGCTTTACTTTATCACTATGCGTTAGCGATAGTTGTAGAAGCAATAGTTGGCGAGACGACCACAACGCAACGATGGAGATCATGACGATGCTTTGGAGATGGAGATCAAAAGCACAAGATGATGATGGCCATATCATGTCACATATTTTGATTGCATGTGATGTTTATCCTTTATGCATCTTATTTTGCTTAGTACGGCGGTAGCATTATAAGATGACCCCTTCACTAAATTTCAAGGTAAAAGTGTTCTCCCTGAGTATGCACCGTTGCTACAGTTCGTCGTTTCGAGATACCATGTGATGATCGGGTGTGATAGACTCTACGTTCACATACAACGGGTGTAAGACAGTTTTGTACATGCAAAATACTTGGGTTAAACTTGACGAGCCTAGCATGTACAGACATGGTCTCGGAACACTTTAGACCGAAAGGTCGAACATGAGTCATATAGTAGATATGATCAACATAGAGATGTTCACCATTGATGACTACCCCATCTCACGTGATGATCGGATATGGGTTAGTTGATATGGATCATGTATCACTTAGACAACTTGAGGGATGTTGATTTAAGTGGGAGTTCATTAGTAATTTGATTAATTAAACTTAATTTATCATGAACTTAGTCCTGGTAGCATTTGCAAATCTATGTTGTAGATCAATAGCTCGCGATATAGCTCCCTTATATTTTTGATATGTTCCTAGAGAAAACTAAGTTGAAAGATGATAGTAGCAATGATGCGGACTGGGTCCGTGATCTGAGGATTATCCTCATTGCTGCACAGAAGAATTATGTCCTTGATGCACTGCTAGGTGACAGACCTGTTGCAGGAGCAGATACAGATGTTATGAACATTTGGCAAGCTCGGTATGATGACTACTTGATAGTTTAGTGCGCCATGCTTTATGGCTTAGAACCGGGACTTCAAAAACGTTTTGAACGCCATGGAGCATATGAGATGTTCCAAGAGCTGAAATTGGTATTTCAGACTCATGCCCGTGTCGAGAGGTATGAGACTTCTGACAAGTACTTTGCCTACAAGATGGAGGAGAATAGCTCAGCCAGTGAGCATGTACTCAGAATATATGGGTACTACAATCTCTTGAATCAAGTGGGAGTTCATCTTCTAGATAAGATAGTGATTGACAAAGTTCTCTAGTCACTATCACCAAGCTACTAGAACTTCATGATAAACTATAATATGCAAGGGATGACGAAAACAATTCCCGAGCTCTTCGCGATACTGAAATCGGTGAAGGTAGAAATCAAGAAAGAGCATCAAGTGTTGATGGTTAACAAGACCACTAGTTTCAAGAAAAAGGGTGAGGGAAAGAAAGGGATCTTCAAGAAGAATGGCAAGCAAGTTGTCGCTCCCATGAAGAAGCCCAAAGCTGGACCCAAGCCTGAAACTGAGTGCTTCTACTGCAAAGGAAATGGTCATTGGAAGCGGAACTGCCCCCAAATACTTGGCGGATAAGAAGGATGGCAAAGTGAACAAAAGTATATTTGATATACATGTTATTGATGTGTACTTTACTAGTGTTCATAGTAGCACCTGGGTATTTGATACCGGTTCAGTTGCTAAGATTAGTAACTCGAAACAGGAGTTACAGAATAAATAGAGACTAGTTAAGTGCGAGGTGACGATGTGTGTTGGAAGTGATTCCAAGGTTGATACGATCACCATCGCACACTTCCTCTACCTTCGGGATTAGTGTTGAACCTAAATAAATGTTATTTGGTGTTTGCGTTGAGCATGAATATGATTAGATCATGTTTATTGCAATACGGTTATTCGTTTAAGTTAGAGAATAATTGTTGTTCTGTTTACATGAATAAAACCTTCTATGGTCATACACCCAATGTGAATGGTTTATTGAATCTCGATCGTAGTGATACACATATTCATAATATTGATGCCAAAAGATGCAAAGTTGATAATGATAGTGCAACATACTTGTGGCACTGCCGTTTAGGTCATATTGGTGTAAAGCGCATGAAGAAACTCCATGCAGATGGACTTTTGGAGTCACTTGATTATGAATCATTTGATACTTGCGAACCATGCCTCATGAGCAAGATGACTAAAACTCTGTTCTCCGGAACAATTGAGCGAGCTAATGACTTATTGGAAATAATACATACCGATGTATGCGGTCCGATGAATATCGAAGCACGCGGCGGGTATCGTTATTTTCTGACCTTCACAGATGATTTGAGTAGATATGGGTATATCTACTTAATGAAACACAAGTCTGAAACATTTGAAAAGTTCAAAGAATTTCAGAGTAATGTGGAGAATCATCGTAACAAGAAAATAAAGTTTCTACAATCTGATCGCGGAGGCGAATATTCGAGTTACGAGTTTGGCCTTCATTTAAAACAATGTGGAATTGTTTCACAACACACGCCACCTAGAACACCACAGCGTAATGGTGTGTCCGAACGTCATAACCGCACTTTATTAGATATAGGTGCGGTCTATGAAGTCTCTTACCGATTTACCACTATCGTTTTGGGGTTATGCATTAGAGATAGCCGTATTCACGTTAAATAGGGCACCGTCTAAATCCGTTGAGACGACACCGTATGAACTATGGTTTGGCAAGAAACCTAAGCTGTCGTTTCTTAAAGTTTGGGGTTGTGATACTTATGTCAAAAGGCTTCAGCCTGATAAGCTCGAACCCAAATCGGAGAAGTGCGTCTTCATAGGATACCCTAAGGAAACAATTGGGTACACCTTCTACCACAGATCCGAAGGCAAGATCTTTGTTGCCAAGAATTTAACCTTTCTAGAGAAGGAGTTTCTCTCGAAAGAAGTGAGTGGGAGGAAAGTAGAACTTGATGAGGTAATTGTACCTTCTCTCAATTTGGAAAGTAGCACATTAGAGAAATCCGTTCCCGTGATGCCTACACCAACTAGAGAGGAAGTTAATGATGATGATCAAGAAACTTCATATCAAGTTACTACTGGACCTCGTAGGTCCAACAGAGCATGTTCCGCACCAGTGGTACGGTAATCCTGTCCTGGAAGTCATGTTACTAGACCATGACGAACCTACGAACTATGAAGATGCTATGATGAGCCCAGATTCCGATAAATGGCTTGAGGCCATGAAATCTGAGATAGGATCCATGTATGAGAACAAAGTGTGGACTTTGGTGGACTTGCCCGATGATCGGCAAGCCATTGAGAATAAATGGATCTTCAAGAAGAAGATAGACGCTAATGGTAATGTCACCATCTACAAAGCTCGACTTGTTGCAAAAGGTTTTTGACAAGTTCAAGGGGTTGACTACGATGATTCAGGGTTTTTCAATGCTCCAGTGAATCATTAAAATTCTGTGACTGGACGCAAAAGTTTCTGTTTTTCAGCAAGATCAAATCAACTATCACCGTAAGCCATCCCAAAGGTCTTACTTGGCACAAACCCTAATTAAAACACCAAAACACATCTAACCAGAGGCTAGATGAAAATTTTATTGGAAAACAGCAAGGAAAAATATTGGGTTGTCTCCCAACAAGCGCTTTTCTTTAAAGCCTTTTAGCTAGGCATTGATAATTTTGATGATGCTCATATGAAAGAAAAGAATTGAAGCACAAATAGAGCAACATAAAATATGTGAAAAACACATCTAAGTCTAACATACTTCCTATGCATACGCATTTTATAGTAAAACAAATTAGCAAGACAAGCAAGATCTAGCATATGCATGGAAGAAGAAAGAAACAATAGCAATCTCAACATAACGAGAGGTAATTTAGTAACATGAAAATTTCTACAACCATATTTCCCTCTCTCATTACATGTAGGATCATAATCAAATTCAACAATATAGCTATCAAATAAAATTTTCTCTTCATGATCCACATGCATGCAAAGTTGACACTCTTCCAAAATAGTGGGATTATAATCAAATAAAGTCATGACATCTCCAAGCCCACTTTTATCAAAAATTTCATAAGATTGATCATTCTCCAAAGTAGTGGGATCATTATTACCTAGAGTTGACACTCTTCCAAACCCACTTTCAATATTAACACAAAAATAATCATCATGAGGTTTAAATAAATTTTCAAGATCATAAGAAGAATCACCCCAATCATGATCATTACAACAAGTAGCGGGCATAGCAAAAGTAGCATCCCCAAGCTTGGGGTTTTGCACATTATTAGCACAATTGACATTAATAGAATTTATAATAACATCATTGCAATCATGCTTTTGATTCAAGGAACTATCAAGTATGGGTGCAATAGCAATAATCTCATGTTTAACATAAGGAACTATAGCAAATTCATATCCATAAATATTGGCATCATGGCCATAAGAATAGCAAGCATCATGTTCATCAAGGGATATTTCAATCTAATCATCGGAATCATAATTATCTATAGATTCATGCATATCATTATTTTCTTCCAAGGCAGCGGTCATTCTCTCAATAAATTCCTTAACATAGGCATTATGAGCATAGTTTTCATAACAATATTTAAGTATGTCAAATTTTTCAGATTTGTAGAGAGTAATATCATACTTTTCAATCAAAGAAGCAACTTCATAAGCACCCTTAAAAGCAACAAATTCTTCAATTTGTTCGATATCATAGTAACTATAAACACCCTTTTCATAAGAAGATAAGATTTCATTATCATTAAACTCACATAGGTAGGGAAGGTGTTTTTTAGGGTTCTTAGAGCAACAAGTAAAATCACAAAGTTCACAAAGATTCCAAGCATAACATAGCAAACAATTTATTTGATTCCATAAGAGTCTCCCTTTTTCAGACAAACGATGACGCACAAAATGAGCATGCTCATCTAAAGATTTTCCCTCAACTAAACTAGTTGGGGTTTCAGCACGAGCACATATGGATCGAAGATGATCCAAGTAAAAAACTTTAAGTGGATCCATAAACTTTGTTTCTGATTTTCAATAAACACACAATGATACCAAGCAAACAAGCAAACGAGCCTAGTAAGACATAAAGGCAAACGAAAGAAAGGTGAACGGAAGAAGGGCGAATAAAAAGGCAAATCTTTTTGAGTTTTTCTGAAAATCGTTTTAGAGGTGGGGGAGAGGAAAACGAGAGGCAAATGGCAAATAATGTAATGCAAGAGATGAGAGTTTATGATGGGTACTTGGTATGTCTTGACTTGGCGTAGATCTCCCCGGCAACGGAGCCAGAAATTCTTCCTGCTACTTCTTGAGCTTGCGTTGGTTTTTCCCTTGAAGAGGAAAGGGTGGTGCAGCACAGTAGAGATAAGTATTTCCCTCAGTTAAGAACCAAGGTATCAATCCAGTAGGAGAAGAACACACAAATCACCAACACCTGCACAAACAATCAAACACTTGCACCCAACGCGATAAAGGGGTTGTCAATCCCTTCACGGTTACTTGCAAAGGTGAGATCTGATAGAGATAGATAAACAAAAGATAAAATATTTTTGGATTTTTTTTATATATAGATCTGAAAATAAAAGATTGCAAAATAGTAGATCAGAAAGTAATATGATGGAAAATAGACCCGGGGGCCATAGGTTTCACTAGAGGCTTCTCTCATGAAGGCAAATAATATGGTGGGTGTACAAATTACTGTCGAGCAATTGATAGAAAAGCGCAAAGTTATGACGATATCCAAGGCAATGATTATGCAATATAGGCATCATGTCCGTGTCAAGTAGACCGACTCCTGCCTGCATCTACTACTATTAATCCACACATCGACCGCTATCCAGCATGCATCTAGAGTATTAAGTTCATAAAGAACAGACTAACGCCTTAAGTAAGATGACATGATGTAGAGGAATAAACTCAAGCAATATGATGTAAACCCCATCTTTTTATCCTCGATGGCAACAATAAAATACATGCCTCGCTACCCCTACTATGTCACTGGGTGAGGACACCACAAGATTGAACCCAAAGCTAAGCACTTCTCCCATTGCAAGAAAAACCAATCTAGTTGGCCAAACCAAACCGATAATTCGAAGAGAAATACAAAGATATCAAATCATGCATATAAGAATTCAGAGAAGATTCAAATAATATTCATAGATAAGCTGATCATAAATCCACAATTCATCGGATCTCGACAAACACACCGCAAAAGAAGATTACATCGGATAGATCTCCAAGAACATCGAGGAGAACATGGTATTGAGAATCAAAGAGAGAGAAGAAGCCATCTAGCTACTAGCTATGGACCCGTAGGTCTGAGGTAAACTACTCATGCTTCATCGGAAGGGTAATGGTGTTGATGTAGATGCCCTCCGTGATCGAATCCCCCTCCGGTAGGATGCCGGAAAAGGTCCCAAGATGGGATCTCACGGGAACAGAAGGTTACGACGGTGGAAAAGTGTTTTCGTGGATGCCTCAGGTGGTTCTGGAATATATGTGTATTTATAGGAGGAAGACCTAGGTCAGGAGGTCACCGAGGGGTCCACAAGGTAGGGGGCTGCCCCCCCTAGGGCGCGCCCTCCACCCTTGTCGCCGCCTCGTGGCTCTTCTGACTTGGACTCCAAGTCCCCTGGGTGTCTTCTGGTCCAAGAAAAATCATCGTGAAGTTTTATTCCTTTTGGACTCCGTTTAGTATTCCTTTTCTGTGAGGCTCAAAAACAAGGAAAAAACATAAACTGTCACTGGGCTCTAGGTTAATAAGTTAGTCCCAAAAATAATATAAAATAGCATATTAATGCATATAAAACATCGAAAACAGATAATATAATAGCATGGAACAATACAAAATTATAGATACATTGGAGATGTATCAGACGTCACCGAGCTGAACGTGTGCAGAACGCGGAGGTGTCGTGCGTTCGGTACTTGATCGGTTAAAGGGCGAAGAAGTTCGACTACATCAACCGCGTTGTGAAACGCTTCCGCTTACGGTCTACGAGGGTACGTAGACACACTCTCCCCCTCGTTGCTATGCATCTCCATGGATAGATCATTGCGTGTGCGTAGAAAATTTTTGTTTTCCCTGCAACGTTTCCCAACAGCTGTTCTTACTTGAACAAGCCACCCACTTATGATTAACCCCCTCGCAAGCATCCGCAACTACAAGAAAAGTATTAAGATAAAATCTAACCATAGCATTAAACATATGGATCCAAATCAGTCCCTTACGAAATAGCGCATAAACTAGGGTTTAAACTTCTGTCACTCTAGCAACCCATCATCTAATAACTACTCCACAATGCATTCCCTTAGGCCCAAGATGGTGAAGTGTCATGTAGTCGACGTTCACATAACACCACTAAGGGAATCACAACATACATACCATCAAAATATCGAAAGAATACCAAATTCACACGATTACTTGCAACATGACTTCTCCCGTGGCCTCAAGAACAAAAGTAACTACTCACAAATAATATTCATGCTCAAGATCAGAGGGGTATTAAATGGCATAATGGATCTGAACATATAATCTTCCACCAAATAAACCATATAGCAATCAACTACAAGTTGTAATCAACACTACTAGTCACCCACAGGTACCAATCTGAGGTTCCGGTACAAAGATTGAACACAAGAGATGAACTAGGGATTTGACATGAGATGGTGCTATTGAAGATGTTGATGAAGATTGGCCTCCCAAAGATGAGATGGTTGTTGGTGATGACGATGGCTTCGATTTCCCCCTCCCGAAGGGAAGTTCCCCCGGTAGAATCGCTCCGCTGGAGGGCAAACGTGCTCCTGTCCAAGTTCCTCTTCAAGACAGTGGCGCTCCATCCCGAAAGTCCTCTCCCTATTTTTTCTAGGTCAAAATACCTTATATACCAGAAGATGGGCACCAGAGGTGGGCCAGGCTACACACCACCCACCAGGGCGCGCCTAGGGGGGCTGGCACACCCTGGTGTCTTGTGGGCACCTGGCAGCCCCCCTCTGGTAGTTCTTTTCTCCAATATTTATTATATATTCCAAAATAATTCTGCGTAAAATTTCAGCTCATTTGGAGATGTGCAAAATAGGTATCTCTGACATAGCTTTTTCGGGTCCAGAATTCCATCTGCCGGCATTCTCCCTCTTTGTGTAAACCTTGCATATTATGAGAGAAAAGGAATTAGAATTACTCCATAAAGTGTTATTATGCATAAAAATATTATAAATAACAGTTAGAAAACATGATGCAAAATGGACATATCAACTCCCCCAAGCTTAGACCTCGCTTGTCCTCAAGCGAAAGCCGATATCGAAAATTATGTCCACATGTTTAGAGAGAGAGGTGTCGATAAAAAAAAATACGGACATAGTAGCATCATGCTTATTATTATAACAGCAACAAACTTTATCATAAAGATTTATCGTATAACTTCTCATGAACAAGTAACAATTCAGCACAACATCAAAGTACAAAGCATAAACTTTATTGAAAACTAACAAACTATGTTCTCAGTCAACTTTGCAACTACAATTCATCATATTTTCAGGAAGGGTCTCGCATCGGAGCCTTTTGGCAAGTCCACATGCTCAACTATCATTTAATCTTCTATGATTGCTAACACTCACAACATACATATGAGCAAAAAGTTTCAACCAGACACATAGAAAGATAGGGGCTTATAGTTTCGCCTCCCAACTTATTCACCTCAAGGGTGATGTCAACAATAATGACTCATGACCACTCACATTCAACTGGATATATGTGCCTAGATCTTTCCCCACCACATGATGCTTGCCAAAGAGAAAATAAAAATGAATAGAGGAAAATACTTTGACTCTTGCATAAAAGTAGATACATAAAAATAAAAGATAGGCCCTTCGCAGAGGGAAGCAGAGGTTTTCATGCACTTTTTGGTTTTGTATGCACAATCTCTTAATGCAAAAGAATGTCACGTCATATTGCCCCTTATGATAGCAACCTTTATTATGCAGTCCGTCGCTTTTATTACTTTGCCATCACAAGTTCGTACAACTCTTATTTTCCCTTACACTAAAGGATCAAACACATTTAGGAGCAATTTTTATTACCCTTTTGCACCGATGACAACTTACTTGAAGGATCTTACTCAATCCATAGGTAGGTATGGTGGACTCTGAAAATATGGATTTGGGTTTAAGGTTTTTGGATGCACAAGTAGTATCTCTACTTAGTGCGGATTTTTGGCTAGCAAAGATGTTGAGCAAGCACCACATGTTGAAGGATCCATGACAATATAACTTCTATGTGAATATGAACAAACATAAATCATTACGTTGTCTTCCTTGTCCAACGTCAACCGTTTTGGCATATAATATTTAATGGGGGCTCACAATCATAAAAGATATCCAAGATAGTGTATTTGCATGTGAATCTTCCCTTCCCTTATTAATTCTTTCATGAGTTACATCATTGACCAATACTATTTTTGTCAACCTTCAATAAATTTTACCACCTATACTTTTTCTTATGTGGTGTCATTACTTACCATAAGATTAGCATATGATCCCTTTTTTCATTAGTTATTTTTATTTTGATTGAAACATAAAAGTAAAGAGGCAAAAACTCAAACTAAACTTTATTATATAGCTCTCACTCGATTACATAGATAGATCGATCATGAAACTAGCACTCGAAAATAGACCATACTAAACTTTTATTCAACTAAATCACGAAATAACTAAGGATCGAACTAAGATAGATAAAGGTAATAAAAGTGATGGTGATACGATACTGGGGCATCTCCCCCAAGCTTGGCACAAGCCAAGGGGAGTGCCCATACCCGTGTACTCAAGTCTCCTTTGATGGTGAGGATGATGATGGTGGTGGAGTAGCAGCGTCACACTTCAACCTCAATAGGTACTCCAGTCTACGAATGATGCTCCGGAGGGCGATGATTTGCTCTTGTAACAAAATATTTTCACGAGTGAGAAATTTATTCTGAACACGAACCATTTCGAAGGCCCTAAAGGCTTCAATTTTAGTAGGGGTGAGATGGTTGTAGTATGGTTGAAGGATATCTTCTTCTTCCTCTTCTTCTGTTAGCATGGCCTGCCCTCCTTCTCAAGCTTGATCTCTCGTAACTTCCTTGCCCTTATCCTCCTTGGTGGCTTCTTTTGGTCCCTCTCTTTTCAGTTCCATCTTCATCAGCCAAGCATCTTCTCCTACGTTATTGGAGGAGGGAGAAGACATGATGCCTGGCTAAATAGATCTGACAGAGGAACAGTACGAAACAAGAACAGAGGATTTCTCCGTGATATGGAGGTCAAATCATCCTGGGGTATATATAAAGATTTTTTATCTTGGGAAACAAGTATATGGAAGGAAAACGGAGTCGAGAAGGTGCCCGAGGGGCCCACCACCCACTAGGGCGCGCCAGGTGGGGCAGGCGCGCCCTGGTGTCTTGTGGGCACGTGGGTTGCCTTCCCGGTTATTTCTTATTTTTCTATTTTTTCTAATATTCCAAAACCGTCAGAAAATATTTTTGCGAATTTTTCGGAGTCCGTTTACTTACCGTATCACGTACCTCTTGCTTTTAAAGGTTCTGGAGTGTTCTGGAAGGTCTCTTTTATGTGTTCCTCCGGTGTCATGATTTGAATAATGTTAGTTTCAACATTAATGGGCGTACCTGGGATATAGTGTTTAATTCTTTGTCCATTAACCACCTTCGGGTTAGTGCCTTTGGCGTTATTGATCTTAATAGCTCCAGAGCGATAAACTTCTTTGATGATATATGGCCCTTCCCATTTGGAAAGAAGCTTTCCTGCAAAAAATCTAAAATGAGAGTTGTACAATAAAACATGTTCTCCAACTTTGAATTCCCGCTTTTGGATTCTTTTGCCATGCCATCTTTTAACTTTTTCTTTGAATAGTTTGGCATTTTCATAAGCTTGGGTTCTCCATTCATCTAGTGAGCTAAAATCAAATAACCTCTTTTCATCGGCAAGTTTGAAGTCATAATTGAGTTCTTTAATTGCCCAATATGCTTTATGTTCTAACTCAAGAGGCAAATGATAAGCTTTTCCATAAACCATTTTGTATGGAGACATACCCATAGGATTTTTATAAGCTGTTCTATAAGCCCAAAGTGCATCATCCAATTTCTTAGACCAATTCTTTTGGGATCTATTGATAGTTTTTTGTAATATTAATTTTATTTCTCTGTTGCTAAGTTCAACTTGACCACTAGATTAAGATGCTAGGGTGATGCAATTATATGATTAACATCATATTTAGCAAGCATTTTACGAAAAGCACCGTGAATAAAGTGTGAACAACCATCAGTTATTAAATATCTTGGGACTCCAAACCTCAGGAAGATAATTTCTTTAAGCATTTTAATGGATGTGTTATGATCAGCACTGCTGGTTGGAATAGCTTCTACCCACTTAGTGACATAATCAACAGCAACCAAAATATGTGTATACCCATTAGAGGAAGGAAAAGGTCCCATATAATCAAAACCCGAAACATCAAATGGTTCAACAACAAGTGAATAATTCATAGGCATTTCCTGATGCTTACCGATATTACCAATTCTTTGACATTCATCACAAGATAAGACAAACTTACGGGCATCCTTGAAGAGAGTATGCCAATAAAAACTAGATTGTAATACCTTATGCTCAGTTCTATCTCCCGCATGATGCCCTCCATAGGCTTCAGAGTGACACTTCTGTAGGATTTGTTCCTATTCATGCTCAGGTACACAATGTCTAATAATACCATCTACTCCTTTATAAAGATGTGGGTCATCCCAAAAGTAATGTCTTAAGTCATAGAAGATATTTTTCTTTTGTTGGTATGTGAAACTAGGTGGTATAAATTTAGCAACGATATAATTAGCATAGTCTTCATACCAAGGAGTATTATGAGAAGCATTTATTACAGCTAGTTGTTCATCAGGAAAACTATAATCAATAGGTAGTGGGTCATCAAGAATATTTTCTAGCCTAGACAAGTTATCAGCTACGGGGTTCTCAGCTCCTTTCCAATCAGTAATATGTAAGTCAAATTCTTGTAGCAAGAGAACCCACCTAATGAGTCTAGGTTTATCATCTTTCTTTTCCATAAGATATTTTATAGCAGCATGATCGGTGTGAACAATTACTTTGGAATCAACAATGTAAGATCTGAATTTATCACAAGTAAACACGACTGCTAAAAATTCTTTCTCACTAGCAGCATAATTTCTTTGGGCATTGTCTAGAGTTTTGCTAGCATAATGGATAACATTTAATTTCTTATCAACTCTTTGTCCTAGAACAACACCAACAACATAATCACTAGCATCACACATAATTTCAAAAAGCAAGTTCCAATCAGGTGGTTAAATAATAGGTGCAGAAGTTAAGGCTTTCTTAAGTGTTTCAAAGGCTTCTACACAATCATAATAAAAAACAAATGGAACATCCTTTTGTAAAACATTAGTAAGAGGCCTAGAAATTTTAGAGAAGTATTTAATGAACCTCCTATAGAAACCAGCATGACCAAGGAAACTACGAATACCTTTAATATCTTTAGGACACGACATTTTCTCAATTGCATCAACTTTAGCTTTATCCACCTTAATACCTCGCTCAGAAATTTTATGCCTCAAGACAATGCCTTCATTAACCATAAAGTGGCACTTCTCCCAATTCAACATAAGATTAGTTTGCTCACATCTCTGCAAAACTCGATCAAGGTTGCTTAAGCAATCATCAAAAGAAGTTCCGTAAACGGAGAAATCATCCATGAAAACCTCAACAATCTTTTCACAAAAATTAGATAATATTGCAGTCATACATCTTTGAAAGGTAGCAGGTGCATTACATAAACCAGAGGGCATACGTCTATAAGCATAAGTTCCAAAAGGACATGTAAAGGTGGTTTAATCTTGATCAGGTTGTGATACAGGTATTTGAGAGAAACCGGAATATCCATCAAGAAAACAAAAGTGTGCGTGCTTAGATAATCTTTCTAGCATCTGATCAATAAAAGGCAAAGGGTAATGATCTTTTCTAGTAGCTTTGTTTAATTTTCTGAAATCAATTACCATTCTATAGCCAATAACGATTCTTTGTGGGATAAGTTCATTTTTATCATTAGGAACAACAGTAATACCTCCTTTCTTAGGGACACAATGAACATGACTTACCCATCTACTATCAGCTATGGGATAGATTATACCTGCTTCCAGAAGCTTTAGTATTTCAGTTCTCACCACTTCTTTCATCTTGGGATTAAATCGTCATTGGTGATCAACAACGGGTTTAGCATCAGGTTCCATATTCATTTTGTGCTGACAGAGAGTGGGACTAATGCCCTTAAGATCATCCAGAGTATATCCAATAACAGCACGGTGCTTCCTCAGAATTTTTAATAATCTCTCTTCTTCATGTTCTGAAAGGTTAGCACTAATAATAACAGGATATATCTTTTTCTTATTAAGATAAGCATACTTCAGAGTGTCAGGCAGTTGCTTTAATTCAAACACAGGATCACCTTTAGGTGGAGGAGGACCTCCTAGAGTTTCAAGAGGCAAATTGTGTTTAAGTAGAGGTTGTTGTTCAAAAAATATTTTATCTATTTCATTTCTTTCACGCAAGTGCATATCATTCTCATGGTCTAGCAAGTATTGCTCTAGTGGATCAGTAGGAGGCAAGGCAATAGAAGCAAGACCAATTATTTCATCTTTGCTAGGTGATTCCTTATCATGAGGTTGTCTACGAAACTTAGAGAAATTAAACTCATGAGACACATCACCAAAACTAACACTGACAGTTTTTTTTTCACAATCTATCTTAGCATTGACAGTGTTCAAGAAAGGTCTACCAAAAATTATGGGACAAAAGTCATCTTGTGGGGAACCAAGAACTAGAAAATCAGTACGGTATTTTATTTTCCAACACAAGACTTCAACATCTCTAACAATCCCAAGTGGTGTGATGGTATCTCTATTAGCAAGTTTAATAGTAACATATATGTCTTCTATTTCAGCAGGTGCTATGTCATTCATAATTTCTTGGTATAAGGTAAAAGGAATAGCACTCACACTAGCACCTAAGTCGCATAAACCACGACAGGCATGCCAACAACTGGTCTATGTTTATCTTTTTCATCGGGTTTGGCAATTCTAGCTGCTTCATCACAGAAGTAAATAACATGCCCATCAACATTTTCGACCAAGAGATCTTTAACTATAGCAACACTAGGTTCTACTTTAATTTGTTCAGAGGCTTTAGGTGCTTTAATATTACTTTTGCGAACCACTGTTGATACCTTAGCATGTTCCTGTCTCCTAATAGGGAAAGGTTTTTTTTTTCAATAAAAGCAGTAGGAACGACTGGATCAACATTATAAATGATAGTTTCATCTTTAACTATAACCGGTTCTTTAATTTCTTATTTAATAGGGGGATGATATTTAAATCACTTCTCCTTAGCGAGATCAAAATGAGTAGAAAATGATTCACACAAAGAGGCTACTATATCAGGGTCAAGTCCATATTTAGTGCTAAACTTGTGAAAAGCATCGGTATTCATAAAAGATTTAACACAATCAAACTCAAGCTTAATACCTGACTCTTTACCTTCGTCGAGTTCCCAATCTTCAGAGTTGCGTTTAATTCTTTCTAAAAGATCCCACCTGAATTCAATAGTCTTCTTCATAAAAGAACCAGCACAAGAAGTATCGAGCATGGATTGATCATTACGAGAAAGCCGAGCATAAAAATTCTGAATGATAATTTATCTTGAGAGCTCATGAGTGGGGCATGAATATAATGTTGACTTAAGCCTCCCCCAAGCTAGAGCGATACTTTCTCCTTCATGTAACAACCCCGGCTTAATCGTGCACTAACCATACACGCAAATGCACATGATCAAGCCTAAGGACTCACTTGAAGATATCACAACACAACTCTAAAACATAAATAAAGTCATACAAGCTTAATATTACAAGCCAGGGCCTCGAGGGCTCGAATACATAGCTCGATGGCATACAAGCATCAACGGAAGCATCAGATATCTGAGTACAGATATTACAGAAGAACAGATAGGCCTTTAGAAAGGCGGGGTAAAATAAAATACTACGATTGAAAGGCGTAGGCCTCCTGCCTAGGACCCTCTGAATCCTACCCCTGGTCGTTGGTCGGCTCCTCGTAGAAGTACTCGCCGGGAGGGTAGTAGTAGTAGCCGTAGTCGTCGACGGGGGCAGCTATCTCAGGGGCTCCGTCATCTGGCGGCGACAAATGGATATGGGGAGAAAAAGAAAGTAAAGCAAACGTGAGTACTCATCCGAAGTACTCAGCAAGCATGGATCTACACTACATATGCAACATTTTCAAAGGAGGCTGTATCTGTGGACTGGGCTACAGAAATGCCAGAATAGAGAGGAAGGCCTAGTCCTATCGAAGACTAGCTTCTTCAATCATCTTCATCGGTCTTGCAGCATTAGAAGAGTGCAGATTAACATAATGTAAAGTAGTAGTAGTGTCATCAACCTCGCCCAGAGATTCTTCCTTGACTCCCTGCAAGAAAGCAATCCCAGAGCCATACTATCCATTTCATCTCAAGTCACCAGTTCTAGTTGTACCGATCAGGATACAACTCCGAGTGTTCGTTATCGTAGGACAGGCTATTGATAGATGTTTTCTTCCCTGCAGGGGTGCACCAACTTACCCACCACGCTCGTTTAACTCTGGCCGGACACACTTTTCTGGGTCATGCCCGGCCTCAGCTAAGCAACACGCCGCAACCCGACCTAGGCTTAATAGAGAGGTCAGCACGCTGGACTAAACCTATGCCCCAGGGGTCTTGGGCCATCGCCCCGGGAACTCCTGCATGTTGCGTGGGCGGCCGAAAGCAGACTTAGCAACCCCTTATACAAGCGCGGTTGCGTTCCAGTCCAATCCAGCGCGCGCTGCTCCATGCTGACGTCTAATAAGCTTTGGCTGAAGTATACGACGCAGAACGCCCATACTATGCCCACGTGATGGTTAGTGCTATGAGGCCAGAGGCCCCTCGGATCAAATATCCAAACCATTTAGTGGATTAGGAGCGCGCGGTAACGAGCAGAGACTCACGAAAGATGTGACCCCGTCGCCCCATCTCGAGGACTTGCGGCAAGGGCTAAGAATGCCCGGCCACGCCTCGTGTTCAACTCTCGGGCACCCTCCAGGTCCACCCGATTCCATATCACTCGCAATTAAGCTCGCGCGGGTACCCCTCAGGGCCGACCCGTCTTTAGTAATACGTTTCAGTGTAAAGTCATAGTAACAATGGTAACCGTGTGTCCAACACCAAGGGGAACCCTGAGGAATCACCCTCGATGGAATTCCCTCTGATGTTACCACCAAGGTGAATGAAGGAGGAATCACCCTTGAGGTCCACTCTTGAGGAGTTGCGCGACTGTGTCGTTATCGGGGGGGTGTAGGAGGAATCACCCTCGCTGACCATGCCCGATTAACTAACCTACAAGGTTATCATCAGAAGTGCTGACGAGGTATCACCCTCGGCACTCGATAGTAAACCAGTAGTGTCGAGCAACTAAGGGGAAGTGACGTGCGGTGTCGGGGCCTGGTCTTCGATCCCATTGGTCGGGTCTTCTGATGATCCAGCGGGGCAGTCGGGATAATGTGGGGTCTCTGCTGGGTCTCTACCCAAACTATACTAAACAGTTTAGGATAAACAGGCAGGTAACAATAGCAGGTTACAATAATCAGGCTATGCAGCAGAAATAGGATAACAGCAGCAGCAGTAACTTTTAATGCAAGCATAAGAGAGAAGAGAGTGGGCGATATCGGAATGCTCAAAAGGGGGGTGCTTGCCTGTTTGCTCGGCGGCAAGGGCAAGATCGTCAACTGCGTCGTCGGGCTCCTGAGCGGCGTCGGCCTCGGGAGCTATGTCGACGTCAGGGTCTACCGAGAGAGAAGAGGGGGAAGAAACAGGTAAATAGACAGCAATCGATGCAACACAAGCATGCCATGCCTAGGATGCAGTGCAGGGTTGCCTAAAGATGCATCTAGGTCATTTTAGTTATTATAGGATTAACGTGGGATTTATTAACCGGTATGTATGCACTATTCATCTACCGGAATTGGGCTCAAAATTACGAGTTCTCCTATGTAGGGGGTTCCAATATGGAAACAGACGACACGATCAGATTTGTCTCGTCGTTCTGAGCAACTTTCATGTATAAAGTTTTTCAATCTGAGCTACGGTTTATTTTCTACGAATTTTCAAAGTTTTAGCAATATTCTGAAATAATCTAAATAACATGAATTGCCTAAAATGGAATATGAGGTCAGGCTGAGGTCATGCTGACATCAGCAGACGGCTGACCAGCCGACTGGTCAAACAGACCCAGGTGGGACCCACCTGTCAGCCTCAGAGAAAATTAACAGAGTTTAATTTAACTAATCCGAGTTAATTAGCCAGTGGGCCCAGGCTGTCAGTGGCTAATTAGTTTATCTAATTAGTTTTATTTATTAGAACATTTTATTAAAACTAAAGTGTGGTGGGGCCCGCGTGTCAGTGACACTGGGCTGCCCAGTCAACTGGGCCCCCAGGGCCACTGGCAGCCACCCTGAGGTGGGGCCCAGCCTTGCCACGTCGGCGACGTCGCCGGAGTTGCTCCGGCGACCAAAATCGCGGCGGCGCGTCGCCGTACTTGGCCGAAAATGCTCTGCAGGGGATCATTCGACGCGGGGTTGGGATGGTTCGAACGAGCATCCAATGCCACGTCTAGTGGTGGTGGTGGTTCCGTCGGAACCGGCCGGAATTGTCACCGGCGTCGAGGTTCGCGGCGAAGTGTTTCGGGTGAGGTCGGAATCGGAGCAGCAGCGCGCTACGGGGTGAATGGAGGAGCTGGGGAGGTGTTGCGTGATGCGGTGAGCACATCAGGCTCGGCCCCGTGACCATTTGGTCACCGGCAGCACGCCGGCGACGAGCACAGGCAGAGGCACAATCGGGCTCGAGCTACGCGGCGGCTACGGTGACGCAGGAGGGCAGAAGAGCTAGGGGAGAGGAGGAGGAGCTCACCGTGCGGCACGCAAGGTGGCCCTTGACAGGTTAGTAGCAGCAAAACGGCGGGGTTCGTCGGAGGCGCGCCGATGATCCGAGGAAGAAGACGAGGCTGTGGGGCTCGGTGCAGAGGTCCCTGGCTTCAACGGGCAGCGCCACACGACGTGGTCGAGCACGACGCTCCTTGCAGGCACGATGGTGGCTCGCGGGGACGCCGGTGGCCACGGCGAGCAGCAAGGCGCGGCGGCTGCGGCGCTCGGCGACGGATCTGAGAAGGGGAGAGGCACGGAACGAGCGAGGGAGAGAGGTGAGGAGTGAGCGAGGAGTCCAGGGGGGGATGGACGGCTTCGGCCTTATCCCCCCAGCGCGTCGGTGGCGCCGGTGCCGTCGCCATGTCGAGCTGCCGCCGGTGCGCGCCGGTGCAGCCATGGAGGGAGTGACAGCGCGAGGGAGAGAGAGTGGGGTGGGCCTGTTGGGTCGGATTCGGGGCACTGTGCACTTAGGCCCAGTGCACAGTGCCTCATTTTATTTTCTTATTTCTGTTTTTCTTTTAACAGAGTTGAATTTGAGATATTTTGAGTATTCAAATGGATTAGTAGAAATGTGAAACTTGCTCACATAAATATCTTGCAATATCCAGCACTGCCACAAAAAGTTTGGGCATTTTTGGATTCCATTTGAAATTATTCAAAAATGAATAGGGCATTTAAATGCTGTTTTGGCTCTGATTTAAATGCTTAAACCCTTCTGTAGTTGATGGTGATGTTGTGTTCCTTAACAGCAAATAGTTTTGGGATTATTTGCTAAAAGGTGAACATTTTTCCAACAGGATTTGAGCAACTTTATATTTCACTTTTGAATTTGAGTTGATTTCCAGAATAGAAGTTGGATTGTTTTGATTAACCACTATGACTAGGCACTGCAAATGAGGTGACTTGGAATTATTAAGAGGTGATCACTATGGTGAGAGGCTGAGGATGTTACAAATCTCCTCCACTACAAGAAATCTTGTCCCGAGATTTAAGTGGGGAAGAAAAAGGTAACTGCGGGAAAACTGACCCCTGACGGTTCGATTAACTGGTGGACAATTCAGGGAAAGCGACAGAAGTATCTCTCAAGTTGAAACTTAGTAAAAACAATGAGAGCAAAGTATGAAGATGCAATTAAAAGTTTCAGGCGAATGGACATTCGATCGATACGTGAACAAAGAGCAAAAAGGGGTTCAAGGTACCGGGAGTAGATCATTTATCGAAGAATGGCTCGTGATAAAACTCAAAGTCAAGTGCAAAGAATATTTCAGAATTAGGGATATACAGGAGAGTCAGGTTACGATCCTGTGGAACTGTGCTGAGATTCGATTAAAAGTAGGGAGGATGGTGCCATCTTACCGGTTACGACAACAAGGTATGTCAGAGGATAGTCTGTCAGTTATGTCGGTGACAACATCGGTACCAAGGGCGAGGGATGAAGAGAACCATTTTCCTGCTCGTTAAAACGAGGCGGACCAATAGGCAAAGTTCTCGTCCATCGGGGGTTACCGGAATGTCATCAACAATAGTGACAGGGTCTCACTGGCGGAGTTGTAGACCGGGGTGTTTTATAAGCAGGGAATTATTTCTGCTTATATCATATAGTTCACAGGAAAGGTTAAACAAACCAATGGAAAGGAAAATGTGTTTACACACAAGAATTTGGGAGTTTATCCTGTCCAAGGAAAAGCAGAGCATGATATACATAATGGGACAGCAAGTTCAAAAGCATTTAGATAAAGGGGGTGAGGGAAAATCATGATGTTACCCATACAACGGTGTTTGGA
This sequence comes from Thinopyrum elongatum, assembly GCA_011799875.1. Taxonomy (NCBI): domain Eukaryota; kingdom Viridiplantae; phylum Streptophyta; class Magnoliopsida; order Poales; family Poaceae; genus Thinopyrum; species Thinopyrum elongatum. Next base: position 507,365,333 of record CM022302.1, on the reverse strand, counting down.
TAATTGGTCAAGAAACATTTGGCAATGTGTCTCAAATGTTCTTTTTGATATTCGGAATACCATAGTTATGCTCTGAGGTAGCGATGACATGGGGTTTCAAGTAAGGGTTGGATCGAAAGATCACAAGAGATACAAAGGAACACTTCCAAGATTATCTTGGAACGTAAGGATTAACCAAGCACAACCAGGTCTGTGTTGGCAGAAAGTCAAGGATGTCATCGATGATATCACAAATCATCGAGGGGCAGGGATGGTATTTCTAGCCATGAATTCGATCGATATCCTAGAACAAGGCAGTATATTGATGGTGATCATGACAAATTTTGTCGAGAGACTCTATGTAGAAGCCATCGAGCAGCGACAACATCAAGAAAATGGAATGATGAAGCAAAAGGTTAATGGGACTACGGATGCGACACAAGCTTGAAATCTAGCTTGTTGTTTGAGGTGAAATGATAAGATGAGGAAGATCGACGTAAGATTAGCTCATCGTCGGAAATTGCTCCGTGCATAAGGACCAGGTAGCACAGTTAAAAGTTGGCACGACAAAAATATAATCGATCAGGCTAGGATTGATGTGATGGGGTATTCGACTCCCCAGCAACAAGGTACTAGGAGTGCTAAATCACCGAGCGGGATCGATTCATAGATACAAGATGAACTCGTATCAAGGAAATAATTATTTTTACAAGCAGCTTCCATGATAAATTCTACATCGGGTCCATGGGCATGAACACAAAGTTCAAGGTCGACTCCCACTTCTTCAATGAACAACTTCTCATTCACTGCTCTCTGTTAAGAATGTTTAGAGTTTGAAAGTTTAACTGGTGGAATACCAGAAGGTATGGCACATGAAGCCTTGTGGGTTCTCACAGATGGCAGAAGCATAGATACAACCCATCGGGACAATTTTACGAATCCATACCACCATCAATCCAAGCAAGGGATGTGAGTTCGAAAGCAGAGTATCAAAGTCAAAGCAGATGATACAATTTACCGGAGGTACTAAATACCAAGGAAAGAGTTCATAAGATGTTTGAATATGAAGAATACTGCCGGATATTAATCCAACAAAAGATCAGGTAGTCAACAAAGGATCTGACATGAGTAGTGGTACTCAACCAGAAGAAGAAAGAATGTGATGGCATCAGATTATAGAAACATCAGAATAATCCGACGTTTAAGTACAAACGAGTTATGGTTCAGAAACGAAGGATTAGAAGCAAAAGCTCTGATCAAAAGACGAGTAGGTTGAATAGAAATAGATGGACAACTTTAGCGTTCCGTCTTGCAGAGATCTCCACCCAAGGTTACGGGTCATGTCCTGGTCAGTAGTCAGTCCCAAGCCAATAAGGGGAAGGAATGCACTACCTCTCCGTGCCATGCAAGCTGAGCGGATATACAGACGGCAAGAAGTAGAGGATGCTTCAGTGCCAAAGGCAATGTCAACGGGAAGGAACCGATAAGGTTCTTAGAATAGAAAAGAATCGGTCGGATAATTGTCCACAAAAGGAATCAAGTGATCCGTGAGAACTAATGGGGTAAGGTTTTAACAACTGGTTCCACCTGAGAGTCCTCCGAGAAAGGACGGGAGGCAAGCACATCGAATTAAGGAAGTTCTTGAACAACCCAAGTATAAAATTCAGGGGGTTCACGATTTCCAAAGCCAGGAGTGACAATTAGTTCACCCGGGCAGAGGGACGAGTGATTTGTACATGCTTAGTTGGACAATCAACCAATACTTGATTGGCCGAGAACCAACTCATGTCTGGAATGGTGACTGAGCCGGAAGGACGAATTCTAGGAATCGACTGATGATGGCGAACATTCGCAGCATATTGATTCAGGGGATTCAAAATGGTAATTGGCAAAGGATGTTGACGGGGATTACTAGACATATGGAATTAACCATAAGACAAGCAGGCAAGAATTTCAAGAGCAATAAGTTGCAGAGAATTTTCAGGAGATCAGATAGTAATTCAATGTGTCCTGGAAAGCACTTGAATAACTGGGGATGAACGGACCCCGTGCAACTATGAGGATTTATTCGTAGGTGTGTTTAGGCGGAAAGGAACTGCAAGGCAGTAGGTTCAGAGAATTCTTGAAATGTCGGATAGTATTTCGATATGTCGGAGGAAACCCGAGAGTAACTGGAACGAATATATGAACGACAGTTGTAAGTAGTTATCCATCGGAGTTTATCGGTGGTCAGGAACTGCAAAGAAGTGGCACAGGGTCTCGGTTATCGGCGAGGAGTATCTTTAGAATCTTCTGATGAAGTAGATGATCATCGGTAATGTCGGGGCTCTCCAGGAGGAAGTGGGTACGAGAACCTAATGTCAGAGTTAGTAAAAAAAATTAACGACCCAATTGGCGAGGGTCTCGGTTATCGGCGAGGAGTATCTTTAGAATCTTCTGATGAAGTAGATGATCATCGGTAATGTCGGGGCTCTCCAGGAGGAAGTGGGTACGAGAACCTAATGTCAGAGTTAGAAGAGAGATCAGAGTCCCAGAGTATAGACGAGGAATAAGAGATCCTAATACCACCCAATTGGCGACGTGGGCCCGTAAGCCACACAACCAAGTTAGTAAAATTAGTTTTGGACCACTAGACTCAACTTCGGCCAAGGAGTTGGAAAGGGGGAATCCTAGAGGCAGTCGGCTCTGATACCAACCTGTGACGACCCCGGCTTAATCGTGCACTAACCACACACGCAAATGCACATGATCAAGCCTAAGGACTCACTTGAAGATATCACAACACAACTCTAAAACATAAATAAAGTCATACAAGCTTAATATTACAAGCCAGGGCCTCGAGGGCTCGAATACATAGCTCGATGGCATACAAGCGTCAACGGAAGCATCAGATATCTGAGCACATATATTACAGAAGAACAGATAGGCCTTTAGAAAGGCGGGGCAAAATAAAATACTACGATCGAAAGGCGTAGGCCTCCTGCCTAGGACCCTCCGAATCCTACTCCTGGTCATCGGTCAGCTCCTCGTAGAAGTACTCGCCGGGAGGGTAGTAGTAGTAGCCGTAGTCATCGATGGGGGCAGCTATCTCAGGGGCTCCGTCATCTGGCGGCGACAAATGGATATGGGGAGAAAAAGAAAGTAAAGCAAACATGAGTACTCATCCGAAGTACTCAGCAAGCAAGGATCTACACTACATATGCAACATTTTCAAAGGAGGCTGTATCTGTGGACTGGGCTGCAGAAATGCCAGAATAGAGAGGAAGGCCTAGTCCTATCGAAGACTAGCTTCTTCAATCATCTTCATCGGTCTTGCAGCATTAGAAGAGTGCAGATTAACATAATGTAAAGTAGTAGTAGTGTCATCAACCTCGCCCAGAGATTCTTCCTTGACTCCCTGCGAGAAAGCAATCCCAGAGCCAAACTATCCATTTCATCTCAAGTCACCAGTTCTAGTTGTACCGATCGGGATACAACTCCGAGTGTTCGTTACCGTAGGACAGACTATCGATAGATGTTTTCTTCCCTGCAGGGGTGAACCAACTTACCCACCATGCTCGCTTAACTCTGGCCGGACACACTTTTCTGGGTCATGCCCGGCCTCGGCTAAGCAACACGCCGCAACCCGACCTAGGCTTAATAGAGAGGTCAGCACGCCGGACTAAACCTATGCCCCAGGGGTCTTGAGCCATCGCCCCGAGAACTCCTGCATGTTGCGTGGGCGGCCGAAAGCAGACCTAGCAACCCCTTATACAAGCGCAGTTGGGTTCCAGTCCAATCCCGCGCGCGCTGCTCCATGCTGACGTCTAATAAGCTTCTGCTGAAGTATACGACGCAGAACGCCCATACTATGCCCACGTGATGGTTAGTGCTATCAGGCCAGAGGCCCCTCGGATCAAATATCCAAACCGTTTAGTGGATTAGGAGCACGCGGTAACGAGCAGAGACACCCGAAAGATGTGACCCCGTCGCCCCGTCTCGAGGACTTGCGGCAAGGGCTGAGAATGCCCGGCCACGCCTCGTGTTCAACTCTCGGGCACTCTCCAGGTCCACCCAATTCCACATCACTCGCAATTAAGCTCGCGCGGGTACCCCTCAGGGTCGACCCGTCTTTAGTAACATGTTTCAGTGTAAAGTCATAGTAACAATGGTAACCGTGTGACCAACACCAAGGGGAACCCTGAGGAATCACCCTCGATGGAATTCCCTCTGATGTTACCACCAAGGTGAACGAAGGAGGAATCACCCTCGAGGTCCACTCTTGAGGAGTTGCGCGACGGTGTCGTTATCGAGGGTGGTGTAGGAGGAATCACCCTCGCTGACCACGCCCGATTAACTAACCTACAAGGTTATCATCAGAAGTGCTGATGAGGTATCACCCTCGGCACTCGATAGTAACCCAGTAGTGTCGAGCAACTAAGGGGAAGTGACATGCGGTGTCGGGACCTGGTCTTCGATCCCGTTGATCGGGTCTTCTGATGATCCAGCAGGGCAGTCGGGATAATGTGGGGTCTCTGCTGGGTCTCTACCCAAACTATACTAAACAGTTTAGGATAAACAGGCAGGTAACAATAGCAGGTTACAATAATTAGGCTATGCAGCAGAAATAGGATAATAGCAGCAGCAGTAACTTCTAATGCAAGCATAAGAGAGAAGAGAGTGGGCGATATCGGAATGCTCAAAAGGGGGGTGCTTGCCTGTTTGCTCGGCGGCAAGGGCAAGATCGTCAACTGCTTCGTCGGGCTCCTGAGCGGCGTCGGCCTCGGGAGCTACGTCGACGTCGGGGTCTACCGAGAGAGAAGAGGGGAAAGAAACAGGTAAATAGATAGCAATCGATGCAACACAAGCATGCCATGCCTATGATGCAGTGCACGGTTGCCTAAAGATGCATCTAGGTCATTTTAGTTCTTATAGGATTAACGTGGGATTGATTAACGTGGGATTTATTAGCCGGTATGTATGCACTATTCAACTACCATAATCGGGCTCAAAATTACGAGTTCTCCTATGTAGGGGGTTCCAATATGGAAACAGATGACACGATCAGATTCGTCTCGTCGTTCTGAGCAACTTTCATGTATAAAGTTTTTGAATCTGAGCTACGGTTTATTTTCTACGAATTTTCAAAGTTTTAGCAATATTCTGAAATAATCTAAATAACAGGAATTGCCTAAAATGGAATATGAGGTCAGGCTGAGGTCATGCTGACGTCAGCAGACGGCTGACCAACCGACTGGTCAAACAGACCCAGGTGGGACCCACCTGTCAGCCTCAGAGAAAATTAACAGAGTTTAATTTAACTAATCCGAGTTAATTAGCCAGTGGGCCCAGGCTGTCAGTGGCTAATTAGTTTATCTAATTAGTTTTATTTATTAAAACATTTTAATTAAACTAAAGTGTGGTGGGGCCCGCGTGTCAGTGACACTGGGCTGCCCAGTCAGCAGTTGACTGGGTCAACCCAGTCAACTGGGCCCCCCAGGGCCACTGGCAGCCACCCTGAGGTGGGGCCCAGCCTTGCCACGTCGGCGACGTCGCCGGAGTTGCTCCGGCGACCAAAATCGCGGCGGCGCGTCACCGGACTTGGCCGGAAATGCTCTACAGGGGATCATTCAACGCGGGGTTGGGCTGGTTCGAACAAGCATCCAATGCCGCGTCTAGTGGTGGTGGTGGTTCCGCCGGAACCGGCCGGAATCGTCGCCGGCGTCGAGGTTCGCGGCGAAGTGTTTTGGGCGAGGTCGGAATCGGAGCAGCAGCGCGCTACGGGGTGAATGGAGGAGCTGGGGAGGTGATGCGTGATGCGGTGAGCACATCGGGCTCGGCCCCGTGACCATTTGGTCACCGGCAGCACGCCGGCGACGAGCGCAGGAGAGGCGCAATCGGGCTCGAGCTACGCGGCGGCTACGGCGACGCAGGAGGGCAGAAGAGCTAGGGGAGAGGAGGAGCAACTCACCGTGCGGCACGCAAGGTGGCCCTTGATAGGTTAGTAGTAGCAGAACGGCCGGGATCATCGGAGGCGCGCCGGTGATCCGAGGAAGAAGACGAGGCTCTGGGGCCCGGCCTTGCCACGTCGGCAACGTCGCCGGAGTTGCTCCGGCGACCAAAATCGCGGCGGCGCGTCGCCGGACTTGGCCGGAAATGCTCTACAGGGGATCATTCAACGCGGGGTTGGGCTGGTTCGAACGAGCATCCAGTGCCGCGTCTAGTGTTGGTGGTTCCGCCGGAACCGGCCGGAATCGTCGCCGGCGTCGAGGTTCGCGGCGAAGTGTTTCGGGCGAGGTCGGAATCGGAGCAGCAGCGTGCTACGGGGTGAATGGAGGAGCTGGGGAGGTGATGCGTGATGCGGTGAGCACATCGGGCTCGGCCCCGTGACTATTTGGTCACCGGCAGCACGCCGGCGACGAGCACAGGCAGAGGCGCAATCGGGCTCGAGCTACGCGGCGGCTACGGTGATGCAGGAGGGCAGAAGAGCTAGGGGAGAGGAGGAGCAACTCACCGTGCGGCACGCAAGGTGGCCCTTGATAGGTTAGTAGTAGTAGAACGGCCGGGATCGTCGGAGGCGCGCCGGTGATCCGAGGAAGAAGACGAGGCTCTGGGGCCCGGCCTTGCCACGTCGGCGACGTCGCCGGAGTTGCTCCGGCGACCAAAATCGCGGCGGCGCGTCGCCGGACTTGGCCGGAAATGCTCTACAGGGGATCATTCAACGCGGGGTTGGGCTGGTTCGAACGAGCATCCAATGCCGCGTCTAGTGGTGGTGGTGGTTCCGCCGGAACCGGCCGGAATCGTCGCCGGCGTCGAGGTTCGCAGCGAAGTGTTTCGGGCGAGGTCGGAATCAGAGCAGCAGCACGCTACGGGGTGAATGGAGGAGCTGGGGAGGTGATGCGTGATGCGGTGAGCACATCGGGCTCGGCCCCGTGACCATTTGGTCACCGGCAGCACGCCGGCGACGAGCACAGGCAGAGGCGCAATCGGGCTCGAGCTACGCGGCGGCTACGGCGACGCAGGAGGGCAGAAGAGCTAGGGGAGAGGAGGAGCAACTCACCGTGTGGCACGCTAGGTGGCCCTTGATAGGTTAGTAGTAGCAGAACGGCCGGGATCGTCGGAGGCGTGCCGGTGATCCGAGGAAGAAGACGAGGCTCTGGGGCCCGGCCTTGCCACGTCGGCGACGTCGCCGGAGTTGCTCCGGCGACCAAAATCACGGCGGCGCGTCGCCGGACTTGGCCGGAAATGCTCTACAGGGGATCATTCAACGCGGGGTTGGGCTGGTTCGAACGAGCATCCAATGCCGCGTCTAGTGGTGGTGGTGGTTCCGCCGGAACCGGCCGGAATCGTCGCCGGCGTGGAGGTTCACGGCGAAGTGTTTTGGGCGAGGTCGGAATCAGAGCAGCAGCACGCTACGGGGTGAATGGAGGAGCTGGGGAAGTGATGCGTGATGCGGTGAGCACATCGGGCTCGGCCCCGTGACCATTTGGTCACCGGCAGCACGCCGGCGACGAGCGCAGGCAGAGGCGCAATCGGGCTCGAGCTACGCGGCGGCTACGGCGACGCAGGAGGGCAGAAGAGCTAGGGGAGAGGAGGAGCAACTCACCGTGCGGCACGCAAGGTGGCCCTTGATAGGTTAGTAGTAGCAGAATGGCCGGGATCGTCGGAGGCGCGCCGGTGATCCGAGGAAGAAGACGAGGCTCTGGGGCGTGGTGCAGAGGTCCCTGGCTTCAACGGGCAGCGCCAGACGACGTGGTCGAGCACGGCGCTCCTTCCAGGCACGATGGTGGCTCGCGGGGATGCCGGTGGCCAAGGCGAGCAGCAAGGCGCGGCCGCTGCGGCGCTCGGCGGCGGATCTGAGAAGGGGAGAGGCGAGGAACGAGCGAGGGAGAGAGGTGAGGAGTGAGCGAGGAGTCCAGGGGGGGTGGACGGCTTCGGCCTTATCCCCCCAGCGCGTCGGTGGCGCGGGTGCCGTCGCCGTGTCGAGCTGCGGCCGGTGCGCGCCGGCGCAGCCATGGAGGGAGTGACAACGCAAGGGAGAGAGAGTGGGGTGGGCCTGTTGGGCTGGATTCGGGGCACTGTGCACTTAGGCCCAGTGCACAGTGCCTTGTTTTATTTTCTTATTTCTATTTTCTGTTTTTCTTTTAATAGAGTTGAATTTGAGATATTTTGAGTATTCAAATGGATTAGCACAAATGTGAAACTTGCTCACATAAATATCTTGCAATATCCAGCACTGCCACAAAAAGTTTGGGTATTTTTGGATTCCATTTGAAATTATTCAAAAATGAATAGGGCATTTAAATGTTGTTTTGGCTCTGATTTAAATGGTTAAACCCTTCTGTAGTTGATGGTGATGTTGTGTTCCTTAACAGCAAATAGTTTTGGGATTATTTGCTAAAAGGTGAACATTTTTCCAACAGGATTTGAGCAACTTTATATTTCACTTTTGAATTTGAGTTGATTTCCAGAATAGAAGTTGGATTGTTTTGATTAACCACTATGACTAGGCACTGCAAATGAAGTGACTTGGAATTATTAAGAGGTGATCACTGTGGTGAGAGGCTGGGGATGTTACACTTCACGAGGCAAAAAATTATATATATAATTCCGATCACGATAAACTAGATGCATAGGATAATTTTTTTGGTGAAATTCTAATTTCTATCGATTCCAGTTCCAAGATCCAATATCATTGCATAGCCTATACCATGGCAATGCTTTTTCCCCCAAAGATAAAGGGAAAACCTTCTTATTAACTTCATCTCCGGGTAAACCTGCAAGCTTAAATAATCCACAAATTTCATCCACATATATAAGGTGCAAGTCGGGATCTTTCATTCCATCTCCTACATAAGGAATAGCTAGCAGTTTCTCTATCATATACCCGAAGGAATTTCATAACTAATATTTTCAGTAGGTGCAGCAGGTTGAGGGGAAACTCTTTGTGTTTCTGGTCGACGTGAAGATACCCCGAACAAACCCCTCAAAGGATTGTTTTCCATAGTGACAAGTGACAATAAATTTCAGCACGTAATATAATTTTTTCCTTACCGATTTCCACTTACCAAGAGCGCTTCACTCCCCGGCAACGGCGCCAGAAAAGAGTCTTGATGACCCACAAGTATAGGGGATCAGTCATAGTCCTTTCGATAAGTAAGAGTGTCGAACCCAACGAGGAGCAGAAGGAAATGATAAGCGGTTTTCAGCAAGGTAATTTCGACAAGCACTAAATTGTAGGTAACAAATAGTTTGATAGCAAGATAATTTGTAACGAGCAAGTAACGGTAAGGGTAACAAAAGTGCAGAAAGGTAGCCCAATCCTTTTGTGGCAAAGGACAAGCCGGAACGGTCTCTTATAATAAGTAAAACATTCTTGAGGACACACGGGAATTTCATCTAGTCACTTTCATCATGTTGGTTTGATTCGCTTCGCTACTTTGATAATATGGTATGTGGGTGGACCGGTGCTTGGGTGCTGTTCTTACTTGAACAAGCCTCCCACTTATGATTAACCCCCTCGCACGCATCCGCAACTACGAGAAAAGTATTAAGATAAAATCTAACCATAGCATTAAACATATGGATCCAAATCAGTCCCTTACGAAATAGCGCATAAACTAGGGTTTAAGCTTCGGTCACTCTAGCAACCCATCATCTAATAACTACTACACAATGCATTCTCTTAGGCCCAAAGATGGTGAAGTATCATGTAGTCGATGTTCACATAACACCACTAAGGGAATCACAACATACATACCATCAAAATATCGAACGAATACCAAATTCACATGATTACTTGCAACATGACTTCTCTCGTGGCCTCAAGAACAAAAGTAACTACTCACAAATAATATTCATGCTCAAGATTAGAGGGGTATTAAATGGCATAATGGATCTGAACATATAATCTTCCACCAAATAAACCATATAGCAATCAACTACAAGATGTAATCAACACTACTAGTTACCCACAGGTACCAATCTGAGGTTCCGATACAAAGATTGAACACAAGAGATGAACTAGGGTTTTGAGATGAGATGGTGTTGTTGAAGATGTTGATGAAGATTGGCCTCCCAAAGATGAGAGGGTTGTTGGTGGTGACGATGACTTCGATTTCCCCCTCCTGGAGGGAAGTTCCCTGGCAGAATCGCTCCGCTGGAGGGCAAAAGTGCTCCTGCCCAAGTTTCACCTCGAGACGGCGGCGCTCCGTCCCGAAAGTCCTCTCCCTATTTTTTCTAGGTCAAAAGACCTTATATACCAGAAGATTGGCACCAGAGGTGGGCCAGGCTGCCCACCACCCACCAGGACGCGCCTGGGGGGATTGGCGCACCCTGGAGTCTTGTGGGCACCCTCTGGTAGTTCTTTTCTCCAATATTTATTATATATTCTAAAATAATTCTCCATAAAATTTCAGCTCATTTGGAGATGTGCAAAATAGGTATCTCTGACATAGCTTTTTCAGGTCCAGAATTCCATTTGCCGGCATTCTCCCTCTTTGTGTAAACCTTACATATTATGAGAGAAAAGGCATTAGAATTACTCCATAAAGTGTTATTATGCATAAAACATTATAAATAATAGTAGGAAAACATGATGCAAAATGGACGTATCAGAGCTCCTGGCCTTCTCCACTGGCCACGGGCAAGTTGGACCTTTCTGGCGACGTGGGTAAGAAGGGAGGCGGTGTTGGGCGTGCCTCACCTTGCTGCGGAGGTGCTGCTAGGGCCGACGGACGAGGAGGTGCCCTCAGGGGGCTGTAGGTGAGGTGCCTAAACGAGCAGGAAGTTGGGTGGCGAGGAGGGGGACATCCTGGGCAGAGTAGATCCTGGGCGAGGTGGGCATGGAGGAGATCCTGGGTGAGGTGGGCAGGGAGGAGACCTAGGGAGAGGTGAGTGGTGACGCGCTGGGCGAGGAGATCCCGAGGATTTTTGAATCTCAAATTGATCGAAGGGATATAGTTTCCCATTACCAATATTTTGGGGTTGTCGGAAATTTTCTTCCGTGCCTTACAAAAGTGAATGGAGGGAGTAACAAATATTTCTCGTTGCACATGCACAATGTATGTGGGTAATTGCGCAATCGTGTTCTCTGAATCCTTCCCTTTATGTATTCCTACAAATGGAATTGAAATGAGCATGGTGAATATACCATGTAATTATGATAGTAACTATGAATTATTTTCCTTTTTCAACATATTTTAAAATCTGAACTATGGTAGAAAATAAATTCATGTAAATACATGCACTGTACATAAAAATGTTTTCTCATGATTCAACGGTAAAGATCATAAACACGACCAAATCAAAATTATGAATGTGGCAATTCGAGAATACAATAGCATAGAGCTATGTCATTGGAATTTCAGCATAAATCGCCGCCCAGGACGCCCCCCAGGACACCTTTTTAGGCTCGGTTTTAGGCTCGGACGGCGCTTTTTGCCGAAAAATGGCCCAGCCACGCCCCCAGCGCGCCCCCAGGACGTCGAAATAGCGCCGGCAAACCCAGGCGAAACCCAACGCGTTGGGGGGCTCTTGGGGGCTCCGGCGGAAGTTTCAGCGAATCGTGTCTCTCCACATGTCCTTTTTCTTGGCCCACTTAATCATTCCCCTCACAAATTTTTGGTTGGGGTGGGGTGTGGCTGGGAAGATGCCCTCCCCATGCACTTCTATTTCGCCGGATGAAGCATTTAGCCGGCGCTTTTTTGGTTCGATGATATTCTTGGGGGCTCCAACGGCTGGAGATGCTCTAAGGAGAACTTGATTTGCTAGGCTAGATAGCTCCAGCTCAGTATCTGAATGCGGGTTTAAGATTCACATTAGATGGATGCTACCGAGTCAAAACAGAAGAAGTGAGAAAAGATAATCCAAAAGGAGTATAAAAGTTGACCTCCATGATTTGGTCTCCACTGAAAAGCTTAAAGTGTAAGTGCACCTAGTGCCCCTTATGGGTTTTGGATGATTAAAGATAAAATTGTTAAGGGACTAATGCATTTGTGGGTACACACAGGTGAAGTCCCCAATGCTTTGGTTTAAATAGTGGGTTATGAACCATAAAAATGTTGTGATAACATTGAACAATTCATAGTGCCCTCTAAAGAATTGAAGCTTGAAAAATAGTGATTCTTTGTTAGTTTATTTTTTTTTGAGTCACGGGGAAAACCCGTACTGTTAAGGTGGGTCAAAGTGAAGCAAGACTGAAAGTCTTTGAGCGTGCTGAATCAAACCTATCTACACTTCTGAGTGAAGACATGGAAATCTCCTTTCAGGAAGAGTCTTCGAGCTCTTGTGTTGAAGGTGATTCTTTGAAGCACCTGACTTTGACTTCTTCACTGAGCAGTTAGGAAAGCTGTCGTTGAGGTTGTCCTATGCTTTGAGTAACCGATGAATTTGAGAGTTCTAATTTCCGACTGTTATAACAGCTGGCAAAAACACATTGGTGGGCGCCCCTGCAGATATCGGGTGGTTGCTCGAGAGAAATTTCTGCCCAATGTTACGCATAGAGCATCCTTGCATGAACTGATTTCGAGATATTCTAAGTGAGGACAAACCACCCAAAGCCTAAAAAAGTGATGGAGCATCATGAAGAAATTGATCAAAGTCTACTAAGACTTGTTAGTCTCGAAGACTATGCATCTTTCAGGCGGTTAGGAGTTGTTCAGAGCTTCCATTGTGCGCAACGGCCGAAGAATGATTTTTTTGATAGTCCGGAGATCATCGTAAGATCTACCCCGAGTAATTGGGTGAGTTCCAGGGAACTTATCTCAAGGATAAGAAGGCGGAGACTAGTGTGGCCTCGGAGTTGTGGCTCGACCTCTCCAACCCAGACGTAGAATGTGCCAACAATTTGAGCTAGGGTATTAAAATCCATGTGTCTGGGCCGAGCACTCCAATTCTAATTCTTTGCACCTTACATTAAAAAATTTGTGTCCTCACATCCTCTCGGATGAGATGCCAACATGTGACATAAAACCTCGCATAGGAAGCATCAGATCCCAGCACCTTGTCCATCTGTTGCATTTTAACTGCATTACACACCTACTCCTCCGAGAATCCCACCTCAAGATGATGTAGGTCAAAAATGGGGACTTGGAGGTAATCTAGGTCAAGCGTGAATGCCCTCTTTGGTGATGAACCCAACATATCAACGACGAAGGAATATACCACTTTAGCCTTCTCATTTTTGGGTTTCTCGTGCCGCCGTCATCACCGCCATCTGAGAACATTTTTGGAATACGGCGGGACGAAGGAATACTAACATATCAACGACGATGCACGGGCTCGGTTCCCTAGCTACAAGGAAACATGCAGTATTCATACTACTAGCTAGGGTTTCTCGTGCCGCCGTCATCACCGCCATCTGAGAAATTTTGGTCCCCTCGCCTCCAGGTGCCATCTTAGCGCTGAGAGGTGGGGGGGGGGGGCTCGGATCTTCAAGACCTCTATATTCTTCGTCAACGACTAGTGATCATCATAGTTTTGTGAGAATAAACTTCCTCTCATTCTTTTGGCAGTGCCATGAGGTTAGAGAGTTTTCTGTCCTCGCAGATTTGATTATTCGGATCTGATGAATTTATGTTGCTGTGTCAAGCTTTATTTGTTGGTTTGATTCTTTGTGGAGGTGAAATCTTTCATCGACACCATGGTGAAGATATAGTGATTCGATGGCTTGCACTTCTAGGGATCATCCCCGGCCCAAGTACGTTCATCGATCAAGGCTTCCCGTCTGTTTAGATGGGCGACTCAAGGTGCTTTAAAAAACCATTATTGATAATGTTCGTGCGGGTGAAAGAGTGGCACCATCATTGCTCCAGTCTAATTGCGGCCACTTTACCGAAGTCTTGGGAGTATTTCTTCAAGCAAAGATTGCTACCACGAAGAAGGTGTTTACCAGAGATTTCATTTTAATTCTTAGTCATAAGAGTTACTTTGTAATTTTTTGGATCTTAGGTCCAAATCGGTGTACCTGTAATTATTATGATCAATAAAGTCACAGGTGTTTCTAAAAAAACAAGGAAACATGCAGTCTGATACACATTGTTATGGTATCATTCACCTCTTTTTTTATTTGACATGGGAAACATCTCTCATCCTTTCTTTGACTCTTTTTATTTCTTTATATGAGATATTATCCCAAAGGAAAAATGAATAGGTGTGAAAGTTATAATTGTAAAAAAACAACGATTGAAACTATGGAAGCATTGACTTATACGTTCCTTTTAGTTTTGACTTTAGGAAAATATATTTTCTCGCTATCTTCTTCCGAGAACCACCTAAAGTTCCACCAAGTCCAACTAAAAGAAAAATAATAATTCTATTCAAGAAAAAAGTATAATTTAGCGACACAGAAGCCGAGCTTGTCCACATGAACCGAAAGTGGCCAGCCCAGTAGCCATATGGTTTCATCACGTTGACTTCACGCATGTGTTTTTTGTTTTAGTTTATATTTAATTATTTTTACTAAATTAGTATATAATGAAAAATAGTTATTTTTAAAAATGTTCATTCCACATTTAAAAAATATCCATGCAGTGTAAAAAATGTTCGCTCAAACTTTAGAAAATATTTGTATCATTGAAGAAATGTAAGTGACATTTTTAAAAGTATTCATACAATTTAGAAATTATTTCATACCATTCAATAAAATTGCGTTGTAATTCAATAAAATCACACATTTCAAAAATATGGTTGTGACATTAAAAAAGTGTATACAATGTCCTATGGAAGCATTGGCTTATACGTCCTTTTAGGTCCGACTTTTAGGAAAAAAAAATTATATCTTCTTCCGAGAACCACCTAAGGCTCCACCTACTCCAACTAAAAGAATAATATAATTCCATTCAAGCAAGAAGTCTCGTTCGGCGAGATGGAAGCCGAGCTCGCCTACAGGAACCGAAAGTGGCCGGCCCAGTAGCCATATGGTTTCGTCATCTTGGCTTCACGCATGTGTTTTTTTTTATTTGTTTATATTTTTTAAAAAAATACTAAATTCATATATTATGGAAAAAATACATACTTTAAAAAAAATGTTAATTGCAAATTTGAAAAATATCCATGTAGTGTACAACAATGTTTGCTCAACTTTTAGAAAATATTTGTACAACTGACAAAAATGTAAGTGGCATTTTTTAAAATATTCATACAATTCAAAATGTTTTTTAGTACCATTCAAAAAATGTACGTTACATTTTAATAAAATCACGCATTTCAAAAATATGTTTGTGACATTAAAAAAGTTTATACAATGTAAAGAAATGTTTGCATAGTCTAAAAAATGTTTTGTACCATTCGAAAAAAGTTTCAACGTTTATTTGAAAAGAGTTAACACATGTAAAAAATGTTAATCATCTATTTGAATTTTTTTAACATTTTTGAAAAATGTTTCTAATGTAAATGACAAATGTACAGTGCATTTGAATAAATTACACATGGGTTGGAAAAATTAAAATTAAAAAAATAGAATAAACCCGAAGAAAAAAAGGGAAAACCCAAAGAAAACTAAAGAAAAACTGAAGAAAACCCAAAGAACACCGATGCAAAACAGTGAAAAAACTAATAAGGAACCACAGGAAAAAAACTGGCGTGCAGCTACACTATTGGGCTGGCCCAGTAGCACCGCCTTGTAGGCGAGAAGTGGCATTTGCGGTTTCGGGCTCGATACTTAGCGCCCAGGGCCGCAATGCTAACAACTTGGCATTGACGGCCATGATATATTTGCGTCCTTGAAAATATGAACATCCATGGGTTCAGTCGGTGGGAGAATATCATACGGAAACCAATATTCGGTGAAAACTTTGTGGAAACCATAGTTTAAAGTTTTGAAAAATTCTGAAAAAAATACGGGATGTTAGGAAGGTGATGTTTTAATGCCACGCAAAATTTCAAGTTGAAACACATTGCGTGATATGAGCTACGAAAAAGACAAATTCAGCCCCGAATAGTGACATTACTATTCGACACTATTCAACACTGATTTTGTCTTTTTCATAGCTCACATCTCGTAATGTGTTTCAACTTGAAATTTTGTGTGGCAATAAAACATCATCCTCTTAACATCCCCTATTTTTGTCAATTTTTTTCAAAACTTCAAAACATCTTTGTCTCGTGGTTTTCACCGGTTTCCACCGAATGTTGGTTTCCGTATGATATTCTCCTTGGGAGGATGAAGAGTAATGCTAGACTTATGTAAGGAAGCTAAGTACGTTTATGTAATAGCCATCGTGGAAGATTAGGATTGGTTGTTAGAGGAGGCTGGGGCCCACCCCCCTGAAAATCGGGGGGGGGGGGGGGGGGGGGGGGGGATGTTTAGATTAGTTTGGCATGTTTCGTAAACTTACGTAGGCTCTTTGTAGGTTTAGCATTTTCGGGAGGATGAAACATCCACGTCCCGGTATGTACGTTTCTCCTGTACTCTCTGGTTAATTGCCATTATAGGATCCATCTTTCTGTTTCTAAGACATATATTCCCTGAAAGTACACGGTCTAAAAGCTAGCCTTCTGTTCAAGCATCGTACGCCCTGGCCATCTCACAAAAACCCCTACAACAGGTGCAAGCCATGAACGATATTCATCGATCAAGCGATGTAGTTGGCCTTCTCTTGCTGCATGGCATCCACGATCTTGGACCATTTCGTGCGGGCGGTGATCACCACCAGCGTGCTGGTCTGGCAAGTCAGCCCGCAGATCAGACCCGACCATAAACCCTGCAAACAAAGTGCATGGTCTGTTGAGTGCTCCAGCTCATTAATTACTTATATTTCAGAATATATCAGTTTGAGCTGCTTGCTATCCCACATTCCGCAATGGCAAGGGCGAGAGCACTTAATAGGGTAATTACCTTGGTGTAGAAGTTGAGCTTGAAGGCAAAGAACATGGCCAATGGCATGCCGATGAAGTAGAACGCCACAAGGTTCGTCATCGCCGCCAGGTGCTGCCATCCGCAGCCCCTCGCCACCCCTGCACATGCCAATTTATTCAACCGTCCATCTGCGGATTCGTTTAGCACTAGCAGCGGCATTTCAGTATATGATTTTGTATCCGTGATACTATGAGATTATCTGTTTAATACTGCAGGCAAGTGATTCTTGCAGATTGGTTTAGGTAGGTGACGCACCTGACAGTACGCCTTGTGCGGAGTCGAGCACGATCGAGATCATCAGCAGCGGGGTGATGGCCGCGAATTCTGCCACAATCACCTCGCTCCCGCTGAAGAGTCTCGCCCAAAGGCCATGGCCGAAGCCCAGCAGCAGGATGAAGGAGAAGGCGAGGAATATCGACAGCTTGAGCGTCACTGCGACCGCATTCTTCGCCATATCCACGTTCCCGGCTCCGATCTCATTCGACACCCGGGTGCTGCAAAATGTGCAAACAATGAAACAACAGATCGTCGTGCTCACAGAAACAATGTAAGAAGTTGAGATCGTACATACCTTACAGCGGCACTGAATCCGTAGGTGATCATGTAGGCAATCGCCTCCGTGCTTGAGCTGCATTTACAAGTTGATGAAGAAGTCAACATGATGGAACAATATAATGCTTCTGAAGCTCCATCGGATGGACAGTATTGAAGAATGAACGTACCACATGGCGATCAGTGACGTGCTCACAGTGGAATTCGGTAGCAAGCCCGCGATAAGAACCAGAAGCTCAAACGCCCAGTACTCCAGGCTGCATGCACTCAACAAACTCAAAATCAATCATGAGAAAAAAACAACATGTGGCTGACAATAGTATTTGTATATATAACTATATATTTACGGACCAAACCATGATGGCGGAGGGCGTCGCGAGCTTGATCGTCGGCATCACGTAGTTGAACGCGTCGGCGGAGAAGCCCTTCCACGTCTCGCTAAACTCCTTGGACCACATCACGTACCCAAGCAGCATCAGGCAGGAGAACCATAAGGTGATGGAGATGGCGGTAGACGCGCCGACGAGGCCAAAGCCGAGCACGTTCACCAGCAGGTGGTTCAGCGCGATGTGGAGCACGAATGGCACCATGGAGCAGACCACGAGCGGCACGACGATGGATTGCGTTTGCAGGTACCGTATAAGGCACTGCAGGAAGGAGAAGGCGAACAGTCCGGGGATTTGGTACCGAATGAACACCGCGGCGGCGCGGGACACTTCGGGTTCTTGACGCAGGCACAGAAGCAGGGGCTCCGTGAACAGCCACAGGACGGCGATGACCATAGACACCACCGCCGACATGATGAGCGACGACTGCAGGTACAGTCCTAGCATGCGATACAGTCGGGCGCCGTAGGCCTGCCCGCATAGCGTCTCCAGGGCGCCGCTCATACCGGTCTGAAATGTCCAGCAACCTTAGGAGTTAGGATGCAATGCGAGAATGTTCAACTCCAGAACAAGTTATGGACTTATTGAGAGCGTCGTCTATTCGTAAGTCGACTGAATTTCTTTTTCATATAAGTCATCTTCTTTCACTGTATTTTTACTCTAGTTTTTTTTTATGTATTTACATATATGCAAGCTTGCACAAATTCTTCAGCGTCCAGTCTAGCATGTATCTATCTTCTGGACAATCGCTAATTAAGCAGGGACGAGGCGATTCGGTGCACAAGCTCAGCTGCACCCACGATGAACAGAAAATTCAAAAATAATACTAGAAAATTTTCAAAAAATTCCATGAAAAAAAGATAAATTTGGAGTCTGTGAAAAGTTTACTGTTCATGTATTGTTCTGACCCAATTTTTCTTTTTTCCTGAGAGTTACTCATATATCCAAATGATCTGAAATTTGAAGCGCACCTCACGCATCAAATTATCTTCCATGCAAAAACAAATTGGATTTTTTGAAGTATTTTTGTGAATTTTCTCTTCCCTGAGTGCAGAAGAGTCTGGACCCAAAAATGGATATTCGTAAATGGTCTCCCTTATTCACTGGTGTTAGTTAACGTATATGAGATTGCACTCTATTGAAATTGCAGTATGCATGCATAAAGAGTAATTAAGTACTAGTATCCATACATGCTTGTAGAATAAATTAATTTTAACGTTCAAGAACGCGGAGAGGGTAGAAATAAAACACAAAACTTGCAAGATACTCTATAAAATTATGTTGTGACTCGCTTATAAACAAATATATGGTGCCCAAGGTCACCCTTTTTTCCTCGGTACACAGGATCATAACTTAAGATTTTTTTTTTGAAACTACCATGTTTTTTATAGCAAATTCGGAAACTATATGACCGAACGCATAAAACCCGAAACTATGACCCCGTCGGCCTCCTGCTGGCCGAAGAGGAGCATTTCAGCCAACTCTTGGCCGAAGTAGGGTCTTCGGTCTACCTTCGGCCGAAGAGAGGTGGAACAGGGCCGAAGAGTACTCTTTGGTCATCTGTAGGCCATCGCATAAATGGAAGGTCAAAGTTGCATGAGATCTCTTCGGCTTTTGTTGGGACCCAGAGGACTCTTCGGCCTACAGATGACCAAAGAGTGCTCTTCGGCCCTGTTCCACCTCTCTTCGGCCAAAGGTAGACCGAAGACCCTACTTCGGCCAAGTGTTGGCCGAAAAGCTCATCTTCGGCCAGCAGGAGGCCGACGGGGTCGTAGTTTCGGTTTTTATGCATCATCAGGGCGTATAGTTTCAGAATTTGCTATAAAAATCATCATAGCCTCAAAAAAATCCCTAACTTAAAAAAGCAAAAGCAAAAAACAAAAAATATTCTAAAATCAAAATTTATTATAATATCGTATGAATTTAGGGCATTGGCATTACCCTAAGAGAAGAAAGAAAATGAAGAAAAAACTCAAAACAACTGATGATAAAAACTTGCACACATATTGCATAGAAGTTGCACCGTCCAAATTATGTTCAGGTGCTGTCTCTCCATACGTATTTGGAAGGTGGTTCAGGATTGACATGGCCTCAAGTTTTCGAATGTTGAGAATCGGGCCAACTACGAATCGGTCTCGGGAGGAGCAATGGCAAACTCGACACGCCTCTCTGGCAACGCATTGGGCGAACTTGCCCCACGGCGGTGGCCGGCGTGGTTCGCCGCGGACTTCCGGGCGGCGAAGACTCTCAGGTACCACCGTGGTGAGGTGGTGCTCGGCTCGCACCCGACGACGGTGCATCTCATCGACGAGCGGGGGTGCACGGTGGACACGCGATCCAGGGGAGGGCTCGTGTTAGCCCCTGGTGCCACGATTGTGTTCCCCTGTCACGTTGCGCGCATCGAGGGGGAGGCCACGGGCAGGGGCGGCGCCTCGGGAGCCGGCGAGGGAGGAATTGCGGCCGGGGGAGAGGGAGCGCAGCCGGTGGGGGATTAAATTCGGGCGGTGCTTCTGGTGAGCTCGCCCCGAACCCTTCCTGTCCTCCACTTCCACTTCCATACGCTTCGTTTCCTCCTCTGCTTGTTGGCGACTGCGGCGGCGATGGTGGAGATCGACGAGGAGAAGATGATGAGGTTCGCGGGCAGGAACGCGCGCCTGCGTGCTCGCCTGCGAGAGATTGGATCGTGGTACACAAGCAAAAAGGCGATGTATGCGGAAGCGGAGGCAATCTTCGAGGGGCTGACGGCGGCGGAGGAGAGGTCGCTCTTCGGGCATGGGGGACACAAGCATCCGCTTCAGGTGCTGCTGTGGGCGATGGATCAGGCGGATTCTCCAGTGAGGGCCGTGACAAGGAAGTGGGTGGCGTTCACCTCCTTCGAGACCGCGCATCTCACCCCGGCCATGAGGGAATCGGCGCTCAGATCCCGCGAGGGGGTCCTGGCCCTTCCCGCTCCAGGTTCGGCCATGGCGCCGATCGAGATCCGAGAAGACCCAGTGGAGCAGCCACCGCAGGAGGCGGTGCTGGCGCCGCGTCGCTCCGCTTGACTTGCTCCAGCTCCTCTAACTCCGACCCCACGCCGCTCGGCACGTCTCGCCGGAATCGATGCCTGAAGCCTTCACTAGCCAGCAATCGCTTCTGGAGGCTGGCTAGTGAAGATTCAGATAGCGATTCTGATGAGGATGGTGTTGATTCAGGTATGGATTGCTGTCCCATACCTTCATATACATCTTCTATTTGTAAATCTGGAGGAAAAACTCATGGCATTGATATACAAAGCCGAATCAGGCGGGTAAATCGTAGAATAAAAAAGAAAATGAATCAATATGTTCAGAGTCTGCTCCTGAAACATGAGGGTGATGTTGATAAAAGGAAAAATGATACAAACCAAACAGATTGCCATGGAATTTTTACTCATGTTGACTCACCTAGTTGGGGGGGTTATCATGGTAATGATGTTGTCATGGCTTTGATTAAAATTAAACCTAGAAATCCAAAAATCTGGGATTATGCCAGATTTCCTGAATATATAAGTGATATTGAGATTGATGAGATTAACTCAGTTAAAGAGGGAATGGATAGCAGTTTTGGGGAGAATGATGAGGTGAAAATGA
Source organism: Thinopyrum elongatum (assembly GCA_011799875.1). Classification (NCBI taxonomy): domain Eukaryota; kingdom Viridiplantae; phylum Streptophyta; class Magnoliopsida; order Poales; family Poaceae; genus Thinopyrum; species Thinopyrum elongatum. The sequence continues at coordinate 507,343,968 of CM022302.1, read as the reverse complement.
TTAATAAAAAAATAACTAAGTTGGATATACCTGAGAATTTTATGCTAGAGGAAGTGGCTGATGAAATTCAGAGGGGAGGGGAAATGCAGATATCTGGAAAGGAAAAACAGAGGGATAACAAAGGAGAGCTTTGCCCGCATGGATGGTTTGAAAAGTTGGGCCCTATAGCTATCAGGCCCACTGAGGTGGGTAGCTTTGGTGGCCCAGGAAAGGAAGCTGAGAAAGTGGCCATATATAAAGGAGGCATCCCCCCTCTCGTTCCAGAACCAGACTTCCTCTACTCCCCAAACCCTAAAAAAGTCAAGGCGGCGGCTAGCTTGGGAGCAAGATCTGAGGAGGGAGGAAAATTCTGGGGAGAAGAAGAGATCATGGCAAGCAGACAGGAGAACTGGCGTCCAAGACCAGGGAGGGGGACAGGCTTCGGTGGAAGAGGTAATTACAATGGCAATCCCAACAATTCTGATAGAGGGTTAAATAGGCAAGATGTGAGAAATCAGGACAGCTTCGATTGGAGAAGCAGAGATGGGAATTACAGAGGGGGATCTGGGACTAACAGCAGTGGTTCTGGGGGAGAAGGGACCTCGATGGGAAAAGGCAGAGATCTTGATGGCAAGACAGGAAGATTCAGCTCAGGCAGATTGGGGGGACAGCAAGAAAGAGTTCAGGTTGGGAATGGAGAGATGGGGTCTGGCAATGGTTTTGCGGTTGCCAACCCTAACATTCAGCAGTTGGGGATGCAGGGGGGACCGATACAGGTGACTGGTGGATTTCCTATGATAAACAACCCCAACTTTCCTGAGTTGGTGCCAGTTGGGATGGGGCTGGGACAGTTTAGCTTCATACCACAGGAACAAGTGGCACAGCAATACCAATACTTGCTCTCCAATATGCCAAAACAAGAGACACTGAAGGTGCAGGGAAACATCAAAAGATGAGGGGGGAAAAGAGGCTGCAAAAAAGAAAGAGATTGGGAATAATAAGGAAATATTCTGTGTCAAATGCAAAGAACAGGGTCATCTGAAGAGTGAATGCAAGAACAAAGTGTTTTGTGTGGTGTGTCAGAGACCATCCCACAATACTGATGAATGCACAGTGTTAAAGCAAGTCAAACCTGTGGCTAAGTATATGGGATATGGGGCTAGAGGTCTGGGATGTCTACTAGTGCAGAATACAAAGGATATTGTGGCTGCTGAACATACAAACCCTATGGCCTTAGTTACAATTCAATCTGGACAGCTGAATGAAACCACAGTAGCTTATGGGTTTGCCAAAATGTTTGATTGGGGGTGGACTTGGAGAGCCAAATTTCAGTCTCCTAAAACCTTTTTGATGAGATTTCCTAACAAGGCTGAATTGGTGGAGCTAAAAAATTTTGGCAAATTCACCCTGCTTGGGACAGGAGCAATGGTTGAGGTTGATTTTTGGAGCCCAGATGACAAAGCAAAAGGGAAACTTCACTCTGTCTGGATAAAGATGTGGGGAGTGCCTGACACTTTGAGACACTACTTAGGGGTGTGTGAGATTGGCTCTGCCTTAGGGCCAGTGGTGGAGGTTGATGTGGAGCACATTCACTCTAAGGAAGAGATTAAAGTGAAGGTGGGAGTAAGGGATCTACACAAAATTCCAGCAGGAACTGAGATAACTACTAAAGATCTATTGTTGTATGACATAAGCTTTGAGTTTAACTCAGTTGCAGAGCAAGGGTGGTACAAGTTTGATGAGGGAAATAAGAGGAAAATGTTTGATTATCTAGATCTAGAAAACTTTGAAACTCAAAGAGAGAATGACATGCAAAAGAAAAGCAAACAAGCAGACACTGGGAAACAGAACATGAGTCTGGGGAGTTTGGGATTGAAACAGTATGAACAAGTGGTCTTGAAGCCTAGGGAGATAGGCCAAACAAGTGAAGCATCTAAAAAGACAATGGAGGCAGGGGCGATGGCAGAGCTGCAGGAGAGAGAGGAAAACTTGATGATAAGGCTACAAAAAGCAGAGGAACTTGCTGCTAGACAGACTGCACAACTGATGCTGGAAGAGAAAAGGAGGAAGGAAATGGAGATCATAAGGAAAACCCTTGAGAATGAGGTCAAAAGACAACATGAACTATTACAGATTAATTTGAAAGGGGGTAAGGAAGTGAAAGGGTCTCAGTCTGGAGAAAAAATCAATGCTGAGGGAGAAGAAGAGGAAGCTGTTGATGAAGATATGGCGATTGAGGACAAACAGGAGGAGGGAGGAGAGATGACAGAGCAAGAACTGATGGAACAAGCCATTGGGCTGGGATATGTGGAGCCAGTGGATTACAATGCTAGTCAGAAGACAGAGTCTTTTGAGACTAAGATCAAAAAAGCTGGAAAGGGAGAAATTGATTCTAAAGATGAAGAAGAAGAGCTGAGAAGATGCATTAGATTAAAAGGAAAAGAAGACCGCAATATTACAGAGCTGGCCAAGGAGAGAGCAGCAAAAAAAGACAATTATGGTGAGTTGCCTTGTACTGGGAGTTTCCCTAAATCTGACAGTTTTCTTCAAAAAATTGCTGAGGGGGTAGGGGTCAAATTAGGGAACAACTCTAATATGATCAAACTCAATTTAGAATTGATAAAAAATGTGGAACAGGCTAGAATTGACCTATGGTTGTCTGATTTTAATAAAAATCAGAAACAGATTGTCCTGTCTGAGGAAAATAAGATTATTGATACTGGGGAACATACCCTGGAAGATTTATTAGACCAGGGGGAAGATGATGAAGATGAAAAAGGAGATGATGATTGGGAAATAGTAAGAGAGCTTTTCTCATCAAAAAAAGGGAGGAAAAAAGTAAAGCCACCAGAGGTTCTGGGGTCAAAACTGCCTCTGATGTAAAATTTCTAGAATCTTCTGTTAAGAAAAAGAAAAAAAGAAAATAAGAGGTATATTCTGGAATATGAGAGGATTTGGGGGAGACATTAAAAGAAGATTTCTTAGAGAAATGATTATGGATATGAAAGTGGACTTTTTGGGATTACAGGAGACCATGAGACAGCAATTTTCTAGAAATGATTTACAACAAATTTGTGCTGGTAGAGAATTCCACTGGCATTTTACTCCAGCTAGGGGAAAATCTGGTGGACTCCTGTTAGGAGTTAATTATACTACTCTAGATGTTATTTCACAGGATGAAGGAGATTGCCATATTAAGATGACTGTGCAGGACTTGAAAACTAGGTTTATTTGGGACTTAGTGGTGATTTATGGAGATGCTCAACCAGAGAGAAAAGCTAAATTCCTCGCTGAGCTTTCTAGAATCTTTCAAACTAGTGTTAACCCCATTTTGATTGGGGGTGATTTCAATATTATCAGGAAAGCCAGTGAAAAAAATAAACCAGGCACTCCTGGACACTTGAGCTTTTTGTTTAATGCTATTCTGGAACAGGCTGGAGTTAGGGAGCTTGAGATGAATGGAAGAGAATTTACATGGGGAAATAATCTACCTATCCCCACCTTTGAAAAGTTAGATAGGATCCTTTGTAGCACAGAATGGGAGGAGGTATACCCTTTGACCCAAATTACAGCTTTAACCAGAGAAAAATCTGATCACACCCCACTTTTCTTGGACTCTGGTGACATTCAGAAATCTGATCCTATTTTCAGATTTGAAAATGCTTGGTTCATGAGAGAAGGGATTGATAAGATCATCCATGATGTTTGGAATGACATAAGTATTACTGGTGATAGCATAGATAGATTGTTAGGTAAATTTAGATTACTTAGGCCTAAACTCAAAGGTTGGAATAGAAATATGAATGCTTGGTACATAGAGCTGAAAAAAGAGATTTTGCTTAAGCTGGATATAATTGATAAACACTGTGAGAAAAATGGACTTACTGCTGCTGATAGAAAAGAGCAAATGGAACTCAGAGCACAACTTGATAGGCTTCTCCAGCAGGAAGAAGCTAAATGGAAACAAAGAGCTAAGGTAGATGAAATTTTGGAGGGGGATAGTAACACAAAATTCTTTCATGCTAAAGCCAATGGGAGATTTAGAAGAAATAGAATTAACAGACTTGAGCAAGATGAGGGGGAGATTGAGGGGGACAAAAACCTGTTGGAATATATTACAAATTTCTATAAAAACTTGTTTGGTCATCCTGATGACTCTACCATTTCTCTGAATATTGATAATCCAAAGATGATTCAGGAAAAATATAGAGATATACTGATTAATGAATTTTCCTTGGAAGAAATTAAAAATGTGGTCTTTAAAATGGCACATAACAAATCACCTGGCCCTGATGGATTTACAGCTGAATTCTATCAACACTATTGGGAGCTGGTTAAACATGATCTTAAGTCACTGCTAGATGATTTTTCTAATAGAAAAATTGATATTAGTAGGTTGAATTATGGAATTATTACTTTGGTCCCAAAAGGCAAAGATGCTAATAAGATACAAAAATTTAGACCTATTTGCTTGCTAAATGTCTGCTTCAAAATTATTACAAAAGTTTTGATGAACAGATTGAATTTAGTGGCAGCTGATGTTATTTCTCCTATGCAGACTGCTTTTATTACGGGCAGATATATTATGGAGGGTGTTTTGATTTTACATGAAGCCTTAAACAGTATAAAAAAGAAGAAACAAAGTGCCTTGCTCTTAAAGATAGACTTTGAAAAAGCATATGACAAGATCAAATGGTCTTTCCTTTTTCAGATGCTCAAACTAAAAGGGTTTCCAGATAAATGGATAGATTGGGTGATGGAAACCATTAGAGGAGGAAAAGTATGTGTGAAAGTTAATGAAAACTTAGGGAAATATTTCCTCACTCATAAAGGACTGAGATAGGGGGATTCTTTGTCACCTCTTAATTTTGACCTGGCAGCTGATGCCCTAGCTATCATGCTGGATAATGCCAGGAAAAATGGGCTAGTCAAGGGGGTTTTAGATGAATATGTCACAGATGGGATCAACATGCTGCAGTATGCAGATGATACCATCTTTTTATTGCAAGATGACATAGATAGTGCTCATAATCTGAAATATATATTATGCCTGTTTGAGCAAATGTCTGGGTTAAAAATTAATTTTCATAAAAGTGAGCTTTTCCTTTTTGGGGAGGCCAAGGATAAAAAAGATGAATATGCTAAGATATTCACTTGTCCCATAGGTGCTTTACCTATGAAATATTTAGGATTACCAGTTGACAAAAACAGAATTAGCAACAAACACTGGAAACCTCCAGAAAGTAAAATGGAAAAAAAATGTGAAACCTGGCAAGGGAGGTTACTTGCTAGTGTTGGGAGGGTTACACTAATACAATCTTCTCTGACAGGCATCCCCTATTTTATGACGTCCTTTTATGGATTACCTATTGGGGTGAATAAACATATGGATTTTTTTAGAGCAAGGCTGCTATGGCAGGAAGATGATAAAAAGAAAAAATATCATCTTGTTAAATGGTCTGATGTCTGTAGACCTAAAGACATGGGTGGATTGGGGATTCAAAACCTTGCACATATGAATAAAGCTCTATTGTGTAAATGGTGGTGGAAAATTTACAACACAGAAGGGTTGTGGCAGGAAACTGTTTTGAAAAAATACCAGGGAAATAAAGCTCTTGGTAATATTTCTGCTAAACAAGGAGACTCCCAATTTTGGAGGGAATTATTGAAACATAGAGACCATTTTACCTCCCTATGTAAATTTATAATAGGAAATGGAGAGAATACTAGATTTTGGGAAGACTGGTGGATTGGATCTGCACCTTTATGCAAGAATTTCCCTAGGTTATATAATATCTGTTTTGGTAAGAAGAAAACAGTTAAGGAGATCATAGAGGGAGGGATTGATAACATGCATTTTTAGGAGGGCTCTGACAGGAGACTCAAGAGAATTATGGGATCATATAAAAGAAGCATGTAGCTCGGTGGTACTGAGGGATGAAAATGATAAGGTGAAATGGACATTGACAAAAAAAGGGATTTATACTGTAAAGTCTTTCTATAGACACTTAATAGAAAATGGTATCAAATACCCACACTTATATATGTGGAAAATCAAAATGCCACCCAGAGTTAAGGTCTTTATGTGGCTGGCTCTTAGGAACAGCATCCTCACAAAAGATAATTTGCTACGAAGGGGATGGAAGGGAGATGAGAAGTGCCCATTCTGCGGGCGTGTGGAAAGTATAAATCATTTGTTTATATCCTGCTCAGTAGCTAGGCTACTGTGGAATATTCCGAAGTGTGCTTTCAATTTAACTGACATACCAGACGATTTGGATCTGGTGATGAGAAGTTGGGCTAAGACTTTTGGAAAAGAAGAGAGGGGCTTAGTTTTGATAGGGATTTCGGCTATATGTTGGACTATTTGGAAATTGAGAAATAGTGTTGTTTTTTATAATAACAGGGTTAATGATCCCTGTGTACATGTTAATCTGCTGCTTAAAAACTTACATGATTGGAAAATTTTGCAGAAAAACCCCGCAAGAAGTAATATGATGGAGGCAGGAGTGAAGCAGGTTGGTGAAGTGGCTGAAGAAGTGTTCAGAGCAGTGCATGGGTGGCACCTGGAAACTAGAAGAATCATGGGATGACCAAAAGCTTCAAGTCTCCTCGGATCTATGCTGCTGTGATGGACACTTGAAGATGCTGCAAGATTACCCTGTTTTGCTTTTCTCTCCATCTTTTGGGCTTTCCTTGGGGAGTTATCAGTTTATGTGCGATGTAAAAAAAAAACAGTCATGTTTGTTTCGTCTCTTAGATACTATCCCGTCTTTAAACTCTGTAATGCTGGTGCTGGGACCTGCTTTTGAGCCCAGGCCTTAGATCTCTCCGGGGGGTCTACTTTGGGGGTCTGTGGGAAGGGGAGGGATGGCTCCCCCTCCTCCTCATTAGTTAGTGCTTTGCCGGGAAGATAGCTATGGTAGTTCCCGTGTTTTTTCTCTTTTCTTCGCTGTAAGACTTGGTGATTTCTCTTAATGGAAATCGGAGAGGGAGTTCTCTTTTATAAAAAAAAAAACGAATCGGTCTCGGAGTGGTGGTTCGCAGTCGCACAACAAAGTAGAGCAGCGGCAATGATTCCACGGACTCGTGCTCACACATGTACTGAAAAGTCGTGGATCCCAACTCCGGAGAGACTTGGCTGATGTACGTCATTGACCATGTAACCCAGCAGTTGATAGGTTATTTTACTTGCAGCACGGCATCGAATTAGACAAAGTGGTGGTTAAGCGCATCAAGCGCAAGAAGGGTGGGTGGATCGTGACTCGCGAGTCGTGAGACTCGGGACTTGACTGATTGCTTGAGAACACCGTTACCACATCCCCCGAGAGCTCGTATATACTACCTCTGTATCGAAATATTTGTAGTTAAAAAAATTAGTACAAGTTTTCCCAGCTACAAATATTTCGGTACAAAGGGCGTATACGTTTACCCCTTTTCCGAATTTATTTGGCCTCGCTCGCTCCCCTAGTCGACGCATGTAGGAGTATATATATCTTCCGGTGCATACTGCATACACGTCGACCATGCACGCACGCACGCATTCATGCAGCCCGGACAGGATGGCGTACGTGAGGACCAGCCACTCCAGTCATTTTTTTTTTTGAACAGACCACTCCAGTCATGCAGACACGTCGTCGATCGACTCCCACAGGGTACTCTGCCTCTGCGGGCCACGCAAACGACGTAACTCCCCGTGTCAGTTTCTTGTTGGCAGCTGAGCTACACGATTTCAATGCGACAGCTACAGTTTCTGCGAATAGCTAGCGCCTCCTGGGCCAAGAAGAAAAACGTTGGCACCATGTGCGTTTTCTGGTTTTGGGTTGTGTGGATTGAGACTTGGAGAGATGATGGCCGATCAATTGTTTCATTTCCTGAGCAAACCAATATATATATATTTTTTTTATTTTTTCCGAGCAAACAAATTGTACTACACTAGTACTCTCTCTGTTTCTAAATATAATTCTTTTTAAAAAATTCAAATATGGACTGTACACGGAGCAAAATAAGTGAATCTATACTCTAAAATATGTATATATACATCTGTATATAGTCTTAATTTAAATCTCTAAACTTATACTCCCTCGGTTCCTAAATATAAGACATTTTAGAGATTTCACTATAGACAACATACGGAGCAAAATAAGTGAATCTACACTCTAAAATATGAGTCCTTAGTGTAATCGCTAAAAGGTCTTATATTTAGAAACAGAGAGAGCGGTATTTAGAAACGGAGGGAATACTACTTAGTCCCATGTTCACCCGTATATATTTGGTGCACTCAATGTACTCTAGCTACTACTATATCCTTATCAGTGCCTGCTAATATGAAATCAATGGAATGCGAGCGTGGAGCTAAAATGATATGGTGCCGTTCGTAAGGTCAACACGCCATCTAGCACGAGCGTTGATAATAGTATCTCATCTGATCACTCCGGCTAGGGCTAGTGCCACGTTAAATACACTAGTACACATATATCTATATATCTTTTTTTTTGCGAGGAATATCTATATATATCTTCAAAGATGTCACCTCATCAAGTCCACGCTCTTCTCTCTCTCCGCCTAAAAAACAATTCAGTGCAAGTTGATTTCGTGTGGACGTCCGATTATATTCATCCAACGGCTCCGTGTCATCTTCCTCCTGATCTAGTCCTCTTTCCACCGCTCCCATCTCCGATGCAGTGCCCACCAAACCGCCTGCTGCTGCCACCAACGGCCGGCGCTGCTTCGCCCTCTCCCTCGTCCCTCCACCGGCCTCCTTTTCTGGCGCCGGCAGTCCACCCCACACCCCCAACGGTTAAGCCTCGGCCTCCCCTCACTGGTGACGCCGCTGCCGCATCGTCGGTCTCCAACTCCGTGTCATTCATGGCTTGACCCGGCCCGGCTGACCGAAATGCATTTTCAGGCAGCTTGCATAGCAAACGCGACGCAGTACTCCGTCTCAAAAATTTTGGCAGAACTACGCAGGCGATCTAATCAAACTTGGACAAACTAACTAAATCAAGAGCGTGCGGTAGCAGCAGCATGCAGCAGTACGTACCACGAAGGCGTAGCCGGTGACGGTGGCCCAGGAGTTGCCGAGCGTGGCGCCGGCGAGGTGGACGTCGCCGAGGTGGCCGGAGAACATGACGGACACCAGCGGGATGCCGTAGTAGGACATGTTGGTGAGGACCATGGGCACCGCGAACTGCAGCTGCGCCCACGCCTCCTCTGTGTCGATCAGGCGGCGAAGCCACGCCGGCGAGCAGCTGCAGGGCCTCTCCTCCTCGCCGCCCTTCCCGTCGGCGGGCAAGAGCAGCGGAGCCGCCGAAGACATGTCGGCCCCGCGTCCCGCGAGCGCGCCGCACGAGAGGGAAGGAGAAGAAGCTGCGTTAGTTTTGTGGGAGGTGTGTGGTGCCGCCGCCGCCGATGGCGATCAAGAAGATAGCGAGCGATGTGGAGATTGACCCCGTTTTTCTGTGCGGCGTGGGAAACGGGTGGTGGCGTGGAGAACTGGAGAACATCGGGCATCGTACTACATACGTACAGTATTAATTGTGGATTTTTCTACTCACTCGTCATACGAGATGCGCGCATGTGCTGCTACAGGAAATTTTCAAAGCTGCGTGCGCATAGCACGGTCGGGGCTGGGTTGGTGTTCATAATTAATGCTAGGCTAAGCAGGCTGAGTTCGTTCCTTCCTCTGGCACAGTACGGGGCCCATCTCCAACCCACATACGCTCGTTTGGACGCTAGAGAGATATTTCTTTTTAGAAGAACAGGAGGCTCCTCCCCGGTCCGTTGCTCGAATGAAACCCTCAAACATAGATCCATACATCAGCTTACATAGTGGAGCAGTTCGGAGAGCAACAGCAAGGGAAATAAAAACAAGTTCATCTAATACGCCCTATTACAGGCAGTCTGGGGGAACAACTACACTGGCTTGTGGACGGGGGGGGGGGGGGTGGAAACCAGCTACCGGATACAGGTGAACCTCCTGAGATGCCCTCCTGGTCTTCATAGGCGGCGCCGCAGCGGCTTGAGGAGACCAGCAGGTGATGAGTGTTGACACAGGACTGGTCGAAACAGTTTTGTCGCCGAGGTCTCCCTTCTTGGGAGACAAGAAGCCCCCTTCGTCTTCAGAGATCTTGAGTTTACCTCCAGGGGTCGAACGCCAGCAGGTTTTGTGGGCTCAGCCACATGTGACCATCATTGGTTTCTGTAGGAATTTCGCCAGCTGTGCCACAAAGACCATCATTCATACCCTACACAAATCCGGGGACAGAATAGCCCAGTTCCTGACTGTGTTCAAGATCAATCTCAGCACCTGGTTACCAGAGATCCAAGTAGTGTTATTGAAAATCATAGAGTTCCTATATTTTCAAAGAGACCACAGCACTACTGAACTAACAATATTTAAGGTCAAGTTTTTGTTGTTAGAAATCCAGAATCTAGCAACAGACTCGAAGTTGGAACCCATATGAACACCAAAGTGTTCATTAACGAAGGCCCACATGCGCTAGAGAGATAAAAAATTCACAAATTTGTGTTAGCGTCGGTCGTAGAGTCTTGGACTCCAACGCTGGTCGGCTGGTCGCGAATTATAAGGGCTACACGGGAACACTAGCGCCTGCCCTTTCAACGCTAAATTTTTTTTTTGAGTTGGTTAAGGCAAAGCAGATTTTCAACATGGCACCCGCCGGATTCAGGTACGGCCGTACGGGTAATGGTCGTCGAAATCTGTACCGTAACCGTACCAGCACCTCGGGTTACAAATTACAGTTTTGCTAGAACTCATCTAGATGAGATATAATTTGGTCTCATTCATCTTTTATAGCCATTGGATATGATGCTATAAGATGCGTGTGTGCTGACATGGGTTGTATCTGTTCTTATTTTCCAGGTGAATGAGACCATATTATATCTCATCTAGATGAGTTCTAGGTACTCCCACTACAAATTATTCCCATATCCGTAGCCGACCGAGTGCGGGTAATATCCACGGGTAAAAATACCATCTCAACCACCTTACTCAATTCATACTTCATCATGTATTTTCAACATTTTTGAATATATATGCACAACATTTCAGCATGTATACTTCAACATTTTAGCACATACAATATATACCACATTTTAGCATTTCAGCACATATACATCACGGAGGATGCCCAGTGGCGGAGCCACCTCCCGGCGACCCCGGGCAGCTGCCCGGGCTAGTCAAAAAAATTACTACTAAGCACTACTGATAATCTATGGTTAGAAGACTTATTTCTTTGGGCAGGTCGCAGCTCACGCTGTCACAGTTCAGTCATGCCCGGGCTGCATTTATGGGCTGGCTCCGCCACTGAGGATGCCGTAGTAATAGGACATGTTGGCGGCACCGCGAACTGCAGCTGCGCCCACGCCTCCTCTGTGTCGATCAGGTGGCGCAACCACGCCGGCGAGCAGGGCTTGGCCTTGCCGCCCTTGCGTCGGCGGGCTCGCATCCACCAAGCAGCGGAGCCGAAGTCATGTCGGCTCGCGCGCCGCACGAAGAGGGGAGAAGAGTTACCCGCAAAAAAAATTAAAAAGAGGGGAGAAGAGGTGGTTGGTGCCTATGGCGATCAACGGGATAGCGATGTGGAGATTGGCGGGCAAGCCGCCTTCACCCTGTATTTGTGTGGTGGCTCCGGCGTGTGGAACGCGTGGTGGTGGAGACATGCACGGTGCAGATCGTACACATTAATTAATTTTGGATCTTTCTAGGTTGATCAACATTTAATGCCCCAGTGTTAATTAGGACAGTGCGAGATTGTACTCCTACTACTACTCGACACGTTTTCGTGACGTGTGAGATTGTACCACTCTGTTCATCAAAGTGTAATTGGTGATCTTGAAATGTAGATCAGGGATTTCGCTGAGAATAGGAATGATGTGGTTGTTAATCCAGTCGTTGGCACTACATTTGACTCATTGCAAGAGGCGTACGACTTCTGCAATTGGAGACCGTTTTGGGATCCGTTTTGTTTGTGCCCGCTGAGTGCTCATTGAAAGAAATGCATGCAAGAAATTATGGTGACGCGATATGACGATATGTCTCGTCTGATACGTACTACTTCCCTCTAATTTATTGGTCCCCTTTATATTTAGTGTCAAATTTTAACCGTAGATTTAATTAACAAAGTGTCAATGCATGTCATAAAAAATTATACCATTAAAAAATATGTTTAAATACGAATTCAATAATATTTTTTTACATGTATTAACATCTTGTTAGTTAAATCTATAATCAAAGTTTGACGCAAAATACATGGAGGACCAATAAACCAGAATGGAGGTGGTGCCGATGAATTTACTAAATGGAAGAGGATGCACATGGTATAATTCTAGTAATTTGGAAATTTTGGCAAGGTAAGGAAATCTCCAACGCGGTGTTGGGGATCGTAGTATTTCAAAATTTTCCTACGATCACGCAAGATCTATCGAGGAGAAGCATAGCAACGAGCGGGGAGAGTGTGTCCACGTACCCTCGTAGACCGAAAGCAGAAGCGTTTAGTAACGCGGTTGATGTAGTCGAACGTCTTCGCGATCCAACCGATCCAAGTACCGAACGTACGGCACCTCCGCGATCTGCACACGTTCAGCTCGGTGACGTCCCTCGAACTCTTGATCCAGTTGAGGCCGAAGGAGAGTTTCGTCAGCACGACGGCGTGGTGATGGTGATGATGAAGTGATTCCGGCAGGGCTTCGCCTAAGCTTTCCGAAAATATGACCGAGGTGGAAATCTGTGGAGGGGGGCACCGCACACGGCTAAGACAAATCTTGGCGTGTCTTTGGGGTGCCCCCCGCCCCCGTATATAAAGGAGGGAGGGAGGAGGTGGCCGGCCTAAGGGGGAGGCGCACCAAGGGGGAGTCCTATTAGGATTTCCAATCCTAGTAGGACTCCCCTTCCTTTTCCAAGAGGGGGAGAGAGGGAAGGAGAGAGAGGGAGAAGGAAAGAGGGGGGCGCCGCCCCCTCCCTAGTCCAATTCGGACTTGCCATGGGGGGGGGGGGCACAGCCACCCCTTGGACTGCCTCCTATTTTCCCGTATGGCCCAATAAGGCCCATTACTTCTCCCGGTGAATTCCCGTAACTCCCCGGTATTCCGAAAAATACCCGAATCACTCGGAACCTTTCCGATGTCCGAATATAGCCTTCCAATATATGAATCTTTACCTCTCGACCATTTCGAGACTCCTCGTCATGTCCCCGATCTCATCCGGGATTCCGAAAAAACTTCGGTCATCAAATCACATAACTCATAATACAAATCGTCATCGAACGTTAAGCGTGCGGACCCTACGGGTTCGAGAACTATGTAGACATGACCGAGACACATCTCCGGTCAATAACCAATAGTGGAACCTAGATGCTCATATTGGCTCCTACATATTCTACGAAGACCTTTATCGGTCAAACCGCATAACAACATACGTTGTTCCCTTTGTCATCGGTATGTTACTTGCCCGAGATTCGATCGTTGGTATCATCATACCTAGTTCAATCTCGTTACTGGCAAGTCTCTTTACTCGTTCCGTAATGCATCATCCCGTAACTAACTCATTAGTCACATTGCTTGCAAGGCTTCATATGATGTGCATTACCGAGAGGGCCCAGAGATACCTCTCCGACAATCGGAGTGACAAATCCTAATCTCGATCTATGCCAACTCAACAAAACACCATCGGAGACACTTGTAGAGCATCTTTATAATCACCCAGTTACGTTGTGACGTTTGATAGCACACTAAGTGTTCCTCCGGTATTCGGGAGTTGCATAATCTCATAGTCATAGGAACATGTATAAGTCATGAAGAAAGCAATAGCAACAAACTAAACGATCATCATGCTAAGCTAACGGATGGGTCTTGTCCATCACATCATTCTCCTAATGATGTGATCCCGTTCATCAAATGACAACACATGTCCATGGCTAGGAAACTTAACCATCTTTGATTAACGAGCTAGTCTAGTAGAGGCATACTAGGAACACTCTGTTTGTCTATGTATTCACACATGTACTAAGTTTCCGGTTAATACAATTCTAGCATGAATAATAAACATTTATCATGAAATAAGGAAATAAATAATAACTTTATTATTGCCTCTAGGGCATATTTCCTTCAGTCTCCCACTTGCACTAGAGTCAATAATCTAGTTCACATCGCCATGTGATTTAACACCAATAGTTCACATCACCATGTGATTAACACCCATAGTTCACATCGCTTATGTGACCAACACTCAAAAGGTTTACTAGAGTCAATAATCTAGTTCACATCGCCATGTGATTAACACCCAAAGAGTACTAAGGTGTGATCAAGTTTTGCTTGTGAGAGAAGTTTAGTCAACGGGTCTGCCACATTCAGATCCGTATGTATTTTGCAAATTTCTATGTCTACAATGCTCTGCACGGAGCTACTCTAGCTAATTGCCCCCACTTTCAATATGTATCCAGATTGAGACTATGAGTCATCTGGATCGGTGTAAAAGCTTGCATCGACGTAACCTTTTACGACGAACTCTTTTATCACCTCCATAACCGAGAAATATTTCCTTAGTCCTCTTAGGTAACTAAGGATAACTTTGAACGCTATCCAGTGATCTACCCCTGGATCACTATCGTACCTCCTTGCTAAACTCATAGCAAGGCACACAACTGGTCTGGTACATAGCATGGCATACTTTATAGAACCTATGACTGAGGCATAGGGAATGACTTTCATTCTCTTTCTATCTTCTGCCGGGGTCGGGTTTTTAGTCTTACTCAATTTTACACCTTGTAACACAGGCAAGAACTCCTTCTTTGACTGATCCATTTTGAACTTCCTCAAAATCTTGTCAAGGTATGTGCTTTGTGAAAGTCCTATTAAGCGTCTCGATCTATCCCTATAGATCTTGATGCTCAATACTTAAGCAGCTTCACCGAGGTCCTTTTTATTGAAAAATTCTTATTCAAGTATCCTTTTATGCTATCCAGAAATTATATATCATTTCCAATCAACAATATGTCATCCACATATAATATCAGAAATGCTACAGAGCTCCCACTCACTTTCTTGTAAATACAGGCTTCACCTTAAGTCTGTATAAAACCATATGCTTTGATCACTTCATCAAAGCGTATATTCTAACTCCGAGATGCTTGCACCAGTCCATAGATGGATCACTGGAGCTTGCATATTTTGTTAGCACCTTTAGGATTGACAAAACCTTCTGGTTGCATCATATACAACTTCTTCTTTAAAAATTCCATTAAGGAATGTAGTTTTGACATCCATTTGCCAGATTTCATAAAATGCGGCAATTGCTAACATGATTCGGACAGACTTTAAGCATCGATACGAGTGAGAAAATCTCATCGTAGTCAACACCTTGAACTTGTCGAAAAACTTTTGCGACAATTCGAGCTTTGTAGATAGTAACACTACTATCAGCGTCTATCTTCCTCTTGAAGATCCATTTTTTCTCAATGGCTCGCCGATCATCGGGCAAGTCAGTCAAAGTCCATACTTTGTTCTCATACATGGATCCTATCTCAGATTTCATGGCCTCAAGCCATTTATCGGAATCTGGGCTCATCATCGCTTCCTCATAGTTCGTAGGTTCGTCATGGTCTAGTAACATGATTTTCAGATCAGGATTACCGTACCACTCTGATGCGGAACGTACTCTTGTTGACCTACGAGGTTCTGTAGTAACTTGATCTGAAGTTTCATGATCATCATCATTAGTTTTCTCACTAATTGGTGTAGGAATCACTGGAATTGATTTCTGTGATAAACTACTTTCCAATTCGGGAGAAGGTACAATTACCTCATCAAGTTCTACTTTCCTTCCACTCACTTCTTTCGAGAGAAACTCCTTCTCTAGAAAGGATCCATTCTTAGCAACGAATATCTTGCCTTCGGATCTGTGATAGAAGGTGTACCCAACAGTCTCCTTTGGGTATCCTATGAAGACGCATTTCTCCGATTTGGGTTTGAGCTTATCAGATTGAAACTTTTCATATAAGCATTGCAACCCCAAACTTTAAGAAACGACAGCTTAGGTTTCTTGCCAAACCACAGTTCATATGGTGTCGTCTCAACGGATTTAGATGGTGCCCTATTTAATGTGAATGCAGCTGTCTCTAATGCATAACCCCAAAACAATAGTGGTAAATCGGTAAGAGACATCATAGATTGCACTATATCCAATAAAGTACGGTTATGACGTTCAAACACACCATTATGCTGTGGTGTTCCAGGTGGCATGAGTTTGTGAAACTATTCCACATTGTTTTAATTGAAGGCCAAACTCGTAACTCAAATATTCGCCTCTGCAATCAGATCGTAGAAACTTTATTTTCTTGTTATGATGATTCTCTACTTCACTCTGAAATTCTTTGAACTTTTCAAATGTTTCAGACTTATGTTTCATCAAGTAGATATACCCATATCTGCTCAAATCATCTGTGAAGGTCAGAAAATAACGATACCCGCCGTGAGCCTCAACACTCATCGGACCACATACATCGATATGTATTATTTCCAATAAGTCATTAGCTCGCTCCATTGTTCCGGAGAACGGAGTCTTAGTCATCTTGCCCATGAGGCATGGTTCGCAAGCATCAAATGATTCATAATCAAGTAATTCCAAAATTCCATCCGAATGGAGTTTCTTCATGCGCTTTACACCAATATGACCCAAACGGCAGTGCCACAAATAAGTTGCACTATCATTATCAACTCTGCATCTTTTGGTTTCAATATTATGAATATGTGTATCACTACGATCGAGATTCAATAAACCATTTATATTGAGTGTATGACCATAGAAGGTTTTATTCATTTAAACAGAACAACAATTATTCTCTAACTTAAATGAATAACCGTATCGCAATAAACATGATCCAATCATATTCATGCTCAACGCAAATACCAAATAACATTTATTTAGGTCCAACACTAATCCCGAAGGTAGAGGGAGTGTGCGATGGTGATCTTATCAACCTTGGAATCACTTCCAACACACATCGTCACCTCGTCATTAACTAGTCTCTGTTCATTTTGCAACTCCTGTTTCAAGTTACTAATGTTAGCAACTGAACCAGTATCAAATACCCAGGGGCTACTATGAACACTAGTAAAATACACATCAATAACATGTATATCAAATATACCTTTGTTCACTTTGCCATCCTTCTTATCCGCCAAATACTTGGGGCAGTTCCGCTTCCAGTGAGCAGTCCCTTTGCAGTAGAAGCACTCAGTTTCAGGCTTAGGTCCAGACTTGGGCTTCTTCCCCGGAGTAGCAACTTGCTTGCTATTCTTCTTGAAGTTCCCCTTCTTCCCTTTGCCCTTTTTCTTGAAACTAGTGGCCTTGTTAACCATCAACACTTGATGCTCTTTCTTGATTTCTACCTTCGTTGATTTCAGCATCACGAAGAGCTCGGGAATCATTTTTGTCATCCCTTGCATATTATAGGTCATCATGAAGTTCCAGTAACTTGGTGATAGTGACTAGAGAATTCTGTCAATTACTATCTTATCCGGAAGATTAACTCCCACTTGATTCAAGCAACTGTAGTACTCAAACATTCTGAGCACATGATCACTGGTTGAGCTATTCTCCTCCATCTTGTAGGCGAAGTACTTGTCAAAGGTCTCATACCTCTCGACACGGGCATGAGTCTGAAATACCGATTTCAGCTCTTGGAACATCTCATATGCTCCATGTCGTTCAAAACGTTTTTGAAGTCCCGGTTCTAAGCCGTAAAGCATGGTGCACTAAACTATCAAGTAGTCATCATACCGAGCTTGTCAAACGTTCATAACATCTGCATCTGCTCCTGCAATAGTTCTGTCACCTAGCGGTGCATCAAGGACATAATTCTTCTGTGCAGCAATGAGGATAAACCTCAGATCACGGAACCAGTCCGCATCATTGCTACTATCATCTTTCAACTTAGTTTTCTCTAGGAACATATCAAAAATAAAACAGGGGAGCTATACGCGATCTATTAATCTACAACATAATTTGCAAATACTACCAGGACTAAGTTCATGATAAATTAAAGTTCAATTAATCATATTACTTAAGAACTCCCACTTAGATAGACATCCCTCTAATCATCTAAGTGATCACGTGATCCAAATCAACTAAACCATGTCCGATCATCACGTGAGATGGAGTAGTTTTCAATGGTGAACATCACTATGTTGATCATATCTACTATATGATTCACGTTCGACCTTTCGGTCTCAGTGTTCCGAGGCCATATCTGCATATGCTAGACTCGTCAAGTTTAACCCGAGTATTCCGCATGTGCAAAACTGTCTTGCACCCGTTGTATTTGAACGTAGAGCCTATCACACCCGATCATCATGTGGTATCTCAGCACGAAGAACTTTCGCAACGGTGCATACTCAGGGAGAACACTTATACCTTGAAATTTAGTAAGGGATCATCTTATAATGCTACCGCTGTACTAAGCAAAATAAGATGCATAAAAGATAAACATCACATGCAATCAAAATATGTGACATGATATGGCCATCATTATCTTGTGCTCATGATCTCCATCACCGAAGCATCGTCATGATCTCCATCGTCACCGGCGCGACACCTTGATCTCCATCGTAGCATCGTTGTCGTCTCGCCAATTTATTGTTTCTACGACTATCGCTACCGCTTAGTGATAAAGTAAAACAATTACATGGCGATTGCATTGCATACAATAAAACGACAACCATATGGCTCCTGCCAGTTGCCGATAACTCTGTTACAAAACATGATCATCTCATACAACAAATTATATCTCATCATGTCTTGACCATATCACATCACAAGCATACCCTGCAAAAACAAGTTAGACGTCCTCTACTTTGTTGTTGTAAGTTTTACGTGGCTGCTACGGGCTTCTAGCAAGAACCGTTCTTACCTACGCATCAAAACCACAACGTGGTGTAGTGATTGCTTTTTGATCTTCTAAAAGAACCCTCTTCATTGAAACCGATTCAACTAAAGTGAGAGAGACAGACACCCGCTAGTCACCTTTAAGCAACGAGTGCTCGCAGCGGTGAAACCAGTCTCGCGTAAGCGTACGCGTAATGTCGGTCCGGGCCGCTTCATCTCACAATACCGCTGAACCAAGTAACAACTAGTAACGGTAAGCAATATGTATACACCCACGCCCACAACTCCTTTGTGTTCTACTCGTGCAAATAACATCTACGCATAGACCTGGCTCGGATGCCATTGTTGGGGAATGTAGTATTTCAAAATTTTCCTACGATCACGCAAGATCTATCTAGGAGAAGCATAGCAACGAGCGGGGAGAGTGTGTCCACGTACCCTCGTAGACTGAAAGCGGAAGCGTTTAGTAACGCGGTTGATGTAGTCAAACATCTTCGCGATCCAACCGATCCAAGTACCGAACGTACGGCACCTCCGCGATCTGCACACGTTCACCTTGGTGACGTCCCTCGAACTCTTGATCCAGTTGAGGCCGAAGGAGAGTTTCGTCAGCACGACGGCGTGGTGACGGTGATGATGAAGTGATTCCGGCAGGGCTTCGCCTAAGCTCTCCGAAAATATGACCGAGGTGGAAATCTGTGAAGAGGGGCACCGCACACGGCTAAGACAAATCTTGGTGTGTCTTTGGGGTGCCCCCCACCCCCGTATATAAAGGAGGGAGGGAGGAGGTGGCCGGCCTAAGGGGGAGGCGCACCAAGGGGGAGTCCTATTAGGATTCCCAATCCTAGTAGGACTCCCCTTCCTTTTCCAAGAGGGGGAGAGAGGGAAGGAGAGAGAGGGAGAAGGAAAGAGGGGGGCGCCGCCCCCTCCCTAGTCCAATTCGGACTTGCCATGGGGGGGGGGGGGGGGAAGGGGGCGCAGCCACCCCTTGGAATGCCTCCTCTTTTTCCGTATGGCCCAATAAGGCCCATTACTTCTCCCGGTGAATTCCCGTAACTCCCCGGTATTCCGAAAAATACCCGAATCACTCGGAACCTTTCCGATGTCCGAATATAGCCTTCCAATATATGAATCTTTACCTCTCGACCAATTCGAGACTCCTCGTCATGTCCCCGATCTCATCCGGGACTCCGAACAAACTTCGGTCATCAAATCACATAACTCATAATACAAATCGTCATCGAACATTAAGCGTGCGGACCCTACGGGTTCGAGAACTATGTAGACATGACCGAGACACATCTCCGGTCAATAACCAATAGCGGAACCTGGATGCTCATATTGGCTCCTACATATTCTACGAAGATCTTTATCGGTCAAACCGCATAACAACATACATTGTTCCCTTTGTCATCGGTATGTTACTTGCCCGAGATTTGATCGTCGGTATCATCATACCTAGTTCAATCTCGTTACTGGCAAGTCTCTTTACTCGTTCCGTAATGCATCATCCCGTAACTAACTCATTAGTCACATTGCTTGCAAGGCTTCATATGATGTGCATTACCGAGAGGGCCCAGAGATACCTCTCCGACAATCGGAGTGACAAATCCTAATCTCGATCTATGCGAACTCAACAAAACACCATCGGAGACACCTGTAGAGCATCTTTATAATCACCCAGTTACGTTGTGACGTTTGATAGCACACTAAGTGTTCCTCCGGTATTCGGGAGTTGCATAATCTCATAGTCATAGGAACATGTATAAGTCATGAAGAAAGAAATAGCAACAAACTAAACGATCATCATGCTAAGCTAACGGATGGGTCTTGTCCATCACATCATTCTCCTAATGATATGATCCCGTTCATCAAATGACAACACATGTCCATGGCTAGGAAACTTAACCATCTTTGAATAACGAGCTAGTCTAGTAGAGGCATACTAGGGACACTCTGTTTGTCTATGTATTCACACATGTACTAAGTTTCCGGTTAATACAATTCTAGCATGAATAATAAAAAATTTATCATGAAATAAGGAAATAAATAATAACTTTATTATTGCCTCTAGGGCATATTTCCTTCACCCGGACCCTCAAAATGTCTGCAAACATCCGGACCGAGTGTTCGGATACGGCTGCAAACATCCGCAAGTCATCCAACACGGACCGTATTTATCTGCAGACGTGTCCACGTGCCCGTTTTTTCAATAAATTGGAAGCAAATCAGGGGGGGCTTTGCAGGATTTCGGACCTCCGCTACGTAGGACTCTGTTGCTGAGTGGTCACTGGTAGAAATGCATGCAAGAAACTGTGGTTGCGCGATATGTCTCGCGGGATATGTACCGAGGAATTTACTAAGTGGTCGAGGTTGCATATGGTATAATTCTAATAATTTGCAAATTTTGGCAAGTTAAGGAAATCTCCAACGCGGATCCTCAAAATGTCCGCAAACATCCGGGAGTGTTTGGACGCTGCCGCAAACATCCGCAAGCCATCCAACGCGAACCCTTATTTGTCCGCAGACGCGTCTGCGTGCCCGTTTTTTCAACAAATCGGAAAGCAAATCAGGGGGGCTTTGCAGGAGTTCGGACCTCCGCCATGTAGGACTCTGACACCCCCGGCCCACCCAAAACTGAGGTGGAGTCTGCGCATTTGGAACGGTCCGCACTGTTTCCTTGCTGACGGTGTCACAGTCTAGGCATCCCTCACCATGTCGGTTCCTGGCTTGAGGGGCAAGGCCGAGGACCCCTAGGTCGATTCCGTCCCGAGCCACATTGGGCGGCCTATGATGCGCTATACGGAAGACTCCGGAAGACTTGTTGTACAATCCAAGGATATCAGAGCCATGGAGGACTCTACCCCCCGGTATGTTAAAGAAACCGAGGTCCGGGCTAGTCGATAGATACAACACAATCAGTCAATTGTATGCCCTGTACTTGTTAAACCACTATCACGATAAACTAATGTTGAGAATATCGCTTATCGTTAGCGTCTCGGTCGGCTGGGATTAGAGATTAATCAGAGATCAGAAAATTAATCAATTTTATCGATTGATGATTAATCGACCAATGTTTTTACAAATCCCATGTTTCCAGCACTAAAATATGCTATATTCAACAACAACAACAACAAAAATATTGGACAAAAGTGTTACCTTGATTCCTTGCCTTTGAATCCTCGTACAATGACAAACAAAATAGGACAGTTGTACATATTACATAACAAGATCCGCAAAACACAAATAAACATAGTTCTTGGACACATAATGCTAGAAATAGGCCCGATTTATCGATATATTCCCGATAAATCGCTTGTCAGAACGATAATTCGGTCCAAAAGATAAATGGTGATGATATGGCACAATTTTATCAGCCACCCAATGATTAGCGATAAATTGGATGATAAATCATAGAATTGGCCGATTTTTTGAATAGTGCAATGAACACAAAACATGAGTAGGGTTTTACCTTCATCGAGGGGGCCCGCACGTTGGTAAAGACTCACCTCATGTTACTATCCGGCCTATTCTCCTCTTCGGGATACCATATCGAGGGATCTGCCAAAATCGCTTTCAATAGTGCTGACCCATGAAGGTCCCGCTAGGTGAACATTGAGGCTTGATGGGTGTCCTAATCGAGTCCAACATGATCTATGTGCCAGGACAAATGTTCGTCTTTGGTGCCGCAACCTTCAGTATCGACTCATCTAGACACCTCGGCTAGATCGAGAAATTCGCTCTTGGCCGAATCGTCAGATTTGCCAATCTGGAGTCCACCATGGATTATCGTGGAGAGCTGGTTCTCCAAGTCTTGGCGTCATGCCGAGCCCAACGGGAGATGAAAATTTTCGACCCACCCACCACCCATCTAGTAAAAAATGTCAAGGATGTCGCCGATGACCTGGAGGCACAACAGAAGAGAAGGAAGACCTGGAGAAGTAGACCGGCGAGTCTGCGGATAATCGGCTGCCAGCCGTGGCGCCCTTACGTCTGTGGCAAGCGACCTCCGTCCAGGAGTGCTACATGGGGGATACTCCAAACGCTTGCCACGACGACGACCTCGATGATCCCGACTATGAGCTGCACGACGGTGCGGATGAGGGACATAATGTTGAAGACTCGGCAGCAGAGGAGCCGGCGGCCGGAGAGAGTAGTGAGCTCAGCGACAGGATTATCCGGGCACTTGACATACCTATGGGCAACCCGAGGTGCGACCATGGTTGCCTGCGCGTCATGAAATCTTTGGGTAAGCTTTCAACAGAAGCAACGTAGCCTCGAGCAAATGGCCGACGAGCTAGGTAATGCCTGGGAAGGAGTCGAGGCCGCTGAATAGGAAATCAATATCATTCTTCAGTGATGCTCAATCACTTTGGCGTTGGGTGTTTGGGTTTTTCGTCATTTAGGATTCTCTCGTATTCTTTTATGGGATGGTTGCTCTAGATGACATTTGTCATGCAATAACTCAGAGTAACCAACCAACAACTAGTTGTTGGGGGCGGATATTTATAGACGGGGCGCAACCCGAGGTGAAATGACCTTCGCCCTTCCGATGGGACCGTTGTCAGGATAAGGATCCACTCAACGGCTAGTACTAGCTCACCATCGGTCAGCTCTCAGTTTTCTCACGGTAGAAGAATCGCACTAGCAATTTCCTAACTCTGCAGTGAGAACAAATTCATAATTTTCCCAAAGAAATTATCTCTAACGCTGGAGAAACTAAGCTGCACTGCAATAGATTTCCAAAGTCTTCACTTGAAGAAATAGGCTTGGTTGAGAATCACTTCAGAAATACATCTGTGCGTCACTTTGGAAGTACGGTGTTCCCTATGCCTCAAATAAGAAGAAAGAAACTCCTAAAAGACAAAGTCCTCAGGTTCCAACTCTTCAGGCAATTTCATCAAAGGGTGCAAAAATTCATCAATGTATTTCATACATTTTTAGGGGTCATTTTTTTACGGTTAAACAACATCTTCACAGACTATTCTTCTGTGTACACTCACAAACACATTAGTCCCTTGACCCTTTTCTTCAATAATCCAAAACCACAAAGGGGGTACTAGATGCACTTACATCTTGGCTCACTGCTACTTGTGAGCTGCGTTGGATTTTTCCCAAAGAGGAGGGGATGATGCAGTACAGTAGAGATAATTATTTCCCTCAGTTATGAAACCAAGGTTATCAATTCAGTAGGAGAATCACGCAACAACTCGTTAGCAGCACCTGCACACAAAATAACAAATCCTTGCACCCAACGCGAATAAGGGGTTGTCAATCTCTTGGCAATTAATTGCAAGATTAAATTGTACGGTGATAGATAAATAGATCAAACTAAAATATAAAATAACATAAATAAAGTAGAATTGCAGTATGGTATTTTTAGGATTTTTAATATATGATAAAGATAGATCCGGGGGCCATAGTTTTCACTATAGTCTTCTCTCTTGAAAATAGCATACGGTGGGTAAACAAATTACTGTTGGGCAATTGATAGAAAAGCAAATAATCATGACGATCTCCAAGGCAATGATCATATATATAGGCATCCCGTCCGAGACAAGTAGACCGAAAAGATTATGCATATACTACTATTACTCCACATATCGGCCGCTATCTAGCATGCATTTAGAGTATTAAGTTCATAAAGAACGGAGTAACGCCTTAAGCAAGATGACATGATGTAGACAAAGTAAACTCATGCATGAATAGACCCCATATTTTTATCCTTAATAGAAATGATACATACGTGTCATGTCCCCTTCTGTCACTGGGATTAAGCATCGCAAGATCGAACCCATTATAAAGCATCTCTCCCATTACAAGATAAATCAATCTAGTTGGCCAAACCAAATCAATAGATCGGAGAGAAATACGAAGGTATAACAATCATGCATAAAAGAATCGTCGTGATCGTGGAGATCTGTGCGCCGAAGACATCAAGAATTGCCGAAGAAGAAGAGCACGAGTGGAGTTTCACGCAACACCGGGGATCAGCCAAGAAAGCAAAGCATGCGGCAGCGCACGAGGACGTGACGTTCTTGCGGAGTCGGTTCCACAGCATTCTGGACGACAGCCCGTGGAGCTCCGTCCCTCACTACCATAGCCACGTCGATGAGGAGGAAGAAGCGGTCGAAGAAAACGACACCGACGACGACGACCATTACTCTTATCTGTTTAGGTATAAATACTGGTACAGACACCATTTCTTCTAAATTCTAATTGGCTAGCTGCTGCTCTGGCCTTCAGTTGTGCGCCCTTGCATTGCTCTACAAAACAGTGCACAGAGTGTGCACAATATGCGATTGATTGGAGAGCTCGAGTAACTAGTAATTGTTGCGAAATGCACTAGAAAATAACTTGGAATGATTGCCATATGTAAGACCATCTCTAACCTCTAACCGATCCCTTAAAAAGGTATAAGAGCACCTCTAGCAGATCCGCTACAACATTTTTATGGTATCGTGCAAGCAATGGCAGAACAGATCCCTTAAATCTATACTGCAAATTTGAAAGAAAAAAACATTTGCGCGAGAAATTGTTGACGATCAAGCGACAATTGTTCACACCACACAAAGTTCTTCGCACATAGCATAAACAGAGAATCAGAGATAGTTGAAACATACAAAAATGATTACATTACCGAAACAGAGATAAAACCTAAGTGCATCTCTAGCAGACCCCTTATAAGCACCCGACCCGTATAATTCCGGCGACTATACGGGTTTGGCCCTAGACCAGACACCGTATAGTCGCCCCGGCCCGTGTAATTCCGGCGACTATACGGGTTTGGCCCTTTTTTGGGCCAGACCAGACCCTGTATAGTCGCCCCGGCCCGTAAAGTGTTTATAGTGGCCCGAAAACACACCCCCCTCGCTGTATATCTACGGGTCCGCGGCCGCTATACGCGGTGAAACCCTACTTTCCCCGCCACCGCAATCCCCCATTTCCCCTCCGATTTCTCCGCGCCAGCAACCCAAATCCGCCCCAC
The DNA here is from genome assembly GCA_011799875.1 of Thinopyrum elongatum. Taxonomy (NCBI): domain Eukaryota; kingdom Viridiplantae; phylum Streptophyta; class Magnoliopsida; order Poales; family Poaceae; genus Thinopyrum; species Thinopyrum elongatum. The sequence continues at coordinate 507,318,097 of CM022302.1, read as the reverse complement.
TCCTCTACCGCCGACGCCGATCCGCCACCATGTGGCACGGGATGTGGAGCTCCAGCCGTGGCGCCGGCGGAGGAGAGGACCCCGAGCGGAAGCGCTGCATCGCCGCCGATGCAGCGAGGAAGCGGTCCGCCTGGCGGTACACAAATCGGGGCCTTGAGCTGCCGCCATCCCTCCTACGCCACGAGACAGAGGAGTACGACCGGCGGCAGGCTCGGCTCTCCGGTGAGCCCCATTTTGGGCAGTAGGTTAGGGTTAGGCCGACGCTTCGATGAATCTACACTATGTAAATCGCTGACCTCGTATATGTATCGATGATGAACTTCTATCTACTACTGTTTTTTGTTCATCTTTCCCGCGAAACCTTTTTTCAAAGTTTACAGTTTCATATGCGGTTTATGTTCTGCCGCAGCCAAATTCGCCCCTTATAAGAGGGAAAATGCGAACCGTAGACTCTTTATAAGGGCTAGCCTTAGGTTAGAGCATCTCTAGTAGACCCTTTATAAGGCTAGCCTTTATAAAGAGTCTACTAGAGATGCTCTAACATAGATCACTCATCGATACAAAGGTAAAACTTCACCGCCTATTCACACAGAGTGACCGCGAGCCGTTCAAGTTCCTGGGTTGATGGCTTTAATAATTCAAGTGCAGCCCCTGTATTTTGAGGCCAACGATGTTCGAAAGGTTTATGATCACACTGACCTTCCTCGTGGCTCAGACTTGTCTCTGCTTGCCTCCGCCCTTGTTCAACTAGATCGGGATCGCGCCCTGGCGCGAGGGTGCCGGTCAAAGCGTTTTGCCGAAGCACGTAATACTATGTCAGTAGGAACCCAGCTATAGCATTTGCACTTATACAGGATCAAGCTCGGTGCGTTCATACGACCTCAAAAGATAGCCATTCGACATGAAGTTCAATACAAAAAACAAGAACACATAAGAGTAGGTAATAAGAAAAGGAACATAATAAAAAGAGCCAACTACGGAGCCACTATCACTAAGCATACTAATAAGTGGCGTAATCCATCTGCCTTGTCGATGTACGTCATAGGGACCACCTCACACGAACCTGATACAAACAAACTGTGAGATATATGGAATTCAATGATTTCTGTTCTCAAGCATCAACCCTAGTATCTTGAACTTTAATAATAGGCCAATCAGAATCAAAATGGTCCAAGTAAGCAATGGCCCTTATCTAATACAGGGAATCCACAACGTAGAAAGCATCACAGGAGAGGTAAGGTGTTATACAGAGGAATGCATATTCTTGTCAGCCGAGCAACCAAATCAAAGGAAACTTATCTTTGCATTCATTATTCCATCAACCATGAAGAGTCACTCGGAAGCAAAGTTTGTTTTCATGCACAAATTAAGAAGCCACCAAACAATGAGAGAATTCCTTATTTAACACCGTGTCTAAATTTTATGCCCTTTTTGACATCGACAAATAATTTCTTCCCTATCTAACAACGAGTCTAAATTTTATGCCTTTTATAACACTTCTGTCCATTTTAAGTCAAAATGACACCTGAAAAGATCCTTTTGCTCTCAAGTGGTATGTTTATGTGCACATGTGTGTGCTGTTGCGTGTGTACGCGCGTACGTGTGTGCTACTGCTGAGTGTCTGTGTGTTTGCTACTGCGTGTGTACGTGTGTGTTTGCCATTGGGTGTGTACGTGCATGTGTGTGTGTGTGCACGCGCTGTTGCGTGCATGTGTGCTGTGTCCGTCCGTGCTGCATGCGTGTGCTGTGTGTGTGTGTTGCTGCTGCTTGTGTGTGTGCTGTTGTGTGTGTACGCGTGCATGTGTGTTGCTTCGTGTATATGTGCTGCTACGTGTGTGCTACTGCCCTCGCACTGATGTTGCGTGTGTGCTACTACCCCACGCACACAGACCACATGAAGGGTAAAAGAGTCTTTTCGGTGTTATTTAGACTCAAAATTGACAAAAGTGTCATAAAAGGCATAAAATTTAGAGTCGTTGTTAGATAGGGAAGAAAAAGTTTTTCAGTGTCAAATAAGGAAACGAAATTTAAGATAGTGTTAAATAAGGAATTGTTTCCCAAACAATATATGAACATAAAAGTATATTTCACTATTGATTTAGTAGCAAATAACCTAAGCATAGTGCATATGATAGCATGCAGCAACTTAAGAAAGTGATCAAATTATCTCTTTGAACCAAAAAGGCCAGATTATACTTCACTGTCCTATCACACTACAATCAGAAGTATGATATACTGTTATAGATCTGTATACACCTCACTTTCTTATCACACTATTATACATAAGATTAACCAATGAAATGAGGCTGGGACCTAGCGGGACGGACGTTGGGGCTAAACACTGGTCACTGGGGGTGGTGAACGGAACAGGCAAGGGATTTCATCCATTAATAAAGCTACTCCAACCTTCTTAATCATGACAACATATAAAGGCAGGAGGCTCACCTTTTTTGTTGTAGGTTGGCAATGAGGCAGTAGCTGCAAGATCAGAGGAGGCCGTTAGGGGGCAGAGGTGGAGGCCGAAGCGAGCTCGTGCCGGTCTGTGGCAGCCGGACTTATCAGGAAGGCAGCACCTGGGCGCCTAACACGGTGTATCAAAGGCTGCACACCTCAGGCCATCCTAGGAAGGGCGAAACTGCATTGGCATTAGTATCCGTACATATGCTTGTTTACGAATTTGGATCAAAATATAATTGCACCTGTCGCAACAACTGGACATGAATACACATATGTGCATTTGTGTGTCTCATATATTTGTTTAGAGCAGAACTTGACACACACACACACACAAACACTGACACACACACAAACACACACACACACACATTTGGTATTCTATATTAGGGGTGCAGTCCAAACAATGGTTCATAACAATGCATCTATACAACAGAAGGCACCACAAGCAAACCAAATCAGGTATGAAAATAGTAGATAGCAAAGCAAAATGAGAATAGTAGTCTTCTTTGCTCACCAAATATAGCAATCGGTAGTCGATAGTCTGGGTCTGGGATGACCGTTTCTCTGGTGGTCTTGTTTGTGGTCTTTCTCCCAAACTGCAAAGAAGGGGGGACAAAATAGGTTAATAGATTATTGCAGATACAAGATTGAAAGTAGAGTATACTCCCGAGGTAGTACTTCACAAAGATTTTTGTGAGCTAACCAGAGATACTACTGGTGTGCTTTGCCATTGCTTCCGGCCATGTGAGCAAGGGTTATATCGTGTATGTGCTCCTGTTGGACGGCGCCGCCAGTTCCGCCACCTCATGCGCTAACTGACGCGTGGTGGTGAAGTGGTGGCTGGGCGTGGAGGTATCTTCCCAGTGGAGAGCTCCCAATTGAAAACACATCAAGCAAAGAATCAGAAAAAAAAGATCCAAACAAAAGAATTAACAGTAAAACACCAATTCCTCATATAATAAGAAACTGGAAATTGGGAGCTGACTGGATAACCAAATTAATCTAGCAACCAAGAATAACATTTTGATTCGAAGAACTGCAACCAAAATAAGCATAGACCCTCAATGCTCTTTTCTAATAAACCATGTGACCTATCTGGCATGTGATTATATGGCTAAGCAAGGACCATAATAAGCAGAACTCGGAGCCGACTGGATAACATTTTGATTCGAAGAACTGCAACCACAATAAGCAGAAGGGTGAGGCGCGCTCCACTGCGCCGGTTATAGTTGCATTCCGCATCAACTATGCATGCTAAGCTCAACCCCAAAAACCTGTCTTCCAGGCTGCAGCTCGAAGTTTGTAGCTTTAAACAAAATGCAGGACAAAGCTCCAATTGTTATGCTAGTTCTATTTTGGATCTATGGTGAAGAATTGGTAGCCAACATGTATGAATGTTCGGGCAAATATGTAACGTGGAAAACAATGTGTCTTGGTGTGTTTGCATAATAGTTCTCTCTCCTACTTTGTGAAAATACGATGGACAATTTTGTAGCTTGCAGTCTGTAGGAAATGAAAGCTTTCACATTGTATCTAAGATTACTTACATTATCTATATCCAATTTTTAGCTGTCAAACTGACTAAAGGCATAAGGATTAAAAATAGTTACCTCACCTTTTGACAGCGACCAAATTGATCTCATCAACATCATCATAAATGAATAGGTACATTCTGTACAAAAATATTTCAACAATTGACTCAAATCTGTAGAAACAAATCAGAGAAATGATCTCAGGAAGATATAGTCAGAACCTGAGCTTTAAATTGGTCTCAGAAATAAAACTGACAGCATGATTGATTTTTAGTGTCGCAGAACCTAGAGAGATAGTCAGGCATTAGCTCTACAAATTGAGCTCAGAAGCAAGTATAAACTAAAACAGATATTGGCTTAAATTCATACAGAATAAAACAGACAAATTATAACACGGTTGAGATAAATTATACATGTCTCAAACACAACAGAACAAATATATGTGCCAAAAATTACTCATATATTATATCAGCTTAGCAGGCAAGTCACGAGATTGAGAGGCCTGATATTGCATCATCAGATAGTAAAGTGCCTACTGATTTGAACTTTAACAAGCAACAAACAATGCCCAAAAAGCTTAGATAAAACTCAAGACGAACACTGTCACAGAAAAATATGCCTAAAAAGTCCAAAATATGAACATGGTCCTAGAACTTCCCAAAATACTATACGGGACACCAAATACTTTGCTATGTTTTCTACTATCCAGGATATGAACTAAAATCTCATGGAGAGTATTAAATTGTTCCAAATATCATTCCAGAACCCAGAAAAGAGATTATTCATTTGATTTACTCAAATGCTTTGGTACTAAAGCTTCGCTGCACAAGATGCACCAGCACCTTATGAATTGCCATCTCCACTAAAAGGACCAACATATGGACTGCCAGCCAAACAAAAACAACAAAACTTTTTCTTGTTGGTACCTGAATATTCGGGGCAGTCGCTGTGCTGAACATAACATAAACAACAGAACTTGAGGGCAAAGTGGAGTTGGTCATGTGGCACAGCAAACCATGTTGGTCGGGAAGGGCCGACAGTAACCAGGGCGGTGTATTCAGGTACCATCGGGGTCAGCCCCATACATGGTTTAGACATCGACATAAACCATGTTGGTCATGTGGCACAGCAACCCATAATCGATACACCACAAAGAAACCAACAACATATTAGTTGTGCCCTTCAATGCTTAAAAGATACATGGAAAAGCAATTACAAAATTATAGTAAGAATAAAAAGAACCTGCGAACTGCTATCTTTATAACCAACAAGAGAACAGAAATGTTCCACTTTCATGGAGCTGAGAATTTAAAAAATGTATAGAAAAGGCATAAATGGTACATGGGATCTGAGCAAAATATACAAAAATACAGAAAATCTATTCGGCGGCAGCCATGTGGACCGAGGAAGTAACTAAGGGACCAATTGAACCAAAAACAGTTTAAAGGGGAACCAACTAAGTAACCAAATGAAGAACAAATTATCACATCAAGATGCTAACAGTACATCAGTGAAATCTTTACATAAGACAACTATAAATACTGGGAGCGAGTCTGTCTAGCATAACAAAGTTCAACTTACTTTTAACCAGATTAAATCAAGGACCAACAACAAACAATAAATATCAAGAACAAATTATATGCAATAAAGATATGAGAGAGAAGAAATCTGTACACAAGATGGCTATAAACACGAGCATAAATAAGCGACACCTTTAAATACAAATAAAGGGTTCATTGCATGGTGGGCTCAGATTCACCTTTCCTCGATCATATAACCTACTCCCGTCATCTCTTATCACCAGATCAATCTGTTTATACATTGGAGCTGCCTTGGTTACCACTCAACAAGAGTGACCATCCAAGGACAGAACAATAAGTATCACCTGATCAAAAAGGATTCGAGAGACAAGAGGGAGGATCCAACTTGATACCCATAGGTGCCTCGATTGCTCAAAGACACACTTATTTCAGTCACGGTTAATCATCATCACCCTAGAAAGAATGGCCTCCCTCACCTCATCGACGCACAGACTAACCAGGAGCCAGCACACACAGGGGTAAAAGCTGAAAAGATGAAAATGCCCTTGGCAGGGCACGATAATTATCGGCGGTGGCACGACATATTTGACCGCTGGAGCGCGCCGACTGGCCGCACAGACCACGGTAACCATTCATTGCTACAGTGCCACGTCTTCGATCCGACGGCCCAGCTTGTCCCACCGCGAGATCCTACGACCGGAAACGCATCAAGCAGTTCGATCGGACGGCCGAGAGTCGCTAAACTCTGAGAGAGCCAGGAACCTACTGCGGTTCTTATTTCTGGATGTGTTCTTAAATTCCTGCAAACCAAAGAGGCGCTAAATACAAATACAGAACGGCAACAACATAGCACATTGTGCTTGAGACCAGAACTGCATTTGAATGGGCTCAGATTCGCCTTTGCTCGATCATGACCCTTCCCCTAGTGTCTCCATCGCCAGATCAATCTGTTCTCACAAGGGTGAAACTGCCCTGGTTATCACTCATCAGAAATGACCATCCAAGGGCAGAGCCACTAAAATAAGCACATGATCAAAATGGCTTAAAGAAACAAGGGGGCATCCAACTTAATACCCACAAGCGCCTCGATTGCTCGAGAGCATGCTTATATCAGCCATAACCGATCATCATAGCCCTGCGCCAGCTAAGTGTCTCTTTTTGATCCAGCAGGCGGGCAAGATCCAACGGCCCAAAACGCATCCGAAATCAAATCCAGGAGCATAGCTATAGGACCAGGGCATCCACATGTAAACCAGAGCATCACATGAGCTCCTATGATAGAAAGTAAACATGAACAACAGCCTGCAAACCCTAGAATAGCATGGATCCACAACTACAGAACTCAAGTAGGAACTGATGCATGAGTAGGGCATAGAGCATCAAGCAGACGAGCACCACATCAACATAGCCACGGCCATGCCCCATACAGTAGCCGAAGCAGAGGAGTAGGAGGAAGATGGAGCTCACCGAGGGAGGTTGTAGCCGAGGCAGTACTCAGTGGGTGCCGGGGTTGCGCCTGAACGCCGTCCAACCGGCGCGGAACTGCAACAAAAAACAGATCCACAAACTGTGAGATTTGGGTAAAAAACAAACTTAGCAGAAGAATGCAATGGGTGAACTCAAATGATAAATTATATGAGCTAATTGACAAAATAATTGTTTTGCATATATTTCTTAAGCCCAACATCCCAAAAAATAGATAAGTTTAGTCTGCCAAGCTGATAAATTAATCTAGACAGGTAAGTTTAGCATCCCAAGCACAAGGGACAAAAAATAAAAGCAAACAAATAAAGCAAGGAAAGGAACAAAAGCAACAATCCTAGGCCCTACCAGGAGGGAAAAGGCACATACTTATACTCCGGTAAAAACAAGCAAGGAAGGAGAATCGCCTGAGGCCTATCCTTGAATCATCAAAGGTAAAGAAGGAGACGAAGAGGCACAGTTAACCGACCAATGCCTAACAGAATCAATAATGCTGGTGGATCAAATTATCTCTGGGAGCAAAGTACATAACATAAAAAATCCTTTTACAGAGAGAACTTCTTATCCGACAGTAGACCGATATTTCCTGATCAACAAAATAAATACTTTGGAAGTTAATGCAGTTAAGAAAATCAGCATGTAAAATAAACATATGTTGCCTGCATAGCAATTGTTTAGCAGCTGTATCTCATTGAATAACACATACAAAGCTCTGATGTCTTATTCCTAAGGATATTATTCATCTTTTGGCGGTTGAAAATGAAATGTAAAACTGACATCAAATGGGAATTAATATTTTATATGGGAATGCCTACTGGTCTTGGAAAAACATTCTTACACTTTGCTATGCTACCTTGCAAGATAATGGTAAATAATTTTCTGAACTGAATATCCTCAAAGAGAAAAAAAATCTAAACTGAAAAATGGAGAATAAATATTTATGATGGACTAAACTATCTGTCAGTACATCATGAACCATGGCCTTTGATGCCATATAAACCTAGCTTGGATGCCGAAGAATCAATTCGTTGAACATCCGTATAAAACAGTGCGAAGAGGCTTATCTCTCTACATGAATTGAGTAAGGAGACAGTCACAACATACTATTTGTAGAGTTCTATGATTCCGCTATCCAACTTCTGTAGCTTTAACAATGGTGGAAGAATAAGCTAAATGTGCCTCCTCCTATTCAGAAAAAATAACAGATGCTCCTCCCCACACACAATCCCCTGTCAGACAAGAAGCAAAATTTCAGTAGCCTAACTGGGCACTTTAATTCATGCATACTCTGCAGATCTTAAGAAACTGGGCAATAAACATGGAACTGGAACAATTGGAATGCGATCCTTATTCGTATTTGTCAATGCAACCCCATTACCTAAAAGCAAAAAAACCCTCCCACTTGAGCTAAGCAGTAGGCACGGAGAAGTTAGCTGGGTACCGGCATGGTTGCGCCCGCGGGAGGTGGGGTTCTGGACGATGAGGTGCGGCGGCGCACCCTTGGCAGCGGACTCGGCGTGTTCGAAGCCGTTGCGGGACTCCTCGAGGGAACTGGCGAGGTTGAGCACCTCGGAGAGCTTGGAGTCGAGGAGGGCGCCACGGCGGAGGCGTGACTGCACCACGAGCAGGCGAGGCGGGTGCACGGGGTCGCGGTAGAGCACGAAGAGGTCGCGCATGAGGCCCTCGTCCTCTGGCTCGGGGGGGCGGCGCGGTGGGGGACGAGCGCTTGCCGTGGCCGATCCCGATGGGAAGGAGAAGGGATGTAACACCCCCGGTGGTTTGCCACAGTAATCACCCTTTTTGATTATGCCATGTCATCATGATCGACAGTGCTTAACCATCATTCGAATCATATCTCTTTTCAAATTCAAATTCAAATGGAAATTCAAACTAGAAGTGGAAACAAAAGTTGTTCAAATTTGAAAACTAAAATGTTCATAATATTGTAAATAATCCAGAGGCAATTATAAAATTGAAACCAACATTATTGGAATTGGGAAAGTGACTCAAACATCCTCAAACAGTGACTAAAGACAATATTTAATAACCTATAAATAAATATAAAATAAATATGAAATGATAAATACGCCAAACCAATTTTTGGTGATAGAGGTTAATGCACTGTGTTATATGGGCTAAGTCACATATATTATAAAAGTCAATTAGTGGCCAAACAATTAGCTAAGAAAAAAGAAGAGAGACAGAAAAAGAGAAAAAGAAAAAGGCCTAAAGAAGCTACTGTGCACTAGAGCCTATCACTACAGCGCGGCCCAGCCCACCCCGCACCTCCTCCCTCCTCCCGCACTGCTCATGCCGCCCCGCTGTCGAACACACCGCACGCACGCGCGCGCACACACCCGGCCCCCCTCGCCCGCCGCTCGACAACGCGCCGCGCCCGCGCTGTGGATAAAGAGCAACTCCCCGCACCCCCGCGGACGAACCCTAGCCGCTCCGTTCGCTCTCTCTCTCTCTCCCCCACTTCATCCGAGCGCCGCCATGGACGGCCACGGCTAAACCTCGCGACCACCGCCACCCTTTCGCCCCACCGACGTGTCTACGAGCTCCGCCGCGTCAAGCCCGTCCTCCTCGACCACACGACCGAGCCCCGGGAGCCCTGCATCGCCCCACGCCGCCGTCTTCTTCCTCGGATCGCCGCCGCACTCCGTCGTCGATTCGCTCCGGCAAGCCTTCCCCGAGCCCGCTATTGCACACCTACAGGGCCCGGTGAGCAGTCGACGCCGTCCCCCTCTCTTTTCTTCTCACTATCGACGCCGTAGTGATCGCATTCGAGATGCCCGAGCCCACCACCGCGGACCTCGTCGCCGGCGACCGTCCGGCGACCATTTGGTCATGTGCTGCTGCCCGTTCGCTTCGCCGCCTCGCATAGGCCTCGCCTACCCCTTGCTTCGCCCGTAAAACACGCCGTGGCGCCGTTCCCGTAGCTCGCCCGAGAAGCCTCGCCGCCGACGAGCTCTTGGCGCTCCATTCCGGCCTCCCCAACACCCCGCACCGCCGCCATTCGACGCGCGACATCGAGCCGCGTCGAACGCGCCCTCCCCCAGCCCCGGAGATGCTCTGTGGGCGAATCCCGAACCTCGCCGGCTCGCTCCGCCGCGTTGGAGCTCGCCAGAGTGCCCTCCGGCCGGCGTCCGACGTGGCGCTTGGGGCCCACCCCCCTGGGTCACTGACCTGTGGCCCCCCTAGCCCCCTTTGACCCCGTTGACTCGGGTCAAAGCTGACGTGGCCGCCCCTGTCTCACTGACATGCGGGCCCCACTCGGTTAAACTAATTTAATTAAATAGATAATTAGATAATTAGCTAACTAGTTAGTTTAAAACTCTAAACAGTCACTGACTACTGGGCCCCACCTCCTAATTAGTTTAGTTAGTTTAAATTAACCCTGGTTAATTAGCTGGGTCACTGACATGTGGGTCCCACTGGACCCACCTGTCAGGTTTGACCCTGGTCAGCCCCTGTTGACCTGCTGACGTCATGCTTAGGTCATGCTGACGTCACTTTACACTGTTTTGGATAATTTGAATTTAAATAAATAAATATATTCCAGAAATTAATAAAAACTTTAGAAAATCATATCTTTTAATCCGTAACTCGGATGAAAATACTTTCTACATGAAAGTTGCTCAGAATGACGAGATGAATCCGAATCCACGGTCCGTTTGTCCGTCACACGTCTCTAACTACCTAAACATGGGACATTCTCCCTCCGGATCGCCTGTCCGAAAATGCAAACTTCGGGAAAACTTTCCCGGATGTTATTCCCCCTTCACCTATGTCGTGTAGCACTACGATAGGTCACCCCTAGCACCGTGTATCATATTGTCATGCATCTATTTGCTGTGTATTTATACTGTTTCCTCCCCCTCTTCTCTCTCGTTAGACACCGACGCAGTTCCAGGTACCGACGCAGCTCCGGAGCCCGACGCCACCGCTGACGACCTTGCCCTTGCCGCCGAGCAACCAGGCAAGCCCCCCCCCCCTTTGATCATCCCGATATCGCCCATTCTAATTTCTCATGCTTGCATTAGAATTGCTGCTGCTACTGCTTTACCTATTCTGATGCATAGCCTGTTTATTGTAACCTGCTGTTGATAATTACCTGCATAACCTAAACTGCTTAGTATAGGCTGGGTAGAGACCTATTAGTGACCCCACTTGTCCCGACTGCCCCGCTGGATTATCAGAAGACCCGATCAACGGGATTGAAGAACAGACCCCGGCACCGCACATCGCCCCCCTTAGTTGTACGACACTACTGGGTTACTATCAAGTGCCGAGGGTGAGACCTCGTGTAGCACTTCTGATGTTAACTCTGTAGAGTAGCTATTCGGTCGTGGTCATCGAGGGTGATTCCTCCTTCCCCACTTCCGATAACGACGCTGTCGTGCAACTCATCAAGTGTGAACCCATCGAGGGTGATTCCTCTGAGTTCACCTTGACGGATACATCGAGTAGGAATCTAACGAGGGTGATACCTCAGATTCCCCTGATGTTATGGACACACGGATACTTGGATTTTACACTGTTACTTGGAAAGGCGGGTCGACCCTGAGGGGTACCCGCGTGAGCCTAAGTGGCGAGTGTTGTGGAGACGGGTTGACCTGGATGGTGCCCGAGTGATGAATACGAGGCGCGGCCGGGCATTCTTAGCCCTTGCAGCAAGTCCTCGAGACGGGGCGACGGGGTCACATCTTTCGTGAGTCTCTGCTCGTTACCGCAAGCCCTAGTCCACTAACGATTTGGATATTTGATCCGAGCAGGCCTCTGGCCTGATAGCACTAAATATCACGTGGGCATAGTATGGGCGTTCTGCATCGTAGCATCAGCCGATAGTTCTGTCAGACGTCTAGTTCAGCATTGTGGCCGGGTCGGATCGTGCCGTTGGCGCTGGTATCCACCCTGCTCGCAACGACCCGGAGTGCACAGGGCGACGGCCCAAGACCCCTGAGCGCTTAGGATGTAGACCGGCGGGGACCTCTCTGCTGAGCTGTAGGTAGGGCTGCGATGTATCGTTTGGCCGAGGCCGGGCAAGACCCAGGAAAGTGTGTCCGGCCGGGGTTAATCGAGCGTGTTGGGTAAGTTGGTGCACCCCTGCAGGGAAGAACACATCTATCGATAGCCGGTCCTACGGTAAAGGACACTCGAAGTTGTATCCCGATCGACATAACTTGACCGTGAGATGATACCTGGATATATGGCTCTGGGATTGCTTCTCGCAGGGAGTTGAGAAGGGATCTCAGGACGAGGTTGATGACTGTATGGCTCTGGGATTTCTTTCTCGCAGGGAGTCGAGAAAGGATCTCTGGGTGAGGTTGAGACTTAATGATACTGCTACATTATATTGTACTGTTCTACTCTCTTCTATTGCTGCAAGACCGCTGAAGATGCTAGTCTTCGATAGGACTAGGTTTTCCTCTCTATTCTGGCATTTCTGCAGCCCAGTCCACATATACAACCTTCCTTTGATAATGTTGCATATGTAGTGTAGATCCTTGATTGCTGAGTACTTCTGAGTACTCACGGTTGCTTTGCTTTCTTTTCCCCCATATCAGTTTGTCGTGACCAGATGATGGAGCCCCGGATATAGCTGCCCCCGCCGACGATCGACTACTACTACTACCCCGAGGGTGGTTACTGCTTCGAACTTGCCGTCGACCAGGAGTAGGATCGGAGGGTCCCAGGCAGGAGGCCTGCGCCTTTCGATCGTAGTGTTTTATTTTGCCCTGCCTTTCTAAAGGCCTTTCTATTTCTCTTTTAATATCTGTACTCAGATATCTGATGCTTCCGCTGACGCTTGTATGCGAGCTTATGTATTCGAGCCCTCGAGGCCCCTGGCTTGTAATATAAAGCTTGTATGACTTTATTTATGTTTAGAGTTGTGTTGTGATATCTTCCCGTGAGTCCTTAGGCTTGATCGTGTGCGTTTGCGTGTATGATTAGTGCACGATTGAGTCCGGGGGCGTCACAAGGGAGGCGCGCAGAGGAGGGGTGGTCGGCTGGGCCGAGGAGACGGCAGGGGCATGGGTCACATCCCACCTCGTGCGGTGCGGCGGCGGCCTGCTGGGCGAACGAGATGACGGCGGCGTGGGGTTGGATCTGGACGGAGGCAGGCGCGGGTCTAGGGTTAGAGAGGCAAGGCAGGAGGAAGAGGAGGAGGCGAGTGACGCGAGTGGGCGAGGAGTGGCGGCTAGGTTTTCTCTCACGGGAGCCACTTACTTTTATACGTTCGCATTTGAAATGACGAAAATGACCTCGGCGGGGCACTGTAATTGCGTACGGTGGCACACTGGAGAGGTAACCATTCGTTGCTACAGGAGCGCGGCCTCGATCCGACGGCCAAGCCCTTCCACGAGCTCAATCCAACGGCTGGAAATGCATCAAGCAAACGATCCGACGGCCGAGAGTCGCTAAACTCTGAGAAGCGCCCGTGAGACCTTCGTTTCTTCTCTTTTGATACAGTGCCGTTGTGCAATTTCTTCCTCGTCCTCGTTGTCCTCGTCATCCATGATTGCTCGGTTTTTCTTATATTTTGCGTGCAAGTGATTAGTTTGTCCGAAAACTGCAACAGTTACTTGCCAGGTAAAAAGAAGTGGGTGATGCATCAAGTGGGATTTTTTTTGGAAATAGTACGTTTTTCTGAACAAATTCGGAAAATAAGATCAAAAATCAAATATTGCAAAACTAGTACACGGTCGTCCTACTGTTGGACGAAACTTGACGTTTCAGTCAACCAGTGACCGAAACATGACGTGTCGTCCACCGGTTGGACGAAACATCTGTTTCGTTCTACCGAAAGCCGAATCATCTGTTTCGTTCTAACAAAGGCCGAATCATCCATGCATTCGGTAGCCAAGCCAGTTTCGTTTTCCTAGAGAACGAAAACTCTATTTTTTTCCCCGCCTTTTTTTCCCGCCAAAATTCTTCCCGCCATTTTCGTTGCCGCCAATATTGTTCCCGCCATTTAATTTTTCACCTTTTTGTTTGCCGCAAATATTTTTTCGCGCTTTTTGCCACCAATATTGTTCCCGTCATTTAATTTTTCACATTTTTTCTTTGCCGCCAATATTGTTCCCGCCATTTAATTTTCCACATTTTTGTTGATACGTCCGTTTGAAAAATCCTTTGCGTGGACATTGCCCACTCTGACACGGCTGCCTTCAGATTTTTCTTTGTGGTATACATATCCCCTATTTCGACTTTGCTCCGATGATACTCCCAGGAAGATTCATGACCATCGTTCACGGTCATGCCGGTCGAGAGGCTCTGATTCCATGAAGCAGGAATCGGTACCTCCTCGTCGTTCTCTTCACCATCTTCTTCATTTGAGTTCTCGGAATCAAGATCCTCCGCCAATCCATCCTCGTCTTCCTCTTCCATCAGATTCTGCATTTCCGATCCTTCCTCATCCCCATCAGCCTCGCCACTATCAGGATCTCCTATGTTCTGACTACTCTCCCCTGCATCGTAGTCCCCTCCAATGTGTGACCCATAATCTGACTGACCCTTGAGTTCAGTACCACCCATATGTTCTGACCCAGCTACATCCATCTCATCAATCGGCTGACTGATCTGGCCAGGCTCGTAACCACCGTCGCCTTGTACCAGAGGATCCTCCATGGGGATGGGGAGCACTAAGGCAACGGGGTGAGTCCTCCGGCGTTTGCAGGATTCTAACCAGGTCACCCACTTATGTGTCCTATCTATCGGAACCAACTCCCAGAATTTTTTTTTACGGGATTTCGTCCACACTGACTGAATACTGACGGTGCACACATTGGGATCAAGCGAGAAATTTGTTGTCAACCAGTGTTTCAACTGACTAATGTTCACTTTTTCTGGATCGGTCAGTTGCAACTCCATATATGCAAACTCAGTCAGATCAACCCCACTCTCGTTTGATCGGACATTACCAGGACCATAATAAACAACAAATTTGATTGATTCAGACATGTTTCCTGCCATAAAAATTCATACCCATCAACCACTAAGTACCACATAATTTTTTATACAATAACCGGAATGTCTGCCACGTATACATGACTACCACTAAGCAAACTATCGATCAAACGAACTAAAATTTCAGACATGTCTCCTGCAATTAAATTTCATATTCCCATCAACCACTACGTACCCATAATTTTTTTTACACTAACAGAAATGTCTACCACATATACATGACTACAACATAGTAAATAACCGATCTAACGAATTAAACAATCATCATATATATTATGAACTAAACAATTTTTTTACACTAACAAAAAAGTGAAGCTCATTAAACCTAAAATAAAAATGCACTAAACATAAATGTGAGGTTATACCTTTGACGCGTGCTTCTCCGGCGAGCTCCTGTCCTCCACGCGAAAAAATATTTGCGGCAAAGAAAAAGGTGAAAAATTAAATGACGGAACAATATTGGCGGCAACGAAAATGGTGGGAAGAATTTTGGCGGAAAAAAAAGACGGGAAAAAAAAATAGAGTTTTCGTTCGCCAGGAAAACGAAATTGGCTTCGCTACCAAATGCATGGATGATTCGGCCTTTGTTAGAACGAAACAGATGATTCGGCTTTTGGTAGAACGAAACAGATGTTTCGTCCAACCGATGGACGACACGTCATGTTTCGGTCACTCGTTGGCTGAAACGTCAAGTTTCGTCAAACAGTAGGACGACCGTTTACTAGTTTTGCAATATCTGATTTTTGGATCTTATTTTCCGAATTTGTTCAGAAAAATGTACTATTTCCAAAAAAAATCCCATCATGTGAGCTGATAAGAACAGACTTGCGGATATAACCTTTTGTCTCAACTAAGATATACTATACGGGGTATATTAGATGTCAATAGCATGCATCATACACGGGTTGAACCAAAAGGAAATTTGCACAACAGTCTGCAGGCTGTAAATAAACGAAAACTGTCAACATACTGTTGTCAGTGAAAACTTAAGCCAAGATACATTCGCTCCTCCAACGACCAAGTGAGCTAGGTGAATCCGTGAATGTGTATACGGTGGAAGTTCGCCATCTTATTCTGAAGAGGTAGCAGCCGCTGCCGGGTCGGACCGGACTTAGTGCTGTCCAGGCAGCTTCTCCTTGATCTTGTCCATGAGGCTCTTCTTCCCCCCGGTGCCGTCGGTGCCGTGTGTCCCAGTGCCGGTCGTGCCGGTGTGTGCCTGCTGCCCGTAGGTGCCACCGGTGCCATGCGTCTCTGTGCCGGTCACTCCGGTGTGTCCATGCTGTCCGTAGGTGTCAGTGGTCAGATGATGGTCATTGTGACCACCGGGGAGCTTCTCCTTGATGTTCTCCATGACACCCTTCTTCTCGCCGGTGCCATGTGTACCAGTGCCGGTCACTCCGGTGTGTCCGTGCTGCCCATTGGTGTTGTCGGTGGCCGGCGTGTCATGCGTCCCCGTGTCGACGTCTCCCTGCTGCCCGTACGAGCCTGCGGTCTGGTGGTGGTCAGCATGGCCACCGGGAAGCTTCTCCTTTATGTTCTCCATGACACCCTTCTTCTCGCCGGTGCCGTGCATTCCCGTGCCGGTCACTCCGGTGTGCCCGTGCTGCCCGTAGGTGCCGCCGGTGGCCGGCGTGCCATGGGTCCCCGTGTCGACGTGTCCCTGCTGCCCGTAGGAGCCTGCGGTCTGCTGGTGGTCAACATGGCCACCAGGAAGCTTCTCCTTTATGTTCTCCATGACACCCTTCTTCTCGTCGGTGCCGTGCATTCCCGTGCCGGTCACTGTGGTGTGTTCATGCTGCCTATAGGCGCCGCCGGTGGCCGGGGTGCTATGCATCCCCATGCCAGTTATCTCGGTGTCTTCCTGGTGCCCGTAGGTGCCACCGCTCTGCTGGTGGTCACCGTGGCCTCCAGGGAGCTTCTCCTTGATGTTCTCCATGACGCCGGTATGTCCCTGCTGCTCATAGTCATAGGTGCCACCGCCGGCCGGGGTGCCATGTGTCGCCGTGTCGGTGTGTCCTTGCTGCCCGTAGGCACCACCGGTCTGCTGGTGGTCCCCCCGGCCACCAGGGAGCTTCTCCTTGATGTTCTCCATGACGCCGGTATGTCCCTGCTGCTCATAGTCATAGGTGCCACCGCCGGCCGGGGTGCCATGTGTCGCCGTGTTGGTGTGTCCCTGCTGCCCGTAGGTACCACCGGTCTGCTGGTGGTCCCCCTGGCCACCATTGAGCTTCTCCTTGATGTTCTCGATGACGCCGGTATGTCCCTGCTGCTCATAGTCATAGGTGCCACCGCCGGCCGGGGCGCCATGTGTCGCCGTGTCGGTGTGTCCCTGCTGCCCGTAGGTACCACCGGTCTGCTGGTGGTCCCCATGGCCACCAGGAAGCTTGTCCTTGATGTTGTTCTCCATGACACCCTTCTTCTCGCCAGTGTCTGCGTCGTGCATCCCCGTGTCGGGGGCTCCGGTGTGTCCGTGCTGCCCGTAGTCACCACCGGTGGCCGGGGTGCCATGCGTCGCCGTGCTGGTGTGTCCCTGCTGCCCATAGGTGCCACAAGTCTGCTGGTGATCACCATGGCCATCAGTGGCCGGGGTGCCATGCGTCGCCGTGCCGGTGTGTCCCTGCTGCCCATAGGTGCCACCAGTCTGCTGGCCGTGGCCACCAGGAAGCTTGTCCTTGATGTTCTCCATGACACCCTTCTTCTCGCTAGTGTGTGCGCCGTGCATCCCCGTCTGGGTGGCTCCGGTGTGTCTGTGCTGCCCGTAGTCACCACCGGTGGCCGGGGTGCCATGCGCCGCCGTGCCGGTGTGTCCCTGCTGCCCATAGGTGCCACCAGTCTGCTGGTGATCACCGTGGCCATCGGTGGCCGGGGTGCCATGCGTCGCCGTGCCGGTGTGTCCCTGCTGCCCATAGGTGCCACCAGTCTGCTGGTGATCACCGTGGCCATCGGTGGCCGGGGTGCCATGCGTCGCCGTGCCGGTGTGTCCCTGCTGCCCATAGGTGCCACCAGTCTGCTGGTGATCACCGTGGCCACCAGGGAGCTTGTCCTTGATGTTCTCCATGACGCCCTTCTTCTCGCCGGCGTCGGCGCCATGCAACCCCGTGCCGATGGTTCCGGTGTGACCCTCCTGCCCGTACGCACCACCGGTGGCCGAGGCGCCGTGCGTCGCCGTGCCGGCGTGCCCCTGCTGCCCAGCGGTCTGCTTGTGGTCACCGTGGCCGCCGGGGAGCTTCTCCATGATGCCCTTCTTCTCACCGGCGCCGTGTGCCTGGTGCTCCATCTTGCGCTGAACTTGTCACTCGGGAAATCTACTAGTGCTGCTGTTTAGTTGTCCTGGCTGTATGAAGCAGGTGGTTGTGTAAAGTATGTGCGGCACGAGGCACTATTTATAAGCCGTTAGAGGATAGACAAGCACGACGTGTTCTCTCGTGAGTGGATGGGCAGGTGACTGCCGACTAGCGCCCATAAAGAGGATGGTCAGATGGACGAATCGCCGCGGCTGGGCGCTACGTGTACTTGCATCGGTTGCTGCCGACTAGAGGAGCCGGGGCCTCTGATGGAAGGGCGCGTCCCGGTCGGTCGCCACGTCCCAGCTCATTCGTCCTTGTCCGGGAAGAAAATGATTCTCCAAAATCATCCGATCCTTTCTTTTCTCTTGCAAAAATGGTATTGTTCGCTTATGAAGATTGAAAGTGTCGGCGTGTGACGACAACGAAAGTAACTAGACGAAGCATACGAGAGGCCAAGGCTTTTTTTTGGAAAAGGGGAGCAAGCCGCAGCCTCTTCGTCGAGCAATGCACACAGTCATATTACTACGTACTAGTAAAATGTCGGTGTGTTGCCACGAGCTTTTAAAATATTTTATTAAAGTTATATAAACATAATGCATGTAAATTTCACATGTAAAAAAAAAGATAGCACGGGCACAATTGAATAATAATTGAAGTCTACTTTACTTGGAATGTAAATTAATACAAAAGGTAATTTGACAATGTATATATGTAGAGTGATTATCCAACTAAAAATCTGTTACAAATTAAGATATACTTGAAGTGCTTACAAAATTCTCGCACAATATCAGAAATGTTGTCTTTAGCTTCATTCGGACGATATTTTAGCAAGTGTAATAATAACTTCTTCCTCGACTCATACACATCCTGCAGAAGCAATATATGTAGTTAGCAAGAATACTTCGTGTCGAAGGTCTTAAAATGTGTAGTAGAGAATACTCATCGTGCAAACCGGACGAACCAATTATTTACCGTTCACTAGAGCATAAAATAAAAAACATAATAGCCAAACACATCCCTGCAATTTCCTAAATTAACATTATCTTGAATATAGTGATAAAAAACATTATCTTGAATATAGTGATAAAAAATAAATGCTTGTATTTTGAATGTTATGGTAATGAAATATACAAATTTATCCGTCTGTACTCGTTGGAATACTAAGAAGAAATAAATGTTGCCATCTAGATATATCGGAATTCCAACCGGGTTACTTTATTTCGAGAGCGTCGTTGAATTCCCTCACAAATATTGTGTGGCCAACTCAGCCCGGGCTTCTACTTCTTCGGCTGTGCGATCGCAGATGCCTCGCGCTCCTTCGGAAATACCGTGACGGCCACCGTCGACCATGCCCTGCTCGTTGGCATCACTTTCCCGTCCAGAGAAGCTGCTTGAGGAATCGAGGGTGCAGTCGGCATGCGTGCGTGGGTTTCCACTTTCCACCGTTGGTTTTTAACTCATTTTTTGCATGCGAGAGGGTGGATTTTTTTCCTTGGATTGATTGGTGGTTTTACAATATGGAATAGTAGGGATAATATATATTTAATAATATTAAAAAAAGTAGAGATGTAATAATAGATACATCTATCATATTTTAGATTTTGGTAAGATTTAATTTGATTTGGGTATGAGTAGTAGAACGTAAGTAAAATTTTGATTTAGTTGAGGTTTCGATAAGATCTGATTTGGGTATGAGTAGTGGAAAGTAAGAAAAGTTTGTATTTAGTTGAGATTTTGTAAGATTTTATTTGATTGATTCAATGCATGACGTGGCTTTGGGAAAGTGCCGATTTGACTTAAATTATTCCAAGTTACTCTATTGACGTTGGATTTTGTTTTGTGCGCCATCAGTTGAGATTACTAAAAGAAAAAAGAAAACCAAAGATGGAAGTGGGCGTGGGGAGGAAAAAGCTAGTGGAGGCGACCCTACCAACTTCCTTTTAATAGTAAAAATTTAGACATAAATAGTATTTTAGGCATAGATATAATGATATAATCATCTCGTAATCCATGAACATGTGTCTTAGTTTTTTTTTCAAGAATGCGTGCATCATACATGGCGCCTACTGGCCTTACCCTTCCCTCCCATTTAAGGTCACACCTTATCTTTTTGTTTTTTATGGTCAACCACTCGCATGCTATTTATTCATAGAGTTCAGGGATCTCATCAGAAACAAAACGTAAAATATAGTCTGTGGACACCTCAGCCCAAAACAAAGAAAGCTCATTCTAATTCCCTCTCTAGCTTATCCTTTGTGCGGTTATAGATCATGGGGGGCGGGAGAAATCAGAAGAAATAACATTAGCGGGGACAACATAAAAACGAAATTAGCAACATTGTGGTATTCACATATAGCACTTTTAGCATAGGTCATTATAGAATCATCAAACAAGCATACATAGACTATCGGAAGCTTTGCATATAGGATTCTTGCCCCATCAAAAAGTCAAGTAAGGTCCACTACATTACTCAAGAACGGAAGAGTAAGGTCCAAAACAAAGCACACAACAGGGATATGAAATCTCTAACAACAAACTGACATAATACATGCTCGTTCAGACTGTCGTGGGAACGATTCCGACAATAGAGAGGGGTAATGTAAAGGAGCATGATCTATCGAGATGCAAATGGGTGACACGGTGTTTTAGCGAGTTCGGGCGGTGGAGATAACAACCCTACGTCTCGTGCTCCGGAGAGGCTTTCTGTTATCTGTCATGAACACGGAGATACATGGTGTATTTGAGAGGGAGAGAGGGGAGAACGGATCTCCATGCCTGAGCTAATTCCTGAGACTAGTGGTGAGGGAGAGAGAGATGAGAGCCAGGGCCCTTAGCTACGTGGTGGGGGTGGCTTATATAGAGTGCGCCACCCCCTCACCTCTTATGTTACAAAGCGGGGCATTGATGCCATAATGTCAGCCTACTACTAGGATGATGCTTCGACTGCCTTGCCGACTGTTGGTCTTCGCATATCCGAGTGAGTCATACTGCCGAGTGGTCAACCTATCATCCGAGTGGATGGTACGTCGATACGTCCGAGTGGACAGTATGTCTGAATGAGATTTATCTGGACCATCTCATCTGTGGACCCCATGCTTTATGATATTTTGACCCTTCGTGGGCCTACCTGTTATGTGTATCCCCAACATTAGCCCCCAAATCGGTTGAGATTTTGTAGAACGGGTTTGTGAAAGACACAATTTGGCCCGAGTGATTACGAAAATACTTGGTAACCGTCATCATGCTCTCAAACAACCAAGGTTTGAACAAAATCTCAATGGATTCCGGCACTGTGCTTCCCGACTGATCTGGGGTAAGTTGTCGCAAGGAAAAACATGGTGACAGTTGTTCATCTCTCGGAAGAGGTTAACTCGTGATCCGAGTATGGGAGTGTCATTAAATCTGGGCAACAAGACTGACACATGGACTGCTCTCTCGGAGAGATGCCATTCTTATCCCGGAGGAATGTCAATACGTGTCGGCTCTAGATCCAAAATTATGAGTTTCATGCTTTGAGTCCTAGAAGAAGGCTCAAAACGGGTCCGCGGAGGAGCGTTAAACTCACCTTATAGCAATTTGTTTTGAGTGGTCTGAAGTTGGTCCTGCACCGAGTAACTGATTACTCAGGATTTTGTTCTATGGGTGCGCGATCAGCGCACCCTTAGGGTGTAGCCCCCGAGACTCTGACTGATTGCTGGTAGTCGGTTGGAGTCTTTAGGGTTTGTTGTGCTTGAATGTCGTTGCTGGATTTGCCTGAGCAGAATGTTTCTTTTTTAGTTCTCTTCCAGTGGGGGCACGCTGAGTGCACCCACTGGGTGTAGTCCCCGAGCCACTGTCGGACTAGATGAGTCTGGCAGAGGGTTTAAGTCTCCTGGTGAACCTCCATGTAGTCGGCACGGTAAATATCTTTTAGTCTGAAATTGAGTCAGTCGTGTGGATCTTCATGTGCTTGGCGTGACAAATAAGTTTAGCCTGGAGCTAAATCAGTCGGACTGATCTTCATGCACTCGGCACGGTAAATAAATTCAGCCTGAAACTGGGTCAAGCAGGCGAATCTTCGTGCACTCGGCACAATGAATGAATTCGGCCTCGAAACTGCCGACTGTTGAAAAAAGCTGGACACTCCAGGGATTAATCGTTCTAGTAGTATTTCTTAAATTGACCATTAGCTTTTGCTCTTGCCAAGCAGACGATCGGGTTGAAGACGAAGAGTGAGCGTTAGGTATTGAGAATATTTTATGAAAAAGTAGAAAGCTGAGTGAGGAACATGCCGACTGGCGGCGCGCCCATAGGTTTAGCCCGAATCGGTTGAGGTGTTGTAGAACGAGTTTACTAAAAACTTGATTTGGCCGGAGCACCGGGGGGCACTCGTCGCTTGTCGTCAAGCTTTAGCCAACTACGATTTGAACAAAACTTCAATAGATTCTGCACTATTTGTTTTCTGATTGATCAGATTGGGTTGATTGCTGGGCAAAACTCAGTAGCATTCATATGTCTCCCGGGAGAGATTGACTAGAGGTCCGAGTGAGGACATGCCATGAAACCCGAGTGACGACGCCGGCGCGAGGTCTGATTCTCCGGAGAGATGCCACTCATTATCCCAGGGGAACGCCAGCGTAGGTCATCTTCGAGTCCAAGTTTATGAGGCACTCGCCTTGGAGCCTAGACAAAGGGCCAAGTTAACCCGCGGAGGGGCGTCGAGCTCATCCATTGCAATCCTGAAGGTGACTTCACTCGGGTGTTTTACGTGTCCGAGTGCACGGAGACTCTTGGAGGGTGGTCGGTCGGACCGACGTGTGTCCTTCAGGAAAGGACAAAGAGAAACTGTGTGTGCGCGCGCGGAGGCGGTTACGTCACGGTTATGGGGAAAGTGGGGCACTGCAAGGAAAAAACTGGTGGCACTCGTATGTCTCCCGGAGGAGATAGACTAGTCATCCAAGGTGGATGTGCCATGAAAACCCGAGTGGCGAGCCTAGCATGTGGAGTGACTCTACGGAGAGAGGCCATTCATTATCCCGTGGAAACACGAGTACAAGCCATCTCCAAGTCCAAGTTTGTGGAACTGATGCCTTGGAGCCTAGAAGAAGGGCCAAATGTATCCGTAGAGGAGCGCCGGTTTCACTCTTTTGCATGAAAGGGGTATTAATTTGTCCGAGTGGACGTCCTTCCCGATGATAACCCACAAGTATAGGGGATCGCAACAGTTTTTAAGGGTAGAGTATTCAACCCAAATTTATAGATTCGACACAAGGGGAGCCAAAGAATATTTGCAAGTATTAGCAGTTGAGTTGTCAATTCAACCACACCTGGAGATTAATTATCTGCAGCAAAGTGATCAGTAGCACAGTAGTATGATAGTTTTGATAGCAGTGATAAAGTAACGATAACAGCGATAGCAATGGTTTTGTAGCAAGTGTAACAGTAACAATAGCAATAGTAACTTAGCAAGAGCAATATGTGAAAAACTCATAGGCATTGATCGGTGAACTCGTTGGATGATATTCATCATATAACAGTCATAACCTAGGGAGATACAAAACTAGCTCCAGTTCATAAATATAATGTAGGCATGTATTCCGTAAATAGTCATACGTGCTTATGGAAAGAACTTGTATGATATCTTTTGTCCTACCCTCTCGTGGCAGTGGGGTCCATAAGAAAACTAAGGGATATTAAGGCCTCCTTTTAATAGAGAACCAGAACAAAGCATTAGCACATAGTGAATACATGAACTCCTCAAACTACGGTCATCATCGAAAAGTATCCCCACTATTGTCACTCTGGGGTTTACGAATCATAACACGTAATAGGTGACTATGACTTGCAAGATCGAATCTAGAACATAGATATAATGGTGAAAATATAAACGGTTCAGATCTGAAATCATGGCACTCGGGCCCTAGTGACAAGCATTAAGCATGGCAAAGTCATAGCAACATCAATCTCAGAACATAGTGGATACTAGGGATCAAGCCCTAACAAAACTAACTCGATTACATGATAAATCTCATCCAACTCCTCACTGACCAGCGAGCCTACGAAGAAATTACTCACTCCCGGTGGGAAGCATCATGTAATTGGCGATGAAGGAGGGTTGGTGATGACGAAGATCAAAGATTCCCCTCTCCGGAGCCCCAAACGGACTCCAGATCTGGCCTCCCGATGAAGAACAGGAGATGGCGGCGGCTCTGTCTCGTGAAACGCGATAATTCTTACTCTGTTATTTTTTTCTCCAACAATAGGATTTTATAGTGTTGGAGATAGGGTATGTGGGGCCACCAGGTGGGCACAACTCACCTGGGCGCGCCAGGAGGGGGGGCGCCTTGGTGGGTTGTGCTCACCCAGGGGCCCTCCTCCGGTGGTTCTTGGCTCCAATAATTTTCTTTTATTGTGAAACAATTCTCCAAAAAGTTTCATTCCATTCTGAGAACTTTTATTTCTGCACAAAAACAACACCATGGTAGTTCTACTGAAAATAGCGTCAGTCCGGGTTAGTTTCATTCAAATCATGCAAATTAGAGTCCAAAACAAGAGCAAAAGCGTTAGGAAAAGTAGATACGACGGAGACGTATCAACTCCCCCAAGCTTAAACCTTTGCTTGTGCTCAAGCAATTCAGTTGATAAACTGAAAGTGAAAAAGAAAAACTTTTACGAACTCTTTTGTTCTTGTTTACATAAATAAGCTTAAGTGGCACCCAGGTTTCCAGCAAAGATCATGACTAACCATGTCAACAATAAATCTTAAAAATTATATTAACTCATATCAATAGCATAAGCAACTAGCGAGCAATAATAACATATCTCAAATGACAACACTTTGTCAAAACAACTATGATACAATATGACAATAATGGTATCTCGCTAGCCCTTTCTGAGACCGCAAAACATAAATGCAGAGCACCTCCAAAGTTCAAGCAGCGTCTAAATATTGTAATTCATGATAGAAAAGATCCAGTCATGATGCATTCAAAATTAACTATACACAATGCATGAGGATGACAATAGTGCTCTCAGATCTGGCGCTTATTTGAGAAGGTGATGACTCAACATAAAAGTAAATAGATAGTCCCTTCGCAGAGGGAAGCAGGGATTTGCAGAGGTGGCAGAGCTCGAAGCTTAAATCAGAGATAAATGAATTTTGGGAAATGCACCCTTCCTGTTTACGTCACGACCAAAAGTTATCAATATCTTCCATGCTAAACACATTAGTGGCGGTTCCCAAGCGATAAAAGTAAAGATTTACTCCCCCTCCACCAACAAACACACTCAATGGCTAGCCGAATCCATGGGTACCATCCATACCAACAACAATCCGGGGGGAGTTTTGTTTAGTTATTTGCAATTTTTGATTTCAGGACTGGGAATCCCTATTACCGCCCCTCTCGTGCAAGGACGAGTGACTAAAGACTCATCATGAGAATAACCCGCTTAGCATGGAAGATACTTACTACCCCTTGTCGCTCTATGAACAATCCAGGCACACAAAAACAGATGTTCATTGAAATTTTAGAGGTGGCACATGCAAATTTACTTAGAACGACAGGGTAATACCGCATATAGGTAGATACTAGCAAAAATGCCCGTGCGTTGCAACGGGAGAAAAATGTATATCAGAATCCTCCTTCCGCAAAAAAAATCCTCATTTTTGCGCGCACACAGTGCCATTGTCCTTTTTTTCAAATTTCAACACGATGCCCCACATGTATTGCCGCTTATCCTCCTTCCCACCCACGCTGACGGTGGTAGTGGTGTCCACATGTTAGATGTGGTAGACCAATAAGACATGGGGCAGTTGAAGCAGCTTTTAAGAAAAATCAGTCGGGAAAGTTGGCAAAACCAAAAAACTGAGGAAGCAAGTTGGTAGGGAAAGTGTCGATGAAAGGAAAAAAATCCGCTTTTTGTCTCCAGCGCAACAAAGTTCTTATTGGACCAAGAATATAGAGGCAGTCCAAGCAGGGAAGAGAGGATGAAAAAAAAGTAGAGGCATAGCTATATATTCTTTCTCTCTAGCTATGATAACAAATATAATCATTCTCGCTGATGTTTCAAGCCTTTATTCTCGTCATATATTGAAGAACATTGCACACCATAAACAAATGAAATAATTTTTGTCTGCAATCAGGCAATGAAAGCTAACCCAACTTCCCGCAATTTATGCCCTCGATGAAATTGCATGCACAAGCAGATTTTTATTGTAGCGTTGTGAGTGCACAATTTGAGGCCGCGTAGGCGGGCAATGGAATCAACCCTCCACAACAAAAACACATAGTAGAACTTAACTAAAAATCGATGGCCAATGATTGACCTGGAGATCAGGAAATCAAATCAACGTGGCGCAAATCAAAAGAGATCATTAATCTGGTTAATGTAAGCCTGTCCTAATAATCAATTAACGCACGACAACTGATCAAGAACAGTTAACTCATTATGTACAGAGCCAAGCTCCCTGCTTGCTCCGGCAGCAATTACCAATAAAAAACATGGCCCCATCCACCAGTATGCATATATAGGATCGTAAAAAGATCTATCAAGATCCACCTTCCCAGGAGCTTGCATGTAGCATTGGGCGTATGAATTTTTACATCCAGTGGCACTTCAGAAGTCAAGAGTATACACCCAATACTGACTGCACAAGATACTATGAATTTCAGAGTGCATGTCATGTACAGAACATGGCACCACACAAAAATTCAGAGTAAGAAAATTATTAGGGAACATGGTAGCACCTGGGTCGCATGCAGAAATTCAGAAAACAGCTGAATTAATAGGCAACACATAATTCAGAAATTTAGAGTAGGGTTGCACACAGAATTAGAGAGAACGTGGTTACTCCAAGTTGTTAACTCCAATTAGCCTACAACCAGAAGAGGCAACACAACCATGAGAGATTAGGAGGCGGCGCCATGGGTGATGGGCAAGGGGAGGAGTGGACGTGCAATGTTCACAGGGTCGTGGAGCGGTCAGGTGGAGCAGGCTGTACCTTGTCGTGTCAACTGCGCAAACTGGGGAAGAGGAGTGCGTGAAGTGCGGCTCGCCAGCAGCCATCTCTGCTTGTTGTCCTCGACCACGGCTATGCTTGGGCATAGGACAACAAATGCGGAGCCGGTCTGAGCGCGCCGTGATGTCTGCTAGAACTATGTCGGTTTTTCCCCAGAGAGGGAGGGATGATGCAGCACAGCGACGGTAGGTATTTCCCTCAGTGATGAGACCAAGGTTATCGAACCAGTAGGGGAACCACGCAACACCACGTAAACAGCTCCTGCACACAAAGAACAAATACTTGCAACCCGACGTGTTAAAGGGGTTGTCAATCCCTTTCGGGTAACGAGATAGATAAAATTGTAGTAGATTGAAAGATGCAAATAAAAGCAAATAAAATTCAGTGAGGTATTTTTGGGTTTTTGGATTAATAGATCTGAAAATAAAAGTTGCAAATAAATAAAAGAGCGAATAGCAAAATAGATCTTGAAGGCAAATATATTAAAGAAGAGACCCGGGGGCCGTAGTTTTCACTAGTGGCTTCTCTCGAGAAAAATAGCAAATAGTGGAAACAAATTACTGTTGGGCAATTGATAGAACTTCAAATACTCATGACGATATCCAGGCAATGATCATTATATAGGCATCACATCCAAGATTAGTAGACCGACTCCTGCCTGCATCTACTACTATTACTCCACACATCGGCCGCTATCCAGCATGCATCTAGTGTATTAAGTTCATGGAGAAACGGAGTAATGCAATAAGAACGATGACATGATGTAGACAAGATCTATTTATGTAGAAATAGACCCCATCTTTTTATCCTTAATGGCAACGATACATACGTGTCATTTCCCTTTCTGTTACTGGGATCAAGCACCGTAAGATCGAATCCATCACAAAGCACCTCTTCCCATTGCAAGATAAATAGATCAAGTTGGCCAAACAAAACCCAAATATCGGAGAAGAAATACGAGGCTATAAGCAATCATGCATATAAGAGATCAAAGAAGACTCAAATAACTTTCATGGATAAAAAGATAGATCTGATCATAAACTCAAAGTTCATCGGATCCCAACAAACACACCGCAAAAAAGAGTTACATCATGTGGATCTCCAAGAGACCATTATATTGAGAATCAAACGAGAGAGAGAAAGCCATCTAGCTACTAACTACGGACCCGAAGGTCTACAATGAACTACTCACGCATCATCGGAGAGACACCAATGAGGATGATGAACCCCTCCGTGATGGTGTCTAGATTGGATCTGGTGGTTCTGGAACTTGCGGCGGCTGGAATTGATTTTCGTCGACACTCCTAGGGTTTCTGGAATATTGGGGTATTTATAGAGCAAAGAGGCAGTGCAGGAGGCCCCCGAGGTGGGCACAACCCATCTGGGCGCGCCTGGGCCTCCAGGCGCGCCCTGGTGGGTTGTGCTCCCCTCGGAGCACCCCCAGGTGCTTCTCCGGCCCACTGGATGTCTTCTGGTCCAAAAAAGATCCACAAAAAGTTTCGCTACGTTTGTACTCCGTTTGGTTTTGATTTCTTGCGATGTAAAAAACATGCAGAAAACAGCAACTGGCACTGGTCACTATGTCAATAGGTTAGTACCAAAAAATGATATAAAATGATTGTAAAACATCCAAGAATGATAATATAACAGCATGGAACAATCAAAAATTACAGATACATTGGAGACGTATCACGCCGCATGGTGGGCACGGACGGGGAACAGAGATGGTGTGTGTGGCGTGACGAAGAGAGATGACGTGCACGTGTTGAGGCCCAAGGTCCAGGCACGCCATGTTCAGAAGCTCCTGCACTGCCCGGCTGCCCCAACAACCGACCAAGAATGTTTCGATTTTCTCCCCACAACTACGACGAGTCCATCTGAGCCGTGTCTTGCGTATGATCATCTCGTGGCACAGGTAGCCTGTGAGGGAGGCAAGGAGGACCTTGAGCGGGTGAAGGTGACACGGTCCGACGTGGACATGGACGGCATCAAGGCAGCCTACCAAAGCATAGTTCAGCCCCAAACTCGACAACCCCGTTGCCGGTAGCATGCACATACACTTCAAACGGGTGCTTACGTGCCGTGCGTGTCTCGTAGGTACAGCGCCACGGGCAAAGTTAGGAACCACCATCGGCCTCAAGCGGCGGCCATGGTTGTACCTCGCATTTGGCGCTGGCGTCTCCCTTCTCGAGATCGGCGGCGGTGAGCCTCAGGTCGAGTGTTGATGGCCTTGAGGATGCGTCCCCCGCCGGCGCTGTAGCATGCGAGGTCCAGTAGGAGCCGCTTCGCGTCGTCCTCGTTGATTTCACCGGCGGCGAGCCTCGGGCAAGCGGCTCGAGGATGCGTACTTTGGTTCATTTGGGTTCAAGTCTCGTGGTGCGATGGGAGGAGGAAATCGTGGGTATTTGTGAGGAGGAAATCGTAGGGGCACTCATGGCTTCGTGTTGGAGTAGATCTCGTACGAAGATCCGATCCAAAATAGACAGATGTTTTTTTTCACTTATTTACTGGATTGTGGATTAATTATTTAATGTCATATGGGGCTTTTTGCAAAAAGGACACGACGGTGAACCCGACGGAGTCAATCCGTGCTTTATTATTAGGGAAAGATGGTGGACTCATCTGGAATAACTTTGGGTTTTAGGATTTTGATGCACAAGCAGTATTTCCGCTTAGTACAGGCGAAGGCTAGCAAATAGGTTGAGAAGCGGCCAGCTAGAGAGCAAAAATGGCCATGAACATGCATTATGCATAATAAACATTGAATACTAGCATGAATAGTATATGAACACCATGAACATAAATATCATAGAGGCTATGTTGGTTTTGATTCAACAACATGCATGAACATGTGTCAAATCAAGCCACTTGAAACATTCAGAGGAGGATACCATATCATCATACTACATTACAATCATTTTAATGCATGTTGACATCCAAGATAAATCATTATCCACTCCTAGCTACTTAAGCATGGCATGAGAAACTATAATCTCTAATTTTCATTGCAAGCATGTTTGATCATAATATGCTGAATCATGGATACTAGGTTAGACATATTTACAAAAACAGAACAAGTTGAGTTCATACCCATTTCTCTCTGCCACAGTCACTTCATCAAATATCATCCTTATTGCCTTTCACTTGCACGATCAAATGATATGAAAATAATAATAGTGTAAGAGTGCCGTGGACTAAGCTGGAATCTGCAAACATTTTATTCAAAAGGAGAAGACAAGGTAATTTGGGGTATTTGTTAGATCAACAGTAATTCATACGAGAGCCACTCAACATTTTCATTGTGGTCTTCCCCTTGGTACGACTCAATTAGAAAGAAAAGAATTTCAGAGAAACACACTGAAATATTTTTGGAGTTTTAAGTTTTTCTAGAAGAAAGCAAATTAAAGAAGGAAAAACAAAAACGAGAAAAACTATTTACACGGGAAAGCTCCCAACAAGCAAAAGAAGAATCGAGAAATCTTTTTGGGTTTCTTTTAATACTACTAATAATTAAACTAAAAAGAAAAACCAAAAAGAAGCAAGAAATATTTTTTGGATTTTCTCAAAGTTTTTCAAACACACAAGAATAAAGCGAGAAAATAAATCTAGCATGGATAATACAACGAAAAAGCATGAACACCGACTAATGGAATGAAATGTGTGAACATGAATGTAATGTTGGTGGAAATACGTACTCCCCCAAGCTTAGGCCTTTGGCCTAGCTTGGTAATCACCATCCGTAGTAGCCATCCAGTCCCATCTCGAAGTGCTGTGGAGCGGGCACCTAAGCGTCCCACTCCTGAGGCTCCTCCTCTACCTCTGCTTGGGCATTCCGGTAGGCAATAATGTCCGCTGGCATGATCCTATATCCTTCCCTGGCAATAGAATCAAACAAAATAGGTGCAGGCAAAGGAATAATATCACGGGAATCCATAGTGAAAACCAGGTTGTAAGGAATATTATTAATAGGGTTATCAACATCAGTGAACTGGTGAACCACCATTGCCTGGTGATCTAGATAGACCTTGGGCAGAGGATAATTGTGTTGGTGAATCTGAATGTTAAAGTGACTCGCTAATCGAGTAGCATAAATACTGCCATGAATTTTGCCCTTGGTTCTGTTAAGGTGCAGACGCCGTGCAATAATGGCTCTGAGGCTAGAGGTGTTATCGCCATAAAGTGCATGGCGTAGGATGGCAAAGTCGGGAGCACTGAGTGCACCAACCTTCTCCCTAGCAACCAAACATTTGGCGATGAATAGAGCAAAATAATGCACCGAAGGAAACTGCAAACTAGTGGCAGTGACATTCGACACGCCCCTCTCATCTCCCACTGATAGAGTACGATAAAAGTCCTCAAACTCTGCAGGCCTAGGTTCTCTTATTTCCCCGTCAGAAGGGATCAAGCATGCATCGCAAAATTCAGTGAGTGATATATGACGGGTTTCAGCATATAAATTAAACAGCACCTCAGAGGGGTTATTCCTACTCAGAAAATGAAAATTTTGCACAAAGGAATTTGTAAGGAGATGGTATTGTTCACACTCAGCTGCGATGAAGTCGGTAAGCCCAGCATTAGCAGCGAATTGTGCGAACTCTTGACGGATCTCGGCCCCATCCATGAAGGGATTGTGAGGCCATTCGCACGGCCGCACCTCCTCCCTTCTCCGAGCATGGAGGTCATTGTCCGATGATTCCCCAATGACTCCCATGGCATTTTTCTTGGAGGAAAACTTCCTAAAGAAACTCATCTTATTCCTATAGATAAAATTCTGAAATTTTTAGTCCACAAAATTTTTGTCGACAAAACTTAACAAGATTGATAGCGACTAATCATAGGGGTGCATAGAGGCTATATTAAGCATTCAAACTACTTAGAACTCTAAGAATTCAACATGCAAGCTCATCTACAGCAGCACCAAGAGTAGCTAATTATTCAAAATATAATCCACTAAAGCACTAATTGGAGTAACGGAGGAGTTACATACCGAGTAGCAATCTCCCGAAACAGTTTCAGAACGGAGCTTCGAGCAAAGAGATCGAAATCCGCGGGTTTGAGAGCAAGAACACAAGAGAGAGAGCTATGGTGATTTTTTTTTCTGGAGGTAGGAGAAGGAATGGGTTGAAGAGATAAGTGAGGTGGCCCACGAGGGGACCATAACCCACCAGGGCACGCCTGGGGTTGCTGGCGCGCTCTGGTGTCTTGTGGTCACCAGGTGCACTGATACGTCTCCGTCGTATCTACTTTTCCTAACACTTTTCCTCTTGTTTTGGACTCTAATTTGCAGAATTTGAATGAAACTAACCCGGACTGACGCTGTTTTCAGCAGAACTACTATGGTGTTGTTTTTGTGCAGAAATAGAAGTTCTCGGATTGGAACGAAACTTCGCGAGGATTTTTGATATAATAAAAGAGAATTTCTATAGCCAAGAACCACAGGAGGGGGGCACCTGGGTGGGCACAACCCACCAGGGCGTCCCCCCCTCGAGGCGCGCCCAAGTGGGTTGTCCCCACCTGGTGGCCCCACAGACTCCAACCCTGATGCTATAAAGTCATATTTTCGGAGAAAAAAATCAGGGAGAAAGAATTATCGCGTTTCACGAGACGGAGCCACCGCCACCTCCTGTTCTTCATCGGGAGGCCAGATCTGGAGTCCATTTGGGGCTCCGGAGAGGGGGATCTTCGATCTTCGTCATCACCAACCCTTCTCCATCACCAATTCCATGATGCTCCCCACCGAGAGTGAGTAATTCCTTCGTAGGCTCGCTGGTCGGTAAGGAGTTGGATGAGATTCATCATGTAATCGATTTAGTTTTGTTAGGGCTTGATCCCTAGTATCCATTATGTTCTGAGATTGATGTTGCTATGACTTTGCCATGCTTAATGCTTGTCACTTTGGCCCCGGGTGCCATGATTTCAGATCTGAACCGTTTATGTTATCATCATTATATCTATGTTCTAGATCCGATCTTGCAAGTTATAGTCACCTACTACGTGTTATGATCCGGCAACCCCGGAGTGACAATAGTCGGGACACTTCCCGGTGATGACCGTAGTTTGAGGAGTTCATGTATTCACTATGTGTTAATGCTTTGTTCCGGTTCTCTATTAAAAGGAGGCCTTAATATCACTTTGTTTCCATTAGGACCCCGCTGCCACGGGAGGGTAGGACAAAAGATGTCATGCAAGTTCTTTCCATAAGCACGTATGACTATTTACGGAATACATGCCTACATTATATTTATGAACTGGAGCTAGTGCTGTATCGCCCTAGGCTATGGCTGTTATATGATGAATATCATCCAACGAATTCACCGATCCAATGCCTACTAATTTCTCTCATGTTGTTCTTGCTAAGTTACCACTGCTATTGTTACTCTTGCACTTGCTACAAAATCATTGCTATTACTGTTACCGTTACTATTGCCGTTGCTACTACTATCAAAACTACCAAACTACTTTGCTACTGATCACTTTGCTGCAGATAATTAATCTCCAGGTGTGGTTGAATTGACAACTCAACTGCTAATACTTGCAAATATTCTTTAGCTCCCCTTGTGTAGAATCAATAAATTTGGGTTGAATACTCTACCCTCGAAAACTGTTGCGATCCCCTATACTTGTGGGTTATCAAGACCTTTTTCTGGCGCCGTTGCCGGGGAGCATAGCTATATTTGTTGAGTCACTTGGGATTATTATCAAATTATCACTATGAAGAATCTGAAGGATGCTAAGACTAAGATTTTTCCCTCTAAGACGATGGGAGGTAAGGAACTGCCATCCAGTTCCACTTTAGATCCACCTTCTGTTATAAGTAGACTTGCAACACCACCACATGCTATCAATTCTGATATGTCGCAAGTTATTGATGATGCTACTTCTACTATGAATGCTACTCATGATGATGCTAGTACCTTGCTTGATGATAATGTGCCACTAGGTGAATTTCTTGATGAACAACTTGCTAGAACTAAAGCTTTTGAGAATGCTGAAACTGATGAAATTGTTGAAACTGATGAAGAGCTTGAAACTGAAAATCTTGAAACACCTATTAGACCTAGTTCTCCTAGATATGAATTGCCAAAGGTACCGGAAGGTTATGTTATGGATGAGGAGACAACTAGAGACATTATTGGTTGTAAGGATAGAGATGATCTGGAAAAAATATTATGCAAGTATAAAGAAAAGACTTTGAATTCTAGAATGAAATGTGATCCTAAGTTTGCTACTTCACCTATCTTTGTTGGTGATAAGGATTATGAATTCTCTGTCGACCCAGAGTTAATTACTCTGGTTGAATCTGATCCTTTCCATGGTTATGAAACTGAAATTGTTGTGGCACATCTTACTAAGTTGAATGATATAGCCACCCGTTTTGCTCATATGAGAAGATTCGCTATTATTATATTCTCAAATTATTTCCGTTCTCATTAAAGGGTGATGCTAAGGTTTGGTACAATACTCTTGCTCCTGGTTGTGTGCGTAGTCCCCAGGATATGATTTATTACTTCTCTGAAAAATATTTTCCTGCTCATAAGAAACAAGCAGCCTTACAGGAAATATTTAACTTTGCGCAAATTGAAGAAGAGAGTCTCCCACAAGCTTGGGGGAGGCTTCTCCAATTGCTTAATGCTTTGCCTGATCATCCTCTTAAGAAAAATGAAATACTTGATATCTTCTATAATGGACTAACTGATGCTTCTAGGGATTTCCTAGATAGTTGTGCTGGTTGTGTTTTCAGGAAGCAAACTATTGAACAAGCTGAAGAATTATTGAATAACATATTGAAAAATTATGATGATTGGATCCTTCCTGAACCACCACTTAAACCTACTCCAAAGAAGAGGGGTATCTTATATCTCAGTCCTGAAGATATGCAAGAGGCAAAGAAATCCATGAAGGAAAAAGGTATTAAAGCAGAGGATGTTAAAAATTTACCACCTATCGAAGAAATACATGGGCGTGAAACACCACCACCACCTAAGGTGGTAGAGGTAAATTCTTTACTAAAGTTCGATGAAGGTGATATTCCTTATAATAAACATCCTAGTCAATGCCTTTATGAGTTTGATAATTACATTAGAAAACAAGATCACTTCAATGCAAATGTTATGAAACAATTGAAATACAATTCTGATATGATTGCTCTCTTAAGTGACTTGTTAGTTAGAATCTCAAATGATGTTAGAGGTGTGGGAAAACATGCCTCTATGGTTCAAACTCAATTAGAACAAGTTGCTAAATCTCAAAGAGAGTTGCTTGATGAAATGAATAATAATATCAATGATCATGCTGTTAGAGTAATGACTAGAGGAGGTAGAATGACTCAGGAACCACTTTATCCTGAGGGACACCCAAAAAGAATTGAACAAGACTCTCAAAGAGTTGACACTGATGTACCTAGTCCTTCTAAAAGGAAAAAGAAGAAGAAAAATGATAGGACTTTGCATGCCTCTAGTGAACCTGAAGTTGAAAAACCTCCTGATAATGATAATGAAGTCTCTATCTCTGATGCTGAAACTCAATCTGGTAGTGAACACTCACCTTCTGAAAATGAAAAAGCCAATGATGAGGTTCATGAAGACACTCAAACAAATAATAAAGAATCAGATAATGATGTTGAGATAGAACCAGCAGCTGATCTTGATAACCCACAAACCAAGAATAAAAGATATGATAAAAGAGACTTTGTTGCAAGAAAACACGGTAAGGAAAGAGAACCGTGGGTTCAAAAACCTATGCCCTTTCCACCTAAGTCAACCAAAAAGAAAGATGATGAAGAATTTGAACGCTTTGCTGAAATGCTGAGGCCAGTCTTTTTGCGTACTCGCTTGACTGATATCTAAAAATGCCTCCTTATGCAAAGTACATGAAAGACATCATCACCAATAAGAGAAAAATACCGGAAGCTGAAATCTCCACCATGCTTGATAATTATACTTTTAAGGATGGAGTACCTAAAAAACTTGGAGATCCGGGAATACCAACTATACCTTGCTCCATCAAAAGAAATTATGTGAAAACTGCTTTATGTGATTTAGGAGCTGGTGTTATTGTTATGCTTTTCTCTTTGTATAAAAGACTTGATTTGAATAAACTCACACCTACTGAAATATCTTTGCAAATGGCTGATAAATCAACTGCCATACCTATCGGTATTTGTGAGGATGTGCCCGTTGTTGTTGCTAATGTTATTATCTTAACTGACTTTGTTATACTTGAGATGCCCGAGGACGACAACATGTCGATTATCCTTGGTAGTCCCTTCTTGAATACTGCAGGGGCTGTTATTGATTGCAATAAAAGCAAGGTCACTTTTCATATCAATGGTAATGAACATACGGTGCACTTTCCGAAGAAACAATTCCAAGTGAATGGTATTAATGTTATTGAAAAATCTCCGACAATCACTATTGGAAGTTTTCAACTACCTCTACCTACTGCCAAAAAGAAATACGAAATGCTTATTGTTGGGGAAATCCATATCCCCATTGAGGTAACTTAGTGTTTTACGAAAGTTCTTCGGTTTCATGCTAATCGGAAGTGGTTGTTAATAAGACTTGATCAACCTTATTAATAAATCATTTTTGAGAGGTATGAAGTTGATGAATTCAGTGAGCACTACCTTCTGTCCCTACTTTTTTTTTCTATTTTTATTAGTTAAATAAAATAAAATGCCATGCCTTGCCTGTTTTCTGAGTTTTCCGTGCAATAAAAAAATTGACCTAGAAATAAAAGTTCTCAGAATGCTCTGAAAATTTAATACGATTTTTTCTGAATATTTAAGAATTTTTGGTGCAAATAACATCAGAGGGAGGTGCTCCAGGTGGGCACAACCCACCTGGGCACGCCAGCACCCCCAGGCGCGCCCTGGTGGGTTGTGGTCCCCACGTGGGCCCCCTATCTAATCTCTTCGTCCCACATCATCACCTACCTCCAAAAAAAATCACCATTGCTCTCTCTCTCATGTTCTTGCTCTCAAACCCTCGGATTTTGATCTCTTTGCTCGAAGCTCTGTTTCCGAAACTGTTTCGGGGGATTGTTGCTTGGTATGTGCCTCCTCCATTGGTCCAATTAGTTTTTGCTTTAGTGGTTTATATTTAGAATAATTAGTTTCTTTTGGTGCTGCTGTAGATGAGCTTGCATGTTGAATTCTTAGAGTTCTAAGTAGTTTGAATGCTCGATATGACATCTATGCATCCCTATGAGTAGTTGCTATCATTCTTATAAGGTTTTGTTGATAAAAATTCGTGACACAAATTTTTTTAGAAAATTGTAAATGAATATGATGAACCTCTTTGGAAGGAGTTCTTCGAGGCGGAGGTCCTCGGAGGCATCTTCTAGTAGAAGCTCCGTTCGTCGGTCCTATGTTGAACCAAGTGAAAATTCCATTCGAGATGCCGCTACCAAATCATGTTTATGGCCATGCAACGATTATATGGCGCGTGTGGGCATTAAAGAAGAATTTGAGCAATATGTTCACAATTCCGAGCTCAGTCCCTACATTGCAGATAAGTGCAACCAACACCTCAGCCTCACGGAATCATTTACCAAAGAATTTAAATTCCATCCTTGTGAGTCCAGAGTATCATTTAAACTATATGACAATTCATTTACTATACCTCTAGAGACATTTTCTAATCACTACAAAATTCCATTTTGGGGTTCATTGGACGAGCCACCAAGGTCGGAGTTTGAGATATTCTTGACTAGCCTTTGCTATGGTGAGACTAGAGGAGTGACTCAAGGTAGAATAACGAGCATTCATTTTCCATCAATCCAATACTTTGCAGTATTTAATGGAAAATGCATTTTAGGCAAACAAGATTGTAGTACACTTTGTGCTCCAGACTTAAGCCTTATCCGCACCGCTCTCACCGGTGACAAAAGTTATAACCTTGGAGCGATAGTGGCATGTAGATTGCAACACAACGCTGGTAGTGGATATTTTTATGGTGGGATTTATGCCACACGCTTAGCAAGAGAGCTAGGTGTTTCACCTTGGCCTTATGACCCCATCTTACCCACACAATACCTTGACTTCGATGCTATGAAACGTCATAAGATCCTTAGTGGTGAACCCCATAATTTTACTTATAACATGTTGTTTCATAAAAGTTCCATTGTGGACACCTTTTTGCCTGCACCTGCTCTCTTTGATGTTCATAGCAAGGGAAGATATTATGTTCTTGAGAGCGAGGCCTGAGCACATAACGCGGCAGTTGTGGCTGCACGACGGGCTGAGACATCTGCACCTAGAGCCTCCGTGAGCTGTCACTCCGACCATTATGCAGGCTACTGATGGAGATTACCAAGTTAGGCCAAAAGCCTAAGCTTGGGGGAGTACGGATTTCCACCGACATTACTTTCATGTTCACACTTTTCATTCCAGTTGTCGATGTCCACACTTTTTCGTTGTTATCCATGCTAGATTTATTTTCTCGCCTTCTTCTTGTGTGTTTAAAAAACTTTGAGAAAATACAAAAATATTTCCTGCTTCTTTTTTATTTCTCTTTCTTGTATAATTAGCTGTAGTATTTAAAAAGAAAACCCAAAAAGATTTCCTTGTTCTTCTGTTGCTTGTTGGGAGCTCTCCTGTGTAAATAGTTTTTCTCGTTTTTGTTTTTCCTTTCTTAAATTTGCTTTCTTTTAGAAAACCAAAAACTCCAAAAATATTTTAGTGTGTTTCTCCAAATTTCTTTTTATTGAGTCATACCGAGGAGAAGACCACGATGAAAATGTTGAGTGGCTCTCATGTGCATTGTTGTTGATCTAACAGAGAGCCCATATTACCTTGTTTTCTTCTTTTTGAATAAATGTTTGCAGATTCCAGCTTAGTCCACGGCACTCTTGCACTATTATTATTTCCATATAGTTCAGTCATGCAAGTGAAAGGCAATAATGACGATATTTGATGAACTGGCTGTGCCAGAGAGAAACGGGTATGAACTCAACTTGTTCTGTTTTTGTAAATATGTTTAACCTACACTGGTACAGCGAGGTGCTATACACACGGTTTTTAACCCCTTTCCACGACGGCATTTGGAACCGTCACCAAGTGAGTGTGGGCGATAGGGAGGTCCTTCCCACACGACCCAGAAACCGTCGGGGATAGGCCCTGCTGGCACATAGGCTGGGGCAAAATGAGCTCGTGTGCGATCGTACGAGGCATCCAAACCCAATCGTTTCCATTCGTATGTACATCCCACACGGTGAATCCCAGAAAAACATTTCCGTTCGTATGTATATCACACACGGTCAATCCAAGGAATACGTTTCCGTTCTTATGTACATCCCACACAGTCAATCCAGGGAAAACGTTTCCGTTCGATGTACATCCCACATAGTCAATCCAGGGAAAACGTTTCCGTTCGTATGTACATCCCACACAGTTTTATGTATAGGCTCGTGTGTGATAGGTGTAACTATCACACACGCTCTGCCTTGGTTAACCGTTTGCTTTTATCAACTACATCACACACGATTTGATGAAGAAAGCTGTGTGGCATTGGGCTATCCATCACAATCGCTTTTACTGCTAGAACCGTTTGCAAAGTTCCATGACCCATTTAGCAGGTTTATTAGTTTACAATTAATAATTCCAGTATTACGCAAATTCACATTTCATATCGAACAGCTGTTTGCCAATTTCATATCAGGCACATAAATATATTTTAACATCACAGTACGATAGCTACCTGAAAACAGCACAGTACAACATATAGCTAGTTTAGCTTCATAAGAACAATATTAGAACAATATATTCATTTCCCTAATTGAGATCATCCAGGCTCGTCTTATCCACCTCTGCTTTTAGTTCAGTAAGAACCTGTTTTGCACTGGCCAACTGGGAAAGTGCCTCCTCCTTCGCCAACACCATCTTAGCAAAGTCTGATTTAAAAATTCTGAGCTCATTCTCCACCTTCATCTTTTTATCCCACATCTTCAAATATTCTTCAGCGTTGACAACACTTTCTCTAAGCCTACCTCTTTTCTCTTCCTCATACATGCTCCAGAGCTTTGCTAGGCACATCTTCAAAGACTGTGGCCACTCTTAATCAACCCACTCCAAGTAAGAACACTTCCGTTCATCCTATAATATTTAAAACTAGATTAGTAACAATTGTAGGGGACATGGGTTTATAGCAACATAGAAAATCACTAATACTTACTTTGAAAAACTGAAGAAACAGGTTAATTATGACATATCTTCTCAAAAAGATCAATATGCAAATGAATTAATTGCTACTGAGACAACAACCAAATTCTGAAACATCAGAAGCTATAATTAACTACAACAACGCTACAAGTTCTTACTCATGTACTATAAATAACAAATTGAACATTTTACGAGGAAGGTAAATATAACTGCAACAGCATAGCGACAGTGTTTGCATGACAGCAAATTGATACTAACAAGTGTGTACATGCACAAATTTAGTAACATAGAACTAATAACACTAAGGCCGTCCACTATGTATGCCAAAACCGGTGTAAAGAAAACTGTTGCTACATCTCACACCGGTGCCCTGCACTGGCGAGCCGATGTAGCAGAAAAAAAATCAGGGACCCGGACTCCGGAGCACCTAGTTGCTCTGATGCCTAGTTCCTTCGTGCCATAAAGATTTAGTATTTTACTGCTTGGCTGCTCGGATGTGTGGACCAAAGTTGGCTGCACAAACTACTGAAGCGGTGCCAAATAATTTTCTAATGGCACCGCTGATGAGATGGCAACATTTTTAGATACTAGGTACAAACTGTGACACTGTCTTAGGATGCGTTTGGTTGAAGGTGTGGTATGAATGGGTTGGGACCGTGACAGTGTCTGAATCACATCTAACAAATGATTTGTAACAACGAAAGAGGGTCTAACCTTCTCTGCACATGCCAGAAACTTCCTCCCACTGTCCACAGATTCAAACGCAACTAGCTTCACGCATGGAGATTGATGGTGACAACGAGCAGACAAATCTTCAGCCACCCCGCTCCATTCGTTGCAGCTGATGGTCCTAGGGAGCTACAAGAGGAAGAAATTACTCAAATCGACCACCGGGTTAAAATCCTTCATTCCAAGTCATAGCCTGAGAGAGAGAAGAGAGGCATACCCGGTTGGTGAAGGAGTCGTCATCGTCGGAGGAACCGCTAGAGAGGTCATTGAAGAAGACCATGGCGACCCCGGCGGTAGGATGCGAGACGGCGAGAGCGAGGAAGCAAGCGAGGAAGCGGCTATAGCTTAGGAAGGAAGGAAGGAAGGAAGGAGGAAACAGGGGAAATGTGACTTGTGGTCGGGGAGAAAAGGGGGTGGGGAAGGGGGGTGGGGGTAGATATTTCGGCGGTAGGCCAAAAAATTCGAAATGTGGAGGGAAACTTTGCGTGCGGTGCCGCCGGACACCATTCACTTTGAATGATTGTGTGCATCGCAAACGACTCTTCTGCTTTACGCGCATGGGATGAGTTTGATAATTCAAATTTGGGTGGAAATTTCCCCGGCTATGTCATTGCATAATTTATCATCGCTTGCTAATTTGGGCACACAAAAGAGCGTACAGCACACAGAC
This sequence comes from Thinopyrum elongatum, assembly GCA_011799875.1. Lineage (NCBI taxonomy): Eukaryota > Viridiplantae > Streptophyta > Magnoliopsida > Poales > Poaceae > Thinopyrum > Thinopyrum elongatum. The sequence continues at coordinate 507,276,268 of CM022302.1, read as the reverse complement.
CACACTTACTGAATTGAGCAATTTTAGTAATTAAACAGAGCCAGTTGACCTAAACATTGCTCTAACAAAAGACTAGCATTAAAAACAAAGCCTAAGTACACATAATTTTAACAAATCCGCCGCCGCACCGGCCTATGCATCGCCGGTGTGAGATGAGATGTCGATGACTTGTCCTGGCGACATGCCGCCGTTGGTGGACTCCGCGTCCCCCCTGCTGAAGTCGACTGCGTTCTCGTCCTCGTCCTCCTCCTCGGCGCCGCCCTCAAGGTTGTAGTACTCGTAGTAGTGGCTGCACCAGAGCTCGCGTTGGTACTCCACCGCCGATTACTCGACGGACAGACTCTTCTCTACCTCGACCTCGACCACGCGCAACTCCTCCTCCCGGCGCTCCTCGATCTCCGCCGCCTCCTGCATCTCCAGCTCCCGCTCAGCGATCTCATGAGGAAGCAGCTGCTCCATGGCCACCGCTGCCTTTTCAGATGTGGGTTGCATGCTGGATTCCGAGGTGGCCTGGAATATCTTGGCATGTGCGTCCTTGATCTTGGCGTGGATGCCCTTGACCCGGGCCAGGGCGACATCGGCGGCACGGATGGCAGCTCAAGTTCTCTCGGCGTTTGCAGCCGCCATTGCAGCAGTAGCTGTAGCCGTCTCAGCTGCTGCTGCTGCCCTGTCGGCTGCTGCAGACGCCCTCTCCGCGGATGCGGCCGCGCTCAATGCGGATGCGGCGGCACTCTCGGCGTAGACGGCGGCGCTCGGGGAGGATGCGGCCATCGTACGGGCCTTCACGAAGCGTTTCCACGACGTCATATTTGCAAGAAGGGGGTGCGGGAATGGGGATCGGGATTCGTGGATTCGGGGGTTGCCGATACTGGAGCAGACGAGCCGGCAAAGCTTAAGGAGGAAGACTTAAATAGACCCAGAAATTTTCATCGCAAACTGTTCCTACAAAAAACTGTGTGAGATGTTGTTGATATTTTTTATTAGCTGTGAAAGACGAATTTGGAGTAAAGTGGCAACGGATGATGTTTTAAATGTACGAGAAAATTTGTAGTACTAATACAACTGTCATGTCAAATTTTGGAAAATTTCAGGGGTCATTTGACCTTTTAAGACATTTAAGTTATTTTCTAGACATTTAATGACCGTAATTCAAATTTGAACTACATGTACATGCAACAGCTAACCATAACGGTTTGAAAAATCATATTTGTGTACTTGTGTGTGAGTTAATTCCATGTGCAGTAAATTAGAAGGAATTTTCAAACATATTGGTCTCACGGCATGGACACATGCATGGAGTGCCATGGCATTTTAATTCCAAAAAATTAAAAAATGATCAGAAAAACATGAAACCTTGCTTGATGTAATGTCATGCCACCAAGATGATGTGGTAAAAAAATTGGCCCGTTTGATGAAAGTTTGGACACACACACCTCACAAACCGGAGCAACTCACTAGAAGGCTCGTGGTTCCAAGAGGGAACAATGCATGTTTGATGACGACAGGAGATAGCTTCCTCTTACGGCCTTCAAATTTTTTCTATGTTTAACATGCACTAATACAACTGTCATGTGAAAATTTGGAAAATTTCAGGGGTCATTTAACCTTTTAAAGACATTTAACTGATTTTCTAGTGATTTAATGACCGTAATTCAAATTTGAACTACATCTACATGCAACGGCTAACCATAACGGTTTGAAAAATCATATTTGTGTACTTGTGTGCGAGTTAATTCCATGTGCAGTAAATTAGAAGGAATTTTCAAACATATGGGTCTCACGGCATGGACACATGCATGGAGTGCCATGACATTTTAATTCCAAAAAATTAAAAAATGATCAGAAAAACATGAAACCTTGCTTGATGTAATGTCATGCCACCAAGATGATGTGGTAAAAAAATTGGCCTATTTGACGAAAGTTTGGACACACACCCCTCACAAACCGGAGCAACTCACTAGAAGGCTCGTGGTTCCGAGACGGAACAATGCATGTTTGATGACGAACGGGAGATAGCTTCCTCTTACGGCCTTTAAATTTTTTTCTACATTTAACGTGCACTAATACAACTGTCATGTGAAAAATTAAAGAATTCTATGGGTCATTTGAACTTTTAAAGACATTTAAGTGATTTTCTAGCCATTTAATGACCGTAATTCAAATTTGAACTACATCTTCATGCAACAGCTAACCATAACGGTTCGAAAAATCATATTTGTGTACTTGTGTGCGAGTTAATTCCATGTGCAGTAAATTAGAAGGAATTTTCAAATATATTGGTCTCACGGCATGGACACATGCATGGAGTGCCATGGCATTTTAATTAAAAAAATAAAAAATGATCAGAAAAACATGAAACCTTGCTTCATGTAATGTCATGCCACCAAGATGATGTGGTAAAAAAATTGGCCTGTTTGACGAAAGTTTGGACACACACCCCTCACAAATCGGAGCAACTCACTAGAAGGCTCGTGGTTCCGAGAGGGAACAATTCATGTTTGATGACGAATGGGAGATAGCTTCCTCTTACGGCCTTCAATTTTTTTCTACGTTCAACATGCACTAATACAACTGTCATGTGAAAATTTGGAAAATTTCAGGGGTCATTTGACCTTTTAAAGACATTTAAGTGATTTTCTAGCCATTTAATGACCGTAATTCAAATTTGAACTACATCTACATGCAACGGCTAACCATAACGGTTTGAAAAATCATATTTGTTTACTTGTGTGCGAGTTAATTCCATGTGCAGTAAATTAGAAGGAATTTTCAAACATATTGGTCTCATGACATGGACACATGCATGGAGTGCCATGGCATTTTAATTCCAAAAAAATAAAAAATGATCAGAAAAACATGAAACCTTGCTTGATGTAATGTCATGCCACCAAGATGATGTTGTAAAAAAATTGGCCTGTTTGACGAAAGTTTGGACACACACTGTCGTGGATTTGTCATGGCAGATGTCCTCGTGAAAAAGGACTTAGTTGTGAGGCCAACGCATCTCTGTGGTAGCTTGAGAGGGGTTGAGTGGGACGAGAGACATGAGGTTTTACCTAGGTTCGGCCCCTCATGGTGGAGGTAAAAGCCTAATCCTGCTTCATTGATATGGATCATGGTGATGCTCACGATTACATGGGTGCTCTTTCGCTACCTCTATCTCGCGAGCTATTGACTTGTCTGTCAAAACTTGTAAAACTTGTCCCTCTTGGGGTGCCCTACCCCTCCTTATATAAGTTGGAGGGGTGGGTTACATGTGGAGTCCTAGTAGGACTAGGACTATTCTATTACAAGTAGAATCCTAGTCTTGCTTCCTTTGTAAGGGAATACTCCTTATGCTTTCCTCTTAAGCCGGCCTACCATAAGATGAGCCGGCCTTCCATGAGCCGCCTTCTAGGCCACCGGGTCTTGTTGCACCTCTGACCCACCTGCCGGGTCACCAATGAGTCACCAGGCCCGGCCGGGTCATCAGTGAGTGGAGAGATCCGGGCGGGTCACTTAGTGAGTCGCCAAGTAGGGCGGGTCACTAGTGAGTCGCCAAGTCCGGCCGGGTCATACTTCCAGCTGGGTCATACCGCGGGGTGTATCCCCAACACACACCCCTCACAAACCGGAGCAACTCACTAGAAGGCTCGTGGTTCCGAGAGGGAACAATGCATGTTTGATGACGAACGGGAGATAGCTTCCTCTTACGGCCTTCAAATTTTTTCTACATTTAATGTGCACTAATACAACTATCATTTGAAAATTTGGAAAATTCTAAGGGTCATTTGACCTTTTAAAGACATTTAAGTGATTTTCTAGCCATTTAATGACCGTAATTCAAATTTGAACTGCATCTACATGCAACGGCTAACCATAACGGTTTGAAAAATCATATTTTTGTGTACTTCTATGCAAGTTAAAAAATCATAAGACGATGTAAATATCTGGTGTTCAAAAAAGAAAATGTAAAGATCTGGCAAGACAACCGCCCCCCACACGATTGGCACTCTATTTCACGCCTCGAGGTTTGGAAGGTGAGTGGCGGGGGTTATTAATCAGACACAGTTCTGTATTGGAAACCGTCAGCTATTAAGTTCACACACGGATTTTGCTGTAGGAATCGTGTGTAATTTAAACTACAGTACTCATAAATTCCGGCGACCGGCATGTGTACTGTTCCCGTCGATCTAGATTCTGGCCGCCAATAAATACTACCTTGCTCATGTCGTCCCGCCTGCATTCTCATCTACATCCTCCCCTCGCTCGCCCTCTCTCTCTCTCTCTCTCAAATCTCTGCCATGGCACCGCCGGTCTGCCCACGCGCCGACGAGGAGTCGCTGCCCCCCGAGGACGCTCAGTCGAAGAGCAGCGATGAGGAGGACCCCTACGCGCCGCCGGACGAGGTTGCGCTGGACCCCCCAACTTTGGAATGGTTTTGGGGCCAGTACAATCTTTGTCTGTGGAAGTCGCTGCCACCGGCTGAGAAAGCCAGGCAAGTGGCGTTCAAGAAGGAGATGGCAGAGGAGGAAGCCAGGTACCAGGCGGCCTGTGAAGCCCGTGATGCCGCCTGGAAAAAGGAGGCGGTGGAGCTTTGGGGGCGGGCGCGTCGTCGTGCGGAGGAGGTGTACGAAGACAGGTACTTTGCGAGGAAGGTTAAAGGCGCTAGGCGCCTCATCGCTGCGTGGAGGTGGGCCGATAAGCTCTAGCGTGCCACCGACGAGGAGCTCTGGTGGGCGCCCAACGAAATGGCAAGATCGTTCGCGCTCGTCCGCCAGCAAGAGGCAGATCGGTAGGTCAAGCGCTGCGAGGCGGAGGAGACGGAGTACAGCCTCCGTGCTGGGAAGACGCCGCGCACCAGGGAGCGGCTGGCGAGGGGCTGCCGGAATACTGCCCCCAGGAGGGATTATTAGTTTTAGTATTGTTCGTTTTCAATTTTATGCATTGTACCTAGTAATTAAGTATCATCACGTATATGTGATGATATTATATATATATTCTGTGATGAACTAATGAACAATTAATATATATATTATGAATTCCATTTTCTATCTGTTTTTGTATACTAATTTGTATCTAGCTATTATCATCCACATATACAGAATGGAAATCGTATACACACACATTGAAACAGAACATATAAGAACGGAAAACAGAGTACACACATTGAAGCAGGGCAATAAACAGAGCAATATTATGATTGCTGTGAATACATAGCTATCCATGTCGAAACGACTCAACAAAATAAAATGCGTCCATGAGACCATGACCAGCAGCCCTTGCCTATGGTAGCTCTTGGCTCTGCCTGAACTCATGCAGGCGTTCGTCCAAGCGGTCGACACGCTCGCGGTACATCTAGAGCGCGATCTCGAGCTCCAAGTTGGCTATTTCATCGGAGATCACCAGCTCGAGGATGCGACGGCCATGTTCCTCTACTGCGCCCAGGTGGACACCTTGACCAAGGAGGCGGTCGAGCCTACCGACCAGCGCGTTGGCATCGAGCGGGCCGCGGACAAGGTGAACGGCGCGACCCATGCGAACGGCGCGGCGGGCGTCCGGTGCAAGTACGGCGCGGCCGGCCTCTGGTGCAAGTACGGCGCAGAGGGACTCTGCCCACTCCTGGCGAGGAATGGGGGTACTGACGGGACGTGTACCCAGCTGTGACGCCCTGTCGACAGTAGGCAAGCGCCGATGGATCCGCTCTTGCTGTGCGGCATGCCGCGCCTCTAGCTCTGCGGTGCTCCAACGGTCTCACCGTGCGGCGAGCCACAGCCTATCGGCGCGGATGCACCTAGCTTGCTCTGCGGCGTGCCATCGATCATGTTGTGCGGCGAGCTGCACCCTCTCGGCGCTGACATGCCTATCTTGATCCGCGGCGCTGAAGCGCCATGCGCCAAGGGTCTGCTCAACCCTGGCGATGACGCGCATCACGGCGTCGTCCATCGCGTTGCCGGGGAGCGCCTCGGCCTCGACGGGCCGTGGCGCCTTCTCGTTTTCCTTGTCGATGAGGTTGATGGCAGAGGCGGCGCTTTGGTGGGTTGGCATGCTTGGAAAAGGTGGATGTGCTACAGGCTGCGCTTGTTGCCTCCATGCGTCGCGCGCCGTCTAGGTTTATGCGCAATATCCCTGGGTGGCGGGAAACGGGTGAGGAAATGGTGGGAAACGGTGGCGTGTTCATAAAACGCCATCAATTAATGGAAACTTAGCATAGAAGGAACATCGAGCTAGCACAAGAAGTAGATGATGATCAGATGATCGTTTATCCTAGTTAATTATGCATGTAATAGTTTACTTTGGTGTGTGGAAATGTCATGTGTGTACTAGCCACCTATTTAATTGGATGTTTGCCACGTATTATGTGACGCCCCGGCTCAATCGTGCACTAGTCATACACGCAAATGCACACGATCAAGCCTAAGGACCCACTTGAAGATATCACAACACAACTCTAGACACAAATTAAAATAATATAAGCTTTATGTTACAAGCCAGGGGCCTCGAGGGCTCGAATACATAAGCTCGCTTACAAGCGTCAGCGGAAGCATCAGATATCTGAGTACAGATATAAAAGAAAGACGGATAAACATTTAAAAGGTGGGGCAAAAGAAAACACTTTGATCGAAAAGGCGCAGGCCTCCTGCCTGGGACCCTCCGAACCTACTCCTGGTCGTCTCGCCAGCTCGCAGTAGTATCCATCCTTGGTGTAGTAGTAGTAGTCGTCTGTGGGGCAGCTGTCTCAGGGGCTCCATCATCTGGTCGCATCAAACGGAAATGGGGAAAATGAGGAAGCAAAGCAACCGTAAGTACTCATCCGAAGTACTCAGCAAGCAAGGATCTACACTACATATTCAACATTATCAAAGAAAGGCTGTATATGTGGACTGGGCTGCAGAAATGCCAGAATAGAGAGAAGGCCTAGTCCTATCGAAGACTAGCATCTTCAGCGGTCTTGCAGCAATAGAAGAGTGTAGATTAGCACAATATAAAGTAGTAGCAGTTTTAAGTATCAACCTCACCCAGAGATCCTTCCTCGACTCCCTGCGAGAAAGCAATCCCAGAGCCATACTATCCATTTCTCATTACAAGTATCCAGTTCTAATTGTATTGATCGGGATACAACTCCGAGTGTCCGTTACCGAGGATCCGGCTATGCATAGATTAGTTCTTCCCTGCAGGGGTGCACCAACTTACCCACCACGCTCGCTTAACTCCGTCTGGACACACTTTTCAGGGTCATGCCCGGCCTCGGCCAAACGACACACTGCAGCCCTACCTAGAGCTCAGCAGAGAGGGCCCCGTCGGTCTATATCCTAAGCGCTCAGCGGTCTTGGGCCATCGCCCTATGCACTCCGGGTCGTTGTGCGATGAGCCGGGACGAGCACCACCTCATCATGGATGGCACTGGCCCGACAGGCCCACCATGCTGAACTGGACGTCTGACAGAGCTTTCGGTTGATGCCACGATGTAGAGTGCCCATAACTATTCCCACATGATGGATAGTGCTATCAGGCCAGAGGCCTACTCGGATAAAATATCCAAATCATTAGTGTTTTGGTAGTGCACGGTAACGAGCAGAGACTGACGATCGATGTGACCCCATCGGCCCGTCTCGAGGACTTGCGGCAAGGGCTAAGAATGCTCGGCCACGCCTTGTAATTATCTCTCGGGTACCCTCCAGGTCAACCCGACTTCCCATCACTCGCGGGTACCCCTCAGGGTCGACCCGCCTTTCCAAGTAACAATTGTAAAGTCCAAGTATCCGTGTGTCCATAACATCAGGGAATCCGAGGTATCACCCTCGTTGGATTCCTACTCGATGTGTCCGTCAAGGTGAGCTTAGGAGGAATCACCCTCGAGGTTCACACTTGAGGTGTTGCACGACAGCGTCATTATCGGGAGTGGTGAAGGAGGAATCACCCTCGAGGACCACGACCGAATAGCTAATCTACAGAGTTAACATCAGAAGTGCTAAATGAGGTATCACCCTCGGCACTCGATGGTAACGCAGCAGTGTCGTACAACTAAGGGGGTGATGTGCGGTGTTGGGGCCTGGTCGTCGAGTCTTCTGATGATCCAGCGGGGGCAACTGGGTCAAGGTGGTGTCTCTGGTGTGCCTCTATCCAGCCTATACTAAGCAGTTTAGGATAAGCAGGTAAGGTATCAATAGCAGGTTACAATAAACAGGCTATGCATCAGAATAGGATAACTCAAAGCAGTAGCAAATTCTAATGCAAGCAGGAGGGAGAAAGAATAGGCGATATAGGCATATTCAAAGGGGGGTCCTTGCCTGGAAGTTCTGCGGCAAGAGAAGGGTCATCAGCAGTGTAGCCGGTCTCCGGAGCTGCGTCGGTCTCGGGGACTACGTCAGTACTGGGATCTACCGAGAGAGAAGAGGGGGAAGAAATAGATAAATACACAGCAAACATATGCAATACAGAGCATGCTATGCTAACGTGCAGTGCAGGGTTGCCTAAAAGCATGTCTAAACCATTTTAGTTATTTTAGAATTAAAGTTGGAATTAATAACCGGTGTATACGCACTATTCATCTATCAAAAATAGGCTAAAAGTTGCGGTTTCACCTCCATAGAGGGTCCCGACACGGAATCCGATGGCACGGTTGGATTCGTCTCATTTTTCTGATCAACTTTCATGTACAAAGTTTTTCCATCCAAGCTACGGATTAATTCCTATGATTTTCTAAAGTTTTAAAGATTTTCTGGAATTATTTTATTTACTGAAATCAACATTATCCAGAACAGTAGCAGTGATGTCAGCATGATGCAATGATGACATCATCAGTCAACAGGACGGATGACCAGGTCAAACCTGACCTGTGGGGCCACTGGGACCCACTTGTCAGCCTCTGTGACTTAACATAGTTATTTAAAACTAAACAGAGATTAATTAGTTGCTGGGCCCCATATGTCAGTGACTGATTAAGTTACTAATTAAGTTTATTTATTAAAACATTTTTAATTAGCTAAAAATGCGGTGGGGCCCGTGTGTCAGTGACTGGTCAAACCCAGTCAGCGGTTTGACTAAGTCAACAGGTCAACTGGACCCACCCGTCAGCGTCACAGGGGGCCCACACGTCAGGCCACGTCGAACGGTGACCGGAGACGCGCCGGAGCTGGCTCCGGCTAGCCAAAACGCGGCGGCCGAACGCCGGAGCAGCTCGGGTTTTCGCCATAGTGCACCAAATCGCGTGATTCTTCTTGCGTTCGAAAGCTAAGGCTGCCGCGCATCGAGTGGTGCCTCTGGACCGACCGGAGATAGCCGGAGCAGGGAGCTGTAACATCGCCGGCGGCGGTGATCTATGGTGGCTCGGCGGAATCGAAGACCTTGCGTGCGTGCGAGCGATTTAAAGCGACAGGCCGCACCATTGGGGTGCCCTGAGCACAACGATGTGCTCGGACGGCCATGACCACGACGAGAGCTATGACGGCGAGCTCATCTGCGGCGACCGAAGCACGGCAACAGCAGGAGCTCGGCTGGGCGGCGCGTGCGAGCAAATGGAGAGGGAGGGGAGGCAGGGCAGCTCACCGTGCGACGCAAGACAGGCCATTGACGGGTTAGTAGCAACAGTGAAGGCCGGAGGCGTCGGTGATCGTCGGCGATCCAGAAGTGGGGTCCGGCTCGATTCACGCAAGGTAGGGCTCTCCGACTCCTCCTGGCAGCACCAGACGACGAGGAGGAGGACGGCGAACTCCTACGGCAACTTGGCAAGGTGAGGGGTCGACGGTGGCCATGACAGCGGCGAGGCACGGTGGCGAGCGCGGTCGGGCACGGTGGATCTGAAGGAGGGAGAGAGGGAGGAGAGCGATGGAGAGGAAGGGGAAATGGATGAGGACGACGAGGGAGTGGACAGGGGTGGATCTTAGCCCCTCTGTCGGCCGCGGGCGTCGCCGTGTCGATGATTCGACAGAGCGCGCCGGCGCGGCCAAGGGCGTGGCGATAGCGAGGCGAAGAGGATGACGATAGTGCGGGCGAGCAGGCTGGGCCTGCCACTGTGCACTAAGGCCCAGTCAGTCCAGGCCTTTTCATTTTATTTTCTGCTTTTCTTTTTACAGAAGATTTTGGGAATAAAAAGAGATGCCAAATGCATTTAGTAAAATGTGAAACTTGTCCACAAAAATACCATGCATTATTCTGTACTGCCACAAAAAGTTTGGGCAATTTTGGAATTCATTTGAATTTTTTTCAAAAATGAGTAGGGCATTTAAAGTGTTGTTTTGGCACTGTTTTAAGTGCTTTGGCCCACTTTGACTTGATGGTGATGTCGTTTTCCTTAACAACAAATTGCTTTGGAATATTTGGTAAATGATGAACATTTTTCCAGCAACTTTTGTGCAACTTGAAATTTCACTTTGAATTTGAGTAGAATTCAGAGAAGGAATTTGAAATGAGATATTATCCCAACATGATTATCATTGCAAATCACAGTAGCTTAGCATCATCATGATGGATTACTGTAGCACCATTACATAGGGGTGTTACAATTCTCCTCCTCTAAAAGAAATTTTCGTTCTGAGAATTCAGGAGGTAGAAGGAAAGAGGTCAGGGTATTCTTCCCGAAGATGATCCTCGCGTTCCCAAGTGGCTTCATCTTTTGTATGATTTGACCACTGCACTTTGAGGAACTTGGTAACCTTCTGACGGTTCCGACTTTCAGCTTCATCGAGAATGCGGATCGGATGCTCCTTATAAGAAAGATCATCTTGCAATTCGAGGACCTCATGATCCACTGCTCTGTGCGGAGATTCTTTGAAGCAACGATGAAGTTGCGACACATGGATGACGTCGTGGATATGAGAGAATTGCGGTGGCAACTCCAATTTATATGCCACCTGACCACGTCTTGCAACAATGCGGAAAGGACCAATGTAGCATGGAGCTAACTTGCCCTTAATTCCGAAACTATGAGTGCCCTTCATAGGAGTGACACGAAGATAAGCTTGATCACCAGGTTGATAAGTCAAACCCCATCATTTGCGATCGTAATTGCTCTTCTGGCGGTCCTGAGCCGCCTTGAGATTTTCGCGGACGATACGGACTTGCTCTTCAGCGTGTTGGATAATATCCGGACCCACGAGCGGTCGTTCCCCAGTTTTTGACTAGTTCAGAGGGGTTCGACACTTACGTCCATAAAGCAATTCGAAGGGGGCCATTTTCAAGCTGGCTTGATAGCTGTTGTTATATGAGAACTCAGCATATGGGAGAGATTCTTCCCACTTCTTGCCAAAGGAGATAACACAAGCCCGAAGCATGTCTTCAAGCACTTGATTCACTCGCTCAACTTGGCCTTGGGATTGGGGATGATAAGCTGAACTCCAGGTAATATGAGTTCCCATAGCCTCTTGGAAACTTTCCCAGAACTTAGAAGTGAAAAGGCCACCATGGTCCGAACTGATCTCTTTCGGAATACCGTGGAGTGAAACAATTCTGGAGAAATACAACTCTGCTAACTGACTAGCAGTAATAGTCTCCTTGACAGGCAGAAAGTGTGCAACTTTAGAAAGTTGGTCGACGACGACCAGAATAGCATCATGACCCTTCTGTGACTTGGGAAGGCTAGTAATGAAATCCATCTGAACCTTATCCCATTTCCATAGAGGAATAGGAAGGGGTTGCAGAATTCTAGCAGGCTTCTGATGTTCTGCTTTAACGCGACGACACACATCACATTCAGCAACATATCGAGCAATATCCTGCTTCATTCTAGACCACCAGTACCTTTGACGGAGGTCACGATACATCTTGGTGCTACCCGAATGTATAGACAGCGGTGTCTCATGTGCCTCCTTCATGATCTTGTCAGTCATAAGCTCGAAGCAAGGTACGACAATGCGGTCTCTGAAATACAAGGTTCCATCTTCAGACAACGAGAAATCACTGTACTTTTCAAGGTGAAGATCTTTCTTCATCAGATCAACTTCATCATCTTTAGCTTGCGCACTCTTAATAACCTTCTCAAGGTCTGGTTCAACAACCATGGTATTTAGGTATCCTTGAGGAACTATCTCGAGATTTAGCTTTCGAAGCTCTTCATACTGGAGTGGTTGCTGTAGTTGAACCTCAAGTTCACAGCAGTAGGATTTACGGCTCAGAGCATCAGCCATTACATTAGCCTTTCCAGGGGTATAAGAAATACCCAAATCATAGTCCGTAATGGTCTTCCTCCATCTTTGCTGACGGAGGTTCAGAGATGGCTGAGTGAACAAGTACTTCAGACTTTTATGATCCGTGTAGATTTCGCAGCGATTACCGAGGAGGTAATGTCGCCACAACTTCAATGCATAGATGACAGCAGCTAGTTCTAGATCATGTACTGGATAGTTCTCTTCATGCGGACGCAACTGTCGAGAGCCATAAGCAATCACTTTACGCTCTTGCATTAGGACACAGCCTAATCCTTCACGGGATGCGTCGCAATAAATCACGAAGTCTTTGCGAGAATCTGGAGGAGCAAGTACTGGGGCAGATGTTAGCTTGTCTTTGAGTGTTTGAAAACTTTCCTGACATTTTTCTGTCCACTCAAACTTAACGCCCTTGTGAAGCAGATCAGTCAAAGGCTTTGCAATCTTTGAGAAATTCTCGACAAAGCGACGGCAATAGCTTGCAAGGCCGAGAAAACTTCTGACTTGCTTGACATTCTTCGGTGGAGTCCATTCAAGAATAGCCTGAACTCGTTCTGGGTTAACAGCAATGCCATCTTTGGAGATCACGTGGCCGAGATATGTCACTTCAGACAACCAGAATTCACATTTGGAATACTTGGCATACAGTTGGTGTTCTCGAAGCTTTTCCAGAACAAGGCGAAGATGTTCAGATGTTCTTCCTTATTCTTCGAATATACCAGAATATCATCCAGATATACTACGATGAACTTGTCAAGGTAATCCATGAATATATAATTCATCAGGCGGGAGAACGTAGCTGGAGCATTAGTCAAGCCAAAAGACATGACAGTGTACTCATGAGAGCCATAACGGGTAGCAAAGGCAGTCTTCGGAATATCCTCTTCGCGAACACGGATCTGATGATAAGCCAACCTCAAGTCGAGTTTAGAGAACACCGATGATCCAGCGAGTTGATCATATAAATCATTGATCCGAGGAAGTGGATATTTATTCTGTATGGTTGCCTGGTTGATAGGTCGGTAATCTTGGACCAACCTATTCGTACCATCTTTCTTCTTGACAAAGAGAGAAGGTGCTCCCTAGGCAGAAGAACTTGGACGGATAAAGCCTTTGCGGAGTGATTTATCGATTTCCTCCTTAAGCTCAAGGAGTTCATGTGGAGTCATCTTATAAGGACGCTTCGCAATAGGAGTAGTGCCCAGCTTCAAGTCTATAATGAATTCAACAGCTCTAGCAGGGGGTATTCCTGGAAGTTCTTCTGGAAAGACATCTTCAAAATCACGAATGACTGGAATGTTCTCTATTCCCTCAAGAGGTGAGGCATTCAATGCATTCAGAACATATATCCGATTCTCGGCATCCTGAGCTGCTCGGACTGAGTATTGTATTGTCTGGCCAGAAGGGTGAGTGAGCTGGACTGTCTTGGTAGCACAGTCAATCAGGGTTTGGTGAGGACCCAACCAATTCATGTCCAGAATGACATCTATGGTAGAAACCTTGAGTGCCATAAGTGAAGCAGTGAATACTAACCCTCCGATTTCAATGTGGTTGTTGTGGGCTATCATCGAGGTATCCCACCTGGATCCTGGGGAGCTAACCACCAGCAGAGGGTACATGTTTTCGAATGATAATTCTTGCTTGCGTGCAAATGCTTCAGAAATGAAAGGATGTGATGCTCCCGAATCAAAAAGAACAGAAGTTGGGACTGAATTCACTAAAAGGGTACCCATTACAATTTTGGTGTCCCGTCAAGCTTCTTCAACCTTTACATGATTAACATGACCATGACTGAGTGCAGGCGGCCTGGCATTTGGGTTTCTGGGTTGACGAGCTCGTGCCTTTTTATTCTGTGTCAGGCGGCAGTTGGCAGCACGGTGCCCTGGCTGACCACACTTGCGGCATAAACCATCATTACGGGGAGGAGCTACAGTGTTGGACTGTCCACCCTGACTTGTTAGTTGTCTCAGTGGCGGAGGCAGACGAGGTGCAACATAAGACGGCCTTGGTGTTGGAGCTGGGCGGTGATGAACATTATGTGGGATCCAGACTCAACATTTCTGAGCAGGTCGACCCGAAGACGAACCAACATCACGAGTGCGCTTGAGCGACTCCTGGTATTTAGTCAGAGCAGTTTCAACTCGGAAAGATTTGCTGACAAGTGTTGCGAAGTCTGTGCAATCATGGACAGCAAGTGCGAGGTTTATATCAGTACTCAGTCCTTCACGGAATTTCTCCTGCTTGCGAGCGTCAGTGCAGACATCATCCGCAGCATAGCGGGATAATTCAAGGAATTTCCTCGGATATTCGTCCACAGTCATTGTGCCCTGTATGAGTTTGCGGAACTCCCTCTTCTTCTGGTCCATCAGACCTTGAGGAATGTGCTGTGCACGGAAAGCTGACTAAAATTCCTGCGAAGTGGTTACAGTTTCAGCAGGCAACATACCCTTGTGGCTTTCCCACCATTGAGCAGCTGGGCCCTTCAAATGGAATGTCGCAAAGGTGACGTAATTGTCAGGAGCAACAATAGCTGATTCCATCTCAAACAGGATGTCTCGGAGCCAGTCATCGGCATCCATCGGATTGGTGGAGTTGCGGAAAACAGACGGGTTGAGGCGCACGAAATCTAGAAGCGATATCGGACTAGGCTCCTGACGAGCATCGTTGCGTTCCAAACGGTTCACCAAACTCTCGTTGAGCTGACGGCTCAATTCAAACTGGTTCATCATTGCAGCAATATAAGGTGGAGGATCATCAGCCATCCTACCAAATCAACAGGGGCAGTTTAGCAAGAAAAACTGCATGTGTAAGAGGTCATTCACGATGTAACATGATTAACGAACAAGAAGGTCATTAGATATATGATAGTAGTCGTTAAAGACATACCAATCCATGCACAGTGTTAGATTCAAACGGATAGTACGAGCTCGGGAACGCTCGCAGCTAGACAAACTAGGCGGCGCGCAGGCACGCGGTAAAGAAGTACACAACGAGACATAGCAAAGGCTACATCAACGTCAGAGAAAACTGCTGGGGCGAGGAATCTGCAAGTGACAACACAGGGTGCCCTTGATAAAAGGATGCTGCAAGCAGAACCTGGCCCATAATCTTGAAGAAAGGGGGGGGGGTAATTTCAGAACTCCGGGTGGATGTGATCACGAGAACCTAATGCTGGAGTTAGTAAAATTTTAACCCGAAAGGAAGAGAGATCAGAGTCCCAGAGAAAGGAAGAGGAATAAACGATCCTATACTACCCATTCGGCGACGTGGGCCCGTAAGCCACACAGCCAAGTTAGTAAAATAGTTTTTCAGATACTAGACTGAACTTCGGCCAAGGAGTTGGAAAGGGGGATCCTACAGGCAGTCGGCTCTGATACCAACCTGTGATGGCCCGGCTCAATCGTGCACTAATCATACACGCAAATGCACACGATCAAGCCTAAGGACTCACTTGAAGATATCACAACACAACTCTAGACACAAATTAAAATAATATAAGCTTTATGTTACAAGCCAGGGGCCTCGAGGGCTCGAATACATAAGCTCGCTTACAAGCGTCAGCGAAAGCATCAGATATCTGAGTACAGATATAAAAGAAAGACGGATAAACCTTTAAAAGGCGGGGCAAAAGAAAACACTACGATCGAAAAGGCGCAGGCCTCCTGCCTGGGACCCTCCGAACCTACTCCTGGTCGTCTCGCCAGCTCGCAGTAGTATCCATCCTCGGTGTAGTAGTAGTAGTAGTATTCGTCTGCGGGGCAGCTGTCTCAGGGGCTCCGTCATCGGGTCGCATCAAACAGAAATGGGGAAAAAGAGGAAGCAAAGCAACCGTGAGTACTCATTCGAAGTACTCAGCAAGCAAGGATCTACACTACATATGCAACATTATCAAAGAAAGGCTGTATATGTGGAATGGGCTGCAGAAATGCCAGAATAGAGAGAAGGCCTAGTCCTATCGAAGACTAGCATCTTCAGCGGTCTTGCAGCAATAGAAGAGTGTATGATTAGTACACGATTAAGCCGGGGGTGTCACATATTACACACATCTTGTTCATGTGAAACATTTCTGTTCTCTTGGCTCAACACAAACAGTTTATCGCAATGAACCGTATGGTGTATATTGCACACACCTTGATCTGGCTGACCGTTTCTTTTGTGTTGCCTAATCACAAACAGTTCATCCGAGTGAACTGTATGTCATATATCACACACACCTTCATCTGGCTGCCCGTTTCTGATGTTTCGCCGCATCACAAAAAGTTCATCCGAGTGAACTGTATGCCGTATATCGCACACGCCTTCATCTGGCTGCCCGTTTCCGTTCTTCTTCCTCATTACAAACAGTTAATTGAACTGAACCGTATGCCCTGCATCGCACACGCAACTAAAATCAGAACCGTGTTTGATGGCTCCGCCATTGCAAACGTTTTGCATCTTTTTTGACGGTTTTTTTACATCACCGTTTGCGATTAATGCATCGCACACAGTTTCTTCAAAGGGTCTCTGATCGTAGTGTCATGTTAGCAGCATCCTACAGTAGTGCTAGTATCCATGATTCAGCTCATTATGATCAAACATGTTTGCAATGACCCTTAGAGATTATAGTTTCTCATGTCAAGCTTAAGTAGCTAGGAGTGGATAATGTTTTATCTTGGATGTCAACATTGCGTTAAAATAATTGTGATGTAGTATGATGATATGGTATCCTCCTCTGAATGTTTGAGTGGCTTGACTTGGCACATGTTCATGCATGTAGTTGAATCAAAACCAACATAGCCTCTATGATATTTATGTTCATGGTGTTCATATCCTACTCATGCTAGTATCCAATTTTACTTATGCATAATGCATGTTCATGACCGTTTTCGCTCTCTAGCTGGCCGCTTCTCAACCTAATTGCTAGCCTTCGCCTGTACTAAGTGGGAATTCTACTTGTGCATCAAAACCCTGAAACCCAAGTTATTCCAGATGAGTCCACCATACCTACATGTATGCGGTATTACCCTGCCGTCCTAAGTAAATTTGCATGTGCCAACTCTAAAAACTTCAAATAAATATCATTTTTTGTGTGCCTGGATTGTCCATAGAGTGACAGGAGGTAGTCAGTATCTTCCATGCTAAGCGGGTTATTCTCATGATGAGTGTTTATTCACTCGTCCTTGCACGAGAGGGGCGGTAATAGGGATTCCCAGTCCCGAATTCGAATTGCAAATAATTAGACAAAACTCCCCCAGGAATGTTGTTGGTATGGACGGCACCCGTTGTTTCGGACAAGCCGTGGAGTGTGATTGTTGGTGGAGGGGGAGTAAATCTTTACTTTTATCGCTTGGGAACCGCCACTAATGTGTTTAGCATGGAAGATACAGATAACTAATGGTCGCGAAGTAAATAAGAAGGGTGCATTTCTCAAATTTTCATTTACCTCTGTTTTAAAACTTGAGCTCTGGCACCTCTGCAAATCACTGCTTCCCTCTGTGAAGGGACTATCTATTTACTTTTATGTTGTGTCATCACATTCTCAAATAAGCGCCAGAACCTAAGAGCACTATTGTCATCCTCATGCATTGTGTGTAGCTAATGTTGGGTGCATCATGACTGGATCTTTTCTACCATGAATTACAGTGTTTAGTCGCTGCTCGGACTTTGGAGGTGCTCTGCATTTATGTTTTGTGGTCTCAGAAAGGGCTAGCAAGATACCACTATTGTCATATTATATCATGGTTGCTTTGACAAAGTGTTGTTGTTTGAGATATCTTATTATTGCTCGCTAGTTGATTATGCAATTGTTATGAGTTAATATAATTTTTAAGAGATATTGTCGACATGGTTAGTTATAATCTTTGCTGAAAACCTGGATGCTACTTAAGCTTATTTATGTAAACAAGAGCAAAAGAGTTCGTAAAAGTTTTTCCTTTTCACTTTCAGTTTATCAACTGAATTGCTTGAGGACAAGCAAAGGTTTAAGCTTGGGGGAGTTGATACGTCTCCATCCTATCTACTTTTCCTAACGCTTTTCCTCTTGTTTTGGACTCTAATTTGCACAATTTGAATGAAACTAACCCGGACTGACGCTGTTTTCAGCAGAACTACTATGGTGTTGTTTTTGTGCAGAAATAAAAGTTTTCGGATTGGAATGAAACTTTGCGAGGATTTTTTATATAATAAAAGAGAATTTTAGGAGCCAAGAACCACAGGAGGGGGGCACCTGGGTGGGCATAACCCACCAGGGTGCCCCCCCTCCAGGCGCGCCCAGGTGGGTTTTTCCCACCTGGTGGCCCTGCAAACTCCAACCCTGATGCTATAAAGTCATATTTTCGGAGAAAAAAATCAAGGAGAAAGAATTATCATGTTTCTCGAGACGGAGCCGCCGCCACCTCCTGTTCTTCTTCAGGAGGCCAGATCTGGAGTCCGTTTGGGGCTCCGGAGAGGGGGATCTTCGATCTTCGTCATCACCAACCCTTCTCCGTCGCCAATTCCATGATGCTCCCCACCGGGAGTGAGTAATTCCTTCGTAGGCTCGCTGGTCGGTGAGGAGTTGGATGAGATTCATCATGTAATCGAGTTAGTTTTGTTAGGGCTTGATCCCTAGTATCCATTATGTTCTGAGATTGATGTTGCTATGACTTTGCCATGCTTAATGCTTGTCACTTTGGGCCTGGGTGCCATGATTTCAGGTCTGAACCGTTTACATTATCACCATTATATCTATGTTCTAGATCCGATCTTGCAAGTTATAGTCACCTACTACGTGTTATGATCCGGCAATCCCGGAGTGACAATAGTCGGGACACTTCCCGGTGATGACCGTAGTTTGAGGAGTTCATGTATTCACTATGTGTTAATGCTTTGTTCCGGTTCTCTATTAAAAGGAGGCCTTAATATCCCTTAGTTTCCATTAGGACCCCGCTGCCACGGGAGGGTAGGACAAAAGATGTCATGCAAGTTCTTTCCATAAGCACGTATGACTATTTACGGAATACATGCCTACATTATATTTATGAACTGGAGCTAGTGTTGACTCGCCCTAGGTTATGACTGTTATATGATGAATATCATCCAATGAATTCACCGATCCAATGCCTACGAATTTCTCTCATATTGTTCTTGCTAAGTTACCACTGCTATTGTTACTCTTGCACTTGCTACAAAATCATTGCTATTACTGTTACCGTTACTATTGCCGTTGCTACTACTATCAAAACTACCATACTACTTTGCTACGGATCACTTTGCTGCAGATAATTAATCTCTAGGTATGGTTGAATTGACAACTCAGCTGCTAATACTTGCAAATATTCTTTGGCTCCCCTTGTGTCGAATCAATAAATTTGGGTTGAATACTCTACCCTCGAAAACTGTTGCGATCCCCTATACTTGTGGGTTATCATGCACCCCCCTCTGATGTTATTTGCACTAAAAATTCAGAAATATTCAGAAAAAAATCGTATTAAATTTTCATGGAACTCTGAGAACTTTTATTTTTGGGTCATTTTTTTATTGCACGGGAAAAACAGAAAACAGACAAAACATGGCATTTTATTCTATTTAACTAAGAAAACAGGAAACAAAAATTGGGAGCAGAAGGTTGTGCCTACTAGATTCATCAACTTCATACCTCTCAAAAATGATTCATTAATTAGGTTGATCAAGTCTTATTAACAACCACTTTCGATTAGCAAGAAACCGAAGAACTTTCGTAAAACACTAGGTTACCTCAACGGGGATATGCATGTACCCAACAAAAAGTATTTCATATTTCTTTTTGACAGTAGGTAGGGGTAATTGAAAACTTCCAATAGTGAGTGTCGAAGATTTCTCAATAACATTAATACCATTCACTTGGAACTGTTTCTTCAGAAAGTGCATCATATGCTCATTGCCATTGATATGAAAAGTGACCTTGCTTTTATTGCAATCAATAACAGCCCCTGCAGTATTCAAGAAGGGTCTACCAAGGATAATCGACATGTTGTCGTCCTCGGGCATCTCAAGTATAACAAAGTCAGTTAAGATAGTAACATTTGCAACAACAACTGGCACATCCTCACAAATACCGATATGTATGGCAGTTGATTTGTCAGCCATTTGCAAAGATATTTCAGTACGTGTGAGTTTATTCAAATCAAGTCTTTTGTATAAGGAGAAAGGCATAACACTAACACCAGCTCCTAAATCACATAAAGCAGTTTTGACATAATTTCGTTTGATGGAGCAAGGTATAGTTGGTATTCCTGGATCTCCAAGTTTTTTAGGTACTCCATCCTTAAAAGAATAATTAGCAATCATGGTGGAGATTTTAGCTTCAGGTATTTTTATTTTATTGGTGATGATGTCTTTCATGTATTTTGCATAAGGGGCCATTTTTAAGATATCGGTTAAGCGGGTGCACAAAAGGACTGGCCAAAGCATTTCAGCAAAGCGTTCAAATTCTTCATCATATTTTTTCTTAGTCAGTTTAGGTGGAAATGGCATGGGTTTTTGAACCCATGGTTCTCTTTCTCTTTCATGTTTCCTAGCAACAAAGTCTCTTTTATCATATCTTTTATTTTTAGGTTGTGGGTCATCAAGATCAACAGCTGGTTCTATTTCAACATCATTATCTGGTTGTGTATCATTGTTTGGTTGAGTGTCTTCATGAGCATCATCATTTTCATTTTCATGATCACTAGGTGAATGTTCATTACCAGATTGAGTTTCAGCATCAGAAATAGAGACATCATTATTATATTCAGGAGGTTTTTCTATCTCAGATTCACTAGATGTGTGCAAAGTCCTATCATTTTGCTTCTTCTTTTTTCTTTCTAGAAGGACTAGGTGCATCAGTGTTAATTCTTTGTGAGTCTTGTTCAATTCTTTTAGGGTGTCCCTCAGGATAAAGTGGTTTCTGAGTCATTTTATCTCCTCTAGTTGCTACTCTAACAGCAAAGTCATTTATATTATTGTTCATTTCATCAAGCAATTCTTTTTGAGATTTAGCAACTTGTTCTAGCTGGGTTTGAACCATAGAGGCATGTTTTCCTACACCTCTAACATCATTGGTGATTCTAAATAACAAGTCACTCTAGCGGGCAATCATATTAGAATTATATTTCAATTGTTTCATAACATTTGCATTGAAGTGATCTTGTTTTCTAATGTAGTTGTCAAACTCATATAAGCACTGACTTGGATGTTTATTGTAAGGGATGTCACCTTCATAAAATTTCATTAAAGAGTTTACCTTTACCACCTGTGGAGGTGGTGGTGCATCAAGACCATGTATTTCTTCGATAGGTGGTAAATTTTTAACATCATCATCTTTAATACCCTTTTCCTTCATGCATTTCTTTGCCTCTTGCATATCTTCGGGACTGAGATATAATATACCCCTCTTCTTCAGAATGGGTTTAGGCGTTGGTTCAGGAAGAGTCCAATCATCATAAATTTTCAATATGTTATTCAATAATTCCTTAGCTTGTTCAACAGTTTGTTCCCTGAAAACACAACCAGCACAACTATCTAGGAAGTCCCTAGAAGCATCGGTTAGTCCATTATAGAAGATATTAAGTATTTCATTTTTCTTAAGTGGATGATCAGTCAAAGCATTAAGCAATTGAAGAAGCCTCCCCCAAGCTTGTGGGAGACTCTCTTCTTCATTTTGCACAAAGTTACATATTTCCTGTAAGGCAGCTTGTTTCTTATGAGCAGGAAAATATTTTTCAAAGAAGTAGTAAATCATATCCTAGTGACTACGCACACAGCCAGGAGTAAGAGTATTGTACCATGTCTTAGCATCACCCTTTAATGAGAACGGAAATAACTTGAGAATATAATAGTAGTGAATTTTCTCATCATGAGCAAAAAGGGTAGCTATATCATTTAACTTAGTAAGATGTGCCACAATAGTTTCAGTTTCATAACCATGGAAAGGATCAGATTCAACCAGAGTATTAACTCTGGGTCGACAGAGAATTCATAATCCTTATCAGTGACAAAGATAGGTGAAATAGCAAACTTAGGATCATATTTCATTCTAGCATTCAAAGATTTTTCTTTCAGTTTGCATAGTAGTTTCTTGAGATCATCTCTATCTTTGCATGCAAAAAGGTCTCTAGTTGTCTCCTCATCCATAACATAACCCTGAGGTATCTCAGGCAATTTAAATCTAGGAGAGCTAGGTCTAACAGGTGTTTCAAGATTTTCATATTCAAGCACTTCATCAGTTTCAGTAATTTCATCAGTTGCAATGATTTCTTTCTCTTTAGCTCTAGCAAGTTGTTCATCAAGAAATTCACCTAGTGGCACATTATCATCAAGCAAGGTACTAGCATCAGCATAAACATCATTCATAGCAGAGGTAGCATCATCAATAACTTGCGACATATCAGGATTCATAACATGTGGTGGAGTTGCAAGTTTACTCAAAATAGAAGGTGAATACAGTGTAGAGCTAGATGGCAGTTCCTTACCTCCCCTCGTCTTAGAGGGAAATTTTTTGGTTTTGGTATCCCTCAGATTCTTCATAGTGATAAATTGGTAATAATCCCAAGTGACTCAACAAATATAGCTATGCTCCCTGGCAACGGCGCCAGAAAAAGGTCTTGATAACCCACAAGTATAGGGGATCGCAATAGTTTTTGAGGGTAGAGTATTCAACCCAAATTTATAGATTCGACACAAGGGGAGCCAAAGAATATTTGCAAGTATTAGCAGTTGAGTTGTCAATTCAACCACACCTGGAGATTAATTATCTGCAGCAAAGTAATCAGTAGCATAGTAGTATGATAGTTTTGATAGCAGTGATAACAATAGCAGTAACGGTAACAGCGATAGCAATGGTTTTGTAGCAAGTGTAACAGTAACAATAGCAATAGTAACTTAGAAAGAGCAATATGTGACAACTCGTAGGCATTGGATCGGTGAACTCGTTGGATGATATTCATCATATATATAACAGTCATAACCTGGGGCGATACAAAACTAGCTCCAGTTCATAAATATAATGTAGGCTTGTATTCCATAAATAGTCATACGTGCTTATGGAAAGAACTTGTACAGCATCTTTTGTCCTACCCTCCCGTGGCAACAGGGTCCATAAGGAAACTAAGGGATATTAAGGCATCATTTTAGTAGAGAACTAGAACAAAGCATTAACACATAGTGAATACATGAACTCCTCAAACCACGATCATCACCGGAAAGTATCCCGACTATTGTCACTCTGGGGTTTATGGATCATAACACGTAATAGGTGACTATGACTTGCAAGATCGAATCTAGAACATAGATATAATGGTGAAAACATAAACGGTTTAGATCTGAAATCATGGAACTCGGGCCCTAGTGACAAGCATTAAGCATGGCAAAGTCATAGCAACATCAATCTCAGAACATAGTGGATTCTAGGGATCAAGCCCTAACAAAACTAACTTGATTACATGATAAATCTCATCCAACTCATCACCGACCAGCGAGGCTACGAAGGAATTACTCACTCCCGGTGGGGAGCATCATGGAATTGGCGATCAAGGAGGA
Source organism: Thinopyrum elongatum (assembly GCA_011799875.1). NCBI lineage: Eukaryota > Viridiplantae > Streptophyta > Magnoliopsida > Poales > Poaceae > Thinopyrum > Thinopyrum elongatum. Next base: position 507,252,632 of record CM022302.1, on the reverse strand, counting down.
TTGGTGATGATGAAGATCGAAGATTCCCCTCTCCGGAGCCCCAAACGGACTCCAGATCTGGCCTACCGATGAAGAACATGAGGTGGCGGTGGCTCCATCTCATGAAATGCGATAATTCTTCCTCTCTTATTTTTTTCTTCGAAAATAGGATTTTATAGCGTCAGAGATAGGGTCTGCGGGGCCACCAGGTGGGCACAACCCACCTAGGCGCGCCAGGAGGGGGGCGCGCCCTGGTGGGTTGTGCTCTCCCAAGGGCCCTCCTCCGGTGGTTCTTGGTTACAGTAATTTTCTTTTATTGTAAAACAATTCTCCAAAAAGTTTCGTTCCATTCCAAGAACTTTTATTTCTGCACAAAAACAACACGATGGTAGTTCTGCTGAAAACATCGTCAGTCTGGGTTAGTTTCATTCAAATCATGCAAATTAGAGTCCAAAACGAGAACAAAAGCGTTATTAAAAATAGATACGATGGAGACGTATCACCCGACTGATCGGGGTATGTTGACTGCGAGGAAAAACTTGGTGGCACTCATATGTCTCCCGGAGAAGATAGACTAGTGGTCTGATGTGGACGTGCCATGAAACCCAAGTGGCGAGGCTAGCGCGTGGACTGGCTCTCCGGAGAGATGCCACTCATTATCCTGGGGGAGCACCAGCACAGGCTCTCTCTGAGTCCAAGTTTGTTTAACTGACGCCTTGGAGCCTAGAAGAAGGGCCAAGTGTATCCGTAGAGGAGCATTGGTTCCACCCTTTTGCAGTCCTGAAGATTACTCCAGGTAATGATTTGGGCGATCGTCCGAGTGGATGATGCTACCCTTATAGATCTTCGGCGGACCGAGCAAGTATGTTTAAAAAATATTCCTGACATGATCAACAGGTTGATCAAATGGGCGTAACCCCTGAGGGTGGCATAGCCCTCAGCTGTGCGTAGCCCCCGAGTGATGCTCGAAAGAGGTAAGCTCACTACATAGTGCGATATGAGGTTTGATCATATGAGTAACTTATTCGTTCCCGCGCTAGGGATGGAGTGGTGAGGACGTGGCAACCGATGGTGACGCCCGGGGGGCGGAAGACTGGTGAGGACATGTCCAACCGAGTGGCGACGTGCGGGGAGGCCGAGTGGTTAGGACATGTCCTACTGAGTAGCAACGCGCGGGATGGCCCAGTGGCGAGGATGTGGCCAACCAAGTGGTGATGCGCGGGGGCGGCCGAGTGGTGCGGACATGTCGAACTGAGTGGCGACGTGCGGGGAGGCCGAGTCATGAGGACGTGTCCTACCGAGTGGCGACACGCGGGACGGCCCAGTGGTGAGGACGTGGCCAACCAAGTGGTGATGCGCGGGGGCGGTCGAGTGGTGAGGACGTGTCCTAACAAGTGGCAACGTGCGGGGTGGCCTAGTAGTGAGGACATGACCAACCGAGTGGCGACGCGCGGTGGTGGACGAGTGGTGAAGACATGTCCAACCGAGCGGCGGAAACGGTCCTCAGAGGAGTCAGTCAGATGCTTTCGAAGCTGATGTAGCGACGATGTCAGTGTAGTGTGGTTGCGGTGTAACAAGACCGGCGCGACAACTGAGTCTGAGTAGAAACGAAGACGGCGCGCACAGAAGTGTCTGGGTGATCATGTAACTTGTCGAACTGGCGGATCCGACTGAACTCGTTGAAGTGAAGGATCCGAATGGTGATGAAGTGTTAGACCACTCAGGGGAGTGCAATTTTGAATGAGCTGCGGCCCCCAAGTGCGGCGTAGCCCCCGAGCGCACTACAGGCTTCAACGGCGGACATGTCGGGATACGAAAAATATAGTTTTGAATGGATAAATTGTAATTCATCGAGTCAGACTCGGGTAAAGGTGAGGAGCAGCTCCCGAGTGATGCTCTCAATAGGCAAACTCGCAAAGGAGTGAAGTGTGCAGTTTAATTATAAAAGAGATTTATCTGTCTCATGCTCAAAGAGACGACGAGGACTCCATGGAGGGGTCGGCCAGATGTGTTCGAAGTCAACAGAGCGACAAGGTCGGTGTTGTGGTGCGCTAGGATCGGTACGGTGACCGAGTCCGAGTAGCGACGAAGTTGGCGCACAGGGCCATTGAGTGATCACGTTACTTGTGTATGAAAAGTAGCACAAGCCAACGTAATAATTTCTCGAGGTAATTTGGTATGTGCTAGAATGATTTGCGAAAAAAAACACCCATAGACAACCGTTGGGCGTGCAAGGGGCTTGCTGGTTTAGAACTAGCAAGAGTCTAAGAGAGTGAAGGATCCAATAGAACTTGACAAAGTGAAGGATCTAACTGGACGTGTTGGAGCACTAGACTCAAATGAAATGGAAGTGTAGTGTTTTGATTGAGTTGCAGCCCCCGAGGACCGATGCAAACTCGAAATGAAAAACACATGGTGTTCGTGAGTGACGTATGCGTTAAAATGAAAGTTGGACTCTGGAGTCAAATAACCAGTACTAAGCACGTACGTGAAAATAAACAACCGAGCGTAGAGGTACACTCGCTGCCGTGGCCTTCAAGTAAACATGACGTGGGAATTACGGGACACTCGGGAACACTGAAATAACTGTTTAATAGAGCACAGTGCATGAAGAATGACTTAGCTGTCTGACGGCGCATAAGCAGCCGAGTGGGCGTGTTGATGAAGACGTGCCCAACCGAGTGGTGGCGTGCGGGATAGCCAAGTGATGTAGATGTGTCTTACCGAGTGGTGACGCGCGGGGCGGCCGAGTGGTGGAGATGTGCCTCACCGAGTGGCGACGCGCGGGGCGGCCGAGTGGTGATGCGCGGGGTGGCCGAGTGGTGAAGATGTGTCTCACCGAGTGGCGACGTGCGGGGCGGCCGAGTGGTGAAGATGTGTCTCACCGAGTGACGACGAGCGGAGCGGCCGAGTGGTGAAGACGCGCACAACTGAGCGATGGCGCGCGGGGCGGTCGAGTGGTGGAGATGAGTCACACCAAGTGGCGACGTGCGGGGCGGCCGAGTGGTGAAGATGTGTCTCACCGAGTGACGACGAGCGGAGCGGCCGAGTGGTGAAGACGCGCACCGCTGAGCAATGGCGCGCGAGGCGGCCGAGTGGTAGAGATGTGTCTCACCGAGTGGCGACTCGCTGGGCGGCCGAGTGGTGAAGATGTGTCTCACCAAGTAACGACAAGCGGAGCGGCAGAGTGGTGAAGACGCGCACAGCTAAGCGATGGCACGCGGGGCGGCTGAGTGCTGGAGATGTGTCTCACCGAGTGACGACGCGCGGGGCGGCCGAGTAGTGAAGATGTGTCTCACCGAGTGACGACGAGCGGAGCGGCCGAGTGGTGGAGATGAGTCACACCGAATGGCGCCGTGTGGGGCGGCCGAGTGGTGAAGATGTGTCTCACCGAGTGAAGACGAGCGGTGCGGCCGAGTGGTGAAGACGCGCACAACTGAGCGATGGTGCGCGGGGCGGCCGAGTGGTAGAGATGTGTCTCACCAAGTGGCGACGTGTGGGGCGGCCGAGTGGTGAAGATGTGTCTCACCGAGTGATGACGAGCGGAGCGGTCGAGTGGTGAAGACGCGCACAGCTGAGCGATGGCGCGCGGGGCGGCCGAGTGGTGGAGATATGTCTCACCGAGTGACGACGCGCGGGGCGGACGAGTGGTGGTGATGAGTCACACCCAGTGGTGACGTGCGGGGCGGACGAGTGGTGACGATGTGTCTCATCGAATGACGACGAGCGGAGCGGCCGAGTGGTGAAGATGCGCACAACTGAGCGATGGCGCGCGGGGCGGCCGAGTGGTGAAGATGTGTCTCACCGAGTGGCGACGCGTGGGGCGGCCGAGTGGTGAAGATGTGTCTCACCGAGTGACGACGAGCGGAGCGGCCGAGTGGTGAAGACACGCACAGTTGAGCGATGTAGCGTGGGGCGGCCGAGTGGTGGAGATGTGTCTCACCGAGTTGCGACGTGCGGTGCGGCTGAGTGGTGGAGATGCGTCCCACCAAGTGGCGACACACGGGACGGCCGAGTGGTGAAGATGTGTCTCACCGAGTGACGACGAGCGGAGCGGTCGAGTGGTGAAGATGTGTCTCACCGAGTGGCGACGCGCGGGGTTGCCGAGTGGGGGGAGATGTGTCTCACCGAGTGGCGACGCGCGGGGCGGCCGAGTGGTGGAGATGTGTCTCACCGAGGGGCGACGCGCGGGGTGGCCGAGTGGGGGAGGCGTGTCCAGCCGAGCGGCGGTGCACGGAGTGGCCGAGTGATGAAGGCGTGTCCAGCAGAGCGGCGGCAAGCGGGCGACCGAGTGATGAAGACGTGTCCAACCGAGAGGCACCACGCGGGCGGTCGAGTGATGGAGGCGTGTCCAACCAAGCGGCAGCGCACAGAGAGGCCGAGTGACGAAGACGTGTCCAGCCGAGCGACGGCGGGCGGGCGGCCGAGTGGTGGAGGCGTGTCCAAACGAACGTTGGTGCGCAGGCGGCCGAGTGGTGAAGGCGTATCCAACCGAGCGGTAGCGCGCATGCAGAGCGGCCGAGCGATGAAGATGCGGTTGGTTTCGTAGGTTTGCGATCGTAATTGTTGTCGATGATTATCTGGATGTTAGCCGACCGGGTAGAAAAAGGCAAACCGGCCAGGTGAACCCTGGGGCTTCACAGCTGAGTGAGCGCAGTCCGAGTGGACTCCTCATCTGAGTGCACCCGCTGGTCCGAGGGAACCACAACTGGGCTGCGATCCGGTCGGTATGGAGCTGGCTGGGCAGGCCGACGCGGAGTGCTAGGCTCGGAGGCGTCGGTGAGGTTCGGCATGGATGTACGCACGAGCGCACGAGCGCTGCCCCATCCGATGAAGGCGGGCCACTCGATCGCTTGCAGGCAGACATGATCCAAAGCGCGTGGGAGGAGTTGCCCACGTCTAGCACCGAACTAATCTGCAGGCAAGTGGTTTAACGCTAATTAAGCGAGAGTTAAAGCCATTCATGCATGTAATGGACGTTTCCCACAGCCATTTATCTCCTGCATGCAGGACATAAATGGGAAGGAATTAAGATTAGAAGGAAAGCGGAAGGCGGGGCGCAGAGCTCCCTGGGAGCCACCGCGGCGGCGGTTTTTGGCACGGATCCATCGCGAGGTGAGGTGGTCCGCGACAAATCCGAGTGCAGGATGGCCTTCCTCAGCGAGGCTGCACGCGGGCGGAGCTTGAGGCGGCGGCAAGACGATCCGGTGGCTCCCATTTAGTCGAGGACATGGACAGCCTCGCAATCGGTGCCGCGTCAGGTCCGAGCATCGACCACGGGAGTCACCCCGGTGCGGTTGACAAGGGACGCCGCTACAGCATGCCATGTCAGGCCGTCACGGAGACGAGGTGGCTGCTGCAGCGCCAGGCCTGCGCGCACATCGCAACGACCACAGCCGAGCGCCCACGCCACCAGAGGGACTGCCGAGCACCTGCGATCACTGCAGCCAGTTGACGGGCGGGTTGAGGTCGACAGAGAAGGGGAAGCAGGAGGCGCGAGCCACTGCACTGGCGGCAGTGAGTGAGGACAATGGCCACGACCCTTGGCGCAGCGCGTCGATGCCCTTTTCCCTTCCTCGTCTCTTGTCTGGTCTATTTATCACAAGATTTTGTTGTTGATCCCGATGGGTGCCTGCTCGTACAGGGAGGAAAACAACAGATTTGTTTAGATCCACGATGATTGTTAGATCATAAGAGGATAGCATAGAAAGAAATCTCCCGATCGATCCGTTTGTGAACGGTCATGCACGCCTGCAGTGTCAGGTGAAGATGTATCTTCTCCTCTCCTTTTGAGATGCTTCGGTTACTTGCTGCGAAGACGAACAATATGATCAGGATGAACAGAAAATTAAACATAGATGAATGAAAAAACCATCGGCATCATGGCTCGATAGACGCCATGCCCCATGATGGGCGCCAACTGACGTGGGAACGATTCCAACAATAGAGAGGGGCAGTGTAAAGGAGCATGATCTATCGAGATGCAAATGGGTGACACGGTGTTTTAGCGAGTTCGGGCCTCTCGCGGTGGAGATAACAACCCTACGTCTCGTGCTCCGGAGAGGCTTTCTGTTAACTGTCATGAACACGGAGTTACATGGTGTATTTGAGAGAGAGAGGGGGGAGAACGAATCTCCATGCCTGAGCTAAGTCCTGAGACTAGTGGTGAGGGAGAGAGAGATGAGAGCCAGGGCCCTTAGCTACGTGGTGGGGGTGGCTTATATAGAGTGCGCCACCCCCTCACCTCTTATGTTACAAAGGGGGGCATTGATGCCATAATGTCAGCCTACTACTAGGATGATGCTTCGACTGCCTTGCCGACTGTTGGTCTTCGCATATTCGAGTGAGTCATATTGCCGAGTGGTCAACCTGTCATCCGAGTGGATGGTACGTCGATACGTCCGAGTGGATAGTATGTCTGAATGAGATTTCTCTGGACCAACCTCATCTATGGACCCCATGCTTTATGATATTTTGACCCTTCGTGGGCCTACCTGTTATGTGTATCCCCAACACAGACCAACAAGCATATCACCATCAGGTGTTCATTGTTTTCTTACCATCCCTCATATATCTTCTGCGTATCATCATCTTCACAACAAGTAAAGCATCCATCTGAGTGCCATCGGTGACTCTCGAAATTATATCCACAAAAGCAATTCAGCATAGATATTGGCGACTCAATGGAGACTTCGCAGACAACTATAAAGCTCTTGTAGATGAGCAAGCCCCCGGAAAGCAACTCTTGCACGACCATGTTGGTGCTATCATAGGCCCCAACATTTAGTTCCTCACCCAGGCACCAGCAAGGATGTGGGCCCCGGACATAGTTTTGATGCCGGCAATAATAACATTTACATATGCATGCAATAACTAAAACAATGGTAGACCTAAGATCTTCTACTGTGGACAGAAACTCGGATAACTAATCTGGAAGGAAAGATAACTATCGTATCAGAAATAGTCTCAATTCTGGATGTAGATGTAGACATGCCGATAACTTCATATGGTCATAACCAAAGCGATAAGCTTGCTTCTTGATATACATCAGCGGTAATAAGATTTTTAAGAACACAAGTGAGTTGAACACTACTGATACACCACAAGATGTTAACATTACTCCAAAATGGAAATGTGAAAGTGCAAGTGGCACTTAATTTATATTTTGGTGTGATGACAATATGGTTAGTGGAACTAATATCGGTTGCTAGAGTTTATTTCAAGATATTGGTTCCATGCTATTCTCGATGGAGGTGTGCGACCCCCCCCCCCCAATTCAAAAAGGATCAAAGGCGTGGTTTTCCGGCGGCTTGAAGGTTTTTCTTTTTTGTTCGATTTGAGTCGTAGGGAGACCGCACTATTAAGAGGGGTCTTTGTGGTTTTTTGTCGTGTGGGAATGCCATTGCCAAAACTTACATACCAGCCTTCCCACTCCAACCACCAAATTATCGCAGTGTGCTAGTTTCTGGGTACCCCCAGGCGCACGGAGTCTTTTGACCCCCGGTCGCACGGGGTGCTGCATAAGTTCCTGGGTACCCCATGCGCACGGGGCTGACTTAGCCCGTGCGCACGGGGTCCAACGGGCAGAAATCCACACCCAGCCAAGAACACTATAAAAGGACCCCTTGTTCCTCCTCCATCCCTAACCCTAATGTCTTGTTGAGCTCCACCATTGCTACACCTCATTTTGCTCAATACTCTCAATCCCTCCACCAGACTTGTTGAAACTTTGGGGATTGGGAGAGCAAGACCCGATCTACACTTTGACCAAACCAAATGGCGTTCCCCGCAACATTTCTTCCCCATTGACTTGTTACTCTTGGAGCTTGGGCTCCTAGGCGGTTAGAGGTTCTTCCAGAAGCTTCCTTGCTTGTGCCGTGCTCTGGAGAAGTTTGTAAAGGTGTGGTGGTCGCCTTCAAGACCAACCCCGAGTTATTCGAGGCTCATCCATTGGGGGTGACTCGAAAGAGATTACGGTGAGCCTTCGGTGGCTTTCCGCAAGCTTTGGCTATGGCACCGCTCTAAACGAAGAGTAGATCTTCCCCAAGGAAGAGTGAACTTGGGGATAAAATCCGCGTCCTCGTCTCACTTGTGGTTAATCCTTTCCCGCACTTTACTTTGCCTTGTATGCTTGTTGGCTTGCTAATTAGATTGTTGCCTAGCATATTTAGCTTTTAAGCTTGCTTGTAATATAGGTTGTGTTCACCTAGTTGCATATCCAGTGAACCCTATTTATCCGCTAAACCTTAAAATTGACAAGAAAGATTAAAATTTGTAGTCTGCTATTCGCCCCCCCCCCCTCTAGTCGACCGTATCGATCCTTTCAATTGGTATCAGAGCCTCGTGCTCTAATATAAGGTTTTACAACCTTAGAGGATATGGTCGACCTAGGGAATGTGGGAGGTGCCGCACCCCTTGCGGAGGATGGTGAAATTCTACCCCCCGCCTCGGCCGACGCACTTGGTGCTCCGGTCGTTGCTCCCGCCGCCCCCGTTAACCAGGGTGCCCCCCTTAACCGTGACCGATATTCTTTCAATGTTCTCGGACCTCAAAACCGCAATGTTAAAAGAAGTCTGTTCCTCGGTTAAGGAGGAAATTGATGCTCGCTTAAAGCCCTCGACATCCGCATCAAACTCATTTGATCCAAATGCCATTCATGATGCGAATGATTCACGAGAAACCCTTGCATCTCCTGCTCGCACCCAAGTTCCCAAGTACAGTGTTATGGAACCGTTTTACTCACCCCAACCCTTGCAACACCCTTGAATTAATCCTGTTGGGCCTCCACCCCCTTTGAAAGCTAATGCGTTTGCTAAATGGAAGCTAGATATGGAGTCTCATATTCGAGTGCGTCAACTCAACTATGGTGGATTGTGGTCAATGGATTCAATCCCAAGGACCCGATGAATCTCACTCCAAGAGAAGCGGTTGATGATCAACTCAATGGAACCGCCCACAACATGTTGCGCACCATGGTGACCGATGACTATAGTGACTCCATTGCTCTTCTCAAGACCACAAAGGAAATTTAGGATTGCCTTGAGGAGGCCCTCGATGGAGATGAAGCTATTCGAAGATCTCGATTAGATTTGCTCAAGCAAGAAGTCAATCTTTTTGTGAGGAATGAGGGTTTGTCTGTGGAAGAGGTCTACCGAAGGTTGAAGTCTCTTGTGCTCAACTTAAGAACCTTTGGGTGCACTTGGGTAAATGATGATTTCATTAAGGACAAGTTCATAGATGCTATGGTTCTCACGGAACATACCATGGTCATGATGACACATCAATGCCCAGATTATCACAAGTTGACCGCAGCTCAAGTTGTCTCCACTTTCTTCACTCATGTTCTTTTGGAGACCAAGTCCAAGAAGACATTTGCAATTGCACAAGCAACCAAGAACTCCAATATTGCCTTGAAGGCCAAGAAAGTTGTTAGTCAACCTTCAAGGGGCGAATAAGTGGTTGAAGAGACTTGTGAGGAAGATGTTAACACTTCATGCCTGGCTAATGACATTGCGAAAGACTTGACTCTCTTAGTCAAGAAGTACTCCGGGACCATGGCAAACAAAGGGAAGAATCTCCAAGGAAGATCGTTTGGACGAAGGAAATGCTACAATTGTGATAGCCCAAGACACTTTGTGCTTGATTGTCCGTATGAGAGGCGTGAAGACAAGTCCGAGAAGCTTGTGCTCAAGAAGAAGAAGTTCACCAAGTTCACAAAGAGGAAAGATGACAAGGCTCTAGTCCATGAAGAATACATGTTAGGAGATGAAGATGATGGTGATGATGATCAAGTGGGCACGGCCGCCATTGCCATGCACGCCACTACCTCGTCCTCCACCACCGGCCTCTTCGACTCTCCAAATGAGGACAAGACTTTCACTCATCGGTGCCTTATGGCCAAAGAGGTAAAAACAAAGTCCAAATCTCAAAAACCCGCCATCTACACTCCCAATGTCTCATGTGTGATAGTGGAGGATGAGTGTGAAGAGGGCATGGACAATGATCATGAATCCTTGATGGCTTTCATGAACACTCTTCATGGTGAAGCTCATGCTCGTTTTGTCGATCTCCTTAAGTCACTCGCCGAACGCGATGATTTTATTGAGAACATTGAAAAAGAGAGAGTTGAACTCCTCGAGCATGAACTACATGAAGAGAGTGCCATCACTTGAGGAAGCCTTGTCGGCTCATCAAATTGACTTTGTTAAAACCAATGATGCTTTGCAAATTGCTCTTGAGAGCAAGGATGTCGTTAATGTTAGAGTTGAGAAGCTTCTAGTTGAACACACAAGACTTGCTGAGGAACATGAGCTCCTTGTGACTAGTTCCAAGGTGGTCAAAGGTGACCTCATTGCCCTCACCGAGTCTTATGCTCAACTTAAAGCTACAACCATTAAGGCCCTTACTTCCGTACCTCATATGGTGTTACATGATGAATCTTGTATGTCTAACTTTGTTCATGATTGCATCTCTCTCCAGGAGGAGAATAAGAAGTTAAAGGCCCAAATTGAGAAAGGGCTTGTGTCATGCATTCAAGGGGAGAAAAACCTCAATGACCTCTTGAGCAACCAAAAGGAGTGCGTTGCCAAGGAGGGAATTGGGTTTGACCCCTCATCCAAGAAAAGGAAGAACAAGAAGAAGATCGGTCCTACTCCTCCCATCCCCAAAAGGTTGTTTTTGTGCAAGAAGGGCACAAGGAGAAGGAGAAGGAAGAAGAGGTTGTTGGGAATGGCAAGGTCACTAGGGACAAGGCCATTCCCAAGGATTTTGCTGGCAAGAACAATCCATCCTATATCCTCATGAGAGGAGATGATGGTTACCCATTTGCAAAATTTGTTGGCACTAACTATGATGATTATGCTTGGACTATTTGGGTTCCTAAGACCCTTGTTGCTAACTCTCTAGGACCCATTGCAAAATGGGTACCTAAAACCAAAGCTTCATTCTTGTAGGACTATATCTCCGGTGGAAAACCATGGGTGATCAATAGTGGATGCACCAATCATATGACCGGAGAGAGGGAGATGCTTGTGGAGTTCGTTAATTCACTCAAGGCCTCTTCTAACGTCTCCTTTGGTGACAATAGCAAGGGAAAGGTATTGGGTTTGGGCAAGGTGGTAATCTCTAATGATTCATCACTTTCAAATGTCATGCGTGTCCAATCCGTTTGATACGTCCATTTTGCATCATGTTTTCCTACTGTTATTTATAGTGTTTTTATTCATTATAACACTTTTTGGAGTAATTCCAATGCCTTTTCTCTCATAATATGCAAGGTTTACACAAAGAGGGAGAATGCCGGCAGCTGGAATTCTGGACCTAAAAAAGCTATGTCAGAGATACCTATTCTGCACATCTCCAAATGAGCTGAAATTTCATGGAGAATTATTTTTTAATATATAAAAAATATTGGAATAAATAACTACCGGAGGGGGTCACCCAGGCGCCCACAAGGCACCAGGGCATGCCTCCCCCTCTGGCGTGCCCCGGTGGGTAGTGGGGGCCCAAGCCCACCTCCAGTGCCCATCTTCTGGTACATAAGGTATTTTGACCTAGAAAAAATAAGGAGAGGACTTTCGGGACGGAGCGCCGCTGTCTCGAGGCGGAACTTGGGCAGGAGCACTTTTGCCCTCCAGCAGAGTGATTCTGCCAGGGGAACTTCCCTCCGGGACGGGGGAATCGAAGCCATCATCATCACCAACAACCCTCTCATCTTTGGGAGGACAATCTTCATCAACATCTTCAACAGCACCATCTCATCTCAAACTCTAGTTCATCTCTTGTGTTCAATCTTTGTATCAAAACCTCAGATTGGTACATGTGGGTGACTAGTAGTGTTGATTACATCTTGTAGTTGATGCTAGCTGGTTTATTTGGTGGAAGATTATATGTTCAGATCCATTATGATATTTATGACTCCTCTGATCTTGAGCATGAATATGTTGTGTGAGTAGTTACTTTTGTTTTTGAGGACACGGGAGAAGTCATGTTGCAAGTAATCATGTGAATTTGATATTCGTTCGATATTTTGATGGTATGTATGTTGTGATTCCCTTAGTGGTGTTATGTGAACGTCTACTACATGACACTTCACCATATTTGGGCCTAAGGGAATGCATTGTGGAATAGTTATTAGATGATGGGTTGCTAGAGTGACAGAAGTTTAAACCCTAGCTTATGCGCTATTCCGTAAGGGGCTGATCTGGATCCATATGTTTAATGCTATGGTTAGATTTTATCATAATACTTTTCTCGTAGTTGCAGATGCTTGCAAGGGCGTTAATCATAAGTGGGAGTCTTGTTCAAGTAAGAACAGCACCCGAGCACCGGTCCACCTACATACCATATTATCAAAGTAGCGAACGTGAATCAAACGAACATGATGAAAGTGACTAGATGAAATTCATGTGTGCCCTCGAGAACGCTTTGCTTATTATAAGAGACTGCTCCGGCATGTCCTTTGCTATAAAAAGGATTGGGATACCTTGCTGCACTTTTGTTACCGTTATTATTACTTGCTCATTACAAATTATCTTGCTACCAAACTATCTGATACCTACAATTTTAGTACTTGCAGGAATTACCTTGCTGAAAACCACTTGTCATTTCCTTCTGCTCCTCGTTGGGTTCGACACTCTTACTTATCGAAAGGACTACGATGATCCCCTATACTTGTGGGTCATCAAGACTCTTTTCTAGCACAATTACCGGGGAGTGAAGCGCTCTTGGTAAGTGGAAATTGGTAAGGAAAAATTTATATATCATGCTGAAAATTACTGTTACTTGTCACTATGGAAAACAATCCTTTGAGGGGTTTGTTCGGGGTATCTTCACCTCGACCAGAAGCACAAAGATTTGCTCCTCAACCTACTGCACCTACTGAAAATATTGGTTATGAAATTCCTTCGGGTATGATAGAGAAACTGCTAGCTAATCCTTATGCAGGAGATGGAACGAAACATCCTGACTTGCACCTTATATATGTGGATGAAATTTGTGGATTGTTTAAGCTTGCAGGTCTTCCCGAAGATGAAGTTAAGAAGAATGTTTTCCCTTTATCTTTGGCGGGAAAAGCATTGACATGGTATAGGCTATGTGATGATATTGGAGCTTGGGATTGGAATCGATTGAAATTGGAATTTCACCAAAAAAATTATCATATGCATCTAGTTCATCATGATCAGAATTATATATATAATTTTTGGCCTCATGAAGGAGAAAGTATTGCTCTAGCTTGGGGGAGGCTTAAGTCAATGTTATATTCATGACCCAATCATGAGCTCTTGAGAGAAATTATTATTCAGAATTTTTATGCTCGGCTTTCTCGTAATGATCAATCCATGCTCGATACTTCTTGTACTGGTTCTTTTATGAAGAAGAGTATTGAATTCAGGTGGGATCTTTTAGAAAGAATTAAACGCAACTCTGAAGATTGGGAACTCGGCGAAGGTAAAGATTCGGGTATAAAGCTTGAGTTTGATTGTGTTAAATCTTTTATGGATACCGAAGCTTTTCGTAAGTTTAGCACTAAATATGAACTTGATTCTGAGATAGTAGCCTCTTTTTTGTGAATCATTTTCTACTCATGTTGAGCTCCCTAAGGAGAAGTGGTATAAATATCATCCCCCAATTAAAGAACAGATTAAATAACAAGCTATAGTTAAAGATGAAACTACCATTTACAATGTTGACCCAGTTGTGCTTGTTGCTTATATTGAAAAACCACCTTTCCCTGTTAGGATAAAGGAACATGCTAAGGTTTCAGCTATGGTTCACAAAAGTAATATTAGAGCACCTAGACCTTCTGAACAAATTAATGTAGAACCTAGTATTGCTATGGTTAAAGATCTCTTGGTTGATAATATTGATGGGCACGTTATTTACTTCTGTGATGAAGCTGCTAGAATTGCCAAACCCGATACTGAAGATAAGAATAAGCCTGTTGTTGCCATGCCTGTTGTCTCAGTTAAAATTGGAGATCACTGTTATCATGGTTTGTGTGATATGGGTGCTAGTATCAGTGCTATTCCTTTCACTCTTTACCAAGAAATCATGAATGATATAGCACCGGCTGAACTAGAGGATATTGGTGTTACTATTAAACTTGCTAATAGAGATACTATCACACCACTTGGGATTGTTAGAGAAGTTGAAGTCTTGTGTGGAAAAATAAAATACCCTACTGATTTTCTAGTTTTTGGTTCCCCACAAGATGACTTTTGTCCCATTATCTTTGGTAGACCTTTCTTGAACACTGTTAATGCTAAGATAGATTGCGAGAAAGAAACCGTCAGTGTTAGTTTTGGTGATGTATCTCATTAGTTTAATTTCTCCAAGTTTCGTAGGCAACCTCGTAATAAAGAATTGCCTAGTAAGGATGAAATAATTGGTCTTGCATCTATTGCCGTACCTCCTACTGATCCACTAGAACAATATTTGCTAGACCATGAAAATGATATGCACTTGCATTAAAGAAATGAAATAGATAAAATATTCTTTGAACAACAACCTATCCTTAAACATAATTTGCCTGTTGAAACTCTAGGAGGTCCTCCTCCACCTAAAGGTGATCCTGTGTTTGAATTAAAACAATTGCCTGACACTTTGAAATATGCTTATCTTGATGAAAAGAAGATATATCTTGTTATTATTAGTGCTAACCTTACAGAGCATGAAGAAGAAAGGTTATTGAAAATTCTGAGGAAGCACCGTGCTGCTATTGGATATACTCTCGATGATCTTAAGGGCATTAGTCCCACCCTCTGTCAGCACAAGATTAATATGGAACCTGATGCTAAACCAGTTGTTGATCATCAAAGATGATTAAATCCCAAGATGAAAGAAGTGGTAAGAGCTGAAATATTAAAACTTCTGGAAGCAGGTATAATTTATCCCATAGCTGATAGTAGATGGGTAAGTCTTGTTCATTGTGTCCCTAAAAAGGGAGGTATAATTGTTGTTCCTAATGATAAAAATGAACTTTTCCACAAAGAATTGTGGCCGGCTATAGGATTGTAATTGATTTTAGAAAATTAAACAAAGCTACTAGAAAGGATCATTACCCTTTGACTTTTATTGATCAAATGTTAGAAAGACTGTCTAAGCACACACACTTTTGTTTTCTTGATGGATATTCTCGTTTCTCCCAAATATCTGTATCACAATCTGACCAAGAGAAAACCACCTTTACTTGTCCTTTTAGAACTTATACTTATAGACGTATGCCTTTGGGTTTATGCAATGCACCTGCTACTTTTCAAAGATGTATGAATGCTATATTCTTTGACTTTTGTGAAAAGATTGTTGAGGTTTTCATGGATGATTTTTCCGTTTATGGAACTTCTTTTGATGATTGCTTAAGCAACCTTGACCGAGTTTTGCAGAGATGTGAGCAAACTAATCTTGTCTTGAATTGGGAGAAGTGCCACTTTATGGTGAATGAAGGTATTGTCTTAGGGAACAAAATTTCTGAGCGAGGTATTAAGGTGGATAAAGCTAAAGTTGATGCAATTGAGAAAATGCCGTGTCCCAAAGATATTAAAGGTATTCGAAGTTTCCTTGGTCATGCTGGTTTCTATAGGAGGTTTATTAAAGACTTCTCTAAAATTTCTAGGCCTCTTACTAATCTTTTACCAACGGATGTTTCATTTGTTTTTTATGATGATTGCGTAGAAGCCTTTGAAACACTTAAGAAAGCCTTAACTTCAGCACCTATTGTTCAACCACCTGATTGGAACTTGCCTTTTGAAATTATGTGTGATGCTAGTGATTATGTTGTTGGTGTTGTTCTAGGACAAAGAGTTGATAAGAAATTAACTATTATTCATTATGCTAGTAAAACTCTATACAGTGCCCAAAAAAATTATGCTACTACTGAAAAAGAATTCTTAGCAGTTGTGTTTGCTTGTGATAAATTCAGATCTTACATAGTTGACTCTAAAGTGATTGTTCACACTGATCATGCTGCTATTAAATACCTAATGGAAAAGAAGGATGCTAAGCCTATACTCATTAGGTGGGTTCTTTTGCTACAAGAATTTGACTTACACATCACTGATAGGAAAGGAGTTGAGAATCACGTAGCTGATAACTTGTCTAGGTTAGAAAATATCCTTGATGACCCACTACCTATTGATGATAGCTTCCCTGATGAACAGCTAGCTGTCATAAATGCTTCTTGCTTTGATGACTATGCTAATTATATTGTTGCTAAATTTATACCACCTAGTTTTACTTACCAACAAAAGAAAAAATTCTTCTATGATTTAAGACATTACTTTTGGGATGACCCACATCTATATAAAGAGGGAGTAGATGGTATTATTAGACGTTGTATACCTGAGCATGAACAGGAACAAATCCTATGGAAATGTCACTCCGAAGCCTACAGAGGGCATCATGCGGGAGATAGAACTGCATAGAAGGTATTACAATCTGGTTTTTATTGGCCTACTCTTTTCAAGGATGCCCGTAAGTTTGTTTCATCTTGTGATGAATGTCAAAGAATTGGTAATATTGGTAGACGTCAGGAAATTCCTATGAATTATTCACTTGTTATTGAACCATTTGATGTTTAGGGCTTTGATTATATGGGACCTTTTCCTGCCTCTAATGGGTATACACATATTTTGGTTGCTGTTGATTATGTCACTAAGTGGCTAGAAGCTATTCCAACTAGCAGTGCTGATCATAACACCTCCATTAAAATGCTTAAAGAAATTATTTTCCCTAGGTTTGGAGTCCCTAGATACTTAATGACTGATGGTGGTTCACATTTTATTCATGGTGCTTTCCGTAAACTACTTGCAAAATATGATGTCAACCATAGAATTGCGTCACCCTATCACCCTCAATCTAGTGGACAAGTTGAACTTAGCAACAGAGAAATAAAGTTAATATTACAAAAAACTATCAATAGGTCTCGAAAGAATTGGTCTAAGAAATTAGATGATGCACTTTGGGCCTACAGAACAGCTTATAAAAATCCTATGGGTATGTCTCCATATAAGATGGTTTATGGAAAGGCTTGTCATTTGCCTCTTGAGTTAGAACATAAAGCATTTTGGGCAATTAAAGAGCTCAACTATGACTTCAAACTTGCCGGTGAAATGAGGTTATTCGATATTAGTTCACTAGATGAATGGAGAACCCAAGCTTATGAAAATGCCAAACTATTTAAAGAAAAAGTCAAAAGATGGCATGACAAAAGAATCCAAAAGCGGGAATTCAAAGTTGGCGAATATGTTATATTGTACAATTATCGTTTTAGATTTTTTGCAGGCAAACTTCTTTCCAAATGGGAAGGACCATATATCATCGAAGAAGTTTATCGCTCCAGAGCTATCAAGGTCAATAATGCCGAAGGCACTAACCCGAAGGTGGTCAATGGACAAATAATAAAGCACTATATCTCTGGTATGCCTATTAATGTTGAAACTAACATTATTCAAACCATGACACCGGAGGAACACATAAGAGAGACCTTCCAGAACACTCCAGAACCCTAAGAAGGAAGAGGTACATGATACGGTAAGTAAACGGACTCCAAAAATTCCACAAAAAAATTTCCTGTCGGTTTTGGAATATTAGAAAAAATAAAAAATTAAGAAACACCCAGGAAGGCAACCCAAGTGCCCACAAGGCACAAGGGAGTGCCAGGCGCCCCACCTGGCGCGCCCTGGTGGGTAGTGGGCCCCTCGGGCACCTTCCCGACTCTGTTTTCCTCTGGTATGCTTGTTTCCCAAGATAAAAATTCTTTATATACTCACCCAGACGTATTGACCACCTCATCGCAGAAAAATCTTCTGTTCTTGTTTCATGCTACTTTCTAACAGATCTGAGAATATGTCGTCTCAAGATTCAGATGGAGAGAGCTATGTCTCCAACTATGTTGCAGACCCTAAGATCTTTGGGTATATCTATCCTTAAATGTGTTCTATTGAGGATGAGGAAGAAGAAGATGAGGATCCGAAGGGAGCGAGGGAGACCAGCTCAGATGAAGATGAAGTCCCGCTACCTCAACCCAGGGACATGCATGTGGAGTTCAAGAAGTCAAGTCTCCCTAACATAGCGACTAAATCTAAGATCCAGTTTATCCCTTCCCATTTTCTTCAGGAAAGCAAGCAAGCATTATGCAAAAATATATTTAAGCTTGAGCAGGAAAATGATGACTTGAGGGAGGAGAATTTTATTCTCAAGCGTAAGCTGAAGAAGAAAGCCACTACCACCTCAACACCACCGTCATCACCACCATCACCAAAGAAGGAGACTTGAGCACACGGGTATGGGCACTCCCCTTGGCTTGTGCCAAGATTGGGGGAGATGCCCCGGTATCGTATCACCATCACTTTTATCACCTTTACCTATTTTTAGTTCGATCCTTAGTTATTTCGTGATTTAGTTGAATAAAAGTTTAGTTTGATCTATTTTCGAGTTTTAGTTTCGTGATCTATCTATCTATGTAATCTAGTGAGAGTTATATAATAAAATTTATTTTGAGTTTTTGCTTCATTACTTTCTTGTTTCAATCAAAATAAAGGAAATAATGAAAAAGATCATATGTTAATCTTACGGGAAGTAATGACATTACATAAGGAAAAGTATAAGTGGTAAAATTTATTGGAAGTTGACAAACATAGCATTGGTCAATGATGCAATTCATGAAAGAATTAATAAGGGAAGAGAAGATTCACATGCAAATATACTATCTTGGACATCTTTTATGATTGTGCCCCCATTAAATATCTTATGCCAAATTGTGGACATTGGACAAGGAAGACAACGTAATGATTTATGTTTGTTAACATTCACATAGAAGTTATATTGTCATAGATCCTCTAACATGTGGTGCTTGCCCAATATCTTTGCTAGCCAAAAATCCGCGCTAAGTAGAGATACTACTTGTGCATCCAAAACCTTAAACCAAAATTCATGTTTTGAGAGTCCACCATACCTACCTATGGATTGAGCAAGATCCTTCAAGTAAGTTTTCATCGGTGTAAAAAGGGCAATAAAAATTGCCTCTAAATGTGTTTGATCTTTTAGTGTAAGGGAAAATAAGTGTTGTACGAACTTGTGATGGCAAAGTAATAAAAGTGACAGACTGCATAATAAAGGTTGCTATCATAAGGGGCAATATAACGTGGCGTTCTTTTGCATTAAGAGATTATGCATACAAAACCCAAAAAGTGCATGACAACCTCTGCTTCCCTCTGCGAAGGGCCTATCTTTTACTTCTATGTATTTACTTTTTATGCAAGAGTCAAATTATTTTCCTCTATTCCTTTTATTTTCTCTTTTGTAAGCACCATGTGGTGGGGAAAGATCTAGGCACGTATATCCAGTTGAATGTGAGTGATCATGAGTTATTATTGTTGACATCACCCTTGAGGTGAATAAGTTGGGAGGCGAAACTATAAGCCCCTATCTTTCTATGTGTCCGGTTGAAGCTTTTTGCTCATATATATGTTGTGCATGTTAGCAATCATAGAAGACTAAATGATGGTTGAGTATGTGGACTTGCCAAAAGGCTCTGACACGAGACCGTTCCTGAAAATATGATGAAATGTAATTGCAAAGTTGACTAAGAACATAGTTTGTTTGCCTTCAAGAAAGTTTATGCTTCATACTTTGATGTTGTGATGAATTGTTACTTGATCATAAGAAGCTATAAGATAAAGTTTATTTGTTGTTATAATAATGACCATGATGCTAATATGTACGTATTTTGTTTTTATCAACACCCCTCTCTCTAAACATGTGGTCATGATTTTCGATATCAGCTTTCGCTTGAGGACAAGCAAGGTCTAAGCATGGGGGAGTTGATACGTCCATTTTGCATCATGTTTTCCTACTATTATTTATAGTGTTTTTATTCATTGTAACACTTTTTGGAGTAATTCTAATGCCTTTTCTCTCATAATATGCAAGGTTTACACAAAGAGGGAGAATGTCGGCAGCTGGAATTCTGGACCTAAAAAAGCTATGTCAGATATACCTATTCTACACATCTCCAAATGAGCTAAAATTTCACGAAGAATTATTTCTGAATATATCTATACCTACTAATAAAGCAAGGTGCGTTTCGCCAATTTTTTCATCCGTTCACCGTCGAAAAGAATTTTTTTCTATCCGAGGTGGTACTAAATTCTTATGCGTTTGTCTGCTAGAAAAAGAATTTTTCGTACATGGGCCACGCACTGTGGCCCAGTGACGCCAACCCACTTATTTTTTCTTTCCGTGTAGCTGGGAAAATTCTATTTTCCGCTATGGGCGACAAATAGTCGGAGTTTCGCACAGGACAACCAATAATGGGCTGGCCTATTTTTCTTTGTTTCTGTGTTTTACTTCTATTTTTATTCTTCTTTCCCTATCTCTTTTTCCCTTCCAGGTTTATTTTTCTTTTAGAATTTATTTTGTAAATTAAAAATTCTAAATAAAACTTTCAGAATTAAAAAAAAAATTGGAAAATGTTCAGGATTCCAAAATTTTGTGGCTATTTTGAAAAATATTCAGAACTTGCAAAAGGTTTCCCGTTTTTTCAAAAAAAATTGTATTGTTTTTCAAAATTGTTCGAGATTTCTAAAAAGAAAATTACATTTCAAAAAATGCTTCAAATTCGAAAAATATTCTTGTTTTAGTGATATTTTCACAATTAAAAATAATGTTCATGTATAAAAGATAAGCATTTTCTAAAAAAAATATG
Organism: Thinopyrum elongatum; assembly: GCA_011799875.1. NCBI lineage: Eukaryota > Viridiplantae > Streptophyta > Magnoliopsida > Poales > Poaceae > Thinopyrum > Thinopyrum elongatum. The sequence continues at coordinate 507,231,949 of CM022302.1, read as the reverse complement.
AATTTTCAACACATATTCCCGTTTTAAAAAAAAGTTCACAAACTCAAATAATGTGCATGTTTTTTTATAAAAAAAGTTGGTGTTTTTAGAAAATGTTTGTGAATTTTAAAAGATATTCCCTTTCATATTTTTTCGCATTTTTCCAAAAGTGTACATAATTTTCAAATAATTGTTCAGGATTTAAAAAATTATTCATATTTCCTAGAATATTCAGAAACTTCATACGTGAAAATCCCCTCGATTGAAAGGAGTGAAAGGAAAAATTGATTGAATAACTCATGGGTCTTCTTTGGTGTACGATGATGTAACAAAACTCTTAAATGCTCTCAATCAATGAATGGAAAAATAGCGGATTGATTCATTCACACACAGCGAAACCGGAAAAATAAATATTTCTTTTTCATGTGCACAGAGGGTTTTGCTTGCACATATAATTCTCACTGACTTTAAATGCATACTATTTTATCTCTCATTGCAACGCACGGGCATATGTGCTAGTAAAAAATATTGGAATAAAGAACTACCGGAGGGGGTCACCCAGGTGCCCACAAGGCACTAGGGCACGCCTCCCCCCTCTGGTGCGCCCCGGTGGGTAGTGGGGGCCCAGGCCCACCTCTGGTGCCCATCTTCTGGTACATAAGGTCTTTTGACCTAGAAAAAATAAGGAGAGGACTTTCGGGACAAAGCGCCGCCGTCTCGAGGTGGAACTTGGGCAGGAGAACTTTTGCCCTTCGACGGAGCAATTCTGCCAGGGTAACTTCCCTCCGGGAGGGGGAAATCGAAGCCATCGTCATCACCAACAACCCTCTCATCTTTGTGAGGCCAATCCTCATCAACATCTTCAACACCACCATCTCATATGAAACCCTAGTTCATCTCTTGTGTTCAATCTTTGTATCAAAACCTCAGATTGGTACTGGTGGGTGCTAGTAGTGTTGATTACATCTTGTAGTTGATGCTAGCTGGTTTATTTGGTGGAAGATTATATATTCAGATCTATTATGCAATTCAATGCCCCTTTGATATTAAGCATGAATATGTTTTATGAGTAGTTGCTTTTTTATTGAGGACATGGGAGAAGTCTTGTCATAGGTAATCATGTGAATTTGATATTTGTTCGATATTTTGATGGTATGTATGTTGTGATTCCCTTAGTGGTGTTATGCGAACGTCTACTACATGAAACTTCACCATATTTGGGCCTAAGGGAATGCATTGTGGAGTAGTTATTAGATGATGGGTTGCTAGAGTTACAGAAGCTTAAACCCTAGTTTTATGTGCTATTCCATAAGAGGCTGATTTGGATCCATATGTTTAATGCTATGGTTAGATTTTATCTTAATACTTTTCACGTAGTTGCGGATGCTTGCGAGAGGGTTAATCATAAGTGGGAGGCTTGTTCAAGTAAGAACAGCACCCAAGCACCGGTCCACCCACATACCATATTATCAAACTAGCGAACGCGAACCAAACCAACATGATGAAAGTGACTAGATGAAATTCCCGTGTGCCCTCAAGAACGCTTTGCTTATTATAAGAGACTGTTTTGGCTTGTCCTTTGCTATAAACAGGATTGGGCTACCTTGCTGCACTTTTGTTACCGTTATTATTACTTGATCGTTACAAATTATCTTGCTACCAAACTATCTGATACCTACAATTTCAGTGCTTGTAGAAATTACCTTGTTGAAAACCACTTGTCATTCCAAGGAAAACGTTTCCGTTCGCAGGTACATCACACACAATTTTCCCTGTTAAATCATTTTTGATAGTGTTGCCATTGCACACAGTATTAACAATTTTATCGTTTGCGTTATTGAATGCATCACACACGGTGCGTAGAAGAAACTGTTTGGCAAAGGTTGTCCATCACACACAGTTTTTATGTGGTAAACTTTTGCGCAAGGTGGCCTAACGCAAACAGTTTTCAAGAGAATGTCGTGTGTGATTGTTCATTGATCCAACACGGTTTATTCCTAGAAACTGTGTGCGTTGCCTGAGGTCATCGCCCATGGTGTTTTCTCAATAACCGTTTGCAATAAAAAACCAATTAGCAGGCTAATTGCCCTATTATTAATAATCCATTTATTAATTTAATTGACATTCGTATTAAGCACATAATATATTTCATTTCCATATTAAGGAAGCAGGATTTCATAATTGAAATACATCAGAGTACAACATGATATAGCTTCAGCACTCAGCTACCCCATTACACAACTGCACCAGCACCAAGTTTCACATGCAACATCTAGAACCTTTCAAAATTAGCATCATAGACGGTACATAGACAGATGCATCTCATCTGGAAAACTGCTGAAGCGGAAGGCAAATATTGAGCCTTCATTCATGTTGAAGGTCTTTGCAACTTTAGGCCAGTGCCTGTGGATGATTGACCTTCCATCCTTCGTCCTCTTCAGGAACACTTCAATGTTGAACCGTGGGTGTTGTATGAAAACCTTCTTTGCCTCCTGACCATAGAGGTGGTTTGAGAGGTAATCATCAGTGAACTGCTTTGGAAAGGCCTGAAAACAAGGATGTGCATAAATATCTTCTCTATATTGGAAATGGGGCAAAGGAATAAAAAAGGCAAGGTATAATAGTTAGTACCATCTTGTAGTGAACTGATATCTTCTTCATTGTGCAGACAAAGATCTTGTTGTTTTTTGTCGCTAATTTCTTTATCCTAACAATCTTTCTGAGTTTCTTGACTTGATTGATATTCATGGACAACTCATTTCCCCATATGAAAAAAGGGTCGAACAGTGGGTCAAAACCTCTGACAGCAGGACCTACATGTGCAAGACCAAATTGTTAAAAACCTAAATATTAGAATGGTTCCTGCAATTGCACAATAATGTGCTATTAGACAACGGACCATGCACGTGCTAACCTCGATTGTAAACCTCAGTGCTTCCCATTGTTTCCCTGCAACACATATAAGGTAGTTAGTCATCAGGTTAAGTAAGGGTTTGCATGCTATCAGTAAAATATGTTGATGAATAATAAGCACATTGCAGATTCATCAGATTAATTCAAGCCACATGGAAAACCCATTTATCCAAACCAAGCATGATTAAGAACTAGGAAATATAGCACTTGTATATGTTTCTCATGTATTAAGTGCAGCCAAATTCGATTTATTCCTCACATGCACAACAATACAAAATTCTACCCACGACAATTGGACATCGCATTGCAGAATTGAACCAAGCAGTTAACTAAACACCACAACAAATGAACCAAATATTAACTGAGCACCACATTGCACAATATAACATACTCCTAATAGAAGATCAGACAGTTAACCAAACCAAGCATGCTTAACAACTTGGAAATATAGGAATTGTATTTGTTTCTCATGTATTTAGTACAGCCAAATTCAATTTATTCCTCACATGGTATACAATAACAGAATGCACCCACAACAATTGAACATCGCATTGTAGAATTGAACCAAACAGTTAACTAAACACCACAACAAATGAACCAAACGTTAACTGAGCACCACATTGCACAATATAACATACTCCTAATAGAAGATCAGACAGTTAACCAAACCAAGCATGCTTAACAACTTGGAAATATAGCAATTGTATTTGTTTGTCATGTATTTAGTACAGCCAAATTCAATTTACTTCTCACATGGTATACAATAACAGAATGCACCCACAACTATTGAACATCGCATTGCAGAATTGAACCAAACTGTTAACTAAACACCACAACAAATGAACCAAACGTTAACTGAGCACCACATTGCACAATGTATAACCAAACCAAGCATGCTTGACAACTTGGAAATATAGCAATTGTATTCGTTTCTCATGTATTTTGTAAAGATAAATTCAATTTATTTCTCACATGGAAGACAATACAAAATTGCAGCCTGAAGAATTGAACATCACATTTGCAGAATTGAACCAAATAGTTAACTGAAGACGACAACTAATTAACCAAACAGTTAATAAGTGAGCACCACACTGCACGACATATAGAACATATACACTAGAGCAACAGATTGCATGGTAAAATTAGATAGCACAATTCACTAGAATTTGTTAAGGAAAGGCAGGAGCAACACACGCAACGGGTAAACCGAGCATGCTTAACCGGCGTAGCTAGCAAATGGCAAGGTGCTCCTCCAAGATCTGGGGGTCAGCATGAATGGCAGCCATCGCAGCCTCATCCGCGCGTGCGGCCGTGATTTGCTTCTCCGCTGCCAAATGCTCCTTGAGCTCCTGGCTATACTGCGTGCACCATGGCTTAGGGCGGCGCTTATTTGGTGGAGGGGTCGGTGATTTGGGCGGAAGGTGTCGCGCCGGTGGTCGGGGCATGTGGGATGTGGAAGGAGGAGGAGGATGGGGGTCGGGTGTGGATTACCTGCCTGGATAGACGAGGCCGAGCAGCGTGAAGGAGGGTTGCTGCAAGCAAGGAGTGAAGATTTCAACTTGGAAAGGAAGGCAAAAACAGGGGAAATGTGGCTTTTGGTAAGGGGGAGGGGGCGGGGAGGTAATATTTCCGTGGAAGCCGAAAATTTTGAATCGGTTCAGCGAAATAACTCGCGCGCAAAGTGTCATCAGACACGGTCCCTTATTCAGAACTGTGTACAATGTGTGAACATCACAAACGATTCAGATAGCTTAACCCGTGTGTGATGAGTTTGAACGTCAAAATTTTTGGTTCGAATTTCCCTGGTTACCATGGTCATCCATGTCATTGCATAATTTGGGTACACAAAGGAGACTACAGCACACCCACACTTCTTAGTCGAGCAAGTTCAGCAATTAAACAGAGCTAGCTGACCTAAACATTACTCTAACAAATTAAAGACCGGCGCTCTTAATTAAACAAAACAAAGAGTACTACTATGGCTGGTGCTCGTCGATCTCCGCCGCCTCCTCCATGTCCAGCTCGCGCCCGACGGTCTCCTGGGGAAGGGGCTCCATGGCATCCATCGCACCATACTCGGCAAGCATCTCGCCATCCGCGTCCACCATCTCTTTGGAAAAGGCCGCCACTAACTGGGCGTGGGCGGCCGCGATCTGGGCTTGGACGGGCTCCGTCGTGGCAAGGTATGCGGCGGAGGAACGGACGGCTACTCAAACGCTCTCGGCGATTGCCAACTCTTCGGCCGTGGGTTGCCGACCGTTGTCGGAGAAGCTTCGTTCAATTTGTGCGGTGACCGCCACGAGCTGGGCGTGGGCGGCCTCGACATGGTCGTGGGCGGCTTCCATCAGGGCTAAGGCCGCCGCTGCGGAACGAACAGCTGCTGTGCCGCTCTCGCCAGTTGCTATCCCCGAGGCAGATGTTGCTGCCGCCACCTGAGAAGCAACAGCGGCCGTTTGGGCTGCCTTGGCCGCCCGGTCGCAGATTGCGGCCACGCTCATGCACCTTGTTAGCACGCGCATGGAGGCTGTGGCCGTGCTCTCACCGGAGTGGGCCGCCGAAGTTGCCCTCACGACGCGGGTCCACGTCCCCATCTTTCACCGGCGATGATTGAATAGTGAAATGATATTTGGGGAGCGAGCTAGTGTGCTTGACAAGACGGCTGTGGACTGTAGCCGACGCACCTTCTCGCGTAAGCCATAGGCGTACTATACACCGACGGTGCTCCAGGATATTTTATACTGCATCTCACACGGTTGGTGATAATAAACTATGTGGGATCTACTTGATTTTTCATCTTGATTTGAATTACATAATGGGGTCACAGCGGCAATGGACGGTGTTTAAATTGCTAGAACTTTTATCTGCAGTGAACATGCAACTATATGTGTGTCGTAAAAGAATTGGAATTATTCAGGGTTCGTTTGGACATTTTATACATTAAATTGGTTTTCTAGCCATTTCAGGTGCACAATTCAAAATTAAACTACATGTACATGCTTCGATGCACCAACATGGGTTGTAAAACCATATATGTGTCCATGGGTTTATGCTTATGTCCCAAGCAAGAAATGGGGATGAATTTCGAACACCACGACACCCTGGCTCTCCGGCAAATGTTGAGATACTTGCTTTTGTAATTCTAGTAAATCCAAAACCCGTCTGAAATTCATGAACCTTGGCATGCTATCATGGAATGGCATCAACATGCTGGGGTAAAAAATATTGTCCCATTTGGGGCAGGTTATGGTATAAGCTTCTAACAAACCAGAGCTTCTCAGAAGAAGACTTATGGTTCCGTTAGGGAAACGTGTCACCTTTGTGGACAAAACAATATTCGTCGCCTCTTCTTCCTTTCAATTTTTTTCCTGGTGTCAACATAGAACAACAGGAGTGTCGTGTTAAATTTTGGATTTTTTCGGGGATCGTTTGGACATTTTTATATGTTAACTGAGTTTTCTAGGCATTTATGTGCATAATTCAAAATTGAACTACATGCACATGCTCCAGTCCATAAAAACGGGTTGCAAAATCAAATGTTTGTCCTTGGTTGCAAGCTTAGGTCACATGCAAGAAATGAGAATGAATGTCAAACACCTTGACACTGTCGCTTGGCCGCTAACATTGAGATACATGGTTTTAAAATTCTAGTAAATCGAAAAATCGTCTGAAATTCATGAAACTTGACATGATATCATGGAACGGCATCGACATGCCGTGGTAAAAATATTGTCCCATTTGGGGCAGGTTTGGGTATAAGCTTCTCGCAAACCAGAGCTTCTCTCACAACAAGCCTGATGGTTTCGGTAGGGAACGTGCCACCTTGGGGGACGAAACGATATCTGTTGCCTCTAATTACTTTCAAAAAAATTCTCATGTCAACATAGAACAACACGAGTGTTGTGTCAATTTTTGGGATTTTTCGGGGTTCGCTTGGACATTTTTATACATTAACTGAGTTTTCTATGCATTCATGTGCATAATTCAAATTTGAACTACAGGCACATGCTCTAATGCATATAAATTGGTTGAAAATTCAAATCTATGTCCTTGGTTGCATGCTTAGGTCCCATGCAAGAAATGGGAATGAATGTCAAACACCCTGCCACCGTCACTCGGTCGCAAACATTGAGATACCTGGTTTTTAAATTCTAGTAAATCCAAAACTCGTCTGAAATTCATGAAACTTGGCATGCTATCATGGAGCGGCATCAACATGCTGTGGTAAAATTTTTCTCCCATTTGGGCCAGGTTTGGGTATAAGCTTCTCACAAACCAGAGCTTCTCACAACAAGCCTGATGGTTTCGGTAGGGAACGTTTCACCTTTCTAGACGAAACTATATCTGTTGCATCTTCTTGATTTCAATTTTTTCTCTAGTGTCAACATTGAACAACAGGAGTGTTGTGTTAAATTTTGGAATTTTTCGGGGCTCGTTTGGACATTTTTATACATTAACTGAGTTTTCTATGCATTTATGTGCATAATTCAAATTTGAACTACAGGCACATGCTCTAATGCATATAAATTGGTTGAAAATTCAAATCTGTGTCCTTGGTTGCATGCTTAGGTCCCATGCAAGAAATGGGAATGAATGTCAAACACCCTGCCACCGTCACTCGGCCGCAAACATTGAGGTACCGGTTTTTAAATTCTAGTAAATCCAAAACTCGTCTGAAATTCATGAAACTTGGCATGCTATCATGGAGCAGCATCAACATGACGTGGTAAATTTTTTGTCCCATTTGGGGCAGGTTTGGGTATAAGCTTCTCACAAACCAGAGCTTCTCACAGCAAGCCTGATGGTTTCGGTAGGGAACGTTTCACCTTTCTGGACGAAACGATATCCGTTGCCTCTTCTTGATTTCAATTTTTTCTCTAGTGTCAACATAGAACAACAGGAGTGTTGTGTTAAATTTTGGAATTTTTCGGGCTCGTTTGGACATTTTTATACATTAACTGAGTTTTCAATGCATTTATGTGCATAATTCAGATTTGAACTACAGGCACATGCTCTAATGCATATAAATTGGTTGAAAATTCAAATCTGTGTCCTTGGTTGCATGCTTAGGTCCCATGCAAGAAATGGGAATGAATGTCAAACACCCTGCCACCGTCACTCGGCCGCAAACATTGAGATACCTGGTTTTTAAATTCTAGTAAATCCAAAACTCGTCTGAAATTCATGAAACTTGGCATGCTATCATGGAGCGGCATCAACATGCCATGGTAAATTTTTTGTCCCATTTGGGGTGGGTTTGGGTATAAGCTTCTCGCAAACCAGAGCTTCTCACAACAAGCCTGACGGTTTCGATAGGGAACATGCCACCTTTGGGGACGAAACGAAATTCATTGCCTCTTATTGCTTTCAAAAATTTTCTAGTGTCAACATAGAACAACAGGAGTGTTGTGTTAAATTTTGGAATTTTTCGGGGTTCGTTTGGACATTTTTATACATTAACTGGTTTTTCTAGGCATTTTATGTGCATAATTCAAATTTGAACTACATGCACATGCTCAAGTGCATATAAATTGGTTGAAAAATCAAATTTGTGTCCTTGGGTGCATGCTTAGGTCCCATGCAAGAAATGGGAATGAATTTCAAACACCAGGGCACTGTTGATTGCAGGCAAAACGTTGAGATACTTTGTTTTTAGAATTCTAGTAAATCCAAAACTCGTCTGAAATTCATGAAACTTGGCATGCTATCATGGAATGGCACCCGACATGCTGTGGTATTTTTCGTGTCCATTTTGAGAGAAGGCGCACTCGAATAACAGCCAACAAAGGCATTTTAAAAAAATAGCTGCCACTTTAATATCCAAACGTTTGTATAATTCAAATCGTGTGCGTTCTGTTAACCATTCACGTGACGCCACATGTCTTGGTTTTAATGGCTATAGGAGGTGCTGTGCGGATAGCTGCTTGACTGAACAGGAGGTGTGTGAGCGCAGTCCGGTGCGCAGGCTGACCGAGAGGCGTGCAAGCTGTCCTCCAATGCGCAGGCTCACCGGGAAGCGTGCGAGCTGTATGCTGCGTAGGCTCACTGGGAAGCAAGCCGTTTGACTTCCATCGCCGCCCGCCTTCCTCTCCATTAATGGCGCCCGAGCCGCTGTTTAATACTGGCGGCCTTACTGTTCGACTCCCATTCCCCTCCCTCCCGCAGACCTCCACCAACGCCATGGCGCAGAATGATCATCTGCCACTAGTCTTCAAGTTTTGTGAAGTCGACTCCGAGCCGGAGGAGATAGAAAATAAGGAGGAATGGGGCCTCATGGACATGGCCGTGAACAAGCTGGCCGCGGCGGTTGCTGCCCCCACTCCCGTCCCAGCTCCCATCCCCACGCCCGCGCCAGCGACCATCCCCGTAGCATTGACGGGCTGGTCGCCGAGCACTATCGCAGAGCTGTAAACCGCGGGTGTCAGCGAGGTCTCCACGGACCCGCGCGAGCTCGTGTACATGCCAGTGCCAGCGCCCATGCCCGTGCACGTGCGCGCCCCTCCACCCACCGCGGCGCCAGTCCCCGTGCGTTTGGCTGCACCCGCCGCGCTCGTGCCCGTGCGCGTGCCCCCCTCAGCGGAATGGGACGCCACCGTCGACCGCTACCTCTCAGCGGTGCCAGTTGCCGTCCTCCCGCGCCCCGCCCGTCGATCGCGCGACGACATGATGTTTGATTTACAAGTGAAGAACATTATGTGCTGCCTTGAAGACTTCAACAACGGCGTCCCGAAGGACGACAACGACAACGACGGGGCGGCACGCCGCCTTCGCCGCCATCAGAAATAGTTTTTTTTGGGTTTAATACTGTATCTGGTTCATATGAATATAAATTCGCAGTGTGACTGAATGAAAGATATGGTTTGAATGAACTTGCATTTTTCTCTCTTAATGTACAGACTTATCAAACAATTTTCTTTTGAAAAAAATGTCAATGGTTTTTAAATATAAAACACTCATCGCAAACGTTTTAGTTAGAACACCCGTATGCAAATCGACAGCTTCCCCAGGAAGCCAAGGGAAAATGTGCCGAGCAGGATTTGTGCAGCTCTTGATCGCAAACGTTTTAGATAGAACACCCGTATGCAAAGTGAGAGCTATGGTCTTCCCCCTTAAGTCAAGGGAAAATTCACAGCGCAGGATTTGTGCATCCCTTCAACGCAAACAGTTGTTTTGGATGACCCGTGTGCAACCACGTACAAACAATTTGGTAAGATTTGCATCTGTCATATTGGGTATGTTGCCATTTGTCAAACTGGAAAGATTGACATTTGTTGATCTAGTAATATTGCTATTTGTCAACCTTGTAACACTACGATTTGTCAAAATATGTAGCTAAAAATCACTAGCACTATCTAATTTTTGCAACTAAAATTCAGTAATTAAGCATAGATTTCATTCATAGATTAAGCAGTCGTTCTTTATACAAACAGTTCAACTCGACAGCTGAACCGACCAAACTTTTCCCCAATTGTTGCCAACCACGTACTGAAATAGCTAGTTCAACTATATATACTAGCTAATTTTAAGTACGTTGTACAGTTCCACCACATCTATAGTCAGATGAACTGAACAAAATAGCCCCTAAATACTACTACTACGGAGGGGCTTTGTACTACTTCCGACAGCCTCTCCTCTACCGAGCGCACTCAGTACGAGGCAGAGGAGGAGGAGCCTACCGACGAGCTGGACAACTGCAATACGGTGCCTGCTGCTGCACCTTCAGCGACGCTCACCTCGAACGCCCTCTGCCGCTCCAGATGACCCCTCTCGAAACGGTGGTTCTCCCCGTAGATCTCCTGATTCCTCGCCTCTGAGGTGGCGTGTGCCGCGGCCACGGCGGCGGTAAGGCTCTTTGCGTGCTCGACAAGGCGCTCCTCCTCCTTCCGCAGGAACTCGGTGTAGCGCGCAAGGTCGCTGACGCACGTGCGGGCCTCCATCTCTGTCTCCCACCTTCGGGCAGTGGTGGCGGAGCGGGTGATGACCCCGGCGGTCGACGGTGGGCTGGCGGCCATGGCGGCCGACGATGGGGTGGCGGCCACGACCACCACCTCCCGCCTTCGGGCCGCAGTGGCGGAGCGGGTGATGGCCACGGTGGCCGGCAGTGGGGTGGCGGCCACGACGGCCACCTCCCGCCTTCGGGCCGCGGCGGCGAAGCGAGCGATGGCCCTGGCTTTCGATGGTGGTGTGGCAGCAATGGCGGCCGGCAACAGCTGCCGACGGGCAGTGGTGGCGGAGCGTGTGGTGGGTGTTCCGCGCACACCCAACAGGGACGCCACGCGCACTGAACTACGCCGGGGACTGCGCCGCCGCCGCAGTGTAGCCTCCCAGCTAGAGCTGTCCTCTGATGATGGCGGAGTGCTGAGCGACGACGACGGACCGGTGCCATTGGTGATTGTGGGAGAAGCAGACGAGATAAGCTACAGGGAGGGAGGGGAAAATGTGACGCGGGACTCGCCAGCCGTGAGGGTTTATATAGCAGGCCGGTAAGCATTGGGATTTTGGGGGATTTCACCGAGTCGGGCGGGAAGCTTGCGCGGGAACCTGTGAGGTTGTGCGGGAACGAGCTCACCGATGATTCATTGGCGCCACTTCAAGCCACCGTTTGGCCAAAAGAACGCCCCCGCGCGCTGCGCAAGCTTGCGCTGTAAGCCGTCTGCGGTAGCGGGGTGACAAGACATGCGAGAGGAGGACGAAAGGCCACATACACATACGGTTAATAAAAAAACATTTGCGATTTAATTACCTACTATACCCCCGTCCTGGTTTATAAGTAGGATTTAACTAATAAAATACGAATGCATGTCGCCAAAGATTATATAATTGGATTCGTATTTGAACATAGTTTCCAATTATATAATTCTTATAACATGCATTAACATTTTGTTGGTTAAATTTAAGGGCAAAGTATGGCACAGAATATAAAGGGGACGACCAAGACAGAGGTAGTAGCAAACGGCCGCTCTCTACGCAGCGACGCAACTGTCGGCCGGCTTGTAGGCGACCATTTCCTGCGTGTTCTACTGCTCTATGCGTGTGGTTGCTTGTGGTTGCGGCGGCCGCAGTGCGCTCTACTCGCATCCCGCCACGCGCGCTCTGCTCTCGTGTCCCTCCGGGTGCTCTGCCCTCGTCCCTCCATGCGCGCTGCCAGTGTTTGGGGCCGGCGCACGATCACGCATGTTCGTGTGCATGCGGTTGCACCGGGCGCGGCGCGACGATGCAGTTACCCGCTGCAAAAACTGCCATGCGGACGCGCCAAGAATCCAGGCCGCCCGGCCCCCTTTTATTCCTGCGGCCATTTACCTTCATCTCTTGCATCACACGACACAATAAGCACACCCACGACGACACATACAGAGAGGACATCCAGCGGTTCCAATGGCGCTCCCCGTGGCTCCAATGGCGCTCCCAGCGGCCGACGATGACAACGGCGGGCAGTTCACCACGCATCACATAGTGGACACCCACGTGAGGGGGAAGGCCCTCTCAGTGGTGTACACGAACGATCCGGTCTTGGTGGAGAGCTCCATCCAAACTATGGAGCAGTTCCTTGCCGAGGACAAGTACCAAGTGATCGGCTTCGACCTCGAGTACACCATCGGTCGTGCCGGGCACGATCAGAAGGTTGTCGTTGCCCAGTTGTGCGTGTGACATGACGTCCTCGTCTACCACTACCACCTGGCCACAAGGCCTTGCGAGCATTTCTCCAGGTTTATCAACAGCTCCGACTACAGTTTCGCTATGGTGGACACCACCAACGATCTAAAAGCGCTCAAGGTTTCGGGCTTGAAATGCCCAAATCTTGTCAACATCCAGCACCACTACAAGGTCTGGGGCAGCGACAACAACAAACTGAACTCCCTGGTTGACCTCGCCTCGGCCATCATCGACCCCTACTACATGAGGATGAAGGATGAGAGCAAGAAGGACAAGATCGCCTGGCACAGTGTTTGGCATGAGAGACTGGAAGAACAACACGTCAAGTACGCGGCCAAGGACGCGTACACAACCTACGAGATGTACAGGTGGATCGTTGACATGAGGGAGTGTCTTGTTCCTGCCCCAGACGAGTGATCGAGCCACAGAGCAGTGGCAGGAGCATCACAAGAATTAGATGACTAGACGATCATTTCTCCTACTTTAGAATGCATGCAATTTATTGAGGTTTGTGCGAATGATCTGTATAGTCACTTATGTAATTAGATGTTTATTTCAGTTATATATATATATATATATATATATACATGTTATTCTTCTGTAGACAGAGCAAATCACACGGCTTATTAGCAGCAATCGTCTGTGTTATTATTAGTCTTCGCACACATTTCTGATTACGGACCTGTTTGCCGCGTATCACACACATCTTGTTCAGTTGAACCATTTCCATTGTGTTGCCTAATCACACACAGTTCATCCTAGTGAACTATATGCCGTATATCGCACACACCCTCATCTGGCTGCCCGTTTCTGTTGTTCTGCATCATCGCAAACAGTTCTTCTGGATTAACCATTTGCCACTCATCGCACACGAAAATCTAATATGAACCGTGTTTGATGTCGCCGCCATCGCAAACGTTTTGCACCTTTTTTGATGTTTTTTTACACCACCATTTGTGATTATTGCATCGCACATAGTTTCGTCGAAGGGTCTCTAATTCAACTGTCGCATTTGGACCATCCTGCAGTAGTGCTCTTACTTATTGAAAGGACTACGATTGATCCCCTATACTTGTGGGTCATCACCCTTCACTACAATTTACTTTCAACTATTGAATTGGCACGTGCCTGTTATGATTCTCATTTTGGTGAATTTCATGTGACCGTCTTTAAGAGAAGCAATCTCAAAGTGGTCTTTGTTGGGCATGTTGAAGACAACCTTTACGTGGTTGATTTCTCAAAAGAGAGAACTCATCTTGAAACATGCCTAATGGCCAAGGCCGACGTGGGGTGGCTATGGCACCGATGGCTAGCCCATGTTGGCATGAAAAATTTACAAGCTCTCTTAAAGGGGGAGCACATCCTTGGACTAACCAATGTTTCTTTTGCCAAAGATCGTCCTTGTAGTTCTTGCATTGCCGGAAAACTCATGAAAAAACTCATAAAGTGAAGACTATCATCACCACCCTGAGGCCTCTCGAGCTTATCCACTTGGATCTCTTTGGGCCTCCATCTTATGATAGTTTGGGAGGGAGGAGGTATTGCCTTGTCATTATCGATGACTACAAAAGATATTCATGGGTGTTCTTTCTCAAGACTAAAGATGAAACTCAAGACATCTTCATCAACTTTGCCAAAGAAGCTCAACGTCAACATAATTGTGAGATCAAGGCAAATCGAAGTGACAATGGCACCGAGTTCAAGAATTACACGATGGATGAGTTCTTGAGTAATTAGGGGATAAAGCATCAATATGGCGTGCCATATACTCCCCAACAGAATGGTGTTGCGGAGAGGAAGAATCGAACTCTCATTGAGATGGCTAGGACCATGCTTGATGACTACATGTCTCCTTACAAGATTTGGGTCGAAGCCATCAACATCGCGTGTCATGCTTCAAATTGGCTTTATCTTCGCAAGCTCAAGAACAAGACCACATATGAACTCCTAATCGGGAGAACGCCTAACGTCAAATACTTTCGAGTATTCGGTTGTAAGTGTTTCATTTTAAACAAAAAATCCCGTTTAGCTAAGTTTGAGACTAAAACTTATGAGGGAATATTTGTTGGATATGCATCAAACTCTCATGCTTACCGAGTTCTTAATAAATCCACTGGATGCATTGAGGAAACGGCGAATGTGGAGTTTGATGAAGATAACGGTTCCCACGTGGAGTAAATTGTTCCTAGTGTTGTAGGTGATGAGGCTCCTTCTCAAGCTATAAGGACTATGGGGATAGGCCACATTCTTCCAAAAGAAACACCCCAAGTCCAAGTAGAAGAAGGAGTAAGAGCCCCTCTTGTGGAGTCTCCACAAGGGAAGTCATCACCGCCACCATTTGTACAATATGCTACAGGATATCATGAACCTATCCAATAACAAGATCAAGTCCCTCTTGTTCCCGAGCAAGATCAAGGGAAAGCTCATTCAAATGATGAAGAACCAATTATTGAGGCTCATGATCAATCTCAAGTTCTAGATCACAATCAACCCCAACCACAAGTGTCTTCATCATCGTCACTTTCCAATGAACAAGAACTTGTGGTTGTGAAGAGAAGGGTGTCTCCAAGGCTAAATCAATCTCAAGGACAAGCTTCTTCATCAAGTTCAAAACCAAGTGAGGAAGATCTTGCTCTCAAAGAGCAAAAAGTGGCCGCCAAGTTAAAGCATCTTCAACATCTCACCGAGAACATCTATGGAAACATAAAAGGGATAATTGGTTTTATGCCCCTAGTTGCGTCCCACTCGACAGGATTGCCCCTAATTTTCAAAAGCCAGCGGTTCTGTCCAACCCACTTTGGTCGTCTTGTGCTTTTGCCCTTTGACCATTTGACCGTCACTTTGAAAACTTCATAACTAATTCATACTAAATCAGAAAAATGCAAATAAGATACCAAAATGTTTGGAAAAACATCACCTACATGTCAATGTCATTTGCATTCATGAAAAAAGTGTTGGAAAGTGCCCATCCGAGTTTTAGCTCTTATCATACCACCATGAACAGTAAAATCTAAACAAATTCAAAAAATTAAAAAATAAATTTGGTGGCAAAGAATGACAAATGTTTTAAGTGCTTGCCAAGTTTTATCAGGGAATGACATTCATGGAAGTCGTGGCAAAAAAATAATCTATTTTGGAGTGTTGACTATTTTTTTTTGCCATGACTTCCACAAATGTCATTCCCTGATGAAACTTGGCAAGCACTTAAAACATTTGTCATTCTTTGACACCAATTTTTTTGGAATTTTTTGAACTTTTTAAGATTTTATTGTTCATGGTTGTATCATAGGAGCTAAAACTTGGATGGGCACTTTCCAACACTTTTTTCATTAATGCAAATAACATTGACATGTAGGTGATGTTTTCCCAAACATTTTGGTATCTTATTTGCATTTTTCTGATTTAGTATGAATTAGTTATGAAGTTTTCAAAGTGACAGTCAAACGGTCAAAGGGCAAAAGCACAAGACGACCAAAGTGGGTTGGACAGAACCGCTGGCTTTTGAAAATTAGGGGCAATCCTGTCGAGTGGGACACAACTAGGGGCATAAAACCAATTATCCCAACATAAAAAAGGGGTAAATACTCGTAGACGTTTGGCAAACTTTTGTGAACATCACTCGTTTGTCTCTTGTGTTGAGCCCCTTAAGGTTGAAGATGCACTTGACGACCCGGATTGGGTAGATGCCATGCATGAAGAACTCAACAACTTCACCCGCAACAAAGTATGGACTCTTGTGGAGAGACCTAAGGAGCACCATAATGTCATTGGAACAAAGTGTATCTTCAAGAACAAACAAGATGAACATGGACAAGTAACTAGAAACAAGGCAAGGTTAGTGGTACAAGGTTTCACCCAAGTTGAAGGTTTAGACTTTGGTGAGACTTTTACCCCCGTTGCCCGTCCTGAATCCGTTCGCATCTTGCTTGCATATGCCTCTCATCATGATTTTAAATTGTATCAAATGGATGTGAAGAGTGCATTTCTTAATGGTCCTCTTAAGTAGTTGGTGTATGTCAAGCAATCTCCCGGTTTCAAAGACACCGATCACCCCTCTCACATTTATGAACTCCATAAGGCGCTCTATGGACTTAAACAAGCACCTCGTGCTTGGTATGATCACCTTACGGCGTTCTTAAGCGAGAAGGGGTTCCAGATCGGGGTAATAGGTTCCACTCTCTTCACAAAGAGGGTAAAAGGATAATTGTTTGTGTGCCAAATATATGTTGATGATATTATCTTTGGTTCCACTAACCTTGCTATTAACATTGAGTTTGAGAATCATATGACTAAGGAATTTGCCATGAGCATGATGGGAGAGTTGAAGTTCTTCCTCGGTTTTCAAGTAAAGCAATTGAGAGGAGGAACCTTCATCAACCAATCTCTTTATATTCAAGATATGCTCAAGAGGTTCAAAATGCAAGATGTCAAGCCCATGAAGACACCCATGCCCGCAAATGGCCAACTTAATCTCCATCCCAATGGTAAAGAAGTGGATCAAAATGTATATCGCTCCATGATCGGTTCCTTGCTTTACCTTTGTGCATCTAGACCGTATATTATGTTGAGTGTGTGTATGTGTGCAAGATTTCAATCCGCTCCTAAGGAGAGCCATCATTCGGCGGTGAAAAGGATCCTTCGATATTTGGTTCATACCCCAAACTTGGGCCTTTGGTATCCCAAAGGATCATCATTCAAGTTGCTGGGATACTCGGATTCGGATTGGGCCGGAGACAAGGTTGACCGCAAGTCCACTTCCGGTTCATGTCAATTCCTAGGGAGATCTTTGGTAAGTTGGTCTTCGAAGAAGCAAAAAATTTATCTCTCTCTACCGCCGAAGCCGAGTACATTGCCGCCGGAAGTTGCTGTGCATAGTTATTATGGATGGGGCAAACTTTGATGGACTACGGTGTCAAATGTGACAAAGTGCCTCTTTTGTGCGACAATGAAAGTGCAATCAAGATCACCGAAAATCTAGTGCAACATAGCAATACCAAGCATACCAAGATTCGTCATCATTTTATTCAGGATCATGTGGACAAGGGAGACATTGATCTATTCCATGTCAATACCGAGAAGCAACTTGCCGATATTTTCACCAAGCCACTTGATGGAGCATGATTCTGCGAGTTAAGGCATGAGCTAAATATTGTGGATAGTAACTTGGGTGAGACTTTGCCCATGCACACATACTCATATAATATCTTGTATAGATGTAGGCACATATCTAGGGGGAGCTAGCTCAACTCATGAGCTACGACATCCTAGAAGTGCATAAATTGAACAAAATCTTTCACATTAGCCACTTTTAGGAGGCAGTTGTGCTTCAAAGATGAGTGTTGGTCTTGGGCCCAAGGTTCATATCTTCGTGGTGCCATACCAAACAAACTCAAACATGGTGGCTTCGGCCACCACCCTCCGTTGGAGGTTGAGTCTGTTTTCTTGTGTGAGTTGGTTTCACTTTTGTGTCTTTGTTTCTCTTGTGTTTCGGTTGTGTTGGTATTTTCATCTTGTACAAGTGCTCCTCATATGCCTTTCTAGTAGTGTAGGATTTTGTGCGACAAATTCAGCAATTAGACCGAAATACTCCTTCAAGTCTTGGTAAGAATTATCATTCAGCCATACCATCGAGGAATACTTCTGGTCAAAGTTCCAGAATACCCCGTGTCCACGGGCATGTAGCGTGCGCACGGGGCCCACGTGCCCATGGGCTGTGTACCGTGCGCACGGGCCCCCGTGCCCACTGGGCACTTTATCCCGTGCGCATGAGGTGTGCGGTTCCTGGCTCTGAAGAGGTGGGGCGTGGGGGTTTGGGTTCATTCCCACCCATTCGCCCCCTCCACACCCCAGGACGCCTCCAGGGCTGTCGCCGTCGCTTCCTCCCTCCGGTGCTTCCCCGTGCGCCGTGGGGATCCGATCCTCTGTGGAGATCTTCCAGGATGGGGTCATCCTCCGGTATTTCTCCTCCCCCTGTTCTTTTATTTTCCTCCATGGCTCCAATATTAGTTTTTAGGGTTCCCCATGGCCTACTATTTAGGGCTATTGATTTCCTTGAAATAGACAAGAATCAGTATGCAGGACTGCGTAGGTCCCTCTGCCACACCCACTCCCGAATCCTGATCTGGAAGTGGCTGCCGCTGGGCGACCCCCGTGTCCACGGGCTGTTTGACGCCTATGCGCATGGGGCCCCATGTCCACGGTCGTGTACCATGCGCACGGGACCCCCGTGTCCACGGTGGTCTAACCCCCGTGCGCACGGGACCCCTGTGTCCACGGTGGTCTAACCCCCGTGCGCACGGGGTACACAGAGTTGCCAGTACTGCTTCCTTTCTATTCCATTCCTCGCCAATCATTTCGGGCACTTGTACTTATTTGTGTGTCTTTTGCATGTTGTGTTTTTGTTGCTTGTGCATTTCAGACTCTGCTGACAAGAGGGCCGAGGTTCGTCGCAAGCGCCCAAAGGCAGATTTCAGGGAATTCACAGTTGCTCTTCATCAGCCGTCTGAAGGCATTGGTCAGGGTTCTGGGCAGGGCCGTGCTCGCCGTGCAGCCACCAAGCAGCCCGTGGTTGAGGCCTCAGAGGATTCAGAGGAGGAATATGATTCTCAGGAAGATGCTCACTATGTCAACCCCGCTGATGCAGAGATAGATGCTGAGGATGATTTTGTTGATGGTGATGATGAAGATGAAGAGGAGTCTAGTCCCGAGAAAGCCATTCCAGATGGGCGCCATCTCAGGGGGCTCCCTCTTGCCCAATGGGGCAAACCATAGATTTGGGCTGAGAGGCAAGCATTTCCTTATGAGGCTGCCACCGGTTTGGGGGTGGATCTCTGGTTCAAGAATGAGTTCCAACATAGAGTCTACCATGAGCTGCTTATGACAAAGGCTAAAAAGTTTGCTACGCACAAGCAAGTCAATGTTGAGTGTCTCCAGGACAATGATCATCTCTACCCTGGCGTATATTCTGCTCTTGGGAGGTTGGGCCTTCTTCCTTTTGTCACATTCAACCATCCATACAATGATGATCTTGTGATGCAGTTCTTTGCCACCGTGTACTTCTCCAACGACTCTGCTCGCACCCTCACTTGGATGTCTGGGATGCATCGGTGCTCTGCTCCTATGGCCAATTTTTCTGAGATCATTCCTTACTCGTTCTTTGATGAAGAGGCTGCAAGTGATGAGTTTTGTCGTGTTCGTGAGAGTGGGCAGCGACACAAGGATGATATCACTTTTGCATATAAACAAGTCATTTGTCACTGGTTCCATCAAAGACCTTGTGCCTATCTATGATACTATGCGCCATATCCTAAGGTACACGCTCACACCTAAGGCAGGTGATTTGCACAATGTGAGGAGTTCCATGTTGGATGTGTTTGTGTACTTGCATCAGAAAAAAAGTGGATGTTCTGGATTTCATGTTCTACGAGCTTCGTCGGTGTGTGCAAGAGAACAAGTCCTTGATCTATGCTCCGTTCATTCAGGAGTTGATTGAGTCAATCTGCCCAGCTAAGTACATCTCTCAGTACAAGAGATCGGTCCCTAAGCGCAACTCCAACTGGACCCCTACCGCTCCTGCTCCATATGTGCCTCCAAAGAAGGGGCGCAATCCTAGGCCCAATGAGCATGTGACAGTCACTCCTGACATGTCCTCCACTGCCCGAATTCCTCATGGTAAGGGCAAGAAACTGGCGTCTGAGGCTAGTTTCACTGGGGGGAGAAGAGGTCTTTGTTCAAGACCATGAGAAACTTGTTCAAGATGTGTCAGTCCATTCAGCGCCATCAGGTCAAGGAGATCAACAAGGACAAGCTTGTGAGGCATCATAAGAAGGTTGAGCGTGCTGCAGCTGGTGAGGAGATTGGCCCAAGGTCCGAGGACAACGACAGTGTGGCCACCGCTCGTTCCTTTCCGATGGCAGGGTGGCACTTTGATGATGATGCTTCGAGCGCGCCTCCTCTTGTCTAGTGTTGTCTTTGCGTTGCCTTTTCCCTTTTTGTTGTCTTGATGACAAAGGAGGAGAAGTGGTGTCTTCTTTAGAGTGTGTTTGAGATCTCAAGCCTTGTGGTTATTTTGCTTTGTTGGTGTTTAATTGGCTTGAGATACTCTTATTTTCTTTCCTTGGTGTGGTTCTGAGCTACTCTTTGTTAGTTCGTGAGACTATTTATTTATCATGACTCTTATATGCGTATTATGCTTATTCTATTATTATGTTATCTCACGATACTTGCTCACCACACCGCTGCATGAGATCTAGGCACCGTTATAGGTTTTATTATGTTGGTCTCATGTCTTGACTATTTTTATCTAGCGGGAGCCTCTTATGTGTGTGCTTGATGCATACTCAAGCATATCATTTATCCATGCACACATATAGGGGGGCTCCTATGATCAACCATTGCCACATGGCTTCGTGCTTTGTTGTATCCTTTATGCCATGCCCTAACCATGTTGTCATCAATGCACCAAAAAGGGGGGATTGAAAGTGTAGGTGGCACTTAATTTATATTTTGGTGGGATGACAATGTGATTAGTGGAACTAATATCGGTTGCTAGACTTTATTTCAGGATATTGGTTCCGTGCTATTCTTGATGGAGGTGTGCGACCCCCCCCCCCCAATTCAAAAATGATCAAAGGCATGGTTTTCCGGCGGCTCGAAGGTTTTTCTTTTTGGTTCGATTTGAGTCGTAGGGAGACCGCACTATTAAGAGGGGTCTTTGTGGGTTTATGTCGTGTGGGAATTCCATTGCCAAAACTTACATACCAGCCTTCCCACTCCTACCACCAAATTATCGTAGTATGCTGCTTGTGGTACTCAGTGAATTTGCAACAGAAAGTTTCTGGGTACCCCGTGCGCACGGGGTCTTTTGACCCCCGTGCGCATGGGGTACTGCGTAACTTCCTGGGTACCCCGTGCGCACTGGGTCTTTTGACCCCCGGGCGCACAGGGTGCTGCTTAAGTTCCTGGGTACCCTGTGCGCACGGGGCTGACTTAGCCCGTGCGCACGGGGTCGAACGGGCATAAATCCCCACCTAGCCAAGAACACTATAAAAGGACCCCTTCTTCACCTCCATCCCTAACCCTAATTCCTTGTTGAGCTCCACCATTGCTACACCTCATTTTCCTCAGTACTCTCAATCCCTCAACCCAAACTTGTTGAAACTTTGGGGATTGGGAGAGCAAGACCCGATCTACACTTTGACCAAACCAAATCATGTTCCCCGCAACATTTCTTCCCCATTAATTTATTACTCTTGGAGCTTGGGCTCCTAGGCGGTTAGATGTTCCTCTGGAAGCTTCCTTGCTTGTGATGTGCTCCCGAGAAATTTGTAAAGGTGTGGTGGTTGCCTTCAAGATCAACCCCGAGTGATTCGATGCTCATCCATTGGGGGTGACTCGAAAGAGATTTCGGTGAGCCTTCGGTGGCGTTTCGCAAGCTTTGGCTCCGGCACTGCTCTAAATGGAGAGTAACCCTTCCCCAAGGAAGAGTGAACTTCAGAATAAAATCCGCGTCCTTGGTTCACTTGTGGTTAATCCTTTCCCGCACTTTACTTTGCCTTGTATGCTTGTTGGCTTGCTAATTAGATTGTTGCCTAGCATATTTAGCTTTAAGCTTGCTTGTCATATAGGTTGTGTTCACCTAGTTGAACATCTAGTGAACCCCACTTATCCACTAAACCTTAAAATTGACAAGAAGGATTAAAAATTGTAGCCTCCTAATCACCCCCCCCCCCCTCTAGTCGACCGTATCGATCCTTTCAAAATGCACCAGTGGTAAGACTCTGAAGTGTAAATCATAACAAACATAATGCTTTTTTAGTGCAAGAAGTGAATCCATCAGACAATCTAAGCGAAAATGATGACCTCCACAATCAAGATAAAATTGATTACTATCTTGGAAACATTAGAGTTGTTTTACACTTTTACCATGAAATTATATATGCAACAAACATACAAACAAGTGCTCCTGTCGGTAATCATCTCCCAATCTACAACTGGCTGGAGTGTTTCAGTAGCATGGCAATAATTGACGACATTATAGAGTAAGATATCATATAAGGCACAAGCCTCTAAATCCGAAGCAGGACAAAAATCATTGGCATGCTGGAAATGATACACACATAGTTGCCTTGTTAATTGCTTCAGTTTAGGGAACAGACATTAGACCAACCAATCTTTAGCATACAAATCAGTTTAGCCAACTTTCTACCTATTTCATGATAGAAATTAGTTGTAGCTTCAACTGTAAATATCAATGCATGGGGAAGTCAGAAGAACTCATTCCCTATTACAAATAAAATGTTATATGATTATTTTATGGTTTAACTAAATATCCCGAAAGTCCATATTGAGGAACATAATAGTACGAAAAGTAATAGTTAGCCAACCAATCTATCATTAACAATATAGTTTCTCTCTTAATCCTTTCTTGGCGAAGCTTATGGACAGCGAGAAAAATATGAAGAAGCGTAGCATCCATGCTCAACCACAGTGGTAGGTTAAATTAGCATTCAAATAAGTAACATTCTCGAACGCATAAATTAAGTAATTTAAAATGCAATGTGTTAGAAGTCAACTATAGGAGTGTTCATTATCCCCACTGCATCACCCTAAATTGCGTATCAGTTAAATATAATAAGCAACCATGAAAGATAAATACAAATAACCAAAGAAAAATAAGAATGCCAAGAAAATAGTATCAATAAAAAACATAGAGCGTTTCACCGATAAAATGAGTACACCAGTAGGACATCATATCATGGTAAACCTGCTTTGGCATGCATGCTATATATAAAAATACTAAAAACTTTGCAATAGTAACATAGAACGAGAGGGTTTTTAACTCACCCTTTGATTCCACAATGGCTTTCTGGTGAGCTCATCAAGAGTGAAATCAGCCTACAAGGCTCCTGTATGTAAACTGAATCAGTGATTGATCATGAACCTACCAATACTACAATTTTGAATGAATTAGTTTGGGAGATACCTTCATAGATGCCCATAGCTTGAATAGCTGGAATAACCCATGAAGAGGCTTGTGTGAACAATCAATATTTGCACGAGCAAGATAGATCAAGGATAAGTTGTCACCTTCTGTGAACACAGACTTGTGGATGTAAAGCTATAGGAACAACATTTAACATTAGAAAAAACTGGACTACAAAATTACGAACAAATCAAATAAAAAAGGTGCATTATATCCTAAGACATTGCCTCACATTCACATAGAGTAAAATCTCCTTCACCAACATCAGCTTCATCAATTTATAATATCAGTACCAAAGAAAAGAAAGGAAGAGATCGGCTACCTTTGCGCAGCAGCAGCGGCATCATCCTTCCTGGAGGTGGCGAGCATGGCATTCTATAGGAGGCAGCGAAGACCGTGCACGACGACCTTGGACGTTGAACGTTGGCCCTGGATAGTGACGGCAACATGGAGAGGAGCCATTGAATATGACACTCATGAAGGGAAATGGGTGGGGTCATGGGGAGGAGAGAACAACTATGGTGACCTTGGTGGTGGCCGTCGACCAGGGCAAAGAGGTGCGAAACCTATCGATTATACAAAAAAAATTGGAAAGGTGGCACTTGAAAATAGTACAACAAACAAAATACTCTGAGGGAGCATGCCATGTTGGTTTATGCCATTAGTGCAGATGTCAAGAATTTGAAAGACATATCAAGACATGAGCAATTTTAAATAACAACCATAAGTGCACATTACGTCCCAAAGTACAATGACTAGACAACCATAGAAGGAAATGTAAGTGATGAAACATGTCAGATGACCAGGGAAATAAAAAGGGAAGGCCAAATCTCTCCAATACAATTAATTAAATCTCATTCATGTCCTTGCAGTGGCACATGGCTTGCTACTCGGCCTTGGCTCCAAATATACTGTACCCTTCAGAAATTTCCTATAAAACAATATTTCATGGAACTAAGAATGGAAGCGTACCTTCAAATACTTGCTAGCTAAATTATTGGATCGAACAATCAAACTTGACATGTTTGTTTAGATTACAATCTCCATAGAATTCAGTTCAGAACAATGAGTTCCGCCAAAGAGTGGCATCCAGGTTGAACAACATGTTACAATTCTCTATAGATCTAACAGGAACAGGAAAATTGCAATGCTTGTGAAATTGTTTGCTAAGAAGACAAAGATTACAGTCTCCATAGAATTCAGTTCAGAACAATGATTTCCTTCAAAGAATGGCACCCAGGTTGAACAACATGTTACAATTCTCTATAGATCTAATAGGAACAGGAAAATTGCAATTCTTGTGAAATTGTTTGCTAAGAAGAGAGATTGATCATTACTATCCTACTGATAAAATAAATTGATCCTATGCATTCCCTTCTTCTCATACAATATTATAATCAGTTAAATCCTAGCCAAATGCAATGCCCACTCTAACTCAAAAAGTGAAATAAATGAACTAATCAAAAGGTTCTCTTTGTTATCCACTATCTTCTATTGTTGCTCGTCTGAGTTACAAAGAGTATCTCTAAATGAATGAAGCTACTTCCGGTCAGATATCTTCTAGGCAAGCTGATCAACATTGTACTCGATGACACCTCCCTCCTCTTAAGAATGAAGCTTCTCCTGTACTTTACTTCCCATGTCCTTTAGAGGAAGAATAGTTGGAGGAAGAAGATGTGAGTTGAACCGTTCTTTTTCTATCCAACGGCTTAAATTGATCCTGCCAAATCGACTGACCCAGTTTAAGTTTTCATGCGACTTGCAGTTAGCCAGTCACTTTGTTTTCTGTTTGGATGGGAGGGTAGTAGAAGCATGTAACCATGTGAATTAGAAGGGCACTAGTGGAATTCACATTATCCAGTCAAAGTAGAGTATCTGACAAAAAACTAGCACGTTTGGGGTATGAGTCCCAAAGAGCTACCACATTTTTTGAAGTGGACGGAAACTTTCATTTTTTTATTTTGTGGCTAAAAACTATCACTTTCAGTCGATGACCATTTTAGACAGTTTAAATGTGTTTATAACGGGCATGGCCCGTCTGTCAGGGCTGATGTGGTGGGAAAGTCAACTACATTTATTCTGACCACTAAGTTGATCGTTATGACAGGTGAGGCCCACATCAACCTTCTTCTTCCTCCTCCCCCTCTCTCTTCTTGGCATTTCAACAAACACTTTTAGTTGGCGGGGGCCGCCGGTCGGGGGAGGGCGAGGCTGGCGCGGGAGCACCACCGGCTGTGGGCGGCGGCCCGGCCGGTGGTAGCAATCGACGGGGGGAAGGAGATCGCGATTTGTTTTCCAAGAGGAAGAACGGTTGGAGGAAGAAGAAGTGAGCTAAACCTGCCAAATCGGCTGACCTGCTTTAGGTGTTCGGGTGACTTGCAGTTAGCCAGTCCCTTTGTTTTCTGTTTCGATAGGAGGGCAGTAGAAGCATGTAACCATGTGAATTGGAAGAGCACTAGTGGAATTCACATTATCTAGTCAAAGTAAGATTCACACAAATTCCTAAAATCTTAATCCTCCCCTTTATGTTTTCCTTCATACAAATGATCAACGAATATATATCTTACAATTATGAGAGGGGCTATAATTGCATATTAAAAAATCTGAACTATACAAGGTATATTTACACACTGTAGAAAACAGAATTCATGTGAATGCATGCAGTATACCTAAAATTGCTTTCCCCTGATTTATAGCAGTAAAGAACCAGAACCACAATGAAATCAAAGATGTGAAACAGGCACTTTGCAAAGACAAAGCAGAGAGCAATATCCGCAGAATTTCCGCGTCGAACAGACTTGATTTACTAGATTATAGATGGTTTCAGTGCAGTATTTCAATGCAGGTGATTCACACTGGATGAATGCTAGTGAGCCAAAGCAAAAGTAAGAACATATCACAATGATCTGGTCTCCACCAAAACTTAAAAGGCTGCCTCCATACATACATATAAACTTCAAAATAAAGGATAGGTTTATCTGTTTATGCAATAATATCATAGCATAGCAGCATTTTTTTTTGAACCGGGCATAACCCTTTTCCATTACTTATCATAACGGAAATACACATAGTTCAGTATCACCATACTCCGAGACTAACTGGCTTAAGGAGACTAGAAAGGGGAAAGCGAGTTCAAAGCAACACTGGGAAACCCACCGCAAGCACTCGTCATCAAGCAGCCCACTGTGGGACAAAAACCCAGTGACACCACAAACCAAGCTAAAACCTAGAGACTAAACAGTTCGACACGCATAAAATGAAGCCAACAGCAGCTCACGACCCAAAAGGCTCACAAGCGAGCAGGTAATACACTCGCGCAGGAGCAGAGACCAGCAGAATATAACATGACTATGCAGGGAGGATAGCAAACGTCCACATCAATGTTGAAGAACATCATTCCATCGCTGCCTCAGCTGGAGCCGCACAGATTCTCATCATCATCGAAGCATTCGTCCTGAGCATCTTGGCTCCACGCTCCATGGCTTCATGGTCAGCACCAGTCATCAAACCTGCCCAGTAAGTCAAAAAACCACAAGCAGAGTATACCACGTTAAACGGAGTCTTAAGTTGCTTCTGTTCGAAGGTGGCCTGGTTGCGACAGTTCCAGATCGCCCAGCACACAGCTGCCAGTCCAAAGGTATAGAATCTGGCCCCATCTTGTAGGAAAACATAGCACCAGGAGAAGAATTGCCATATGTTGTTCGGGCAGAGATCCATGCCTAGCACACACCCAACCGTCCTCCAAACCACCCGAGCAATGGGGCAAGTGAAAAAAAGATGTTGTGATGTTTCAATGTCTCTGCAAAACGAGCACCTGGGATTACCATCCCAGTTCTGTCTCTTCATGACTTCTCTCGTCAGAATAGCATCTTGGAATAACTACCATAAAAAATTGTATTTTAAGAGGGAGCCTAGCTTTCCAAACCCACCTATAATCACACCCTGCCAGGTGTCTTTCCAAATAGGTATAAACCAATTTGGTCGAGAATCATTTCTTTTTATCTAAAGCCCAAACAATCTGGTCAGATTCAGCAGATAAGGGCTAGGAATTCACCATCTTAATGAGATCATTCCACTGATCTATAAGGGGAGGGTGCGGGTGTCTCCTAAAGAGATCACCGCCTTCGAATCTTCGGAAATCAGCAACTGTGATTTCCTGGTGATTACAGATACTGAACAAAGTTGGGAATTGGGTTCGCAAAGGAGCCCCACCCCTGATTGTGTCACACCACACTCTAGCTATATTGCCAGAATTCAGAGTCACCTCTCTTCCTGCCAAATATACATCCTTCACCTTCATAATGGCTTTCCAGATGGGGGAATCCCCAAACTTACTTTTCACCGAAGTCACCATATCATTTCTAAGGTATTTAGCATGGATCACATCTTGCTAAAGGCCTTGTTGAGTTTCAAGTTTCCACCACCACTTGGTGAGTAGGCTAATATTTTGTCTATGGAGATCTTTCACCCCTAAGCCTCCTTTATTCTTAGATCTATAGATCCTAGACCACTTCACCAAGTGATATCTTCTACGACCATTGTTCTCTTGCCAAAAGAACTTTTTTCGATGCTTATCCAATTTCTCAATGACCTTCTTAGGAAGCATGAACATAGACATATAGTAATAAATGATACTTGTAAGGGAGGAACTAAGGAGGGTCAGTCTCCCCCCCTCCCACCCCCCCCCCCGAAGATGCCGCATTACCAATCCAGGATTCACAACATCTAAGGAATTTGTCATCAACAAAGCTCCAGTCGAGAGCACGTAGGGTGGAATAGCTCACCGGCACTCCTAGGTATTTCATAGGGAAGTGCCCAATCTGGCAATTGAAAATATCATAATAGAATGTTAGCAGGTCGTCACCCCCCCCCCCCTACACACAGGATTTCACTCTTCAGGAAGTTTATTTTAAGTCCTGACATGAGTTCAAAGATATAGAGTAGGAGTTTCAGGTTGACTGCAGCTTCCCTATCGTGCTCAGAGCAAATGACAGTGTGGTCAGCATATTGAAGAATGGCTACACCACCATCAATCAGGTCCGGAGCAAGGCCTGTCAACATTCCTTCCTTTTGAGCATTAAGGATCATTTTAGACAAGGCTTCCATAGCCATGTTGAATAAAAAAGGTGAATACGGGTCCCCTTGCCGCACCCCTTTGTAACTTTGGAAATAAGGCCTTGTTTCATTATTCAATTTGATACTAATTGTCCCATTATTCAGGATTTTTTGGACCCAGCCACACCACATAGGTCCAAACCCCCTGTTCTTGTGACATTCGAGGAGGAAATCCCAATTGATTTTATTGTAAGCTTTTTCGAAATCTAGTTTCAGCACCACACCAACTCTCTTTTTGTGGTGAGTGTGATGAAGCACTTCATGGAGGGTCAGAATACCATCCATAATGTTCCTATGTTTAATAAAGGCATTTTGGTGTTTGCTGATAAGTTTACCAGCAAATACAGCCACTCTGTTGTCCAAAACTTTAGTGAGTAGTTTGTATGGACATCGGAGGAGGCAAATGGGTCTGTATTGCTGAATCTTTTTAGCCCCACTCATTTTTGGGATAAGAGTGATCACTCCATAGTTAAGATGGGCAACATCCAAAGTGTTGTTGTGGAATGCATCAAATAAACGCATAATATCATTTTTAACAAAATCCCAACAATGTTTATAGAACTCAGCTGGAATGTTATCCGGCCCGGGAGCTCTATTACTATCCATGTCAAATAAGGCTTTTTTCACCTCTTCTTCCATGAATTTACCAGTAAGAAGAATGTTATCATCCTCATTAAGTTTTTCACTCTCAGACCACATATTAGGGGACAGGTGAAAAAGGTTTCCTCTAGCAGGGCCAAACAGTTCTTTATAGTAAGTTGTGGCATGAGCTAAGAGGTTGGTGGTCCCCTCAATCACCACATCCCCACCAGTAAAGGATTGGATGGTGTTCTTATGTTTTGTCCTATTAGCCACTCGATGATAAAAGGCAGTATTAAGATCACCTTTTAAAAGCCATCATTCATTAGATTGTCGTAACCAGAACAGCTCCTCATTAACAAGGATATCATTGAGCTCTATTTGCAAGGATACCTTCCTCTCATACGTGTCGGGATCAAGAGGCCCCTCTTCTTCCATTTGTTCAATCTTTTCCAACTCCATTTTAATGCATTTTTTTTCTAGCATGACCAAAGGCATTGGAACCCCACCCTTTGAAATGTTTTTTGAAGAGCTTCAATTTGATGTTAAGAATATCAATGGGGTCTTTCGCCCGGACTGGTTGCTCCCAAATCCGTTTAGCAATGGTGTAGAAGTTTTCATCCTTAAGCCAGCTGAGCTCAAACCTGAACTCGCGCTGATGAAAGGTGTCAGGCTTCTTCGTCCCCGAGGATAACAGGAGTGGATTATGGTCAGATACATCTCTGACTAGTTTACGGACTGTAACCAAAGGGAACAAGTCCTCCCATTCGAAGCTCATTAGGACTCTATCAAGTTTCTCTAATGTAGGGTGATTTTGATTGTTCGTCCAAGTATATTTGCCCCCTCCCATATGTATCTCTCGAAGGCTTAAGGAGTTAATGATAGAGTTGAACTTATCCACATAAGGGGATCGGTTCATGGCCTTGTTTTTATCACAGTTTTCTCGCAGGATATTAAAATCACCATCAACTACATAGGGGACTTGAAGGTGAGAGCACCTCGAGGCTAGCTCCGCGAGGAATTCATCTTTATTGTCATCATGAGCTGCCCCATAAACCATTATGAGTGCCCAAACACATTTGAGGTTAATATCATAAAGATTGGCCTGCAAGCTAAACTTGCGAGGAATCCAGGAAACAACTTCAAAGGTTTCTTTTTTTATACCACACAGGATGTCACCTGCCTTGCCAATAGAAGGCACCCAGTTCCATTTAATATGCCCATAGGGTCTATTTTCCTTAGACTCTTAGGGGGGAAGTTTTTTTTCATAGTCTCTTGAAGGCAAATAAAGTCTAGGGAATGATCTTTAATAATGTCAGAGAAGCAGGTGGGCATTCCTTTCTTCCCTGCCCCTCTGCAATTCCAAAAGAGGCCATTCATTTAATAACAGTAGGTTTCCTCCCCTGTTTGGTATTCCTACTAGGGGCAGAGTAGGGTTACCAATGTTATTTCCAGGGAGTTTTTTATTTTTTTGACTTCTAGTCACATGTCTGGATATAACAACATTCACCTTCCTATCCTTTTTCTTTCTAGACCGGACTATAGTAAAGGTTTCCTCATCTATATCATTTTCCTCACTCCATCTCATATCAAGAGGAGTCTGATCCCCCTGACCATTAGTCAACAACAAAATACTATTCCCTTGATCGTTATTCTCCTTTTTATCATCTAAGGAATCCTTATTTCTAGCTTTTTCAAGTTCTCTTAGAATATCAATACTAGCAAAATCAGAGTCGGGTATGTCTACACCCATCTTAACAGCTTTAAGTATGAGAACAGGATCAGATAAGGTATCAAAGGAATTGATGTTTTTGGAATTACCTTCCATATCTCTCTTCTTAGCCGCGGCCGTAGCCTTGTCATCCACACGCTCCAGTTTACTCTGCACATTCCTCAAACTGAAGCGAAGATTCTCCTCAGTGACCAAAGGGGGAGTAGGGATCACCTCAACATTTAACTCCGGGAACTCCACCCTGTATTCACTGATCACTTTCAGAGCAGAGTCATGCTGCCCAACCACTTCCACGACCTGAGGAAAGGTTTTAACCACATCAGAGTAGGTTTTCATCCTATCTTTACTAGCAGAGCTCTGCACCACAGAGTTTTGCTGAAGAGGTGTACTTACTTTTTCTTTCTCCTCATATTCCTGATCACATGTCATGGTGTCAATGAGCAGGGTAGTATGGAGAGAATCGTCAGATTCCATACTCTCCTGCGACTCCCGAATCGGATCACGCACTTCTCCCTGGGAAATGGGAAGAGATTTCTCCCCAAGCCCAGTCGAAGAGCTGCCCACATTAGCTCCAGGAGTCATATACTGCATATTTTTTTTTAGGGTTTCCTCCACCTGAGCGAGGAGAAACATTCACAGCCTCTTTTTCACGGTTTGGATCCCTCACCAGCACCTGCTCCACCTCATAGTAAAAATCATAAAAGTGCCCGCCTAGGACTACCTCAGCCACCCCAGGAATAGCATTAACATTCCTGCACCCCAGTCTCACAAGAACAGATGCAGGGCGGTGCAGGGTTGCTGCATCTATCTCAAGGGGAACTCCCACCAACGAGGTAACATACGCAAGATTCCTTTCACTTCTCTTGTCCAAAGGTACATTACTCACTTTGACCCAAGCCATTTCCATCACCCCCTTCGCGCCCACTGCTGAAGACCAAGGAGTAGCATGGGTAACATCACCACTTTTTTTCAAAATAACTGTACCAACATAGCAAATTTGAGCAGAGCAGCATATGCTTTGCTTTCTAAATAAATAAACAAACAAAGCATCGCAACAAAAAAAAACTGAAGCAATTTATAGGCACTTTTTTCATCCTAGTTTCGCATGTGACTTCTAGCCATTTCAGTTATCAAAGGCTGCATGATTCAAGCGCAGCCGACCCTATCTCCATCTCCCAGTTCCTGTCCACTCACAACAGGCATTAACCACATGAGCCGTCGCAGGATGTTAAACTGCAGCAGCGCATACGAAAAGCAATGGGATTGACGCACATTCAGGGTGTGTGCGCACTGTCTACTCCCAGAGCATACAGGGAATCACCATCACCGAGGAGAACAAACTATGTTTTGCATCAAAGCTAAGACAAGAAAAAGCACATCTGAAGCTTTGTTTTGTTTTGAATGTTGTAAAACTGAACCTGATCACAGGCTTGTTTCGAGTAATGGGGAAGGGGTTATTCTAAAGAAGAGTTCAAAATCTGTTAGCCCTGCAACACAAAGCTGTGGTCATCTAGGATTAAACCGGAGTTTGATCTGACAATGGTCGCTGCGTCCGACTGTCGGATAACTAAGATGGACAAAAAAAAAGAACAAAAAGGAAATTTGCACGACAGAGTGTAAACAAACGAGGCCGCTGCTAGGCGTCAACCGACTGATTTCTCCTGGAAATCAGTCGGGTTGGTAGCCGTCTGATCCGCCAAGATCTGGATGCACGTAGCCATCTGATTCAGTCAACGCAGAAACAGAAATACACTGCTTCGTTCTCCTCGCATCGCCACAGCGCACAGATGTGCAAAGACCATCGCCGGCCGACTCACTCTGCAGCAGCAGCACCCGATACTTGCTCCCCGATGAAGATTGCCGCGCCGCCCGACTCGGCCCGTAGCAGCAGCACCTGAGCGATGCTTGCTGGCTGCTTCAAAAGGACACGGGCGGATCGCAGCACCATCAAAAAGTTGCATCGTAGCACGCCGGGTACCTCGCCGTCGGCCAGTTGCAGCACCGGAGCCTTTTTGAATCAGGCAGCAAACCTGTGTGTTGCATTGCCACGTCGAGCACCTCGCCGGGAGAGCGCCAGCGGCGGCCACCATTGCAGCATCGGTGGGGCCCGGTGACACAGCGTGCGCCGGCGACAGCGGATGCTGCGACGCAGCGTGCGGCGGCGACAGCGGTTGCTGCTATGCAGCGCGCGGCGTCGGCGGCGAATGCTGCGACACAGCACACGGCGGTGACAGTACGTGATGGGTGAGTGGTGACGGAGGATGTTGCGTCCTTCGATGGAGCGCATGGCGGCAAGGCGGATGCTGTGACGCAGCACGCGACGGTGACAACGGTTGCTGCTATGCAGAGCACGACGCGACGGCTGACTCTGCGATGAAGCACACGGCGGCGACGGCGGACGCTGCCATGAAGCGTACTGCGGCCACGGCGACGCTGCGATGAAGCGCACGGCGGCGCGGGCGCATGTTTGCGATGCAGCTCTTGCTATGCAACGCCAGTGCCGGGATGGGAAGCTGGCAGGCCCTGCTCCGTCCCTTCGTCGCGTCGGTGGCCGGTGGTGTCCGGCGGTAGGTCGCTGCTGCTTCGTTGGTCAGGAGAATGGGATACGGGAGAGAGCGCGAGGAAAAGATTTTGTGGCTATTGGAGAAGGTAGGTGGATTCCAGACGACACGTGGCAGAAGAGAGAGGCGGCTTACGGATCGCTCTTATCAGTCGGGCAAAAACAAGTGATTTCCAAACTGTAAACACACTGTTGCCAGTGAAAACTTAAACCAGATACATTCGCTCCTCCAACGATCAAGTGCGTGAGCTAGGTGAACTAGACTCAATCAATGTATATATACGGTGGAAGTTCGCCATCTTATTATTCTTCAGAGGTAGCCGCCGCTAGCGCACCGGACTTAGTGCTGTCCAGGCAGCTTGTCCTTGATCTTGTCCATGAGGCTCTTCTTCTCGCCGGTGCCGTCGGTGCCGTGAGTCCCAGTGCCGGTCGTGCCGGTGTGTCCCTGCTGCCCGTAGGTGCCGCCGGTGGCCGTGGTGCCATGCGTCTCCGTGCCGGTCACTCCAGCATGTCCATGCTGCCCGTAGGTGTCAGTGGTCTGCTGGTGGTCACTGTGGCCACCGGGGAGCTTCTCCTTGATGTTTTCCATGACGCCCTTCTTCTCGCCGGTGCCGTGCGTCCCCGTGCTGGTCACTCCGGTGTGTCCGTGCTGCCCGTAGGTGTCGCCGGTGGCCGGCGTGTCATGCGTCCCCGTGCTGATGTGTGCCTGCTGCCCGTAGGTGCCACCGGTCTGTTGGTGGTCACCGTGGCCACCGGGGAGCTTGTCCTTGATGTTCTCCATGACGCCTTTCTTCTCGCCGGTGCCGTGGGTTCCCGTGCCGGTCACTCCGGTGTGTTCATGCTGCCCGTAGGCGCCTCCGGTGGCTGGGGTGCCATGCGTCCCCGTGCCGACATGACCCTGCTGTCCGTAGGTGCCAGTGGTTTGTTGGTGGTCAGCATGGCCACCGGGGAGCTTCTCCTTGATGTTCTCCATGACACCCTTCTTCTCGCCTGTGCCGTGTGTCCCCGTGCCGGTCATCCCGGTATGTCCCTGCTGCTCATAGTCATAGGTGCCACCGCCGGCTGGGGTGCCATGTGTCGCCGTGCCGGTGTGTCCCTGCTGTGCGTAGGTACCACCGGTCTGCTGGTGGTCCCCATGGCCACCAGGAAGCTTGTCCTTGATGTTCTCCATGACGCCCTTCTTCTCGCCGGTGTCGGCGTCGTGCGTCCCCGTGCCGGTCACTCCGGTGTGTCCCTGCTCACCATAGGTGCCACCGGTCGCCGGGGTGCCATGCGTCGCCGTGCCGGTATGTCCCTGCTGCCCATAGGCGCCAGCAGTCTGCTGGTGGTCACCGTGGCCACCGGGGAGCTTGTCCTTGATGTTCTCCATGGCGTCGGCGCCATGCAACCCCGTGCCAGTGGTTCCGGTGTGACCCTCCTGCCCGTAGGCACCACCAGTGGCCGGGGCGCCGTGCGTCGCCGTGCCGGCATGCCCGTGGGTGCCAGCGGTCTGCTTGTGGTCACCGTGGCCGCCGGGGAGCTTCTCCTTGATCTTCTCCATGATGCCCTTCTTCTCGCCGGCGCCGTGTGCCTGGTGCTCCATCTTGCGCTGAGCTTCTCACCCGGGAAATCTACAAGTGCTGCTGTGTACTTCCCTTGGTAGTGTGAAGCAGGTAGTTGTGTAAAGCATATGCAGCGCGAGGCAGTATTTATAGGCCGTCCGAGGGGATAGACGAAGCACGACGTGCGCGCTCGTGAGTGGACGGGCAGGTGGCTGCCGACTAGCCCATAAAGCGGGGTGGCCAGATGGACGAATCGCCGCGGCTGGGCGCTACGTGTGGTCGCGTCAGTCGGTCGGCAGGTGGCTGCCGACTAGGGGAGCCGGGCCTCCGAAGGCAGCGGGCGCGTCCCGGTCGCCACGTCCCACCTCATTCGTCCTCGGCCGGGAAGAAGATGATTCCCCGAAAACATCTGACCTTTCTTTTTCTCTTGCAAAAATTGTATTGTTTGCTTAAGAGGATGGAAGATCCAAAGTGTCGGCACGAAACGACAATGAGACTAGGAGAGTAAGTAGACGAAGCATACGATTTTTATACGGCAGGATTTTTAGAATAACTTAGATACTAGGGATTTTTCTATGCTGCCTATTTCACTCATAGGACTGAAATGCTTGGTGATTTTCCTCAGAATTCATTTGCACTTTATTTTGGAGAAAAACGCGCACCCACTAAAATCTCTGTGTAGAAAAATGCGCATCCACTAAAATCTCTGTGTAATTTTCCTTAGAATTCATTTGCACTTTATGTTTTCCTTCATACAAATGATCAACGATTATATATCTTACAATTATGAGAGGAGCTATGGTTCCGTTTCTTTTTGCACATTAAAAAAATCTGGACTATGCAAAATGCAAGGTATATTTATACACAGAAGAAAACAGAATTCATGTGAATACATGCAGTATACCAAAAAATGTTTCCCCCTGATTTAGCAGTAAAGAACCACAACCACAACGAGATCAAAACTGCGAAGCAGGGAATTTGCGAACACAAAAGAAGAGAGCAACGTCCTCAGAATTTCTGCATCAAACAAACTTGATTTGCTAGACTATAGATAGTTTCAGTGCGGTATTAAAATGCAGGTTGGGGATTCACACTAGATGAATGCTAGTGAGCCAAAGCAGAAGTAAGAACAGATGACCCAAAAGGAGGGGGGAAAATCGATCTCAATTATCTGGTCTCCACTGAAATCTGTCCTAGAACGCTGCTGCAGAGCGCTTCTTCTGTTTGGAACGTTGTAAAAACTGAACCTGATGACAGGCTTCTTTTGAGTGATGGAGCCGAGGAGCTCAGCTCACTCCTGTCATTCTAAAAATATGAGTTAGAAATGTGTTATACCACAAGAAGTCCTGCAACACGAAGCTGCCATTTCTTTTACCGGGACATGCTTGGACACACGTAGTTCTGGCAAGCTCATGAATTTCTTTCTGTCTACAACTTGGACACACGTAATTTGAGATGATGGTGCAGGTTTTCCGGAAGGCGCTGAGAAAAGACGCGGAGGTGCTGCGAGCTGAAGCACTGCTGATTGAGGTTGTGCTGCGATTCGTAGTTGACCACAGGTTGGTCTTTAGAAGGGTTTTTTTTTTTTTTGGCTCTGCTTACTTATCAGCAGTGTGCCTCGATCTGACAATGGTCGCTGCGTCGGTCTCTCGGGCCCAAAAATCATTAGAGAGTGCTGCACAGGAACCTGTAACTTGTAACAGTACGGTTCAGAATGATGGGTGCCTAGCGATACTTTAGGTTCTTACTAATGCCGTTTTACCTTGGTTCTACTTATGCCGTTTTACCTTTGTTCTTACTACCTACATAACTAAATATAAGACGTTCTTGCAGTTCAATTTAAACTGCAAAAACATCTTGTATTATGTGTACTCCTGCGCTCAGACTTCTCGAAATACCTTCAGTTAATCGTTTTTATTCTCGAGGGATTCAGTAAATAATTTTCTTATGCTGAGCACTTGCAAGTTCGTCTCGCTCTTGTAATGCCACCTGGTGACATGTCAGAGTATGGCACTACTGATCTATGCCACCGATGAATTGCGGAACGGTACGAAATTGAATACCAAGAACAAGGGAACAAACATTCAGATGCTTCTTTTCAACACACTTCCATTGTACACGCGTGAAAATGATGTTTGCATTACACACACAGAACACTACTCACTACACTATTGTCCGACCATTCAGAATGAGGCCATATGTTTTATCAACAAGCAAACACGCAAGTCTAAAACCGCAAGCAAATAAGTACATGACTCTAGATTGAAAAGAAGGTCGCAAGAACCAGAAAAAACTAGAGTGACCAATCTGCACAGAGGCCCGTAACTTCTAACACTACGGTTCAGAATCAACGCCTGTTTGCGATGCTGAAGGAGCTGACTTTCATCGGGGTGGCGACAACCAGGGGTGCTTCAGGGGAGTCGGAGCCGGCGAAGTTCTCGTGCATGAACCGGCTGTCGACGATGGACTCTTCCTTGAGGACGACCTTGTAGCAGTAGCAGCTCTTGAGGCCCTCCTGGTCGCGGTAGCAGTGATGGTTGCTGTCCTTCACTTTTTGGAAGTTCCATATGAGGCTGAATTTGCCGACTGTCGCGACTAGATGCTTTTCTTGCTTCCCGTTCTCCGTTACCTGGGGGGCAAAATCACAGAGGAACACGGATCAGGGGATATGCTTTTCAATAATTAAGAATTAAGGAAGCTGTAAGAAGCCATTTGCATGCAAATGAACATAACAGAGATATAACATCTGAAACGAGCAATGGTATGAGAAACAGACTATTGCATCCAAGTGTCGTTTAGGAAGAACAATAATTCGTATACTGCAGAAATTGTTATTTCCCAAACACTATACCCTGTTTCCAATTGAAGAAACATGTTTATAATCCATGAAGACATGGAACCACAGAAAGTACGGAGAAATTTTATACTTCCATTGGCCAAAGTCTTATATCTAGTGGCGTTGAAGTCACAAGTTAGTTTCATGTAAAAACAGAGAGGAGATTTCAGAAAGGGTCCAATTGGTGTTGGTTCTGAATTGACATTTGTACTATGAACTGAACTTGTTCTACTCATTAGTACCAAAAGTAATGCAGTCTAAACTGAGAGTATCACAAAACTGTCTGGCTACTGAATACCCTAGAAGTCATCACACTACCATGTCGAGATGGATATGCTAATAAGTACTCCCTCCGTAAAGAAATATAAGAGCGTTTAGATCACTAAATTAGTGATCTAAACGCTCTTATATTTGTTTACAGAGGAAGTACCTCATATTCATAGTTAATAATAGATGGCGTGCATGAATTTTCCTGTGAACTGGTATTTAATCAGTACAGATTTCCCATTAGAGCTATAACAAGTTAGTAAGTTAGCGAACTGCCATTATGGATAGCGAACATTTTGCATTAACTGATTACTAGCATAGTACCTTCACTGAATTCACATATAACCAGGACTACATAAGTCTAGATGAACAGCTAATCTTGCACATTCCATATAAAATTTGGTTAAGACTAAAAAGTGCATTTCCAAATAGCAGTAGGAACAGTCAATGTTATGTGCCTGAATAAGAATATGACGCTTACCCATGAAAATTGTCCACCATGGAATTTGTTGTCATTCCCAGCCAAGATTGAATCAAGTGGACTGAGCTTCAGCAACCTCGGCGCCGCGATCCTGTTTCCCATACGCCCACTGAACCCAGTCTTCTCTTTGCCATCCTTGTCCTTGAAGATGGTGCAGATCAAAACCAAGTATGTGTCTGTGGTGCCCAGAATCCACTTCCCATCGTAAGTAACATCCACATGCGTAATTGGTGATCCAAGCCCTGGGAACACCGTCTTGGCCATCCGCATCGAACTCTTGGAGTAGAGCCTGATCTTGCCATCGACGGAACCAACAACAATCGAGCCATCCCCGGTGCTTGCGAAGCACTGGAAGTTGGTGCCCCGTGAGAACTGATGGCCCTGTGACCAGTGCAGCACCGGCGAGTCGGAGGAGTTGCCGATCGTCTGCACCCTGCCCCTTGCGTCGCGCATGTCCCACCTGCACAGCCGGTTGTCGTCCAGCCCCAGGAAGGTTGAACCGGAGGGTTCGAGCTGCGCGCTCTTGCTGTCGTTGGCAATGTCTCGCATCGTGATGTCGGTGCCGTCCTTCTCGAACCGCCACTCGGTGACAACCTTGCCGGTCTCGATGTCGACATGGTGCACGCCGTTGGAATGGGGCGCGCTGGTGTCCCCGGGGCTCATCAGCAGCATGTTGGTCTCGCCGCGCATGAGGAGGGCCTTCTTGGGCGTCGAGTAGGTGCTGCTGGTGGTACCGCCACCGCGGCCGCCCGAGATCCTGACCGAGACGCCCTTGCCGTGCACGCCGTGGCGGAAGTTCTTGACCACCTGAATCCCGGCGCCGCCGACCAGGAAGCTGTTGTCGAGCGCGCCGAGCGCGAGGCTCTGGATGCTGCTGCCGTCCCCGGCCCCCTCCTCGAACTCCTCGAGCAGGTCCCTGGCAGGCGCGGCGGCGGCGGGGAGGTCGTCCTCCGCGTCGGCCCAGACGGCGTCGTCGGCCTCGGCGGGGCGCGCCCAGGCGGCGAAGTCGGCGCCGAAGACCTCCCGGCGGCCCTCGTCCGTGGCCTCGACCCCGTACGTGTTCTCGAAGAGGCACCGGTCGTACTGCTCCCGGAAGCGGCGGAAGGCGGCGTCGTTGGGGAACCGCAGCGCCCACACGGAGCCGGCCGCGGCGAAGTCCGCCCGGCGCTGCCCCGGGAGCGCCTTGAGCTGCAGCTCCTGCCCCACGGGCGCCGACACCCGCCGTCCCGGGCCCACCTCGAGGACCCACCTGGGCCGCGAGGCCGACGACGAGGAGCGACGGCCTCGGCGTTCGTCGTCCTCCTCAGCGGCGGCGGCGGCCTTGTCGACGAAGGCGTAGGTGGCGCGGCGCTCGGCGGGGACCCAGCGGGCGTCGGCGGAGGCGCCGCCTACGTGGAGGTAGAGGCGGGCGGCGTTGTCCGGCTGCTTGTACTTGAGGTCGAGGGCCCGGAGCTTGGCGTCGAGGAACTCGATGGAGGCCGGGGTGGTGGCCCGGAGCGGGTCGTCCTTCCGCGGCCCGGACGCGGACCCGGGGCTGTACTCCTCGTCGGCGTCCTCCTCCTCCTCCTCCTCCTCGCCGGAGGAGGAGGTGAGGTCGAGGTCCTCGCGGCTGTTGGCGGCGCCCATGGCCGGCGGGGTGGGGTGGTTGGTTGAGTGAGTCGAGCGAGGGGAATTCGACGGTGATCGGGAGGGTGGACGGATGGAGCGGGTGTGGGAGAGGAAAGCGATCAGGTCGGTCGGTGGGCCGCGGGGGAAGGGGATTATATAAGCGGATGCGATCGTGTGGCGTTAGACGTGGCGGAGGAGGGGAGGTCGGTGCGTGATGACTGCGTGGGACTGACGCGACGCGCTCCACGTACGTACACGGCCGGGGGCGGACGAGGTATGAATGATCTGCCTGTCCGACTGTCATCGGTTGCTTCGCCTGCGGGTGATGGGGCCGGATTTAGCCGTGGAGCGTGCCGACTAGCTGCATCTGCATACTCCAATCCAGTTTTTTCTTTACAAAAATTAATTAATCGGAATCGATAAGAATCTGACGTCTGTTTTTAGGATTTCGGATCGGACGTCCTTGTAGCCGTTGGATCCCGCGCACGCATCTTGGCGCGGGCGACTTGGCACGTCATCGCCAATTAAACTGACCGAGCAAACGAGGCGTCATCCACTTCAGTTTGCCTCTCCCTCACCTATCAAGCTAGTTTCCCCTCTTCCTCACTTTCTCTCTGCCACACTCAATCCCCAATAGATCAACCCCCCACCAAATACTCCGGCGAGCTGCGGCAGCGAGCCCACGGTTCCCGACTAGATCCTCGACGGGCGGCGGTTGGCAGCGGTGTCATTTGCGTGGCTGGTTGGTATCGGCGCAAGTAGATGCGGCGGCCCACGCTGTGCGGCGAGGCTAGCGGTTGGCGAGGGTTATGTGAGCGAGGCGGGTGCCAGAGCTCGGCTCATGGGCTGCTATTTCCCCTCTGTCACCACATCCAACATCAACTCCTTGTAGCGACTCAAGCGAAAGGTGGTTGTGATATGTGCTACTGGATTGGACTTAGATTTAGACTTAATCTTGTCGTGGGTAGACATTTAGTAGAACATGGCAAAAATTGTTGAAAATGCTGGACATAGTTATTTTGAGTACATGATACTGAGTGGAACATGGCAAATTTGTTTGAAATGTTAGACATGGCTAATTGAGTAGATCATGGCAACCTATTGAACATTAGTATATATTGAAAATGGCAAGCTGTTGAAACATTAGTAGAACGATGAAACTCATTTTACCTTTTTTTAGAGAATTATATGTGGGTGGTACTTTTTTAAGTAATCCAAATTTTTGCTAGCTTCAACTTGCTCGTCAACTTTGCTCTCTGCACCATGGCAAATTTAGTTCACTAATGGACCATGGAAAATTTGTTGCATTTTTTACCATGGCCATTTTGATTCTTAATCATGGCAATTTGTTTTGTTTCGTAGGCAAAACCATGTAGTTTTTGCCATGGTTATTCGTGTTGAGTAAAACAAAATGCCATACTATATGCAATAGATCTGCCGTGGATATAGAACATTTTTTGCCATGTAGTTCATTTGTAAAAATTTGGCATAAAAGGGAAATTGCCGTAAACTTAAAAAATCATCTTGCTATTTTTGATTATTATGTGTTGCCATTGCCATGACATTTTTTTCAAGTCTTTTGCCATGGGAAACTACTGCTGGATACTTTTTGCCATCATATCAAATGTATATGCCATGGCAAAATTGCTCTTTCTGGACCATGGAAAATTTAGTTCACACATCATCGCAAATTAGTTTAATGGATCATGACAAATTTATTGCATTTTCAACCATGGCAATTTCTTATTTTTGGATCATGGAAATTTTGTTTTTTTTCATAGGGAAAAACATGTACTTTTTGCCATGTATTTTTGTGCCGACTAAAAATATATCATAGTGTATGCAATAGATTTGCCATGTATATGAAATAAAATCTGCCCTGTAGATTTCATAAACTTTTTGCCATAACGATCAAATTTCTAATAGCTAACATGTTTTGTATATACAATAGCGCCATAGCGTTTTGTATAGGTTGACATGGTTACCATGGCGCAATAGGTTTTCACTTCATGGCAAACTTGCAATGTTTTTTGTATAGAATTTTTATATAGGTTGCCATGGTTAATGGCAATTTTTTATGTGAATGTTCATAACATGGCAAATTCTTATCTTTGCACATGGCAAATTCATAACACATTGATTTCCAAACCATGGCAAATTGTATAAATCTTCGGATCATAGTCATGGCAAATATATAGATTTTTCTCTTTGTCACATGGTATATTTAATACTTTAAAACATTATAGTTTTAATTTAGGTACCATGGCAATTTTACTATTTAGAGGGTAGTAATTTTATTAATTAGACCATGCCAATTTCAATTTTTGTAGCATGGCAATTTTACTCATTTTTAGATCATGGCAATTTCATTTAATTAGGCCATGTCATTTTCAATTTATGTAGCATGGCATCTTTAAGATCATTGGAACTTTATTACTTAGACTATGGCAAAATTACTAATTACATGATGTTAGTTTTATTATTGGTGGGATGGAAATTTTAATTCTTAATACCATGAAAATTTATTAATTACACCATTGTACTTTCATTATTTAAACAATGGCATTATTATTTAGTTAGACCATCGTAGTTTATAAATTTGTCATGTTCCCATGGAAAATTATATTTCTTTTATTAATGATACCAATGCTTTTTTTAGAGAACAACTTTCCCAATTTTGTCATGTTCCCTTGGCAAATTCAAAATTTGTCACCTTTTTTGTTCAATGCGCAATTGTTTTGAATTACAATCTCTTTCCCAAAGATAAAAAATCCTATTTCAAAAGTGAATCTTCCAGGCCATAAAATTTGTTCAAAGAATAAATTTTATACATTTGCAATCTTTTTTTAAGGAACACAAATTTTTTATCTTGAAAGTGAATCCGCTATGCCATAAAAAGCATAATGGAAAAAAATGGAGTTGCATTTTGCCAGCAAAATAATATTAAAAAAATACATTGCCATGGTATACAAATATTAGGGCCATTTTTCAAAAGATTTGCCATAGACCTTAGAGAAAAAAATCTTTGATTTTCTTGTTTTTTAGCCATGAAGAAATTTTTTTATGTAGCAATTTGGCATTTTCTTTTTTATGTATCATGGCAGTTGTGTGCTATATCCCCACTTTACGTTTCTTTTCCTTGTAAACTAACAGTACTATCATTCGTCATGGCAATTTATGTTGGGGAACGTAGTATTTCAAAAAAATTCCTACGATCACGCAAGATCTATCTAGGAGAAGCATAGCAACGAACGGGGAGAGTGTGTCTACGTACCCTCGTAGACCGAAAGCGGAAGCGTTTAGTAACGCGGTTGATGTAGTCGAACGTCTTCGCGATCCAACCGATCAAGTACCAAACGCACGGCACCTCCGCGATCTGCACACGTTCAGCTCGGTGACGTCCCTCGTACTCTTGATCCAGCTGAGGGCGAGGGAGAGTTTCGTCAGCACAACGGCGTGGTGACGGTGATGATGAAGTGATTCCGGCAGGGCTTCGCCTAAGCTCTCCGAAAATATGACCGAGGTGGAAATCTGTGGAGCGGGGCACCGCACACGGCTAAGACAAATCTTGGTGTCTCTTTGGGGTGCCCCCCGCCCCCGTATATAAAGGAGGGAGGGAGGAGGTGGCCGGCCTAAGGGGGTGGCTCACCAAGGGGGAGGGAGTCCTACTAGGACTCCAAGTCCTAGTAGGGTTCCACCAAGAGGAGAGGGGAAAAGTGGGGGGGTTGCGCCCCCAACCCCTTGTCCAATTCGGACTAGGCTTGGAGGGGGGGGGCGCCACCTCCTGGCTGCTGCCTCCTATTTCCCGTATGGCCCAATAAGGCCCATTACTTCTCCCGGTGAATTCCCGTAACTCCCCGGTACTCCGAAAAATACCCGAATCACTCGGAACCTTTCCGATGTCCGAATATCCTTCCAATATATGAATCTTTATCTCTCGACCATTTCGAGACTCCTCGTCATGTCCCCGATCTCATCCGGGACTCCGAACAAACTTTGGTCATCAAATCACATAACTCATAATATAAATCGTCATCGAACGTTAAGCGTGCGGACCCTACGGGTTCGAGAACTATGTAGACATGACCGAGACACATCTCCGGTCAATAACCAATAGCGGAACCTGGATGCTCTTATTGGCTCCTACATATTCTACGCAGATCTTTATCGGTCAAACCGCATAACAACATACGTTGTTCCCTTTGTCATCGGTATGTTACTTGCCCGAGATTCGATCGTCGGTATCATCATACCTAGTTCAATCTCGTTACTGGCAAGTCTCTTTACTCGTTCCGTAATGCATCATCCCGTAACTAACTCATTAG
Organism: Thinopyrum elongatum; assembly: GCA_011799875.1. Lineage (NCBI taxonomy): Eukaryota > Viridiplantae > Streptophyta > Magnoliopsida > Poales > Poaceae > Thinopyrum > Thinopyrum elongatum. The sequence continues at coordinate 507,187,378 of CM022302.1, read as the reverse complement.
TCACATTGCTTGCAAGGCTTCATATGATGTGCATTACCGAGAGGGCCCAGAGATACCTCTCCGACAATCGGAGTGACAAATCCTAATCTCGATCTATGCCAACTCAACAAACACCATCGGAGACACCTGTAGAGCATCTTTATAATCACCCAGTTACGTTGTGACGTTTGATAGCACACTAAGTGTTCCTCCGGTATTTGGGAGTTGCATAATCTCATAGTCAGAGGAATATGTATAAGTCATGAAGAAAGCAACAGCAATAAACTTAACGATCATATTGCTATGCTAACGGATGGGTCTCGTCCATCACATCATTCTCCTAATGATGTGATCCCATTCATCAAATGACAACACATGTCTATGGTTAGGAAACTTAACCATCTTTGATTAACGAGCTAGTCAAGTAGAGGCATACTAGGGACACTTTGTTTTGTCTATGTATTCACACATGTATCAAGTTTCCGGTTAATACAATTCTAGCATGAATAATAAACATTTATCATGATATAAGGAAATATAAATAACAACTTTTTTATTGCCTCTAGGGCATATTTCCTTCAGTCTCCCACTTGCACTAGAGTCAATAATCTAGTTCACATCGCCATGTGATTTAACACCAATAGTTCACATCACCATGTGATTAACACCCATAGTTCACATCGCCATGTGACCAACATCCAAAGTGTTTACTAGAGTCAATAATCTAGTTCACATCGCCATGTGATTTAACACCAAAGGGTACTAAGGTGTGATCATGTTTTGCTTGTGAGAGAAGTTTAGTCAATGGGTCTGCCACATTCAGATCCGTACGTATTTTGCAAATTTCTATGTCTACAATGCTCTGCATGGAGCTACTCTAGCTAATTGCTCCCACTTTCAATATGTATCCAGATTGAGACTCAGAGTCATCCAGATCGGTGTTAAAGTTTGCATCGACGTAACTCTTTACGATGAACTCTTTATCACCTCCATAATCGAGAAATATTTCCTTAGTCCTCTTAGGTAACTAAGGATAACTTTGACCGCTATCCAGTGATCCACTCCTGGATCACTATCGTACCTCCTTGCTAAACTCATAGCAAGGCACACAACTGGTCTGGTACATAGCATGGCATACTTTATAGAACCTATGACTGAGGCATAGGGAATGACTTTCATTCTCTTTCTATCTTCTGCCGTGGTCGGGTTTTGAGTCTTACTCAAATTTACACCTTGTAACACAGGCAAGAACTCCTTCTTTGACTGATCCATTTTGAACTTCTTCAAAAACTTGTCAAGGTATGTGCTTTGTGAAAGTCCTATTAAGCGTCTCGATCTATCCCTATAGATCTTGATGCTCAATACTTAAGCAGCTTCACCGAGGCCTTTTTATTGAAAAATTCTTATTCAAGTATCCTTTTATGATATCCAGAAATTCTATATCATTTCCAATCAACAATATGTCATCCACATATAATATCAGAAATGCTACAAAGCTCCCACTCACTTTCTTGTAAATACAGGCTTCACCGTAAGTCTGTATAAAACCATATGCTTTGATCACTTCATCAAAGCGTATATTCCAACTCCGAGATGCTTGCACCAGTCCATAGATGGATCGCTGGAGCTTGCACATTTTGTTAGCACCTTTAGGATTGACAAAACCTTCTGGTTGCATCATATACAACTTCTTTAAAAATTCCATTAAGGAATGTAGTTTTGACATCCATTTGCCAGATTGCATAAAATGCGGCAATTGCTAACATGATTCGGACAGACTTTAAGCATCGATACGAGTGAGAAAATCTCATCGTAGTCAACACCTTGAACTTGTCGAAAAACTTTTGCGACAATTCGAGCTTTGTAGATAGTAACACTACCATCAGCGTCTATCTTCCTCTTGAAGATCCATTTATTCTCAATGGCTTGCCGATCATCGGGCAAGTCAACGAAAGTCCACACTTTGTTCTCATACATGGATCCCATCTCAGATTTCATAGCCTCAAGCCATTTCGCGGAATCTGGGCTCATCATCGCTTCCTCATAGTTCGTAGGTTCGTCATGGTCTAGTAACATGATTTCCAGATCAAGATTACCGTACCACTCTGGTGCGGAACGTACTCTGGTTTACCTACGAGGTTCGGTAGCAACTTGATCCGAAGTTTCATGATCATCATCATTAACTTCCTCACTAATTGGTGTAGGCATCACTAGAACTGATTTCTGTGGTGAACTACTTTCCAATTTGGGAGAAGGTACAATTACCTCATCAAGTTCTACTTTCTTCCCACTCACTTCTTTCGAGAGAAACTCCTTCTCTAGAAAGGATCCATTCTTAGCAACAAATATCTTGCCTTCGGATCTGTGATAGAAGGTGTACCCAATAGTTTCTTTTGGGTATCCTATGAAGACGTACTTCTCCGATTTGGGTTCGAGCTTATCAGGCTGAAGCTTTTTCACATAAGCATCGCAACCCCAAACTTTAAGAAACGACAGCTTAGGTTTCTTGCCAAACCATAGTTCATACGGTGTCGTCTCAACGGATTTAGATGGTGCCCTATTAAACGTGAATGCAGCTGTCTCTAATGTATAACCCCAAAACAATAGTGGTAAATCGGTAAGAGACATCATAGATTGCACTATATCCAATAAAGTACGGTTATGACGTTCAGACACACCATTATGCTGTGGTGTTCCAGGTGGCATGAGTTTGTAAAACTATTCCACATTGTTTTAATTGAAGACCAAACTCGTAACTCAAATATTCTCCTCCACGATCGGATCGCAGAAACTTTATTTTCTTGTTACGATGATTTTCCACTTCACTCTAAAATTCTTTGAACTTTTCAAATGTTTCAGACTTATGTTTCATCAAGTAGATATACCCATATCTGCTCAAATCATCTGTGAAGGTCAGAAAATAACGATACCCACCGTGAGCCTCAATATTCATCGGACCGCATACATCGGTATGTATTATTTCCAATAAATCTGTTGCTCGCTCCATTGTTCCGGAGAACGGAGTTTTAGTCATCTTGCCCATGAGGCATGGTTCGCAAGTACCAAGTGATTCATAATCAAGTGATTCCAAAAGTCCATCAGTATGGAGTTTCTTCATGCGCTTTACACCAATATGACCCAAACGGCAGTGCCACAAATAAGTTGCACTATCATTATCAACTCTGCATCTTTTGGTTTCAATATTATGAATATGTGTATCACTACGATCGAGATTCAATAAACCATTTATATTGAGTGTATGACCATAGAAGGTTTTATTCATTTAAACAGAACAACAATTATTCTCTGACTTAAATGAATAACCGTATCGCAATAAACATGATCCAATCATATTCATGCTCAACGCAAATACCAAATAATATTTATTTAGGTCCAACACTAATCCCGAAGGTAGAGGGAGTGTGCGATGGTGATCTTATCAACCTTGGAATCACTTCCAACACACATCGTCACCTCGTCATTAACTAGTCTCTGTTCATTTTGCAACTCCTGTTTCGAGTTACTAATGTTAGCAACTGAACCAGTATCAAATACCCAGGGGCTACTATGAACACTAGTAAAATACACATCAATAACATGTATATCAAATATATCTTTGTTCACTTTGCCATCCTTCTTATCCGCCAAATACTTGGGGCAGTTCCGCTTCCAGTGAGCAGTCCCTTTGCACTAGAAGCACTCAGTTTCAGGCTTAGGTCCAGACTTGGGCTTCTTCCCGGGAGTAGCAACTTGCTTGCTATTCTTCTTGAAGTTCCCCTTCTTCCCTTTGCCCTTTTTCTTGAAACTAGTGGTCTTGTTAACCATCAACACTTGATGCTCCTTTTTGATCTCTACCTCCGCATCCTTTAGCATCGCGAAGAGCTCAGGAATTGTCTTATTCATCCCTTGCATATTATAGTTCATCACGAAGTTCTAGTAACTTTGTGATAGTGACTAGAGAATTCTGTCAATCACTATTTTATCTGGAAGATTAACTCCCACTTGATTCAAGCGATTGTAGTACCCAGACATTCTGAGCATATGCTCACTGGTTGAGCTATTCTCCTCCATCTTGTAGGCAAAGTATTTGTCAGAGGTCTCATACCTCTCGACACGGGCATGAGTCTGAAATACCGATTTCAGCTCTTGGAACATCTCATATGCTCCGTGGCGTTCAAAACGTTTTTGAAGTCCCGGTTCTAAGCCTTAAATCATGGAGCACTAAACTATCAAGTAGTCATCATATCGAGCTTGCTAAACGTTCATAACATTTGCATCTGCTCCTGCAATAGGTCTGTCACCTAGCGGTGCATCAAGGACATAATTCTTCTGTGCAGCAATGAGGATAATCCTCAGATCACGGAACCAGTCCGCATCATTGCTACTATCATCTTTCAACTTAGTTTTCTCTAGGAACATATCAAAAATAAAATAGGGGAGCTATATGCGAGCTATTGATCTACAACATAATTTGCAAATACTACCAGGACTAAGTTCATGATAAATTAAAGTTCAATTAATCATATTACTTAAGAACTCCCACTTAGATAGACATCCCTCTAATCATCTTAGTGATCACGTGATCCAAATCAACTAAACCATGTCCGATCATCACGTGAGATGGAGTAGTTTTCAATGGTGAACATCACTATGTTGATCATATCTACTATATGATTCACGTTCGACCTTTCGGTCTCAGTGTTCTGAGGCCATATCTGCATATGCTAGGCTCGTCAAGTTTAACCCGAGTATTCCGCATGTGCAAAACTGTCTTGCACCCGTTTTATTTGAACGTAGAGCCTATCACACCCGATCATCACGTGGTGTCTCAGCACGAAGAACTTTCGCAACGGTACATACTCAGGGAGAACACTTGTACCTTGAAATTTAGTGAGGGATCATCTTATAATGCTACCGCCGTACTAAGCAAAATAAGATGCATAAAAGGATTAACATCACATGCAATCAAAATATGTGACATGATATGGCCATCATCATCTTGTGCCTTTGATCTCCATCTCCAAAGCACCGTCATGATCTCCATCGTCACCGGCTTGACACCTTGATCTCCATCGTAGCATCGTTGTCGTCTCGCCAACTATTGCTTCTACGACTATCGCTACCGCATAGTGATAAAGTAAAGCAATTACATGGCGATTGCATTTCATACAATAAAGCGACAACCATAAGGCTCCTGCCAGTTGCCGATAACTTTTACAAAACATGATCATCTCATACAACAACGTATATCACATATCATGTCTTGACCATATCATATCACAAGCACACCCTGCAAAAACAAGTTAGACGTCCTCTACTTTGTTGTTGCAAGTTTTACGTGGCTGCTACGGGTTTAGAAGAACCGTTCTTACTTATGCAAAACCACAACGTGGTGTAGTGATTGCTTTTTGATCTTCTAAAAGAACCCTCTTCATTGAAACCGATTCAACTAAAGTGAGAGAGACAGACACCCGCCAGTCACCTTTAAGCAACAAGTGCTCACAGCGGTGAAACCAGTCTCGCGTAAGCGTACGCGTAATGGCGGTCCGGGCCGCTTCATCTCACAATACCGCTGAACCAAGTAACAACTAGTAACGGCAAGCAATATGTATACACCCACGCCCACAACTCCTTTGTGTTCTACTCGTGCAAATCATCTATGCATAGACCTAGCTCAGATGCCACTGTTGGGGAACGTAGTATTTCAAAATTTTCCTACGATCACACAAGATCTATCTAGGAGAAGCATAGCAACGAGTGGGGAGAGTGTGTCTACGTACCCTCGTAGACCGAAAGCGGAAGCGTTTAGTAACGCGGTTGATGTAGTCGAACGTCTTCGCGATCCAACCGATCAAGTACCGAACGCACGGCACCTCTGCGATCTGCACACGTTCAGCTCGGTGACGTCCCTCGTACTCTTGATCCAGCTGAGGCCGAGGGAGAGTTTTGTCAGCACGACGGCATGGTGACGGTGATGATGAAGTGATTCCGGCAGGGCTTCGCCTAAGCTCTCCGAAAATATGACCGAGGTGGAAATCTGTGGAGGGGGGCACCGCACACGGCTAAGACAAATATTGGTGTCTCTTAGGGGTGCCCCCCGCCCCCGTATATAAAGGAGGGAGGGAGGAGGTGGCCGGCCTAAGGGGGAGGCGCACCAAGGGGGAGGGAGTCCTACTAGGACTCCAAGTCCTAGTAGGATTCCACCAAGAGGAGAGGGGAAAAGAGGGGGGGTTGCGCCCCCAACCCCTTGTCCAATTCGGACTGGGCTTGGGGGGGCGCGCGCCACCTCCTGGCTGCTGCCTCCTATTTCCCGTATGGCCCAATAAGGCCCATTACTTCTCCCGGTGAATTCCCGTAACTCCCCCGGTACTCCGAAAAATACCCGAATCACTCGGAACCTTTCCGATGTCCAAATATAGCCTTCCAATATATGAATCTTTACCTCTTGACCATTTCGAGACTCCTCGTCATGTCCCCGATCTCATCCGGGACTCCGAACAAACTTCGGTCATCAAATCACATAACTCATAATACAAATCGTCATCGAACGTTAAGCATGCGGACCCTACGGGTTCGAGAACTATGTAGACATGACCGAGACACATCTCCGGTCAATAACCAATAGCGGAACCTGGATGCTCATATTGGCTCCTACATATTCTACGAAGATCTTTATCGGTCAAACCGCATAACAACATACGTTGTTCCCTTTGTCATCGGTATGTTACTTGCCCGAGATTCGATCGTCGGTATCATCATACCTAGTTCAATCTCGTTACTGGCAAGTCTCTTTACTCGTTCCGTAATGCATCATCCCGTAACTAACTCATTAGTCACATTGCTTGCAAGGCTTCATATGATGTGCATTACCGAGAGGGCCCAAAGATACCTCTCCGACAATCGGAGTGACAAATCCTAATCTCGATCTATGCCAACTCAACAAACACCATCGGAGACACCTGTAGAGCATCTTTATAATCACCCAGTTACGTTGTGACGTTTGATAGCACACTAAGTGTTCCTCCGGTATTCGGGAGTTGCATAATCTCATAGTCAGAGGAATATGTATAAGTCATGAAGAAAGCAACAACAATAAACTTAACGATCATATTGCTATGCTAACGGATGGGTCTCGTCCATCACATCATTCTCCTAATGATGTGATCCCATTCATAAAATGACAACACATGTCTATGGTTAGGAAACTTAACCATCTTTGATTAACGAGCTAGTCAAGTAGAGGCATACTAGGGACACTTTGTTTTGTCTATGTATTCACACATGTATCAAGTTTCCGGTTAATACAATTCTAGCATGAATAATAAACATTTATCATGATATAAGGAAATATAAATAACAACTTTATTATTGCCTCTAGGGCATATTTCCTTCAATTTATATAATAGGAAAATATATTTTTTGTTAAAGGCCTTCTACTATATGTGTTCAAATATAGCCCTTTATTTTGGCCAGTTCTTTTTATTTCTTTAGGCTCGTGGGGGTTTCAAAAGCGTAAAGTTTCCTCGATGTGTTCGACCTGGGATATTTTCGATCCCTCATGTCCTGGCGAATGATTCGTTCATGCTGGTGGTGCTCTAGATCGAATATCAGCACCATATTGGGTTCCAAATGAATTAGAGTAGTACTTTGTCTTTCGGGCCTTATATCCGTTAAATTTTGAATCATTTTGACAAAAATTGAGGGGTAGACTGTTAATTTACCCGGGTTTGATATCTCTAAGAAATAACTATTTCTAAACAGTCACTTTATGTCTACCTATCAAACATATTAAGACTCCTACGAAAACAAATGTACTATATGATGTCCAATTTCTCTTCCAAAAAACAAATTCAACATACACTAGGACCAAGACTCGTCAAGCGTTAAGGTTCCAAGAGCACCGACCAAACCAAGACATTCAAGGAAGTACTTCGCGACTAAGTTTATTGATTTGAAGCCATAAATAAGACTCTGATGACTCCGGGTCAAAGGGCCACCTGTAGTAGTAATGATTTTGCCCCTCGAGGGTCCACCCTCTATCCCACTTGGCACTCTACATAGATAGTTGTAAAAATTCAAGGACATTCAACTCAAGTCAAGGAGGTCAGGAAAGTCCAAGCAAGCTCCCATGGGTCCAAGTAAGTCACCTAGTCAATGAAAATCCAAGCAAACTTCCATCGTCAACAAGTCAAATGATGAAGACCACATAAAAGACTAAGTAAAATGAACTCAAAGAAGCAAAGAAGCTCAACCCTAAGCAAAGAAGACTCCAAATAGTGTACACATTCTCCCTTAATTGGCTACAACCCACCTCATAGCTCAACTAGAGGCATATATGGGCCAAAGGACGGAAAATTACATAGTTCTGCCCTCCCGCCTCCTTACTTCAAGCCTTGGTCATTTGTCAAGGACTTATAGACTATGTAAGGACCCACATGGACATGTAAATCACTCACTCCTTACTTGAATAAACTCAAGAGGAGAGTCACATTCCCCTACTAGCTCTCTGGGGGGAGTTAGGAAGTCCGAGATTTGGAGTCTGAGGGACGTAGTTAGGCTCGGACTAGTCGAGGTAGTGGGACTACGGAATCAAAGACAATCCAAGTGTCACGTGCGCCGGGCACTACTCTTGTCAATCCTCCCATTGAAGTAGGTTGCGTTCCGACGAGGCAACTGAACCTATTAAAAAACATCATTATGTCACTTTGTTGAATGTACGCCAACCTTCTCTATAAGTCCACCGTATGCATCCTCTCCTACTACTCATCACTATCAACGTAGCTAAGGATATCCCTAATCAAAAATTGATTCTTGAATGTCAATATAAAGAAACTAGCTAGCCCAGATAGCATGGCCAAATCAAACTTGTGTAAGATTGGCTTCTCTTCTTTGTGAAGGAACTACTAAGAGAATGCTCATGCATTAAACTATATAGTGGATTATGTTGTTCAACACAAAATTAAGCAGCTCTTGTCATTGAGTTGTCGATATATCGATTTATACTTGATAAGACAATTCTTGAAGGTGTTGTGGCTCAGTTTCATGGGATTACTCTGGCCTTTTAGTATTGATTCTTCAATAATGTGTTCGCCGACTTGTGTAGATAGCATGATAATCCCACACTCTACAATGTTTGTTGATGTTCATATATCAAATTTTAAAAAATTGCTATTTTGGGTTGATGCCTAACCAGGTTACTAGCTTTTACATTGTTGGATGAACTCGCTATACAAGCGATAATGACCAAGTCAAGTATCCCGCAGAAAGGAGTTCAAAAAAGCTTTGAGGCGGCAACGACAACCCAGGGTACTCACATTGAATGGTGTGACATCAACCTTAACTTTATCATCGTACATGTATAATTTCTGGCAATGTGGCGGCGAGGGAAGATGGCTTCTAGTTTCCGCAACTAAACTACTGAGAGAATGCTCGCCACTCTATTCAACCTTTTGGCGACAGAAAAAATAAACAACCTTCAACCATCACTAGAGGATAACACGCGCTTTGCTGCTCCGTCCTACAGTCTTGGAATTAATTCTATTTTTTCGCAAAGTTTATTTTGGTAATTCACATTCCGTGCGTACAGCGGAGGTGGTTGAGCAAATGCGGGCCCCCTCAGGCATATTGGGCTGGCCATGTAGGCCGGTCCTTCCGGTTTTGGGACGGGTTTGGTTTGGTTTTTAACTTTCTTTTTCTCTATTGGTTTTTTCATGTTCATTTATATATATATATATATATATGTTTTTTCTAGATTCATGCATATTTTCAGGAACATAATTTAAGTTCTTAAACAATTTTTCATATTCTAAAACGTTTTCTTCAAAATGGTGAACTTTTTTCCAAATCCTTGAATATATTTTCATATTCATGATTTTTTTAAATCTATAAATATTTGTCTAAATCTGTGAATTCATGACCATTTCAAAAAAGAAGTGAACAATTATGAAACGCGTAAACCATTTTTAGAATTCATGAATATATTTTCATATCTGTGAAGGATTTTTAAATTTACAAACATTGCTTTAATTGAAGATGTTTTTTTGAAAATTTATGACCTTTTTTGGAAATACACAAAAAATGAAAATCCCTGAATGTTTTTTTAAGTATCTAAATGGAATGTCGGTTTCGATATTGTTATGTGGGACCCATGACCCTACTAAACCCTTATAGGTGGCGTCCACTTCCAGGAAAACACTTTGAAGCACTCCTAGGTCTCTATTCCTAGGGAGCTTAGTAATTTTATTGTTTATTCATGAACTGTTTTTAAATTTATTAAATTTTATTGAAAAATCAGGAACATAGTTTAAGTTCTTAAACACTTTTCGAAGTTCTAATATGTTTTCTTCAAAATTATGAGCATTTCCTAAAATCCATGAAGATTTGTCCGTATTCATGAACATTTTAAAATTTAGAAATATTTTTGAAACTATGAATTCATAAACATTAAAAAAACATGAACAATTATGAAACTTGTGAACATTTTTTAGAATTCATGAATATTTTTTCCATATTCTTGAAGGAGTTTTTATTTACAAACATTGTTTAAATTCAAGAATGATTTTTGAAATTTGTGAACATTTTTTAAAATACACAAAAGATGAAAAATTAATGTTTTTAATTTTTTGAAAAGTGTATGAATGAAATGTCGGTTCCGATATCGTCATGCGGGAGCCATGACGCTATCAGACCCTTATAGGCGGGATCCACTTACAGGAAAATACTTTCAATCTCTCACAGGCCTCTATTCCTAAGGAGCTTAGAGCATCTCTAGCAGACCCCTTATATCGCGGACCCTTATATCGCTTTTACAGTTCACGGAAAACCGGTTTTACGGGCTGGCGCGGGCGGCGGTCAAACAAACCCCGTATAATCAACCCGTAAAAAAGAATATTCTGAATATACCTCTTCCTCTTCCTCTTCCTCACACCAATTTGAAATCGACCGCCGACCGACGTGCGGACGAGGAAGACACGGCCAGAGCAGAGGCCGGCGTACGGACAGACCAGGGAGACGCGGGACGGCCACGACGCGCGGGCGGTGCTGGCGACGCAGGCGGTGATGCTTGCTTGAACTACGTCGGTATTTCCCCAAAGAGGAAGGGATGATGCAGCACAGCAACGGTAGGTATTTCCCTCAGTGATGAGACCAAGGTTATCGAACCAGTAGGAGAACCAAGCAACACTACGTAAATATCACTTGCACACAAAGAACAAATACTTGCAACCCGACGTGTTAAAGGGGTTGTCAATCCCTTTCGGGTAACGGCGCCAGAAATTGACAAACGGACGTGAGATAAATTGTAGTAGATTGATAGATGCAAATAAAATTCAGCGAGGTATTTTTGGGTTTTTGGAAATATAGATTTGAAAATAAAAATGGCAAATAAATAAAAAGGCAAATAGCAAAATAGATCTGAAAATATATGATGAGAAAATAGACCCGGGGGCCGTAGATTTCACTAGTGGCTTCTCTCGAGAAAAATAGCATACGGTGGGTAAACAAATTACTGTTGGGCAATTGATAGAACTTCAAATAATTATGACGATATCCAGGCAATGATCATTATATAGGCATCATGTCCAAGATTAGTAGACCGACTCCTGCCTGCATCTACTACTATTACTCCACACATCGACCGCTATCCAGCATGCATCTAGTGTATTAAGTTCATGGAGAAACGGAGTAATGCAATAAGAACGATGACATGATGTAGACAAGATCTATTTATGTAGAAATAGACCCCATCTTGTTATACTTAATAGCAACGATACATACGTGTCGGTTCCCCTTCTGTCATTGGGATCAAGCACCGTAAGATCGAACCCATCACAAAGCACCTCTTCCCATGGGAAGAAAAATCGATCTAGTTGGCCTAACTAAACAAAAGATTCAAAGAAGAAATACGAGGCTATAAGTAATCATGCATATAAGAGATCAAAAGACTCAAATAACTTTCATGGATAAAAACATAGATCTGATCATAAACTCAAAGTTCATCGGATCCCAACAAACACACCGCAAAAAAGAGTTACATCAAATAGATCTCCAAGAGACCATTGTATTGAGAATCAAAAGAGAGAGAGAGGAAGCCATCTAGCTACTGCCTACGGACCCGTAGGTCTACAATGAACTACTCACGCATCATCGGAGAGGCACGAATGAGGATGATGAACCACTCCGTGATGGTGTCTAGATTGGATCTGTGGTTTCTGGAACTTGCGGCGGCTGGAATTGATTTTCGTCGACTCCCCTAGGGTTTCTGGAATATTGGGGTATTTATAGAGCAAAGAGGCGGTGCGGGAGGTGGCCGAGGTGGGCACAACCCACCTGGGCGCGCCTGGGCCCCCAGGCGCGCCCTGGTGGGTTGTGCTCCCCTCGAAGCCCCCCTTAGGTACTTTCTTGGCCCAACTTGTGTCTTCTGGTCCAGAAAAAATTACCAAAAAGTTTCGCTGCGTTTGGACTCCGTTTGGTATTGATTTCCTGCGAAGTAAAAAACAAGCAAAAAACAGCAACTGGCACTGGGCACTATGTCAATAGGCTAGTCCAAAAAAATGATATAAAGTTGCTATAAAATGATTGTAAAACATCCAAGAATGATAATATAACAACATGGAACAATAAAAAATTAAAGATACGTTGGAGACGTATCAGCATCCCCAAGCTTAATTCCTGCTCGTCCTCGAGTAGGTAAACGATAAAAACAGAATTTTTGATGTGGAATGATGCCTAACATGTTCATCACATATTCTTTTCTTTGTAGTATGGACATTTGGACTTTTATATGATTCAAAGCAATAGTCTAGTTTTGACATGAAGATTTCAATACTCAAGCATATCAACAAGCAACCATGTCTTTCAAAATATCAACACTAAAGCAAATTATCCCTAGCCCATTATGCTCAATCTTTGATCCATTCATGAAACACACTCGCATATTAGCTACACCCAATGCTCAAGTACGATCATAGTGCCCCTTAGTTGGTGCTTTATAAGAGAAGATGGAGACTCAAAATAAAATAAAAATTACATAAAGTAAAAGAAAGGCCCTTCGCAGAGGGAAGTAGGGATTTGTAGAGGTGCCAGAACTCAAAGCGAAAAAAGTAGAGATAAAACATTCTGGGTGGCATGCTTTTCCTGTCAACGAAAACGATCGAGTAGTTCCCAATACTTTCCATGCTAGATATATCATAGGCGGTTCCCAAACAGAAAATAAAGTTTATTCCTTTTTCCACCATACTTTCACTTTCCATGGCTAGCCGTATCCACGGGTGCCCTCCATACCAACACTTTTCAAGGAATTTATTATTTGACAACATAAAGTAAATCATTTTTCATTTCGAGACTGGGCATCCCTAATACCTTTGCCGTACTCTCGTGCAATGACAAGTGAATAAACACTCATCTTGAGAATAACACATCTAGCATGGAAATATATCAGCCACCCCCTACCGTTTCATGAGCGGTACAAGCACACAAAACAGAAATTTATTTTGAAATTAGAGATGGCACATACAAATTTGCTTAGAATGGCACGGAAATACCGCATATAGGTAGGTATAGTGGACTCATATGGCAAAACTGGTTTAAGGATTTTGGCTGCACAAGTAGTGATCATACTTAGTGAAAATGATGGCTAGCAAAAGATTGAGAAGCATCCAACCAAGAAACAAAAAATCTCATAAGCGAGCATTAAGCATAACTAACACCGAATAATGCACCACAAGTAGGATGTAATTTCATTACATGACTATTGACTTTCGTGCTTGCATAGGGAATCACAAACCTTAACACCAATATTCTTACTAAAGCATAATTACTCATCAACATGACTCACATATTATATCAACATATCGCAAAACTATTACAAGGAATCAAGTTTATTTTGTCCAATGATCTTCATGAAAGTTTTTATTATATCCCTCTTGAATATCTATCACTTTGGGACTAATTTCATTTGTTGCTTTTGATAGCTCAAACAAATCTAAGTGAAGAACATGAGCATAAAATTTTCTTCTCTCAAAATAATTTAAGTGAAGCAAGAGAGAATTTCTAAAAAAAAATTACTAACTCTCAAATAAATCTAAGTGAATCATGAGAGCATTTCTTCAAAATACTAAAGCACACCGTGCTCAAAAAGATATAAGTGAAGCACTAGAGCAATTCCATAGCTCATAAAGATTTAAGTGAAGCATAGAGAGCAATTCTAACAAGTCATAGCATAATTTTGGCTCCCTCAAATAGGTGTGTCCAGCAAGGATTCATGAATTAAAATAAAAAGCAAAACAAGCAAAGACTCATATCATACAAGACGCTCCAAGCAAAACTCATGATATGTGACGAATAAAAATATAGCTCCAAGTAAAATACCGATGGTCGTTAGAAGAAAGAGGGGATGCCACTCGGGCATCCCCAAGCTTAGTTGCTTGCTTCTCTTTGGATAATGGCTTGGGGTGCCATGGGGCATCCCCAATCTTAGGCTCTTTTTACTCCTTATTCCTTCATCCATCGTAATCTCACCCAAAACTTGAAAACTTCAATCACACAAAACTTAACAAAACCTTCGTGAGATCCGTTAGTATAAGAAAACCAATCTTTACTTTAAGTACTGTAGAAAACCAATTCAAATTTTGTTCTTGCATTATATATACTGTATTCTAACTTTACCATGGCTCATACCCCCCGATAAAAACCATAGATTCATCAAAATAAGCACACAATGAAAAGAAAACAGAATCTGTAAAAAATAGAACAGTCTATAAATATGCGAATTGTTCTCAAACTTCTGTAACTCCAAAACTTCTGAAAAATTAGGACAACAGAGGCAATTTGTATATCAATCTTGTGTAAAACATTAAGAATTTTTCGTCACTCCTGTGAATTTCCAAAATTATTTTACTGGACACAAAAGTTTCTGTTTTCCAACAAGATCAAATCAACTATCACCAAAGCTATCCCAAAGGCTTTACTTGGCACAAACACTAATTAAAACACAAAAAACACAATCATAACAGTAGCATAATTGTGCAAACACTCAAGAACAGAAAGAAAAAGACAAAAATAAATTTTATTCATTGGGTTGCCTCCCAACAAGCGCTATCGTTTTACGCCCTTAGCTAGGCATAAAGCAAAGATCTAAGTGTTGTCATCTTTATTTCTAAATCCATAAAATGCCCTCATGATTGATTCATATGGTGGCTTAGTTCTTGTTCTAGGGAAGTGTTTCATACCCTTTCTCAAAGGAAATTGGAATTTGATGTTCCCTTCTTTCATATCTATCATGGCACCTATAGTGTGCAAAAACGGTCTACCAAGAATAATTGGGCAAGACGGATTGCAATCAATATCAAGAACAATAAAATCTATGGGCACATAATTCCTATTTGCAAGAATAAGAACATCATTAATTTTTCCCATTGGCTTTTTAATAGTAGAATCTGCCAAGTCCAAATTTAAAGAACATTCTTCAATATCGGTAAGACCAAGCACATCACATAAAGATTTCGGAATTGTAGAAACACTAGCACCTAAATCACATAAAGCAAAACACTCATAATTTTTAATCTTGACTTTGATAGTAGGTTCCCATTCATCATGTAATTTTCTAGGAATTGAAATCTCTAATTCCAACTTTTCTTCCAAAGCTTTCATCATAGCATCAACAATATGTTTAGTAAAAGCTTTATTTTTTTAATAGGCATGGGGTGAATTTATCATGGATTGCAACAAAGAAATACAATCAATCAAAGATCAATTATCATAATTAAAGTCTTTGTAATCCAAAAGAGTGGGCACATCACTAGTTAAAGTTTTGACCTCTCCAAACCCACTTTTATCAATTTTCTCAACAAGATTTTCACCCTCCAAATTATCGGGACGCCTTCTAGCTAAAGTTGACTCTTCTTCAGTCCCTTTTTCATCAATTTTAATTTTACTAAACAAGGAATCAATAGAAGAAAGATCAATCACTTTAAGATCTTCATCATTTTTATGAAAGCAATCACTAGAAAACGCCTTTTCTAAAAATTCTCTGCTAGCTCTAAGTATAGCGGTTCTTTTCTTACTTTCATCCATAGAAACATATAAAGCTTTAATTGATTCTTCAACCTTAGGCACAAAAAATTTCATCTTGAGATTTTCTACATCATGAGAAATTCTATCAACGCTTCTAGACAAATCATCAATCTTACTCAATTTTTCTTCCATCGTAGTATTAAAATTCTTTTGAGCATTGATAAATTCTTTAATATCATTCTCAAAATCAGAGGTGTTCCTATTATTATTATAAGAAGGATTACCATAGGAATTACCATAATTATTAGAGGAATTACTAGAAAAAGGCCTAGGATTAAAATTACCTCTACAAGCATTGTTATTGAAATTATTTCGAGAGACAAAATTCACATCTACGGCATCACTATTTTGCTCAATTAAAGTAGACAAAGGCACATCATTAAAATCAATAGGAGCACTTTTATTAGCAACCAATTTCATAAGAGCATCAACCTTTTCATTCAAAGAAGAAATTTCTTCTACCGAATTAACCTTTTTACTAGTAGGAGCTCTTTCGGTATGCCATTGTGAATAATTTGCCATAATATTGTCTAGCAATTTAGTAACTTCACCCAAAGTAATTTCCATAAAAGTACCACCCGCGGCGGAATCTAAAAGATTTCTAGAAACAAAATTCAATCCTGCATAAAAAATTTGTATGATCATCCAAAGATTTAAACCATGAGTAGGACAATTTCTTAGCATTAATTTCATTCTTTTCCAAGATTGCGCAACATGTTCATGCTCAAGTTGCTTAAAATTCATGATTTTCGTCCTAAGGGAAATAATTTTCGCTGGCGGAAAATACTTAGTAATAAAAACATCTTTGCACTTATCCCAAGAATTGATACTATTGCGAGGCAAAGAAAAAAAGCAAATTTTTGCACGATCTCGCAAAGAAAACGGGAATAATTTCAACTTCACAATATCATTGTCCACATATTTTTTCTTTTGCATATCACATAATTCCACGAATGTGTTAAGATGGGACGCGGCATCCTCACTAGGAGTACCAGAAAATTGATCTTTCATAACAAGATTCAACAAAGCGGCATTAATATCACAAGACTCCGCACTAGTGGTGGGAGTAGCAATCGGAGTGCTAATAAAATCATTGTTGTTGGTATTGGAGAAATCACACAACTTGGTGTTCTCTTGAGTCATCGTGACTACGCAACAAGATTGCACTCAAAAACAGATCTGACGAGAAAACGGTGAACGAAAAAGAGGGCGAATAAAATGGCAAATTTTTGTGAAGTGGGGGAGAGGAAAACGAGAGGCAAATGGCAAATAATGTAAATTGCAAGGAGATGAGATTTGTGATTAGGAACCTGGTAGATGTTGATGATATCTCCCGGCAACGGCGCCAGAAATTCCTTTTGATGCTTGCTTGAACTACGTCGGTATTTCCCCAAAGAGGAAGGGATGATGCAGCACAGCAACGGTAGGTATTTCCCTCAGTGATGAGACCAAGGTTATCGAACCAGTAGGAGAACCAAGCAACACTACGTAAACAACACCTGCACACAAAGAACAAATACTTGCAACCCGACGTGTTAAAGGGGTTGTCAATCCCTTTCGGGTAACGGCGCCAGAAATTGGCAAGCGGACGTGAGATAAATTGTAGTAGATTGATAGACGCAAATAAAAGCAAATAAAATTCAGCGAGGTATTTTTGGGTTTTTGGAAATATAGATATGAAAATAAAAGTGGCAAATAAATAAAAAGGCAAATAGCAAAATAAATCTGAAAATATATGATGAGAAAATAGACCTGGGGGCCGTAGATTTCACTAGTGGCTTCTCTCGAGAAAAATAGCATACGGTGGGTAAACAAATTACTGTTGGGCAATTGATAGAACTTCAAATAATTATGACGATATCCAGGCAATGATCATTATATAAGCATCACGTCCAAGATTAGTAGACCGACTCCTGCCTGCATCTACTACTATTACTCCACACATCGACCGCTATCCAGCATGCATCTAGTGTATTAAGTTCATGGAGAAACGGAGTAATGCAATAAGAACGATGACATGATGTAGACAAGATATATTAATGTAGAAATAGACCCCATCTTGTTATCTTTAATAGCAACGATACATACGTGTCGGTTCCCCTTCTGTCACTGGGATCAAGCACCGTAAGATCAAGCCCATCACAAAGCACCTCTTCCCATGGGAAGAAAAATTGATCTAGTTGGCCTAACTAAACCAAAGATTCAAAGAAAAAATACGAGGCTATAAGTAATCATGCATATAAGAGATCAAAAGACTCAAATAACTTTCATGGATAAAAACATAGATCTGATCATAAACTCAAAGTTCATCGGATCCCAACAAACACACCGCAAAAAAGAGTTATATCAAATAGATCTCCAAGAGACCATTGTACTGAGAATCAAAAGAGAGAGAGAGAGAGGAAGCCATCTAGCTACTGCCTACGGACCCGTAGGTCTACAATGAACTACTCACGCATCATCGGAGAGGCACCAATGAGGATGATGAACCCCTTCATGATGGTGTCTAGATTGGATCTGTGGTTTCTGGAACTTGCGGCGGCTGGAATTGATTTTCGTCGACTCCCCTAGGGTTTCTGGAATATTGGGGTATTTATAAAGCAAAGAGGCGGTGCGGGAGGTGGGCACAACCCACCTGGGCGCGCCTGCCCCCCCCCCCAGGCGCGCCCTGGTGGGTTGTGCTTCCCTCGGAGGCCCCTCAGATACTTTCTTGGCCCAACTTGTGTCTTCTGGTCCAAAAAAAATCACCAAAAAGTTTCGCTGCGTTTGGACTCCGTTTGATATTGATTTCCTGCGAAGTAAAAAACAAGCAAAAAACAGCAACTGGTACTGGGTACTATGCCAATAGGTTAGTCCCAAAAAATGATATAAAGTTGCTATAAAATGATTGTAAAACATTCAAGAATGATAATATAACAATATGAAACAATACAAAATTATAGATACGTTGAAGACGTATCAGGCGGCAGCCGAGCGCGCGTGGCCGGACTCAACTAGCTAGCTTGCTCGCCGTAGCTAGCTAGCTAGCGTGGCTGGATTCAGCTAGCTAGCACGACAGTAGCTAGCTAGCTTGCTCGCATCAATTCAGCTAGCGCGGCCGTAGCTAGCTAGGTTGCTTGCTCGCGTCGATGGGCGGCGGCGGTGCGGTCGCTGCAGGCGGCGAGCTTCAAGGCGTTGGTGGGAGCTGAGATTCCTGAACTGCCAACGTTGACCGCTATTCAGGGCCCTGACAAAATTGCCTTCAAAACTGAAGATATGAGGATCTCGGGTTTGTGTTCACAGGGCCCTGTAAAAACTTTTAAGGGTCGGACGATTTTAAGGGGGTCTGTTCCGGTCCGTTTTTTCGACTGAAACTGTAAAAAACGGTTATTTTACGGGTTTGACCAGTTATAAGGGGTCTGCTAGAGATGCTCTTAGTAATTGTAAGGATAAGTGCAATGTAGTGTTGTTATTTTTTTCTCGAGGAAGTGCAATGTAGTGTTGGTGCTATCTCTTCATGATGACACAATATTCTTTTGGTCCCTTAATATAGTGTGCATTAGTTTTCACAAAAGTTAAGCTTCACAAACTTTAATCAAGTTTATAGAGAAAATTGTGTATATGTCTACAGTAACAAATGCATACCATATGAAAATATATATCAAGATGAATCTAAAGGTATTGATTTGGCATTCTTGATGTTGATAATTTTTTCTGTAAATTTGGTTAAAGTTTACATAGTTTGATTTAAACTAATAATAATATAGGAATGGCGTTTTGGCTCTCAGCCTCCATGGAGGCCTATTTTTTGGAAAATTCAAAATTTGAAAATTTCGGTTTCAAAAAAAATCTGAAAAAAAACTGTACAAGTAAACAAGGGCGTGAGGCGTATGTGTATAAAATTTCAGGATGAAATACATTAAAATGCAACCTATACAAAAAAGACAAATTCATGGTCCATGAGGATGAATAGTATCATGTGTTAAAAAGCCCCAGATTTGTCTTTTTTTGCGCAGCCCTCATTTCAACGTATTTTGTCCTGAAAATTTACACACTTGTGCACTATGCCTTCATCTATATCTGCACTTTTTTCAGATTTTTTTGAAATGTAAAAATATGAATTTTTATGAATTTTAAATTTTGGATTTGGAGGCCTGCAAGGAGCTCGACCTCCAAAAGCAATTACCATAATAATACAAACTATACTTTGGGAGAGAGAGTATATAGTTGGATGTTTGTAGTATAAAATAAGGGAGCGCCGCAAATTGAGCGTAGCTCAGATGGTTGTATTCCTTGTGGTGGAACCAGTCCATCAGGGTTCTAGTCCTAAACTTGTCACTGGTGTTTTTATTAGATTTATTTCAAGCTTTCTGGCGATGTTCATTCAATGAAAGGAGACGTTCTCGTCGATTACGAGACGTCTATAGTGACTTCGTCAATCTCAAGATGTAGTGCTAGCTCAAGTTGTGCTCATAAGGGTAAGGTGTGCATGTGCACGTTTATAGGGTGAGTGTATATGCTTGTATGTGAGCATTTGCGATTGTACTTTGTTGAAAAAAAGGCTTTTTGGCGATGTCTATTCAGTAGGAGAAGACGTTCACGTCGATTACATGGCGCATGGGGTGACTTCGTCAATCGCAAGATATAGTATCGGCTCAGAGATGCTCATGAGGTAGGTATGCATGTGTGTGGTAATAAGGTGAATGTCTGCGATTGTACTGTGTTTTACAAAAAAAACGTGCCTAAACAACTTGAAAAATGTGCAAGTCACTTTTTTCCTGGCTGCCATCAAGTCGACGTCCAACGGCTCCTGTTGCTTCTTCCTCCTCAAGCGTCCTTGTCCATCTTCTTCCTCGCGCAGCCGCCCTCGTTCCGACCCAACCCTGACCACCGGCATCCATCCCTTGCGGTTGGCAGGTGCTACCACACATCGCCTTGCCGCCTCGGCCTTCCCTCAACTCCCCACCCCCACCCCACCCCACCGTGATAGCCACTGCCACGGCCATCCCTCTAAAGCCCCCGATCTACAGCACCTCCGGTAACCCCTGCATCCACTGGCGGAGCGTCGTGGAGATGAAACTGGGCTACGACCCCCCCTTCCGAAGTAAACTTTTTTTACTAGGTATGCTTACGATCTGGCCCAGCGCCCTAGCCCATCAAGAGATGAGTCCACAGGCCACAGCCCACTTGCAGCACCACTCGGCAGCAGAGATCGAGCCACCATCACCTCGTTCGTGAATCGTGAGAGTCAACGAGTTGTTCCCCAAATCCCCACCCTCTTGCGGTCCTGCCTCCCCGTCCGGCGACCCAATTCCTCGGCGACGGCGGCGGCAACTCAAGCTCGAGCAGACCTCGATCCCATTCTCACGCGCGGCGCGCCCACCGGCCACAACGACACCGGTAGTTCGGCACTGCGCGTCTGCGTCCACTCCTCCTGACCTCCTCTCAGCTTCTTGCTAGGTACAGATTTTAGATGTTCTTCTAGAGTTCTTGTCACCACTGCTGCTAGTCACTGCTTGTCTGCTTCTGTTAATTCATGTCATATGTGACGAGTTGAGATGTTCTGGTAAGTGGTAACTTTGATGTCTATCTAGTCGATTATTGGATAGAAATTGCGATGCTTTATCAATTTCTTTTTAGGTAGCATGTTGCGCGGATACTTCAGATAGAGCTTGTATCCAGCCGGATACTGCCCTGATACAGTCTGATATGTATCCCATACGTACCCCTCGATTTTTTTAATTTTTTTTTAAAATATTTGATACCCCTGGCATTATGCTGCGGTACATTTTGGATACGTGAAATCCGCCCCCTCTTGAGATTTGGTCACGCTCCGCCACTGCCTGCATCCCCGTCCTCGTCCCGGCATATACCTGTCAAGGTTTTGTCTCACACCCACCGGCTCCTGCTCGTTCATGGCTTGGCCACGCCGTGGCTGACACTCGTTCATGTCGCTCCTCACCCTAGAAGTTTTTCAGAAACTTGAGATTTAGCAAACGCTATAAAATAAACTAGAGGAGGTACGCAATCATTGCATGCACGTGCCGTGGATCTTCTCCTTTAAAATTAATAAAAATTAAGCAGAGTACGTAGTATGTCTCTCATAAGTACAAGAACAATAGTGCAATTAAGCTAAGCAGACGCTAATTGCAAAAGTAATTTATCGACTGATGCATACATATGTGCACATAATTCATTCACTGGAGGGTGGTGGCGCACTGGGAACCCTGCACGACGACGGCCGTGAGCTGCGACGGCACGACGACAGCGACGCACTCGGCGGCGAGGGCGCGGCTGCCGGACACCCAGGCGGACACCTTCCACCGGAGCTGCCCCTCCACGCGCAACCTCAGCAGCAGCGTCGACCGCCCGGCCTCTGCAAGTTCTGCGGCCGGCGCCGCCGCAGACGACGACGAGAGCGAGGCGGTGAGCACAGAGTCGCCCTGGGGCTGCTGGAACGGCGGGAGCGGCGCGGCGGCCGCGAGCTGGACCCCGACGTAGGACGCGCGCGCCTGGAGCCAGTCGTAGAGCGCGGCGGCACGTGCGTTGGGGTTGTGCGCGACGAAGGCCGCGTCGAGCCGCACGATGCCGCCGGAGGTGGAGTTGGGGGCGGTGACCGTGGCGGCCAGCAGCGTGAAGCGCGGGCTGGAAGGGCGGAGGGTGAGCCAGAGTATGATGGACAGGGCCACCAGCGAGGCCGCCGCTGAGAGCGCCCCGATCAGCAGCCGGCGGCGCCCAGACGAGTGGTGGTGGCGGTGCTTGGTGGCGCAGTCCCTCGGGGAGTGCTCGGGGTCGTCCGTGATGCGGGACATGGTGGTGCACAAGAGGAGAAAGAGAGAGAGAGAGAGGTGGTGCGTGTGAGCTGAGATAAGGTTTGTGAGTGGCACTACCAGTATATATTTTCTCTGGTTATAGTTAGTGGTAGTTGATATAACCACTAATAAACTTTGAGACTTTGTTAACATCATTTTAGTTGTTACATGGGTGATTATGATGATCGAAAATGTATGGTTTCTTGCTTGCTGCTGCATCAACCATCATGTTGTCTTTCCACTCCATTTTCCCCTTTGGCCTGAGGAGAAGAAAAGCACCTGCCTCTGCCTGCCTGCCCCGATGGAGACGTCCATGGCTGGCTAGGCTACATCACAAGATGCTAAAGCTGCCAAGGAAGATGCATGTGTATATCCATGGCTGGTGAATTAGCTAGCGGTTAAGACTTAAGACCAGACAAGAGAGAGCAAAGGTGATTAAGGAAGCTGGTAATCATCATGACCATCATATAATCTAGGAAAGGGGGAGAAGGAAAGCAACCTTTCCCCCTTTCTCTTCTTCCTTTTCACAAAGCAGGAAGCTAGCTATGTGATCTCCCTCTGCCCTCTGCTGGTGCTGGAAGGAAAGTGGGGATGGATTCTTCATGTTTGTGTGTGAGGCATGAATGAATTGCCATCAGGAACAAGAAAAGGCAAAGATATACCAAAGTGGATTCTCGAACATTCAAGTCTGCTACCTCACTCATCCTCAGCCCCACTCAAATTATTCCTCTTGTCACAATAATCAATTCTTCACAAGTGAATAGTAACTCTCAGCTTACTGTACTAAGCAAAAAAAAAAAAACTTTTAGAGCAACTCCAACATGCCGACCCAAACGGACGGCGCTTTTATCTTTTTTGTCTGTTTGGGTCGGGCGCCTGCTCGGCGTCCGCTCTGTTTGAAATTTGGGTCGGCAGTGCGCCCAACGCGTCGACCCATATCTGCCGGCGTGGCCTGCTGGCCACCCTTTTTCAACACATAGCACAAATTTTGCATTGTTTCACATACAAATTTTGCATTACTTAACAAGCAAACATATATTCCACAACTAAATAAATAGCATAGCTTTAACCAAATAATAAATATCATAGTTTTACAAGCCGAATAAAAATGAAACGGTCTTACATAGTTTTGCAAGCCGAATAAAAAAGATACATCTATTGGTTGCCAACATGAGCCCACATATACTCAACCAAATCATTTTGCAGTTGCATGTGAGTTTCTCAATCACGCAAGTCATGATGAAATTTGGTGAACTGTTCAAACGTTGTCGCTCCTTCATGCTCAGGCATAACATTCTCACCCTGAAACTGAAACCCTTGATCGTAGTGACGTTTCGGGCGCTCATCTTCTACGATCATATTGTGCATAATCACACAAGCAGTTATCACCTCTCAGTTTCTTCGTGTTCCAAGTCTTAGCAGGATACTGAACGATGCCCCATCGAGATTGCAAAACACCAAAGGCACGCTCGACTTCCTTCCTAGCACTCTCTTGCTCTTGGGCAAATCTTTTCCTCTTCTCTCCGACAGGGTTCGGGATTGTCTTCACAATAGTGGTCCACTGAGGATAGATACCGTCACCCAGGTAGTATCCTTTGTCGTAGTTGTGGCTGTTGATGGTAAAGTTCACCGGTGGGCTGTTGCCTTCGGCAAGCCTAGCAAACACCGGCGAGCGCTGAAGCACGTTGATATCATTGTGTGATCCGGCCATGCCAAAGAAAGAGTGCCAGATCTAGAGATCTTGAGATGCCACGGCCTCAAGTATAACAGTGCAAGCCCTGACATGGCCCTTATACTGCCCTTGCCAAGCAGAAGGGCAGTTCTTCCACTCCCATTGCATGCAGTCTATATTGCCAAGCATCCCTGGGAAGCCGTTGTTGGCATTCATCGCCAACAAGCGGGCTGTATCTTGAGGAGTCGTCTCTCTCAAGTACTCAGGGCCAAACACAGCAATAACAACCTTGCAGAACTTGTACAGGGAGTCTAGGCATGTAGACTCGCTCATACGGACGTACTCCTCAATGAGATCACCGGGCACTCCATATGCAAGCGATGTGGGAGGTGGCGGCATTGCAGGGGGGATGTTGCGGCACCGGCAGCTGGCAGAGGCACCGAAAAAAATGGGCAGCAGCGTCGGTGACGAAGGAGGCGGGCGAGGGTTTGCTGTTGGAATGGGAGAGGATGGCCAATGTGCCACCGACGAGCGGGCCAGGGGAGGAGTAGGCGGGCGCGCGCGCGTCCGTCTCGTGTCCGCGCCAACGCAAATCCGGCTCAAAAATGGGCCGGGAATGGGTCGGCAGGCGGACGAAAAGCGGACGCGTGTCCGTTTGGGTCGGCGCGTTGGGCCGACTTTTCTGTCCAAACGAACACGCGTGGACGAAATGGGTCGGCGCGTTGGAGTTGCTCTTGCTCAAAGAAATATATCAACTAAGATGTGGGAAAATTTACTAGCACTGGTGCTAAGGGGTGTGAGGGTAGGGGTTACTAAAAAAATGGCAGCATCATAACTAGCACCAAACGAGTTACAGATCATTCTGGGTCGTGTGTCCGATTTCACAAATTGAAGGTGGAGGAGTGTAAGAACATAAGAGAGACAAAGAACAAGAAGGAAAAGGCACTAGTCAAACACATAGATACAAGTAGGATTCACTCAAGAAACATAAGATCCTCAAAGCGATCAAATATCTCACGGCCAATTCTACTAAACGAGGTACAATTGATCCAACAACTCTGAGGGAGAAAGGTAAAACGAGGAAACATAGTTCATCCCCAAATTTTAGAGATGGAGGTCTTGTGCTTCATGGAATCCTTCACCCGTGGGGGCATTGTAGTCGAATGGAGTCTTCTTCCATGGGCGGGCTTGTACTCCTCACAGAGTCTTCTCCCCTAGAAGGTCTTGATTTCAATTTCGGAAGTTAGATGACCAAAGCTCTATCAAGTTCTTAGTTTATGTTATTACTAACCCTAGATCTGACCCAAGGAAATGTATGTATAGGTAAGGGACGAAGGGTGGTAGCTGGCATACATGGGCTAGCCTGTTTTCAGCGTCCAGGCATTCACTCGGACCGTCTGGATGAATCAGTCTGGACTGTCCGGCGGGACCTCCTATTCGCTAAATCCTATTCGGCGCTCTCTGCGCCAGCTACAGTGTAATTCACAAACGGGCGCATACCCCCCCCTTCTCGGCTGGGCCGGCCCATCTAGCTCTTTGAGTCTGTGTTTATCACACCGCAAAAAAAGGCTACTGGTACTGGATTCGAAACGGGGTTGTCCTGCTTTACAGTAAACTGCACTAACCACCCCGCCATCGCAACTGACGTGCTAAACTTCCTATATTTATTTATTTTCTTCTTTCTTTTTTTTCTTCCGTGTTCGATTTTCTGTTTTCATTTATCTTTTTTTCTTTTTTCTTCTTCCTAGGTTCGATGAACTTTTTTCAAATTTGTTAACTTCTTCTGCAAAATCGATGAACTTTTATCAGATTTGATGAACTTTTTTAAAATTCAATGAACTGTTTTAAAATTCAGTGAACTTCTTTAAAAATTTGATGAACTTTTTTTCAATTTCGATGAACTTTTCTTCAAATCCAATGAACTTTTCTCAAGATTGGTGATCTTTTTTCAAAATCGATGAACTCTTTTGAAAAGTGATGAACTTTTTATTCAAAATCGATGAACTTTTTCCAATTGTCGTGAACTTTTTTCTGAAAAGTGATGAACTTTTTTTAAAATCGATGAACTTTTTCAAATTGAGGAATTCTTTTCAAAATTAATGATTTTTTTAATTTTTCTGAAAAGTTAACATGGTCAACTGCGAAGCGGTCAAAATTTTAATGATCAACTGAATTGAACGATCAACGCGTCAATTTAATTGAACGAGCCAGTTTTCTGTTTGTCCAGCGATCGAGGAAGTGATGGAAGGAAGGGATCGATAGCTAAATGGGCCGGCCCAAGTGAGCTGGGACGTGAGCGCCAGCAGGGAAAAGCGGCGCATAAGGCGCCAACAAGGAGGACTCCTCCTATTCATTGACCTGCACAGCGGAGAACGAGCAAACACCGCCCCCCCCTCTCACGCATGCTTTTGGGCTGGCCCTTGTGAGGGGCGTGAGATTCCCACACCCCATTTTTTTCCTTTTATTTTTTTATTTATTTACTTCATTAAAAAATGTTCAAGATTTCAACAAAACCGAATTTTAAAATCTTCACAAATTTTAAAAATACCCTCAAATTCAAAAAAATGTCCATGAGTTTGAAAAAAGGCTTTGATTTAAAAAATATTGGTGAATTCAAAAAATATTAGTGATTTTAAAAATGTTCATGAATTCAAAAAGTGTCCCCAAATTTGAAAAAAGTTCATGAAGCTAATTCAAAAAATGTTCACAATTTCAAAACAAATCATGAATTAAAAAAATGGTTGCGATTTAAAAAATGTTCATGTTTTCAAAAAAAACTTGTGACTTGTAAAAATGTTCATGATTTAAAATATTGTTTGCAAATTGGAAAAAAGATCACGGTTGCAAAAAAAATTGTGAATTTGTAAAAGAATGTTCATAATTTTGAAAAATGTTGCAAATTTGTAAAACAAATGTTCTCGAATTTGAAAAATGTTCGCGATTACAAAAAATGTTTACCATTATAAAAAAAGTGGACACAATTCAAAAATATTTGCAAATTGAAATATTTTCATAATTTCTAAAAAATGTTCACCATTTCAGACAATATTTGCGAATTTGAAAAGACATTCGAAAAAGAAAAAAAGAGAAGGGAAAGCAAAAGAAAAGAAAAAAATGAGCATGAAGCGAAGAAAATGAAAATTGAAAAAAGAAAAGAAAACAAAAACAAATAAAAATGAGAAAAACAAAATAACGGAAGAGGAGCCTGCGCTACTTGGGCCACCCCAAATTCACGTAGCGAGGGAGGGGGTGTGTGTTTGATCAACAACCGTCAACCAGGAGCTCCTAGTCAGCCCTTACAGTGCAAGCTAGCGAGCTGGTGTCCCAACTAAGTCACTTGCATGTTAAGTTAAGGCGCAGACGTACAGCTAAATACAAAATTGTTCGTTTAATCGAGACAATTTATGTACATGATATTACATATTTATAAGAAAATATACCTCAAATTACACTATATTCATGGCAATTCGTGCAGCCACAAAACTAAAATTAAGGAGGGAAGGGGAGGATAGTTAGTTATACTTGGGCGAGCTAAAGAGAAAGCAGTCGGCGCCACTACCTCGACAGTAGGTCTCGACAGTTGGCTCCACACTCAGCCTCGGGATGGCTCTTCACACAATTCACTGCTGGTCAATGACGATTCAGTCGTGTCGGCGCGTGCTAAAGAGAAGGAAATAAGAGCTATTGACGAGAGCAAATGATGACACGGTCTCCAGCCCGACCCGATGCTCATCCTCGCTGAGCACATGAGCAGCTGGCGTAGGCTCCATGGCGTCTCCTCCCAGCACCTCGCCTCTGCCAAGCTCCAGCAGGACATCCTCCTTCGCTTGGTCTATGGCGCCCCGTCGTGATACGTCTCCGACATATCTATAATTTTTGATTATTTCATGTTGTTATATTATCAATCTTGTATGCTTTATATGTCGTTTTATATTATTTTTGGGAACTAACCTATTAACTCAGTGTCCAAACACAATGAAACTTTTTAATGATTTTTTTCTATACAAAAAGAGACCCTGGAAGCTTCGGGAGGAGACCAGACGCTGCACGAGGGAGCGGCCAGGCAGGGGGCACGCCCTGGTGCCTTGTGCCCCCCCCCCTTGGCTCCGTTTGACCTAATTCCAACGCTACAAAATTCTCATATATCCAGAAACCCCCAGGAGAGGTCCAGAAAACAATTCTTTCACCGCCGCAAGCCTCTGTTTTTCCGCGATCCCATCTAAAGGACTTTTCAAGTACTCTGCCAGATGAAAAATCCATCACGGAGACCATCTTCATCAACCTTGCTGCCTCCAGATGATGTGTGAGTAGTACCCACAGGACCTACTGGTCCATAGCAGTAGCTAGATGGCTCTCTCTCTCTTGATCTTCAATACAATGATCTCATCTGAGATCAATCTGATGTAAACTTTTGCAGTGTGTTTGTTAGGGATCTGATGAATTATGGATTTATGATCAGATTATTCATTGAAAGTATTTGAGTCTTTTCTGAGATTTATTTATATGCTTTTATAGCCTTATATTTCTCTCTGATCTATCTATCTCTTTTGACCAATTAGATTCATTTATCTTCAGTGGGAGAGGTGCTTGGTGGTAGGTTCAATCTTGTGGTGTCCTTACTCTGTGTCAGGAGGAGTTGCAAGACACGTTTTTGTATTGTTGCTACTGAGTGTAAAACGATGGGGCTCGAACATATTATTTGGTCTTGCTTTGTCTACATTATGTCATCATGCTTCAGGCATTACTCTGTTCGTTATGGACTTGATACTTTTAGATGCATGATGGATAGCGGTCTTGGTGTGGACTAATAGTAGTAGATGTAGATGGATGTCAGTCTACTTGTTTCGGACGTAATGCCTATATATTGATCATGCCATGAAGAATCATCATAACTATGCGCTTGCTACTTCTTGAGCTTGCGTTGGTTTTTCCCTTGAAGAGGAAAGGGTGATGCAGCAAAGTAGAGATAAGTATTTCCCTCAGTTAGAGAACCAAGGTATCAATCCAGTAGGAGGTACAAGCAAGTCCCTAATATATGCACCTGCACAAACAATCAAACACTTGCACCCAACACGATAAAGGGGTTGTCAATCCCTTCACGGTCAATTGCAACGGTGAGATCTGATAGAGATAGGTATAAAAGATTGCTAGAACGGAAAAGTAAATAAATTGCAGCGAGATATTTTTGGTATTTTTGGTTTATAGATCTGAAAATATAATATGGAAAATAGACCCGGGGGCCATAGGTTTCACTAGAGGCTTCTCTCTTGAAGGCAAATAATACGGTGGGTGAACAAATTACTGTCGAGTAATTGATAGAAAAGCGCAAAGTTATGATGATATCCAAGGTAATGATTATGCATATAGGCATCATGTCAGTGTCAAGTAGACCGAAATGATTCTGCATCTACTACTATTACTCCACACATCGACTGACTCCTGCCTGCATCTAGAGTATTAGGTCCATAAAGAACAGAGTAACGCATTAAGTAAGATGACATGATGTAGAGGGATAAACTCAAGCAATATGATGAAAAACCCATCTTTTTATCCTTGATGGCAACAATACAATATGTGTCTTGCTACCCCTACTATGTCACTAGGTGAGGACACAGCAAGATTGAACCCAAAACTAAGCACCTCTCCCATTGCAAGAAATACCAATCTAGTTGGCCAAACCAAACCGATAATTCAAAGAGAAATACAAAGATATCAAATCATGCATATAAGAATTCAGAGAAGATTCAAATAATATTCATAGATAATCTGATCATAAATCCACAATTCATCGGATCTCGACAAACACACCGCAAAAGAATATTACATCGGATAAATCTCCAAGAACATCGAGGAGAACATGGTATTGAGAATCAAAGAGAGAGAAGAAGCCATCTAGCTACTAGCTATGGACCCGTAGGTCTGAGGTAAACTACTCACGCTTTATCGGAAGGGCAATAGGGTTGATGTAGATGCCCTCCGTGATCGAATCCCCCTCCGGCAGATCGCCGGAAAAGGCCCCAAGATGGGATCTCACGGGAACAGAGGCTTGCGGCGGTGGAAAATTATTTTCGTGGATGCCTCTAAGGGTTTTGGAATATATGTGAATTTATAGGACGAAGAAGTAGGTCAGGGGGTCTTCGAGGGGGCCACAAGCCAGGGGGCGCCCCCCTAGGGCGCGCCCCTGTGGCTTGTCGTCTACTCCAAGGTCTTCTGACTTGGAGTCCAAGTCCAACAGGTGTCTTCTGGTCCAAGAAAAATCATCGTGAACGTTTTATTCCGTTTGGACTCCGTTTGATATTCCTTTTCTGCGAAACTCAAAAAAAAGGAAAAAACAGAAACTGGCACTGGGCTCTAGGTTAATAGGTTAGTCCTTAAAATAATATAAAATAGCATATTAATGCATATAAAATATCCAAAACAGATAATATAATAGCATGGAAAAATTAAAAAATATAGATACGTTGGAGACGTATCAAGCATCCCCAAGCTTAATTCCTGCTCGTCCTCGAGTAGGTAAATGATAAAAACCGAATTTTTGATGTGGAATGCTACCTAACACATAAATCTTTCTAGGGATAGAAACTTCCAACTCAAGTTTTTCTTCAAAAGATTTCATCATAGCATCAACAACATGTTTAGTAAAAGCTTTATTTTGATTATAAGCATGAGGAGAATTCAACATGGATTGCAACAAGGAAATACAATCTATCAAATAACAATTATCATAATTAAAATCCTTGAAATCCAAAAGAGTGGGTACATTGCTACTTAAAGTTTTGACCTCTCCAATCCCACTTTTATCAATTTTTGCATCAAGATCTATAAACACCGAATCATTGGGACGCCTTCTAGCTAAAGTTGACTCATCTCCAGTCCCATCTTTATCAAGATTTATATTAGAAAACAAAGATTCAATAGGAGTCACATCAATCACTTTAAGATCTTCATCATTATTTAAAGACTCCGGTTTAGCAGCCATCTTATTCACTAAAGTAGCTTGATTATCAGAAATTTTCTCTACTAAATTTTCAAGATGAGCAAACTAAGATTTCAAACCATAAAACTCCTTAGATATATCGTCAAGCTCTTTATTAATGTATTCCATCATAGATTTTTGTTCTTTAAGCTCTTTTCTAAAGAGATTATTATACTCATACTGTAAAGTCATGAAACTTTTAGCATTATTTTCAATCTCTTCCAACTTCCTAAAATAAGGATCAAAGCTCTTGGGTTGAGCCATACGGGAAATCTAGCAAACAGAAGGCAGGCAAAAAGGCGAACGGAAGAAGGGAGAATAAAAAGGCAAATCTTTTTGTATTTTTCTGAAAATCGTTTTAGAGGTGGGGGAGAGGAAAACGAGAGGCAAATGGCAAATAATGTAATGCAAGAGATGAGAGTTTATGATGGGTACGTGGTAGGCTTGATGTAGACCTCCCTGGCAACGGCGCCAGAAATTCTTCCTGCTACTTCTTGAGCTTGCGTTGGTTTTTCCCTTGAAGAGGAAAGGGTGATGCAGCAAAGTAGAGATAAGTATTTCCCTCAGTTAGAGAACCAAGGTATCATTCTAGTAGGAGGTACAAGCAAGTCCCCAATCTATGCACCTGCACAAACAATCAAACACTTGCACCCAACGCGATAAAGGGGTTGTCAATCCCTTCACGGTCAATTGCAATGGTGAGATCTGATAGAGATAGGTATAAAAGATTGCTAGAACAGAAAAGTAAATAAAAGTAAATAAATTGCAGCGAGATATTTTTGGTATTTTTGGTTTATAGATCTAAAAATATAATATGGAAAATAGACCCGGGGGCCATTGGTTTCACTAGAGGCTTCTCTCTTGAAGGCAAATAATATGGTGGGCGAACAAATTACTGTCGAGCAATTGATAGAAAAGCGCAAAGTTATGACGATATCCAAGGCAATGATTATGCATATAGGCATCACGTCCGTGTCAAGTAGACCGAAACAATTCTGCATCTACTACTATTACTCCACACATCGACCAACTCCTGCCTGCATCTAGAGTATTAGGTCCATAAAGAACAGAGTAACGCATTAAATAAGATGACATGATGTAGAGGGATAAACTCAAGCAATATGATGAAAACCCCATCTTTTTATCCTTGATGGCAACAATACAATACGTGCCTCGCTACCCCTACTATGTCACTGGGTGAGGACACCGCAAGATTGAACCCAAAACTAAGCACCTCTCCCATTGCAAGAAATACCAATCTAGTTGGCCAAACCAAACTGATAATTCGAAGAGAAATACAAAGATATCAAATCATGCATACAAGAATTCAGAGAAGATTCAAATAATATTCATAGATAATCTGATCATAAATCCATAATTCATCGGATCTCGACAAACACACCGCAAAAGAATATTACATCGGATAGATCTCCAAGAACATCGAGGAGAACATGGTATTGAGAATCAAAGAGAGAGAAGAAGCCATCTAGCTACTAGCTATGGACCCGTAGGCCTGAGGTAAACTACTCACGCTTCATCGAAAGGGTAATAGGGTTGATGTAGATGCCCTCCATGATCGAATCCCCCTCCGGCAGATCGCCGGAAAAGGCCCCAAGATGGGATCTCACGATAACAGAGGTTTGCGGCGGTGGAAAAGTATTTTTGTGGATGCCTCTGAGGGTTTTGGAATATATGTGAATTTATAGGACGAAGAAGTAGGTCAGGGGGTCTTCGAGGGGGCACAAGCCAGGGGGCGCCCCCCTAGGGCGCGCCCCTGTGGCTTGTCATCTACTCCAAGGTCTTCTGACTTGGAGTCCAAGTCCAACAGGTGTCTTCTGGTCCAAGAAAAATCATCGCAAAAGTTTTATTCCGTTTGGACTCCGTTTGATATTCCTTTTCTGCGAAACTCAAAAACAAGGAAAAAACAGAAACTGCCACTGGGCTCTAGGTTAATAGGTTAGTCCCAAAAATAATATAAAATAGCATATTAATGCATATAAAACATCCAAAACAGATAATATAATAGCATGGAACTATAAAAAATTATAGATACATTGGAGACGTATCAGCGCTATTGTATCAATTACCCAATATTAATTTGTTTACCCACCATTGCTATGCTTATGAGAGAGATGCCTCTAGTGAATGCTATGGCCCCCTGCTCCATTCACTTTATATTTACTAAAACCCTAAAAATATTTGCTGCAATTTATTTACTTTTATTTTCCTTTTATCTTATCTATCTACCACTATAAGATTTAATCCTTGCAATTAACAAGTACAAGGGGATTGACAACCCTCTTACCCGCGTTGGGTGCAAGTATTTGCTTTGTGTGTGTGTGCAGGTCCTGCTTACCTTTTTTGCGCCGTGTCTTCTATTTGTTTGATAAACCTTGGTTCTTAACTGTGGGAAATACTATCTGCTACTATACTACATCACCCTTCCTCTTCAGGGAAATCCCAACACCTATCACAAGTAGCATCGGGCTACCATGGTGAGGGCATCTCAATCCTCCGACTTCACCACTCCCTCTCCTAATGCGCCCAATCGCCGCCTTGACCAGCGCCCCTCCCCCACCGGCCTCCTTCTTAGCTTCCAATCAGAATCTCCGCCACGATCCCGAGGTCAATTCTGTCAGCATGGTAGCTCTCATTTCTCTAGTTCCTCCCTCCCATGTTGTGAGGGTATGAGAATGAGATGAGGCACTAGTGGTCGGCTCTTCCTTCTTTAAAGCAGGGCAGGGAGAACCGGCGGCGGTGAGGAAGGGAATTCCTGCAGCGTTGGCGGTGTGAAACCCTAGGGGAATTCCATGGGAGTGGACTGGTCAATCAAGACGTTGCAGGTCGCAAGCCTGGGTGAGAGAGGGAGAAGTCCCAAGATTGACAGAGGCAGGAGGAACTGGAATATGAAACGAGCCTCAATGGTCGCTTCAAGGCGAGGTCACATGATTGTTGCAGCATCATTGGCGCAATACATGGTAGTGAACAGAAATATTTTGAAATGTTGGAAGAGCACTAGGAGCGGGAGATCATCTCGTTCCTCACACTATTGGAGAAGACTAAACTTGGAACAAGCAAGTGCCCAACGCTCTGGAGTTTAAAACATTTTTTGTCAGAAAAAAGTGGTCTCCAGAGCAAAATTAACAAGCACTACATTTGGGATTACACACTCAAAGTCAAAGACTAACCTAATATCTGATTTGGGCTATTTTTTATGGGATTAGAGAAGAGGTAATCTGGCAATGGTAATCATGCAAGATGAAATTACTGAAAGCAAAACATGGGTGGAATGGCCTAACCTTAGAGCTTTGGTGAGAGAGCAACCATTGAATCAATGAGGAGGAGCTCAAGCCATGACATTCCGGCGATTGGAGTTCAACACAGGTCGTTGCACGAGAAGGAGGAAGAAGCACAAGTCACATCCCCGTGGTAGCATCCGCGGGTTCCATGGCCCCTCCAAGAGTGGAAGAGTGGGGGTTGAGCATTTGGGTGACAGAGGTTTGATGGATCTGTGGGACAAGTAGTGCAGTGAGGGATTAATGAGCATGCAGCAATGCGGGTGGTGACAGAGTTTGATGCCGATAGGAAGGAGAAGCTGCAGCTGGAGATGGGTGAGACCGCGAAATCGGCAGCTTCACCACTGAAGCAGGATGCCGACCAGGAAGGTGTCGAGAGACAGGGTGGACGGGCGAAAGTCGATGAGGAGCGTGGTTGCAGGTTGAAGACCAAAGCTCGATGGCAGAACGCGAGAGGGAAGCTCGTTCTAGACCAGATTTTGGAAATCTAGCCCGTCCGCTTCATCAAGGTTCAGTTGGAAGCGAGTGTAGTTTTTGGCATGGAGAAGTCGGTCTCCGAGGTTGCAGGTGGATGCGGAGGAGCGTCGGGGGTGCGAGGGGGTTGCAGTTGGCCGCCGGCAACTTGGGCCATCAGCGGTGCGGGTAGGAGGTGGGGCAGGAGCGGAGCGTGGGCGGGGTGAAAGATCGTGGATGTCGCCTGGGCGGGGGGGGGGGGTGTGAATAGGCGCTTTAAAATAATTACGGTTTAGACTTGAACAAATGCGTAATAAACCTAGCGGTTAATTTGTCAAGCGCAAAACCTACAACAACTAGGCTCACCTATGTGCACCAACAACTTATGCTAAGCAAGATAAACAACTAAGTGATAGCAAGATATAAAACATGAAACAGTATGGCTATCACAAAGTAAAGTGCATAAGTAAAGGGCTCGGGTAAGCGATAACTGAGGCACGCGGAGACGACGATGTATCCCGAAGTTCACACCCTTGCAGATGCTAATCTCCGTTTGGAGTGGTGTGGAGGCACAATGCTCCCCAAGAAGCCACTAGGGCCACCGTAATCTCCTCACGCCCTCGCACAATGCAAGATGCCGTGATTCCACTAAGGGACCCTTGAGGGCGGTCACCGAACCCGTACAAATGGCAACACTTGGGGGCGGTCACCGAACCCGTGCACTTTGGCAACCCTTGGGGGCGGTCACCGGTACTCGTCAAATTGCTCGGGGCGATCTCCACAACCTAATTGGAGACCCCGATGCTTGCCCGGAGCTTTACACCACAATGATTGAGCTCTGACACACCAACCGTCTAGGGCACCAAGGTACCCAAGAGGAACAAGCTCTACGGTGCCCAAACAACCAAGAGTAACAAGCTTCTCAACTTCACTTCCACGTATCACCGTGAAGAACTCAACCCGATGCACCAAATGCAATGGCAAGGGCACATGGAGTGCCCAAGTCCTTCTCTTCCAAATCCCACCAAAGCAACTAATGCTAGGGAGGAAAATGAGAGGAAGAATGAAGAAGAGAACACGAAGAAATCCAAGATCTAGATCCAAGGGGTTCCCCTCACATAGAGGAGAAAGTGATTGGTGGAAACGTAGATCTAGATCTCCTCTCTCTTTTCCCTCAAGAACTAGCAAGAATCATTGGAGGGATTGAGAGATAGCACTATTGCAGGATGCTGCTAACACGGCACTATGATCAGAGACCCTTTGACGAAACTGTGTGCGATGCATTAATCACAAACGGTGATGTAAAATAACCGTAAAAAAAGATGCAAAACGTTTGCGATGAAGGATACATCAAACACGGTATAGTTCAATGAACTATTTGCGATGAGGCAGAACAAAAGAAACGGGCAGCCAGATGAAGGCGTGTGCGATATACGACATACAGTTCACTCGGATAAACTGTTTGTGATGAGGCGGAATAACAGAAACGGGCAGCCAGATGAAGGTGTGTGCGATATACGACATACAGTTCACTCGGATGAACTGTTTGCGTTGAGCCAAGAGAACAGAAACGATTCAACTTAACAAGATGTGTGTGATACGCGGCAAACAGGTCTGTAATTGGAAATATGTGGGAAGACCGATAACAACATAGACGATTCCTGTTAACAAGCCGTGTGTGTTGTGAGCAAACGATTGCTGGTATACAATTGTCAGTGATTGATGAAATCATCACCGACGGGTTCCATTGTTTAGTCCGTGTGCGATGTGATTTGCTCTATCTACAGAGCATCAACATATATACTTAAAAAGACAGCATTGCAAAACCAAATTAAGCATACAATTACACAAGTGACTACACACATAACATTTCCACACACCAAAGTAAGCAATTACATGCATACTAAACTAGGAGAAATGAGGATCTAATCATCTACTTATTGTTGCGATGACGCTTGCCATTGCTCTGCTTCCGGCTAGATCCCTGGCCGTTTTGGGGAAGGAGGCACTTCCTCATGTCAACGATCCGCCTGTACATCTCGTAGCTCGTGTATGCCTCCTTGGCCGCGTACATGATGTGAGCTTTGTCGAGTTTCTCCATCCAGGCCGAGTGCCAGGCATGCTTGTCCTTGTTGCAGGAATCCTTCATGTCTCTGTAGTAGGGGTCGATGATGGCCTCGGCGAGGTGAACCAGTGAGTCCTTCTCATGCTCGTTGCTGCCCCAGATCTTGTATTGGCCCTGGATGTCGACAAGATTCTGGCAGGCGATGCCCGAATTCTTGAGCACCTTTACATCGTTGGTGATGTCCACCGTAGCGAACATGTAGTGGGGGCTGTTGACAAACCTGGCAAAACGCTCGCAAGGCCTTGTGGCCAGGCAGTAGTGGTAGATGAGGACGTGGTTGCGCACGCACATCTGGGCGACAGCGACCTTGGGACAAGACCAGGCACGAGGCGGGTGTACTCGAGGTCGAACCCGACCACCTTGTACTTCTCCTCGGTAAGCAACAGCTCCATGATGTGGATGGAGTGCTCCACCCAGACCGGGTTGTTGGTGTACACCACCGAGAGCTCCGTGAACCTTCTGTAGGTGTCCACCACGGCATGCATGGTGAACTGCTGCTCGTCGTCGGCAGCCGCTCG
The DNA here is from genome assembly GCA_011799875.1 of Thinopyrum elongatum. Taxonomy (NCBI): domain Eukaryota; kingdom Viridiplantae; phylum Streptophyta; class Magnoliopsida; order Poales; family Poaceae; genus Thinopyrum; species Thinopyrum elongatum. The sequence continues at coordinate 507,149,497 of CM022302.1, read as the reverse complement.
GAGCGCCATTGGAGCCGCGCAGGATACCCTCTAAGAATTTGTCATGGTGGGTGTGCTTCTTGCAATGGTGGGGCGCGATTGAAAGGTTGAAGAGACACAAGGGTTGAATGGCCGCTGTAATAAATGGGGGCCGGCCGGCCTGTAATCGTCACGTCTTGTCGCCGCGTTCATAGCGGAGGATTCCATTGCACGCTTGACAACACCGCACCGCACGCGTTTCGTTTGACCACGCGTGGGCTCAAAGAGGCGCCAAATGTATCATCGGTGAGCCTGTTCCTGCGCTACCGCGTAGTTTACCATGCAAGCTTCCCGCCCGGCTAGTTTGGCCACACGTCGGCTAGAAGAGGGACAAATCATGGGTGTTTATTGGAAAAAAGCTTTGTAAAAACTAAGTGTGTGGAATGACTTCGGTCATAAGTTTACCCGTGGGTGATGAGGTCAAAGTTACACAGAAGGGTGATGATGGACACTTGAGTGCGATAATTAATTCTGCGCTCTACAGGGCACACGGTTGAAGAAACCAACTGTGTGCAATAATGTCGAAGATCACAGTCGAGTTAGCTATACAGATCGTGTGCTATGAGATCGACAAGGTAAACATATTCGAGAATGGTTAATAAAATCTAAGTCCATTGCATATTAAGGTCAAAATAGTGCTACCAATATACGAGTCTCACACGATGCCATTTCAACGATTGTACCACAAAAGCTTGAAATATTACAAGGTTCAAATTCCAGAGTTATATGGCTCAAATTCGAAGATTACAAGGTTCAAACTAATATTAGAAATGAAATTCAGCTCATCAGCTGCAAACGCTCGCGCTGATCCGCTGAACATGGATATCAGAGAGGTTCAAACTAATATTACCACTTGTAAGTCTGGTTTCGAAACCTCATAATTTTTGCAAAGGGGTCAGCCACTGAGAAGTCATGTATGGGGTTGACACGATGACTTCCGATTACTCTGTCATCTGAAGTTCCAAAATGAAATTCAGCATTTTCGAAGCCTATTCCATTCTGTCGCAGCCGCCGGCGCTGATCAACAAACCATTCATTTTTGCGAAATAAATGTAGGGCAAACCTCATTACCTTCAGTACCCTTGCTCTGACAACAAAGAACCTGGCGAATATAATCTCCGGTAAGGTCCCTCGGTAGGAGTTCAAAGTAATTTCTGAGTGATGCAGATCTAGGCATTCGATGTGATTGTTATATTGTATCACATTATCCACCACCGGGCCTAATCTTATCTGCAAAAGAAGAAAACTTGTTAGTGCCTACATGCAGTTTTGAACACTACTACAGGCCTATTTGGTTTGCAGGATTTGTAAAATGCACTAACATGCCATCTTCGATCCGACATGATTAACTTGGGCATTTGATTACAATCTAGAAAAATGTAGCCTTCTTCACAAGAGGTTGGAGTGGATGAAAAGTTCCCTAAGAAAACTAATAGTACAGATGAATCCAAAGGAGAAATGCTTATGGATTGTAACCATATGGATCAAGCAACCAATATGGGGGGGGGGACATGTATGTACTGAAATCCTCCAAAAAATCCTTCAGAAATCGTAGTACATTGTCATTGTAAACTTGGAAAAAGGTGTCGCAAATTGAACTCCCTTATGGTTAACATTTAACAGGAAAGGAACATCACCTTGATATATAGCTTCTCCAGGCACGGAAAGCATATCAGGAAACTGACAACTTGCTCCAGGTTGGGGCCGATAGATTCTAGTGCCAAGACCTTCACTGTGCGCAGTTTCGGGGTCAAGCTTGTCGGAATCATTTTCTGGATGATAGACGAACATACATCTTCAAAATTAGAAATAATGTTAATTTCTAGAAGGAGAGGTAGAAGGCGGCTGTTTTACCTGAACGAGTGTGGGTCCAATAACAAGTTCGGAGTATTTGTCAGACGAGTAGCCCACCACTGTCAATTTCGGCGCAGAAATGACATTGATTCTTCTTGGACCTTCTTGATCATGTACAAGTAATCTCTCAAGTGAAGGTGTGTCCTCAATGACCATACCGTGGTACACATCTTGTGATGTCTTCTTGCCACGCCAGCAACACACATAAGTAGTCCGGAGAGTCATGGAGGTGATTTGGAAGCTACTCAACCCATTGATCGCTTGAAGACGAAGGTACTCGAGTGCAGTACAACCACGGAGTAGGCGCTCCATGTCACCGTTTGGGAGGCAGACGACGACGAGCTCGAGGTGCTTCAGTCGTGGTAGAATAAGAGCGGGCGCGTCATTAAGGGGGGGGGGGAATGGCAGTTCCTGAACTTGGTGACGTGCAGCGTGGGCGCGAGGCGGAGATCGGACGTTGGCAGCGAGCGCATATGCCCATCATCAGAAGTGAGCTCCTCGAGCTGATCTAGGGCGGGGGATCGGAACCAGTCGTCAAGCTTTGCTCGGTCCTTGCCGTTGCAACGGAACTTGCCCATGCTAAGGCCTCTGGTTGGGCCAGGGTGACTGCCGAGGATCTTGGAGAACTCATCCAAGCTTTTGCGATAGCCATGGCAGAGCTCGTGGGTGTCGATGAAGTCGAGAGGGGTGGAGTTCCATAGGGGGCGCCATCGCCGGGAAAGGACGGTTGTCCGTGCCCCATATTTGATTGGGAGGAGGGAGATGATGACTGTCAACATATCATCGGGGAGGCTGTTGATGAAGTCTAGGCCTGCTGGAGTCGCTTGCGGTTCTTGCTCGAGCCGCCTCCGCTTGTTGGCAGCCCCGTTCTCCACCTCCGGAGTCTCCTTGTCAGTGGCGCTTTCTAATAGAAGTGGGAGTATAGGGAATATTTAGTTAAAACAGGGCAATAGAAAAGTGTATTGGTAACTAGAAGTTAGTAGGTAGGAATAGAGTAACACTACAAAAAAAATACACTTCCGTGATGATACGTGTTTGTCACAGTAGGTCACGTTTTCTGTCATGCATGTACATCCATGACGATTTTATGACAGAATCAAGATAGTCATACCTGTGCTGTCGTAGAAGTGTTCCATGACATTACCAAAATTATCATCACGGAAGTGTCCACTTCCATGACGATAAATGGCGCGTCATCGAAGTGCTTTCGTCAAGGGTAACAACACGTGGCATCCACCATAACGGGTCGCCGTTAAGCTATCGGGTCCGGTTTTGGATCCGATAACCCGCTAGCAGCCACGACCAATGGCGATTTTCCACGTGTAAAATTCTCATTGGCCGACGGAACCACGTGTCAGCTCCGCGTTGGCACAGATGTCACTCATCCAATGGGCGAGATGCGCCTATGATATGTTGACACGTGGACAGGCCGAAAAGTGGCCCATAAAGATTAAATGGGCCGGCCCAACTAAAGGCCCACAAGATTTTGCAGACCATAATGGGCCGGCCCAGCTAAAGGCCCACAAGATTTTGCAGACCATAATGGGCCGACCCAGCTAAATGCCCACAAGATTTTGCAGACCATAATGGGCCGGCCCAGCTAAAGGCCCACAAGATTTTGAAGACACTAGTGGGCCGGCCCGTTAACAGGCTGCCATGTTTTGGGCCAATTGCTGGCCCATATTTGATCCGGTCCATTAACAGCCTGCCACGTTCTGGGCCTAATAAGGGCCCATATGAGATCCGGCCCGTTAATAGCCTACCACCTTCTGTGCCATATTACGGCCCATATCAGATCCGGCCCTTTAAGAGCCTTTGGGCTAAATTATGGCCCATATCAGATTCGGCCCATCAACTGGACGCTGTGCTTTTGGGCCCACTTGAGGCCCGGTTAGGATTTCTATTTGCTAAAGGCCCATTTAGTAATATGGCCTGATATTAGTTTTGGCCTGTTAAAGGCCCGTCTAACATTTCAGCCCTATATTTATTTCGGCCTGTTAAAAGCTCGTCATATAGTTGGGCCTAACTATGGCCTGCTTTGCATCCGGCCTGCTCACAGCCGATAATCTGATTGGGCCAAACAAGGACCGAAACAATTTTGGCCTGTTAACGGCCCGTAATGTGATTGGCACAATCATGGGCCGGGGTCTATTTCGGCCTGCTGTCGGCCCGTGAGCTGTTCGGCACGTTTCAGGCCCAACCTACTTTTCAGCCTACTAAAAGCCCATTGAATTTTCTTGCAAAAATAGGGCCGTCGATTTACTCGGCCTATTAAAGGCCCGATACTACTAGTGGGCCAGTTTACATTTAGGCCTGTTAACGGACCAAGATGACTGGGCCCATGATGCGGCCCATACATAGTGATTTGCATGACGGCCCGATTATGTACCGTAATTTTACGGTTTGGCCGGTTTACTTTTCATGGAGCGAAGACAGGATATATATACAGTAAAATAACTGCAGCATCGTGAATAAGAAAAAACCTAGACTATACAATAAAGAAATTACGACATATTACATCCACTGGGCATCAAAGTTCGCCACTATGATAATAAAGCACAAGCAGACAGCAGATTACATACACTGAGCATCAAAGATTGCCACTAGTGCAAATAAACACGCCGACAAAATAATATACAAAACCGACAGCACTTCAATAGAGTTCAAGAAAGGTTAGCCCTTCTCAAGAGCTGCAGCGCAAGCAGCTGAGCAGGCTGATGAGACTGCACTTGTTTGATGCTTATATCCTCCTCACTCTGAAAGAGAAACAAGCAGACAGATGACAGGTTTTGCACATATAAGTATCAGTGCTGACAATTCATCACATTTCTTATTGACGAATAAAGTGACACAGTTTAAAATAGCATTAACACAATATGGTATTGTTCAGGTTAAGACATGGCAGGAAATGACATTGTGAAGGAGTTGGCAGCTTCACGACACCACTGGATTACAGATCAAGAACTCATAAGTATCAATGGTTAGTGTGCTGTCAATGTATCCCATTTCAGATTGTAAAATAAAGAGACGGTTTAAATAATAGTAGAATGATATGACAATGTTCATAGTTAAGACATTGCAGAATATGACATTGTGCTGTAGTGGGTAGGTTCACCACACCACTGGATTACGGATCAGGAACAGAAGCATACATGCAGTGCAAAAGAAGATCACTTGCTCTGTATAGTTTAATTTACATGGTATGAAGAAGGAACTTGGTTGTACAACTGAAAACTTAAATTGAGAAGGACAAACTTTTGTTTATGAACTACATAATAAACTTTAAACATGCAATTTGATGCAAACACCAAAAATAAACAGCTGTTGCAGTCATGCCTAACCAAATATACACAACAAAGTTTGAAGGCTTGAGAAGGACAAACTTACATTAGTGGTGAAGACTGGCTCTATAAAGCCCTTGTCCATGCTGATGGGGGGGGGGACAATTCAAGAAGTTTACCATAGAATCTTCTTCATAAGCATTGCCTTTATTCTACATTTTGTTAAGAGTAAATATAGATGTGATAATATAAGAAAAAATGGAGAATATTTAAGATAAGATGAAGAGTGATGCTACATAACCAAGTAGCTATAAATGTAAGTACAGCGATACAGGCAAAAGGTACAGCCAAGAGCAATGCAGAGCTAAACTTCTTCAGTACCATTAGTGTTATCCAACCTTATGGTAAGAGTAAATATAGATCTGATGTGTAGAAAATGGAGGGCAAAGGAAAATAAGCTGCAGAGTGATGGTACATGAACAACTAGTTGTCAATATAAGTACACTGATAAAGGACAACAGGTACTTACAAGAACAATGCAGAGCTAAACTTTTTCATTGGCATTGGATATATTCTACACTAATGTAACCATTCATACATATCAGATAATTTGGAGCGAACAATTGATAAGCAAGCTATCATGCATACTGCTGTCACATAATGAACCAGGTATGAATGCAAGTACAGTGATACAAGACAACAGGTACTAACAAGAGCAAAGCAGCGGGCAGCATATTTGCGATATCCTGTCGTCCTTTTCAAACCGGAATTCTTCTTCGAGCAGATTTCCTGCAAAAGAGATCCGTAAGGCACATGCGGAAAAGTAGAAGTTCAAATTGTCATGTGATATCATAGACAGTACCTCATCCTGGGAACGAGACCACTGCATAACAAGGTTTTTCCATTCAATGTCTTCAAAATTTAGCACAGGAGACTTCACCGGAAATTCGTTTATAGACTTGCCATCAAAGTGTGATTTCCTCAGGTAACACCGATACTGCTGCAATGCTTCCTTGAAAAGCGCAAGCAAGCTTTGCTTGTCATGACTATCCAGATTGACCCTTGCCTACTTACAACAATGTAATGTAAATCATTGATGTGTTCAATCAGCAGAAAACAGGAAAATAATCACCATGAATAATAGCACTTACACGTAAGTGGGACAGGAAGATGTGAAAATGGTGTTTGTCTTCACTATAATCTTTCCATGATGGGAATATATGCACGTAGTCCCTAACAACATTGAAAGCATTGTCTTTTAAGCTGGGAATAACTAGAATGGGGTTCCAATCTGCAGGAATTGGCCGTCTCTGCAGTTGGGATAGGTCTTCGGCCGGTGGACTTGCTGTACTTTTTGCTGGAGTGGGATTTTTCTGTGGTACGGCTGGTGCTATGGCAACTGAAATCGGCATACCTTTTGCTGGAGTGCAGGTCCTGTGTGGTGGGGCTAGTGGTGTGGCCAGTGAAGTATGGGTACAGTCTGCTGGAATCGGTCCTATGTTTTGTGTCACTGGTTGTAGAGCCAATATAAGTGGGGTGCTGTCTGATTTCTCCGGCACCACCATGTTTTTCAAGGACTTTGCTGGTGCTCCTTCAGGTTCGGCAATCACCCTCTTCCTTTTTGATGTCTGATGCACAAGAACAACATTTGAGTGAAAAAACATGGTATGATGACAGATGGAATATGTATTGATAATGGATGGGCATGACATCTTGACATATATGATGAGTAAGTTAAGCAGATGGCGGTGCAACAAAGTAGAAGAAATGCAAGCCACCTTATGCAAGATACGCGTAATCAATAAATCCTTGCCAAATTAGAACAGGCACCTTGAGGGGTGAACAGGACAGGCCATCTGCCTTCGACTCCTCGAGGTCAGAATAGTCATTAGGATCATATTTTGAACAAGAATCTGCAGGTAGGGAGCGTATGAGTTTCATTGCATCCAGAATGGCACTCAATGCCTTGGTGCCAATTTTGTTAGCCGTTGCAGTGTTCCATAATATTCTTCTCATGTGTGGACTCTGATATTCACTGTGATTACGTACAATATCTGAGAAGCATGAAAACATAAATAGTAGTGAGATTATCTTTATAATGCAGAGGATATTCTAATATAGGGGCTCCCTGTAAACCCTTGTGTGCTATCACTGGATTCTGATGAGAGAGCCCATGTGTGCTATAATATGGTGCATGCATTAATATAATCTGGCACAAGTACACAAAAAAATAGGCTCCAGAAGTAAGGATAGTTGGCAGATGATAGGTTCATAATATACTGTATAGAGAGTTTATTGCCAAACCGTGATAACAAGAGCACACAGCAACTAGGCAGATCGTAGTGTACATAAAAGGGGTACACCATAACCAGCATATATAAATCAGGAAAGTGGAACTGGCTGGAAAATACGGTGTTGTATTGCCGCTACTAATTGAAAGCCTATCGATCACGTACAGGCCAGCTCTATCAGCTGTTGACTGCAGATGTCCCTGCTCCCCTTCCTGACAAGGAATATACTATACGTACTAAATACAGAATAACAAAAGAGGAACATGTTAAAGAACAGAAGAGGAAGCATATTCTTGAGGTTCCGCTTCTTTGCATACAATGTTGGTTGCCCACTCATGATGAATCATAGCGCCCAAAGAAATGCAATTCCATGCTGTCTCTCTATATGTGGCCACATGCATTTGGAAAATCAACTGGGAGCATTAGCTGACCAATTAAATGTGTGTCTGTTAACTAATATCAGTATCATATCACAATTCGTATTTGAAGAAGTAAGGTTTGGACTTATGATTGGTGTGTTGTTTAGCTTCAAGAGTGGACTGCTGCTAGTGCGACACAAAGCAGCTACACAGATCATAGTGTAGATATAACGGGAAAACCGTAAGCATCACAAGTAAAATCAGGAAAGTGGAACTTGCTGGAAAATATGGGCTACTATTGCCGGTACGGCTAGAAAGGCTTCGGATACCAGCTCTCTTCAACTGAAGGTGCGATACTGTTAATATCAATGTAACTCTCAAAGGCGACACAGCTCCCCGCACTTCCTTGTTAATCTTATAGGATTCAAGCGGGCAGGCCACTACAATTCCTATTCCTATGTTTACGAAATCCTACGAATCAAAGAGGCCCGAAGAGTTGAAAGTGTCCATCACAACCGACCGAATAGACCTCTACACTGCAAATGTCCCTGCTCCTCTTCACTACAAGGAACATACTGTACTACTATCATACTCCCTCCGTTCCAAAATATAATTCTTTGTAGAGATTTCCACTATGGATCACATACAGATGTATACAGATACATTTTAGAGTGTAGATTCACTCATTTTGCTCCATATGTAGTCCATGGTGGAATCTATAGAAAGACTTGTATTTAGGAATGGAGAGAGTACTTATTAAAGAAGAACAAAAGAGGAACATGCTAAAGAAGAGCAAGCAGATTTTGGATAATAAAATGTTCATTGCGCAGTGCCCACACATGATGAACTAGAGCACATTAAGAATGCAACTCCCTGTTGTCTCTCTATATGTGGTGCACGTGCTTTTCGAAAGTAAAGTAGGAACATTAGCTGACCAATTAAATGTTATCTGTTTTAGTAATATCAGCATCATATCAGATTCGTATTTGAGCAACAAGTTTGGAATTATGAGTGGCACGTTGTTTAGCTTGATGGATTGAGGAGCAGTGCTAAGCAGCTACGATGATGGTACTGAATATAAAGGAATGTCTGCATGCAAGTCGCGTGACTTTCGTCATTTGGGTCAGTCGACCATTTCAGGCGGTTGGATGAAGATCCTACGTCTCCTAACCCTTCTTCTTCCTCGTCTCTGATTCTTCCCCTACAGAACACCACACGGGCCGCCGGCCAAACCACCGGCCCCGACCCGCCTGCCCTCCCCTGTACCGCCCCCCACCGCCTGTGTTCCTCTGCCACCCCCACCCCCCACCCTTGCCCCCACCCGCGTTGAGTTTTCTTCGTTCGGCGAGGCCCCACCACCACCAGGCCACCGCCCCCCACAATCACTGTCCCCACCCGAGCCCCTTCCTTCCCTCCGGTGAACGCCGGTGAGCTCTCAAAAATCGACTGACCCAATTTTGAAATTTAGTCTACTGTCATTTAACTAGTGTGGAATATAAAAGGGGAAAACCATAAGCATTGCGAGTATAGTGTTGAGCGTGCCATGGCGGATCTGAAGGTGCAAACCGGACAAAGGCAACTTTGCAACCAATGTTTGCTTTCAACTAACAAGTAAGATCCTAAGTGAAGGACAAGAAATCACAGTAAAGCAGTGGCGATCTATTTTCTTGCTGCGATAAATAAGTTGAGCAGATACGAAAGAGTACTGCCTCTGGTGCAGCGCCGTGTATGCATCGGCTGAGAATTTGACGGTGCTGCGGTAGCGATGGCTGTCGGTGGCGTGGAAGCAGATCTAGGAGGGTAGACGGTGGCGGCGGGGGAAATATCCCGGCGCGGTGGACGAGATGGTCGTCGGAGCGGCGCTGGCAAGGTGGACGATGGCGGGGATGAAGCGAGAGGATGGGATGCAAGGATCCTGGTCCGAAGCCGTGGATGAGAGAGGTCGATCTCTTGTAATGGACGACGGTGTTGGGGTATCAGCTCCGGCATGGTGGAGGAGGACGGCGGTGGATGGGGTGGCGGACGGAGGAGGCTGGGGTGGAGAGGGTGTTTTGGCGCCCACGGAGTACGAATGGGGAAATGGAGGGAGAGAGGAAGGGGGGAACCATGTCTTCAGGGCGCGCATGTCTCAAATGCGAGGAAATTTACAAACTTAGCCCCCGTTTAAAATTTCCTACATCACAGCAATATTAGTCGGTTGGGGATAGGAAGGTAATCTCGCATACACCGAATATTTGCCGATGGAGATTTCGGCCGACGAGAGTTTGTTTTGGCGCCCACCATGTATGAATCGGGGAGGGAGGTCAGAGGCGATTTCGGCCGAGGAGAAACTGTGTTTTGGCGCCCACCGTGTATGAATCCGGGGAGGTGAGAGGCGGAGGCAATTATGTCACGTTTGAGTGAAATTACAAGCCTACCCCTATAGAAACCTATAGAAATCGAGCCGATAGGCTTTGCGTGTCAGGGATAGGCAGTAATTTCCATCTCGCAGATTTTGGTTTCGGGCGGTTACTGCGACTTTCCCCGCTTCGTTCAAATTTTTGCAGAGAAAGAGTGCATGTTTACCGTGCCAACTCAATTCGAATCCAGTTTGTATTCTATTTTTGTTCGGGCAGGATCCATTTTCGATTGGAATAAAATTTTATATACATTATTTTTTTATATATACTTTCAAAAGCACAACAAAGAATTATGCTCCTTTTTATATATATAATATGATTTACAAATACAATGATCTCAAAATCATAAGGTTGAATTCAAAAAATTTAAACCAAATTATGTTCTACTAAAATGTATGGATCAGTAATATCTACATATTAAATAACATAGATGCGCGTGAATTCATATGAGTATGCATGTTTGATACATCAATTTTGGTTCGAGTATGAATTACATGTATCATCATCTCAAATTCAAATATTTGAAGCCCTTTTATGTTGACATTTTCTATACACGCAACTATATATTTGAATCTCCTTCCACGCCCATCTCTCTCGCATGCTCCTTCGTGTAGCTATCACTCTCTTTTCCCCAGCTCACCCGCACGCTCACTTCATGTTTCTCCTATTTAAGCAAACATGGTCTCTCGACGTCTCCCTTGAGAAGTGTTACACTCTCCCTATCATTATACATTACATGGTTTTCATTATCTCTCACGTCTCTATCGTTCTTTGGTATCACTAGGTACCTAAGCTTTCTTTTTCACCGCCACACACACACTCTCACTCGTCTTTCACTTTGTCTTTTTCTCTAGGGTTCTCTCACGCACCCTATATCTCTCTAGATATGACTCCTACCACTAAAATTACTCTCTCCCGCACACACAACATTTGTTGCGGTCTCCTTTCCGTCTTCACCTCAGTTATAAAACTAACATTATTCATTTGTTTACCGATCAGACAAACTCTCCCCCCCCCTTTCTCTCTCTCTCTCTCACACACACACAACTCCTGCTTCCACTCCCCTTCCTGACTACCGTCTCTCTCACACACACACACACAAAACTCTCGCTTTTGCACCCCCGACTCGTATTTCTCTCACAAACATTGATCGACTAGCCTCCAGATAGGTTTATACACACGCACACTCTTGCTTCCACTATCTCGTACATGTCTCTCTCGCGCTCCTTGTATCTATGTAGATTTTTTGTCCCTTCTTGAGACACGCCCTCTCGATCGTGCACACACACACTATCGCCTCATTTTATGGTGATACCTCTCGCACACATACTCTTTGTGTCTTTGTCACACACGCACTCCGTCCTCCTCCTCTCTCCCTCTCTCTCACACACACACCACACACACACACACATGAGCTTTTTGCAACAACTAGCAAGATGCCCATGCGTTGCACGGAACATCAAGATGCATTTGTATGAGTAGTTTATCTTGTGGGAGAAAAGGATGAACGAGGGAAGGCCTTATTTGCAAATGTGGAGAGGGGTGTGGGTATCTTTTTGCAAAATTGCCATAGTTTCCTCCTATCCGTCAGATATAAATCGAACGGCCTATATTGCAAGATGCCAGGCACACCATCATCACCAACTCTGTGTTTTATAAGAGTAGATAGAGATATACCACTTCTCGAATCTTGAAACCAACCACATTCCTCCCTTATCTCATCAAAACCGCCAAAGGAATATATTTTGAGTGAAACATAACATATTTTTAGTGATATACGTATTTCAAAACTAGACTCTTTTCTATCAAATCGGTGAATATGTATTAATCTACTTTGATCGTGTGGCAACGCATTGGCACATTGCTAGTTATTACTACTGTATAATTTTTTGGACACCAGACAAACGGTGGAGTACATATACGAAGAGAAGAGGCGCACGCACGCAGTCGGTCTCTCGCTGTCTCGCACACATGAGAGTTACGTAAAGGCACCGTAAACAAATAAACCCTAAAACCCTAGGTGCATGATTGCTGCATGCGCGGGTACCAGGTACGTGGTGGAGCGCACCTTTGTAGGAATAGTCAACTCGCGTGATAATTTGATCCGTAGGAGTTGATGGTCGGGACCACAGGTGAACGACCTGGAGGCGGTGGCTCGCCAGTTGCCACTGATCGAGTAGCCACGTTTAAAATATCATTTTTTTAGCGGGGTAAGAGTTTCGATTTTCAATGGCGCGTTATAAGTACTAGTTTTTAGAACGATTGGTATGGAGCGAAAATGGAATTCATAACTACTACCTCCGTCCTGGTTTACTAGTCCCCATCGTATTTTGGGTCAAAGTTTGTCCACGAATTTTACTTGTAAAATGTGAATGGAAAACGAGATTTTGTTATACCCAAACAAAAAAGGACTGAAGGGAGTGATTGCTCTGACACGGACGTGACCTCTCATAGCGCAGGCATTGAACCGGCACGTCGGCCAAGAGGGCCCCACTCGCTGTAGGCCAGGCTGAACACGCCTCCTCGCCGCATGCAACCGGCTTCAGACTGCCCCGCCTGCCTCCATTGAATCCGCGCATTTGCCGACAACACGTCCTTCCGCGAGCCGGCCAGCATTTTAGAACACAACGCCGGTTGGCTCCTCTCGTCCGCCCGCTATTTAAACGAGGCCAGACGCCTAGCAAGAACTGCACCACACCGCCGCTCCCCATATCCTCCTTGAACCATTTTCTCCACACTCTCCATAGCATCCGGTGAGCAGGAAGACGAGTTCTCCGGCATAAAAGTCGGCTGGGTGCACCGACGAGCCAGGCAACTCGCTGCCCCACCTCCCTCCCCGCCCCAGGCCGTCAGTACCATGGGCGAGGTTGCAGGTGGGCAAGCGGAGGAGCAAGCCGCTGCTCCAAGCTGGCCCCTGGTGCATCAACTTGACGCTCCAAGCCTGCTCGCAAAAGAGTCGCCAGTTGCTGCACGCCGGCACACGGGGGACCACGGCGTCCAGTGCACCGTGGTTGGCCGCGCCATCTGACGCAAACGTTGGCGGAACCGCGACATGCTAGCGGAGGTGGCCAACACGTCTGCGGCCACCGCCGACATCGAGGAATAGTAGACCACGGGAGTCGCCACCGCTCGGAACCCACGAATGTTACGACCACCGCGTCGCCGGCAGACACCCGGTGTGTTGCCCGGTTTGGCTCAAAACATCGTGGACCCCAGCCGCGGCTGGCATTAGAAATATTATACCTGCCTGCAGAAGTTATTTGCGTTTAGTCAAAAAATGTCCAAAATATAATTAATTATGTATGGTCTTGACTTGTTGTGCTTGCACTGGTTGTAGGAACTAGAGATTTTTCTTTATTTATAACTCTCCTCACATTTTTTTTGGCTTTGAAGTGAATCATGGTTGTGGACATTATCTATGAATGTGCAAATATCTATGAACATGAGTTTGATGTGGAAATTGAACTTGGAATGTTGGGCTTGCGTGTGAACTATACCATGTCCAATGCTTCGTCTGTTATTGTTTGGAAAGTAATTGCTGTTATTACATGACCCAATTTTTTTTATTTTGTGCCACATCAGTAGATGCACGGACATCACAACAGGCATGCTGACTGGATAAACATTTGAACCTAGCTATTATGAAGGAAAATTTGTATTGACAACAGTTTTAGATAGCAGGAGATGCCTAGCCTGCTCTGCCTCTGCTAGCTTCTTTCTGGCTTCTTCCATCTCTTCTTTGGCTTGGGTGAAGAGAGCATCTGATTGCTCTTTTCGCTTCTTCAGGAACTCAGCTACATTCTCAAGGGCTGCTACACGCTTTCTTTCAGCCTTTACTAGAGCCACGAGGACACGAACAGTTGACGACTCCACTTGGCTTGTGTGTAATCCAGCATCATCTGGGAATTTGCACCTTGTGTCTAATACAACATCATTAGGGAACGGGCACCTTGTGTGTAATCCAGCCTCATTTTGGAAACATGATCTCGAGGTTGACCATACTTCCGTCCTCGCAGGAACTGCATCCTGACATGAAGTTACTTCTTTTTTAGATCAATACTCAGAGCAACCCAGATCCATTTAGTAGAAGCCAGATAAACAGGACTCGGAGAAGTGAATTCAAAAGGAGAAATATAAAAACAGACTCCAAGGTGAGAACACCCACTTCCTACATCAAGCTAAAAACAAAGGCATTAGGACGATTAAGACTCTTCTTATTACACATCAAAGAACACGAGGCTAAGAGAAACAGAAACTACAACATATACACATCGAAGAACATGAGGCTAAACGAAAGTAATTGAAAGGGTGTTACTTACCAAAGCTCGTTTTACAGGTTCGGTGCATCTCCTCTTTAACTTGCCACGTTCCTTGAAGATGTCCCCAATATCCCGTGTTTGGTCTTCGTTGCTCCTCTGCATGTTCGCACTTGTGGTTTTAAAATCTCAACATGGCAAGAAAAATATATTAATACTCACGCATCTTGTGGGTAACATTAAAGCACTCATCTGCCATGTTAGAGCATCTCCAATAGAAGCGCAATGCGTGGCGCATTAAAAAAGCGTTTACAGCGCCGGAATAGCCAGTTTTTGCGGGCCGCGGAGTGCTGGCTCCAGCGGCCGCTGCAAAAAATTGCGCGCACGCCGCTCTAGCAGACGCGCTATATTTTTTTCTCCTTTCTACTCTGACTCGATACACATTCGACTCCGAGTTGATACTGGCATAGATAGATACATAGATAGTTCTCAGCATAGATATAGCATAGATAGATAAAAAATAGATAGTTCAACTACTCCTTGTCGTCCGACTCTGCCTTGGTGATGTCCTCCTCCAACGTCTCAATGTAGGCGTCAAGATACCGATCGTCGTCGGAGTCCCAGGGCAACGCTACTCCTAGCTTGATGTTGAATTGAGCGGCGGCCTTCCGCGTATGCTTGTCCTCGCGATAGGCGGCTCGCTCCGCCCTCCTCTTCTCCCTCTCCGCCCTCCTTTGCGCGTAGAACTCGCGCTTGTTGATGATGTCCTGCGGGAAGCGTTGGCGCCACAGCGCCAAGGCTTCCTCGTCTATCTCGGCGATGCCGAGATGGTGCTCCCGCCTCCGGTTGTCACGACGATCCTCATCGGTGATAAGTCGCGGGGGAGGCGCGAGCTCATGCGCTCGCTCCCGCGTCGGCACGTTGGGGAAGTTCAATGTTCTACGAGGTCACCGGAGGTGCCATGCCACCGCGTCGTACGCGCGGGCGGCCTTGTGGGCAGTGTCGAAAGTGCCGAGGCCGAGGCTCATCTCGTGGAACCAGAGCTCGGCGGAGAAGCCGCCGGAGGGGCGCGCGCGGACGCCGCGGTAGCCCCAAGTTACCCGACGGCGCGGCGGCATGGTGGCGAGGCGGCGGCGAGGCGAGAAAGAGCGGGGAGAGAGCGGTGGCGAGGCACAGAGCGGTGGCGATCCTTTCCCGACGTCCCTGCTATCTCTACTCTCTACTCTCTTCTCTACTCTTATATATTTATTTTATATTTTATATTATATATTATTATTTTACAAGAAACAGAGTTGGTGATGATGGTGTGCCTGCCATCCTGCAATATAGGCCGTCCGATTTATATCTGACGGATAGGAAGGAAACTATGGCAATTTTGCAAAAAGATACCCACACCCCTCTTCACATTTGCAAATAAGGCCTTCCCTCGTTCATCCTTTTCTCTCACAAGATAAACTACTCATACAAATGCATCTTGATGTTTCGTGCAACGCACGGACATCTTGCTAGTTCTAAAAAACTTTCCATCATTTGCCACACTACTGGTTGCAGATGAAGAACCTACCCAAGCACAGCGCAATACAGGAGAGACTCACAATTACAAGGTGATATTCTGTTGGACAATGCAAGCTATAACCAATTACTTTTACGGGAACAATAGCAACCAGGAAATTTGAAGGGTAGGTATGAACAAAATTGGAACTGCACATGTACCGCTAAGAGATTCAATACACACATTACCAATCGAGGAGTACGATGGTCGCGGCGGCCTCTGTGCATCATGGTCGGCAACGGGAGTCAGTTCATTGTCCACGACGGTGGTGCTTCTGCGCTTGGCGTCGGCTTTCGAGAAGCAGATCCAAGACCGTGGAAGACGGTGGCGGGGAAGAGGCTCCGTGTACGACGACGACGGTGGACCGGCTCCAGTGCGGCGTATGATGTCATCGATGAGGCAGATGCGCTGCGGTGGACGAGTGCGCCGATGTAGAAGGGGAGGAGCACGAAGGCTACGGTGTCGTGGAGAAGTCTATTTTGCGGTGGGGATAGAAAATGGGGAGTATTCAGGTGTACTACTCTGGGTGCCGGGGTTGGGTTGGCTGGGTAGGGTGAACCTAAAGTTACCAAAATAGCCCCCTACCAACCATCATTCGTAGGCCTGTTCCGAAGGGTATGATGGTAACTTCGCACTGCTCGAATCAGGGTCGCGGGAGATTTTCCCACCGACCTCAAAATTTTGTAACACTGAACTCCCCGTTTGGCGTGTTGGGTGATTGGGCTAAGCAACTAGCGAGTAGTACTAGTAGTTAGTAGTACTAGTAACTACTAGTACTCCCTCCGTTTTTATTAACTCTGCATATTAGGTTTGACCAAAGTCAAACTTCCTAAAGTTTGACCAAGTTTATAGAAAAATATAAACATTTACCATAACAAATATGTATGATGTGAAAGTACATTCAATAATGAATCTAATGGTGTTTATTTGTTATTGTATATGTTAATATTTTTTGTTATAAACTTTGTGAGAGTTTACAAAACTTGACTTTGACCAATGCTAATACGTGGACTTAAATAAAAATGGAGGGAGTACACATTTGTTTTCTTAGTTTGTAGTGGAATTAATCATTTGTTGTAATCGTGAAATAAATATATTAGGCTACTGACTTCGAATGTAATGGTTTATACAATTCAATAGTTAGAATCATTATTGAATTCCAAGATGTATACGAGGTCTATAGTACTTCACAATATGCTCAAACTCACATAATCCCAGTCAAATGAAAATCTAAATGCATTTCATAGTTATTACTTTGTAGGATGCAACAAAAACAACCATAACTCTACATGATCCATTATAAAAGCAACATTTTGAACACATCCCAATGTGTGAATGAAACATGTAGAGAGAGCTTGCGAAGATGGAGCAGATAGGGCGGGAAAGATTGTATGTATGTGGGCGAGAGAGTAGGAGACAAACCTAATGAGAGAGAGAGAGAGAGAGAGGAATAAGTTAGGTCTGTGAGAAAGATGGCGACATGTAATATACGTGAGATGCGTGTGCATCCGGATTTTGTACACGTGGAAGGAGAAGAGACAACTGGTTTGATGAGAGAGCTGCAAAAACATGGACGAGAGGGGAAGGATCTCGTGGGTTGAGGGATTGATAATTTTGTGCGGGAGAGAGAGGGGGGAGGAGTCAGTCAGCCGTCGTCACATCATCCTGCTTCCAAATGGCCCCGCATTCTCTAGTGCAGTGTGGTCGCCGTGTTTGATCTCCTCGATGCCCTCTTTGAAGATTGAGGTGGTGTGCATGTTGGGGTGCAGAGAAGCACAAGTGAGAGTGGTTGCCATATAACCTTGGATGGGGATGAATTGTGTGCTCGGGGGAGGGGGGGAGTGTGTGTGCAGTGTGTGTGTGTGTGTCAGATATTGAGAGAAATCAAACCTATGGAGAGAATGTGTGTGTATGTGATGGAAAGCGATGTGCAGGCCTTGAGGTGGGCAGGGGCCGGGTGAGGGGTGTCAAAATGTGTGCGTTGATGCATGTGTTACATGCGATCGTGCGAGGGACGGACGAATCGAGAGAGATGGTTGTTGTGTTACGGATGCTCCTCTCTCTCTCTCTCGCACACACACAAGTACAAATAGAAGACCATTCTCTCATGTATACACAACGTATCGTCATCTCTCTATGTCTCACTCATGCATGATCATTTGCACATTCACACCTCTCTATGTCTCTATCACACGCACACCGTTCCACATTGCCCTTTCGCCACAACACACATATGGACACATACACGCGTTCTCTCTCAGTCACACACACAAAACCAGTATTAAAAAAAACTAGGGCGCACCTAAAACGTCCAAATCCAAATAAGCACGAACTGAAGCTAAATTCAAATATATGGAAATATTGTAGCATGAAGAACTTTTCTAGGAAAAAAAAGTAGAGTAATATTCGGGGATTGTTTTCACACACACAAAAAGGTTCGGTGGATGTCCTTCGAGCGCGACACGGTGACGCACCGTTCGATCGACCGCGCGGCCGCGGTGCACGCGCTTGCACAGGATTCCGTATCGATGCTGTGCTAACTAATATGGTAGTATAAGCTCTGCCTTAGTCTAATGTTTACGTGTACTAGTATGGTGTTCTTTTAAGTTTGACCAACCCTATATAAAACTAAACTAAGCTCCCATACGCGCACTCATCAATATGCCGCCGCCGCCGTTGCGCATGCTGGCGCCCGCCTACTCCGGCCGACCATTTCTCGCCCATCACCGCCGTGTCCCCGCCATCCCTGTGCCATGAAGCCGAAGGCTCGCCCGCTCATGTCATCTGCAGTCCCTCCTCGCGGTGCCGCCGCGCTGCCAAGCACGCGAGTAGCTGGTGGAGCCGCGTCTATGCCCGCGGCGTACGAAGAGGAGGACGAGCGCGTGCTCCAGCACTCCGGCGAGGAGGAGCTAGCATGTCATTGTCGTCTCCGCCCGCACGGAGGAGGCGCGCATGGTGGCTGTCGCGGCGGAAGCCGGTCGCGCCCGTGCCGAGCCCGCAAACCGGGTGCGGACGTGGAATCTACCTTCGAGACCTTGAATGCCACGTGGATCCTGCAATCTGAAGGAACAATTTGGGTCAGTCGACTCTTGTGAGCCGTTGGATGCTACATGAACGGCTAGAAGGGCTTCTTCAACCTCCAAAATTGATGTATTGTTCATCTTCTCTCCCAGGCATTGAGCCGCCAGCCCGCCACAGGCCTAACCGCCTGCCGCCGCCTCCCCGCCCTCCCCTGAACCGCCTGACACCACCATGCTCCCCCCACCCCCGCCATCCATTTAACCCCGGGCATGATCCATTTTTTTCGGTGAACTGCATTCCACACCCAACACTCATAAGATAGATCATGGGCACCCTACCACCCTAATATAGATACTGGGGTAGCTTCTCTGCCGTCTTCTTCCTTTGCTCCGTCAAACTTCTTTCACAAATCGACTGACCCAAATTATACTACTAGTACGTATTAAGTACAGTAGGAACGCGAAGATACGAGCAGTAGTACCAACTACAAGAAGAACAGTTTAAGACATATGTGACGACCCCGGCTTAATCGTGCACTAATCATACACACAAATGCGCACGATCAAGCCTAAGGACTCACTTGAAGATATCACAACACAACTCTAAAACATAAATAAAGTCATACAAGCTTAATATTACAAGCCAGGGCCCCGAGGGCTCGAATACATAGCTCGATGGCATACAAGCGTCAGCGGAAGCATTAGATATCTGAGTACAGATATATTACAGAGAGAGAAAGAGATAAGCCTTCACAGAGGCGGGGTAAAATAAAATACTACAATCGAAAGGCGTAGGCCTCCTGCCCTGGACCCTCCGATCCTACTCCTGGTCGTAAGTCGGCTCCTCGTAGTAGTAGTACTCGCCAGGCGGGTAGTAGTAGTGGTCATCGGCTGAAGCGTCTGGCTCAGGGGCTCTGTCGTCTGGTGGCATCAAAAGGATATGGGGGAAAAAGAAAGTAAAGCAAACGTGAGTACTCATCCGAAGTACTCAGCAAGCAAGGATCTACACTACATATGCATCATTTTCAAAGGGGGCTGTATATGTCGACTGGGCTGCAGAAATGCCAGAATTGAGGGGAAAAGCCTAGTCCTATCGAAGACTAGCATCTTCAACAATCTTCGACAGTCTTGCAGCATCAGGAAAGAGCAGATGAACATAATGTAAAGTAGTAGTAGTAGTATCATCAACCTCGACCTGAGATCCTTTCTCGACTCCCTGCGAGAAAGCAATCCCAGAGCCGTACTATCCAGTTCTCATCACATGTTCCAGTTGTACCGATCGGGATACAACTCCGAGTGTCCATTACCGTAGGACAGGCTATCGATAGAAGTTTCTTCCCTACAGGGGTGCACCAACTTACCCACCACGCTCGCTTAACTCCGGCCGGACACACTTTTCTGGGTCATGCCCGGCCTCGGCAAAGCAACACGCCGCAACCCGACCAAATACTTAACAGAGAGGTCAGCACGCCGGACTAAACCTATGCGCCCAGGGGTCTTGGGCCTTCGCCCCGGGAACTCCTGCACGTTGCGTACGTGGCTGAAAGCAGACCTAGCAACCCCTTATACAAGCGCGATTGCCTTCCCAGTCCAATTCAGTGCGCGCCGCTCAGTCGCTGACGTCCATTAAGCTCCGGCTGAAGTATACGACGCAGAACGCCCATACTATGCCCACGTGATGGTTTGTGCTATCAGGCCAGAGGCCCCTCGGATCAAATATCCAAACCGTAGTGGATTAGGAGCGCGCGGAAACGAGCAGAGACTCACGATCGATGTGACCCCGTTGCCCCGTCTCGAGGACTTGCGGCAAGGGCTAAGAATGCCCGGCCACGCCTCGTAGTTATCTCGCGGGCACCATCCAGGTCAACCCGACTCCACATCACTTCGCGTTAAGCTCGCGCGGGTACCCCTCAGGGCCGACCCGTCTTTAGTATCATGGTTTAGTGCAAGTCCACTCATCAACAATAACTGTGTGTCCGACACCGAAGGGAACCCTGAGGAATCACCCTCGATGGAATTCCCGCTCGATGTTATCATCAAGGTGAACGAAGGAGGAATCACCCTCGAGGTCCACCTTGAGGAGTTGCGCGACGACGTCGTTATCGGGGGTGGTGTAGGAGGAATCACCCTCGCTTACCACGACCGAGTAACTAACCTACAAGTTTAACATCAGAAGTGCTGACGAGGTATCACCCTCGGCACTCGACGGTAACCCAGCAGTGTCGGCAACTAAGGGGGAAGTGATGTGCTGTGCCCGGGTCTAGTCTTCAATCCCGATGATCGGGTCTTCTGATATGAAGCAGGGCAGTCGGGATCAAGTGGGGGTCTCTGTCGTGTCTCTACCCAGCCTAAACTAAGCAGTCTAGGATAACCAGTAAGGTAGCAATGTAGGTTACAATAATCAGGCTATGCAGCAGATATAGGAAAATAGTAGCAGTAGCAGTTCTAATGCAAGCATAAGAGAGAAAGGAATAGGCGATATAGGCATGCTCAAAATGGGGGTGCTTGCCTGTTTGCTCGGTTGCAAGGGCAAGGTCTTCAGTGGTATCGTCGGGGACGTAGTCGTACTCCTGTGCGGCGTCTGCCTCGGGAGCTACGTCAACGTCGGGGTCTATCGAGAGAGAAGAGGGGGAAGAAACAGGTAAACATAATGCAAACAAATGCAATACGGTGCGTGTGATGCTATGATGCAGTGCAGGGTTGCCTAATTATGCATCTAAGTCATTTTAGTTATTTTTAGAATTATTCTGGGATTTAATATCCGACGTGTGTTCACTATTCATCTGCCGGATTCGGGTCCAGAGTTACGAGTTCTTCTACGTAGAGGGTTCCTATGGAGAAACAGACGGCACGATTAGACTCGGCTTGTCGTTCTGAGCAACTTTCATGTTTTAACTTTTTCGATCCGAGCTACGGTTTAAAAGTTATTAATTTTTAAAGTTTATTTGAATTTCTGGAATTTATTTATTTATCAGAAAATGATTTATGACGTCAGCATTGCGTCACAGTGACGTCAGCAGGTCAGCTGCGGTTGACCAGGGTCAAACCTGACATGTGGGTCCAGTGGGACCCACATGTCAGTCTCTGTTTAGTCTAACAGTGGATTAACTTAAGCCATAGAGTTAATTAGGGGGCGGGCCCCACTTGTCAGTGAGACATTAGGTTAATCTAATTAATTTTATTTAATTAACTATTCAATTAGTCTAATTAATCGCGGGGGCCCACATGTCAGTGAGAGGGGATGAACAGTAACCACGGTTGACCGTGGTCAAAATGGCCAGGGGGCCCACTGGTCAGCGTCACTGGGCGGGCCCCACGCCTTGCCAGGTCAGTGGAGTCGCCGGAGTAGCTCCGGCGAGCCTCCCGCGGCGGCGAACTCACCGGAGGGCGTCGGAAATCCTCTGTGGTGCCCCGTTTCGCGTGTTCTTGGTCGCGTTCGAACGTGCCTGGAACGCCGCGTCGATCCCGGGTGGTGGCGTGGCCGGAGACGGCGTGCAGCGACGGCGGCGAGCATCGCGGCGGACCCCGGAGTTCGGTCATCGACAGGATCGAGGCAGCAGCGCGCAAGTGAGCAAGTGGCGGGGCTAACGAGAACCTACTCGATGCGCTGAGCGCAAAGGGCACGGCCCGGTGACCATTTGGTCATCGGAAGGGCGCCGGCGACGAGCAGAGGCGGAGGCACGTTCGAGCACTCGCCGGGCTAGATGCTAGAGAGCACGGGGAAGTGCGTGTGCGGGTGCGTTCGGCTCCTGGA
Organism: Thinopyrum elongatum; assembly: GCA_011799875.1. Lineage (NCBI taxonomy): Eukaryota > Viridiplantae > Streptophyta > Magnoliopsida > Poales > Poaceae > Thinopyrum > Thinopyrum elongatum. Next base: position 507,126,713 of record CM022302.1, on the reverse strand, counting down.
AGCACCAGGAGCACGATGCCGTGCTCAGGCAGGCATGGCAGAGGTCAGGACCACGGCGACGAGGCGCTCAGCGGTGGCGAGCTCACGGCATCGACGCCAGCTAGCTGTAGGCGTCGACGGGCAGCGCAAGGCATCGGGGAGGGAGAAGGGAAGCTCACCGAGTGGTCACGAAAGACTGTTGTCAGGTTAGTAGCAGCAGGGCTCGTCGGAGAGGAAGGGGATCGCCGGAGTCCGAGGAGGAAGACGACGCCGAATGGGAGCTGTAGGGCCTCCCCGCTCCAGCTGAAGGGACCAGAGGAAGTGGCCGACCGCAGCGGGGCTGACGGACACGGTCGGCAGGCACGGGACAGCCTGTGGCCACGACAAACGGCGAAGTGCGGCGACGACGGCGCTCGGTGGCCGGATCTGGGAGGAAGCGAGGGGCGGAGCGAGCGAGGGGGGAGAGGGGAGAGTGAACGAGAGAAGTGGATAGGAACGGAGAGGAGGCCGAGGGAGCTCCTCCTTATCCTCTGGCTGTCGGTGGCGTCGGCGCCATCGCCGTGTCGCCGCCCGGCTGGCGCGGGCGCGCGCGGCCAGGGGCGCGCCGACACGCACGAGGAGGGAGGTGAGGTGGGCCGCTGTTGGACTGGGCCGCACACTGTGCACTTAGGCCCAGCCAACAGTAGCGTTTTCCTTTTTCTTATTTCTCTTCTCCCTTTTCTTTTATTCTTTTTCTGTTTCAAAATGATTAGGCCACTTGTGCTCTTTTGTAAAATGTGGAAGTTGGCCCAAATATTGCAATGCAATATTATCTCTCACCAAAAAGTGGTTTGAGCAGATTTGAAGTTGGTTTGAATTTAATATGATTTTAAATATATCAAATATTGCTGTTTTGGTGCTGTTTCATCTAGTTAGAGTCACTTGTCCAACTCCAAATATTTTGATATTGATTTTAGAAATGTTCCTGAATTATTTGCCATTTAATGAACATTTTCCCAGCAGTGTTTGATCAATTTTATATTTCACTTTTGAATTTGAGTTGATTTTCAGATGTGAATTTGAATTGGATCATTAACCCATATGACTTGGCACTGCAAATGATCATGACTTGGCAGTTTTAACAGAGTGTCACAGAGCTTATTACAAGGGGGTGTTACAAGTTCTCCTCCTCTAAAAGAAATTCTCGTCCCGAGAATTTAGGAGGTAGAAGTAAAAAGTCCGGGATATTCTTCCCGAAGATGATCCTCGCGTTCCCAAGTGGCTTCATCTTCAGTGTGATTCGACCACTGCACTTTCAGGAACTTGGTCGTCTTCTGACGAGTACGACGCTCAGCTTCATCGAGGATGCGGATCGGATGCTCCTTATAGGAAAGATCATCTTGTAGCTTGAGCATCTCATGATCCACTGCACGGTGCGGGGATTCCTTGAAGCACTTACGAAGTTGCGACACGTGGAAGACATCATGAATATGGGAGAATTGCGGTGGTAACTCTAATTTATATGCCACCTGTCCACGTCTAGCCACGATGCGTAAAGGACCAATATAGCGAGGAGCTAGCTTGCCCTTGATTCCGAAACGACGGGTGCCCTTCATTGGAGTGACACGAAGATAAGCTTGATCACCAGGTTGATAGATCACACCCCATCGCTTACGATCATAATTACTCTTCTGACGGTCTTGAGCTGCTTTGAGATTCTCCCGGACAATTCGGACTTGTTCTTCGGCATGCTGAATAATGTCCGGTCCAACAAGAGGTCGTTCCCCAGTTTCTGACCAATTCAGAGGGGTTCGACATTTACGACCATAAAGAATCTCAAAGGGGGCCATTTTCAAGCTGGCTTGATAGCTGTTGTTATAGGAGAACTCGGTATACGGGAGAGATTCCTCCCACTTCTTACCGAAGGATATAACACAGGCTCGAAGCATATCTTCAAGCACTTGATTAACGCGCTCAACTTGGCCTTGGGATTGGGGATGATAAGCTGAACTCCAGGTAATATGAGTTCCCATTGCTTTCTGGAGACTTTCCCAGAAATGGCCAGTGAAAATGCTGCCACGGTCTGAACTGATTTCCTTGGGAATACCATGGAGTGAAACAATTCTGGAGATATATAGCTCTGCTAACTGACTAGCAGTAATAGTCTCCTTAACTGGCAGAAAGTGTGCAACCTTGGAGAGTTGGTCGACGACGACAAGAATGGCATCGTGACCCTTCTGAGACTTGGGAAGACCAGTAATGAAGTCCATTTGCACTTTATCCCACTTCCATAGAGGAATAGGGAGTGGTTGCAGAATTCTAGCAGGTTTCTGATGTTCTGCCTTCACGCGACGACAAACGTCACACTCGGCAACATAACGAGCAATATCTTGCTTCATTCTAAACCACCAGTACCTTTGACGAAGATCACGATACATCTTGGTACTACCCGGATGGATAGATAGCGGTGTATCATGGGCCTCCTTCATGACTTTGTCAGTCATCAGCTCGAAACGAGGTACTACAATGCGGTCTCGGAAGTACAAGGTTCCATCTTCAGCAATCGAGAAATCCCTGTACTTTTCAAGGTGAAGCTCTTTCTTCATTAGACCAATTTCAGCATCTTTAGCTTGCGCAATCTTGACAGCTTTCTCAAGATCTGGTTGTATCACAAGGTTATTAAGAGAACCTTGCGGGACGATGCAGAGATTCAGCTTGCACAATTCTTCATATAGCTGGGGTTGAGCTTGCTTTACCATGAGGTTACTACAATATGACTTGCGGCTCAAGGCATCAGCCATCACATTAGCTTTGCTGGGAGTGTATGAAATTCCACAGTCATAATCGGTGATTGTTTCCAACCAACGCTGCTGGCGAAGATTAAGTTCCGGTTGAGTGAATAAGTACTTTAAGCTCTGATGGTCGGTGTAAATCTCACACCGATTACCAAGGAGGTAATGACGCCACTGCTTCAAAGCATAAATGACAGCAGCAAGTTCGAGGTCGTGCACTGGGTAATTCTCTTCATGTGGACGCAGTTGTCGTGAAGCATAAGCAATTACTCTTCGCTCTTGCATTAGGACGCAACCTAGTCCTTGGCGAGAGGCGTCGCAGAAGATCACAAAATCTTTGCGGGAGTCTGGAGGAGCAAGGACTGGAGCAGAAGTCAGCTTGTCCTTGAGGGTCTGGAAGCTTTCCTGACATTTGTCTGTCCACTCAAACTTAACGCCTTTGTGGAGTAGATTAGTCAGGGGCTTGGCAATCTTGGAGAAATTCTCAATGAAACGGCGACAATAACTTGCAAGCCCGAGAAAACTTCCGACTTGTTTGACATTCTTCGGAGGGGTCCAGTCAAGAATAGCCTGAACTCGCTCCGGGTTAACTGCGATACCATCCTTGGAGATGACATGTCCAAGGTAGGTTACTTCAGAAAGCCAGAATTCGCACTTAGAGTACTTGGCATATAATTGGTGCTCTCCAAGCCTCTCCAGAACTAGTCGAAGGTGCTCAGCATGTTCTTCTTTGTTCTTCGAATAAACCAGAATATCATCCAGATATACCACGACAAATTTGTCGAGGTAATCCATGAATATGTAATTCATTAGGCGGGAGAATGTAGCTGGAGCGTTTGTTAAGCCAAACGACATGACTGTGTACTCGTAAGAGCCATAACGAGTAACGAATGCAGTCTTTGGAATATCCTCTTCGCGGACACGGATCTACCCAACCTCAAGTCGAGTTTAGAAAACACCGAAGATCGATCAACTTGCTGGATCCTACTCTCCGTGTGCACTCTGATGCAGAATCCGGTCTTATCGAATGACAACTCGGAGTATAATACAACTCGGAGAGAAAGGTTAAAGAAAACAATGGAAAGGAAAATGATTATCAGACTAATCAGATCAAAGACAGGGAAATCGCACTGAATCCAGCTCTCCGGGTGGATAGAATTTAACGAGAACCTAAATGTCGGTGTTAGTAAATTTTATTAAACCCGAATAGATGAGAGATTAGAATCCCAGAGTAAAGACGAGGAGTAAAAGATCCTAATACCACCCAGTTGGCGACGTGGGCCTGTAAGCCACACAGCCAAGTTAGTAAAACAGTTTTTGACCACTAGACTCAACTTCGGCCAAGGAATTGGGAAGGGGGATACCTAGAGGCAGTCGGCTCCGATACCAACCTGTGACGACCCCGGCTTAATCGTGCACTAATCATACACGCAAATGCGCACGATCAAGCCTAAGGACTCACTTGAAGATATCACAACACAACTCTAAAACATAAATAAAGTCATACAAGCTTAATATTACAAGCCAGGGCCCCGAGGGCTCGAATACAAAGCTCGATGGCATACAAGCGTCAGTGGAAGCATTAGATATCTGAGTACAGATATATTACAGAGAGAGAAAGAGATAAGCCTTCACAGAGGCGGGCTAAAATAAAATACTACGATCGAAAGGCGTAGGCCTCCTGCCCTGGACCCTCCGATCCTACTCCTGGTCGTCAGTCGGCTCCTCGTAGTAGTAGTACTCGCCAGGCGGGTAGTAGTAGTGGTCGTCGGCTGAAGCGTCTGGCTCAGGGGCTCCGTCGTCTGGTCGCATCAAAAGGATATGGGGGAAAAAGAAAGTAAAGCAAACGTGAGTACTCATCCGAAGTATTGAGCAAGCAAGGATCTACACTACATATGCATCATTTTCAAAGGGGGCTGTATATGTGGACTGGGCTGCAGAAATGCCAGAATAGAGGGGAAAAGCCTAGTCCTATCGAAGACTAGCATCTTCAACAATCTTCGACAGTCTTGCAGCATCAGGAAAGAGCAGATGAACATAATGTAAAGTAGTATTAGTAGTATCATCAACCTCGACTTGAGATCCTTTCTCGACTCCCTGCGAGAAAGCAATCCCAGAGCCGTACTATCTAGTTCTCATCACATGTTCTAGTTGTACCGATCGGGATACAACTCCGAGTGTCCGTTACCGCAGGACAGGCTATCAATAGAAGTTTCTTCCCTGCAGGGGTGCACCAACTTACCCACCACGCTCGCTTAACTCCGGCCGGACACACTTTTCTGGGTCATGCCCGGCCTCGGCTAAGCAACACGCCGTAACCCGACCAAATACTTAACAGAGAGGTCAGCACGCTGGACTAAACCTATGCGCCCAGGGGTCTTGGGCCTTCGCCCCGGGAACTCCTGCACGTTGCGTACACGGCTGAAAGCAGACCTAGCAACCCCTTATACAAGCGCGATTGCGTTCCCAGTCCAATTCAGCGCGCGCCGCTCAGTCGCTGACGTCCATTAAGCTCCGGCTGAAGTATACGACGCAGAACGCCCATACTATGCCCACGTGATGGTTAGTGCTATCGGGCCAGAGGCCCCTCAGATCAAATATCCAAACCGTAGTGGATTAGGAGCGCGCGGAAACGAGCAGAGACTCACCATCGATGTGACCCCGTCGCCCCGTCTCGAGGACTTGCGGCAAGGGCTAAGAGTGCCCGGCCACGCCTCGTAGTTATCTCGCGGGCACCATCCAGGTCAACCCGACTCCACATCACTTCGTGTTAAGCTTGCGCGGGTACCCCTCAGGGCCGACCCGTATTTAGTATCATGGTTTAGTGCAAGTCCACTCATCAACAGTAACTGTGTGTCTGACACCGAAGGGAACCCTGAGGAATCACCCTCGATGGAATTCCCGCTCGATGTTATCATCAAGGTGAACGAAGGAGGAATCACCCTCGAGGTCCACCTTGAGGAGTTGCGCGACGACGTCGTTATCGGGGGTGGTGTAGGAGGAATTACCCTCGCTTACCACAACCGAGTAACTAACCTACAAGGTTAACATCAGAAGTGCTGACGAGGTATCACCCTCGGCACTCGACGGTAACCCAGCAGTGTCGGCAACTAAGGGGGAAGTGATGTGCTGTGCCCGGGTCTAGTCTTCAATCCCGATGATCGGGTCTTCTGATATCCAGCAGGGCAGTCGGGATCAAGTGGGGGTCTCTGTCGTGTCTCTACCCAGCCTAAACTAAGCAGTCTAGGATAACCAGTAAGGTAGCAATGCAGGTTACAATAATCAGGCTATGCAGCAGATATAGGAAAATAGTAGCAGTAGCAGTTCTAATGCAAGCATAAGAGAGAAAGGAATAGGCGATATAGGCATGCTCAAAATGGGGGTGCTTGCCTGTTTGCTCGGGGGCAAGGGCAAGGTCTTCAGTGGTATCGTCGGGGACGTAGTCGTACTCCTGTGCGGTGTCTGCCTCGGGAGCTACGTCAATGTCGGGGTCTATCGAGAGAGAAGAGGGGGAAGAAACAGGTAAACATAATGCAAACAAATGCAATACGGTGCGTGTGATGCTATGATGCAGTGCAGGGTTGCCTAATTATGCATCTAAGTCATTTTAGTTATTTTTAGAATTATTCTGGGATTTAATATCCGACGTGTGTGCACTATTCATCTGCCGGATTCGGGTCCGGAGTTACGAGTTCTTCTACGTAGAGGGTTCCTATGGAGAAACAGACGGCACGATCAGACTCGGCTCGTCGTTCTGAGCAACTTTCATGTTTTAACTTTTTCGATCCGAGCTACGGTTTAAAAGTTATTAATTTTTAAAGTTTATTTGAATTTCTGGAATTTATTTATTTATCAGAAAATGATTTATGATGTCAGCATTGCGTCACAGTGACGTCAGCAGGTCAGCTGCGGTTGACCAGGGTCAAACCTGACATGTGGGTCCAGTGGGACCCACATGTCAGTCTCTGTTTAGTCTAACAGTGGATTAACTTAAACCACAGGGTTAATTAGGGGGCAGGCCCCACTTGTCAGTGAGACATTAGGTTAATCTAATTAATTTTATTTAATTAACTATTCAATTAGTCTAATTAATCGCGGGGGCCCACATGTCAGTGAGAGGGGATGAACAGTAACCACGGTTGACCGTGGTCAACGTGGTCAAAATGGCCAGGGGGCCCACTGGTCAGCGTCACTGGGCGGGCCCCACGCCTTGCCAGGTCAGCGGAGTCGCCGGAGTAGCTCCGGCGAGCCTCCCGCGGCGGCGAACTCGCCGGAGGGCGTCGGAAATCCTGTGTAGTGCCCCGTTTCGCGTGTTCTTGGTCGCGTTCGAACGTGTGTGCAACGCCGCGTCGATCCCGGGCGGTGGCGTGGCCGGAGACGGCGTGCAGCGACGGCGGCGAGCATCGCGGCGGACCCCGGAGTTCGGTCATCGACGGGATCGAGGCAGCAGCGCGCAAGTGAGCAAGTGGCGGGGCTAACGAGAACCTACTCGATGCGCTGAGCGCAAAGGGCTCGGCCCGGTGACCATTTGGTCATCGGAAGGGCGCCGGCGACGAGCAGAGGCGGAGGCGCGTTCGAGCACTCGCCGGGCTAGATGCTAGAGAGCAGGGGGAAGTGCGTGTGCGGGTGCGTTCGGCTCCTGGAAGCACCAGGAGCACGATGCCGTGCTCAGGCAGGCATGGCAGAGGTCAGGACCACGGCGACGAGGCGCTCAGCGGCGGCGAGCTCACCGCATCGATGCCAGCTAGCTGTAGGCGTCGACGGGCAGCGCAAGGCATCGGGGAGGGAGAAGGGAAGCTCACCGAGTGGTCACGAAAGACCGTTGTCAGGTTAGTAGCAGCAGGGCTCGTCGGAGAGGAAGGGGATCGCCGGAGTCCGAGGAGGAAGACGACGCCGAACGGCAGCTGCAGGGCCTCCCTGCTCCAGCTGAAGGCACCAGAGGAAGTGGCCGACCGCAGCGGGGCTGACGGACACGGTCGGCAGGCATGGGACCGCCTGTGGCCACGACAAACGGCGAAGTGCGGCGACGACGGCGCTCGGTGGCCGGATCTGGGAGGAAGCGAGGGGCGGAGCGAGCGAGGGGGGAGAGGGGAGAGTGAACGAGAGAAGTGGATAGGAACGGAGAGGAGGCCAAGGGAGCTCCTCCTTATCCTCTGGCTGTCGGTGGCGTCGGCGCCATCGCCGTGTCGCCGCCCGGCTGGCGCGGGCGCGCGCGGCCAGGGGCGCGCCGACACGCACGAGGAGGGAGGTGAGGTGGGCCGCTGTTGGACTGGGCCGCACACTGTGCACTTAGGCCCAGCCAACAGTAGCGTTTTCCTTTTTCTTATTTCTCTTCTCCCTTTTCTTTTATTCTTTTTCTGTTTCAAAATGATTAGGCCACTTGTGCTATTTTGTAAAATGTGGAAGTTGGCCCAAATATTGCAATGCAATATTATCTCTCACCAAAAAGTGGTTTGAGCAGATTTGAAGTTGGTTTGAATTTAATATGATTTTAAATATATCAAATATTGCTGTTTTGGTGCTGTTTCATCTAGTTAGAGTCACTTGTCCAACTCCAAATATTTTGATATTGATTTTAGAAATGTTCCTGAATTATTTGCCATTTAATGAACATTTTCCCAACAGTGTTTGATCAATTTTATATTTCACTTTTGAATTTGAGTTGATTTTCAGATGTGAATTTGAATTGGATCATTAACCCATATGACTTGGCACTGCAAATGATCATGACTTGGCAGTTTTAACAGAGTGTCACAGAGCTTATTACAAGGGGGTGTTACAACATACTAGTACTACTATACGTACTAAAGAGTTCAAATAATGAGAAAGAACATAAACGGCTGCATGCCCCCAAAGAGTTCTCGAGTACTATGCGGGACCCACTAGATGTCATGTCTACTAGACCCATATCATAGGCCTGACGGTATAGCTTCTGCGTGTTCGCACGCCATGCCGCCGCGTGCATGTAACTTCACTTAATTCCGTCAACCATCGCGCCTCCCACGACCTTCGCCTCCTCGCGTGGTCGCGCACTTTGAGACTTCGGATGGCTATAAATGAGCAATTTTTTTTGCCTACTCCGCATGCATGATACTCCCTCTGGTCCTTTTTACTCCGCGTAAGATTTGTGTCAAGTCAAAGTTTGCAAAGTTTTTGACCAAATTTATACTAAAAATATCAATACTCCAATACCAGATATATATTTTATGAAACTACATTTCATAATGAGTATAAAAATATTGATTTGACATTGTGAATGTTGATACATTTTTCTATAAGTTTGGTCAAAGTAGAGGTACATTGACTTCAGACAAAACTTATATGCACAATGCAGACTAGTTCCTCTGTCCAGGTGCGTGCCATGTCCTATCTAGTCATCACAACAAGGTTAGCTATTAGAGTACTACTACTACCTCCCTTCTAGTTTAAAGGGCTCGATTAAAAAAATTCACCTACTCTTACCAAGATAGAGGTGATGGAATAGTTTTTGTAGTCTGCAAAAGTACTCAATTAATGCTCTCATTCTTCACAAAAAAATGTGTTTACCAATGCATTATCGCATTGCATGCATGCATGCACACTAGTAAATGACAAAGATTTTTACATGCACTAGCAAGATGCCCATGCGTTACACGGAACATCAAGATGCATTTGTATGAGTAGTTTATCTTGTGGGAGAAAAGGATGAACGAGGGAAGGCCTTATCTGCAAATGTGGAGAGGAGTGCGGGTAAATTGTCATAGTTTCCTTCCTATCCATTAGATATAGATCGGACGGCCTATATTGCAGGATGGCAGGCACACCATCATCACCAACTCTGCTTTTTATAAGAGTAGAGATTAGTTAATATTCTCTTTAGGCTACTCATAGTGGAAAGTATCATATGCTAGTATCATGTGCATGATACTAGTGTATGATACGGGACTACCTTTATAGTGCCATGCATGACACAAAGTAGCATAGTATTTAACATGATACGGTATCTACCTATGTTACTCTAACCCCCCTCTCTTCTTTAATTCTTTGCCACATCAGCATGTTTGCTATTCCCGTGTGCATGATACCAGCTAAGATACCACCACTATGGCCAGCCTTAATCATCGATGCAATAATTTAGTGCACCTTGAAATCTGTGGGGCGTGTATGTTTTTAATGACTTGAGACTATACCTAGCCCGGCATGCAAGATAACTTATTATGCACCATTCCCCATACCTGCAGGAAGCCCGTTCGTCTCCAAATCTTTTCCTCTCCATGTGTGAAAACAATCTGCCTGCTTGACTCTCCTTCTCCCTCCGGAAGTCCCACCACTCCACCCCGTGTGGAAAAAATCTGCATGCATGACTCTCCTTCCCCCGCGCTCGTCCAATCCGTTGTGACCAGCAATATTTCCACCCCTTCCCTCCCCCGTAATTTACTCCAACAAATATGCCCACGTAGCTGTTATGTTAATCACGTAACATATCTTACGTAGGTGTGCCATTGCTCGCTATAAATACTGCGCCTCCCACGGCATTCAGAAGAACGCTCACATTCATCGCTATCTCCTTCCCCTCCCTCTCACGTCGACCACGATGGCATTGCATCTCCCAAGCCCTAGGCGCCCCTCGTTGCACCGTGCGGACGGTCACGCGTCGCCGTTCCGTTCCTCGCCGCCACTAGTCGAGGAGGACGCGTCGGCATTCCTAGTCTCGCCAGCACGCGCGTCGGAGGACGCGTCGGCTCCCCGCTACAAGGAGAACGTCGCGCCGCCCGCCGAGCCCCACAGCCTTGACGAGCTTTGGAAAGAAATGGAGGTCGCATTGTGGGAGGCTTTGCCTTCGGCAGAGCGCGCCAAAATAGAGGCGGAGAAGAAGGCCGAGGAAGAGAAGCGCGCCGCGAGGCATGCTGACTGGCAGGCCTATGTCGCGTCCGAGAGAGTCAGGCAATTGCCTCTTTGACAGAAGGCTCATGCGAGGGCCGTGAGGGTCGTGGAGGACGCCCGTGCCAAAGCCCTGAGTGCAGTCGGGCCCAAGCGCCTCATCTACGCTTGGTGGTACGTGGACCGGTTGCACGCTTCCAGCGAGGAGGAGTACCTGTTGGCGCCAGATCACCACACCGGTGAGATCACGCTCGCCCGCCGGCAAGCCGCCAATCAGCACCTCGCGAGTTGCGAGGCTGAGGAAGAGGCGTTGTGTCGGCGCGCTGGGAAACGGCCGCGCACCAGGACACTCGTGGCGCGCCGCAAGCGCTCCTACAAGCGCCGTGGCTTTTATTAGGAATAATTTAGTTTCGTAAGGCGATCTCATTAGTTTTGGGACGCAAATGATAAATCCCGAATGTTCGGGAATTATTAGCATCCTTAATTAAGTATGTGAAAGGAAAAGTTTGGAAACCTTGTGTATCCGTACGCATTTTGTAAGTACGTGCATATAGCACAAACTTAACTATATATCACACTACATGTCTCTCTCTATATATGCTTGCAGACTGTGCTACTACTATTACTTATGTACGTGCAAATGCACGTTTTAACATTACGATGCGGTTTTTGTAAAAGTAGAAAAACAGCACTAGTCAAGCTTGTGAAACGATTCAATGCAAAAGAAATGCAAAAATGCTCGTTTGATTGTTTACTTTTAGCTTCCTTCTCTGTGGTTATTTCTCTATCGTACTTTGTACGGAGTATCTCACTGGTCGGGAAGGCATGCAAATTCCCAAACCGCTTCGTACACCCTGTATCGAATTTTTTGCCTAACAAGTTGTGCCGTGCCAGTTCTTTTAGGCTTCTAGATTAGTAATCCCATAACTACTACCTCCGTCCTGGTTTATTGGTCCCCATTTTAATCTGTGTCAAATTTTGACCATAAATTTAACTAATGAAATGTTTATGCATGTCACCAAAAATTATATAACTTTTGTTGACATGCACTAACATTTTATCAGTTAAATTTTTGGTCAAAATTTAGCACAAATTACAATGGTGACTAATAAACCAGGACGGAGGTAGTAGTTTAGAAGCCCAAATGAATGAGTGAGGCACCTTATGTTACTCTCCACTGTGACTAGTCTTATGGGAAAAGCTGGGGAAGAGACGGCTTATTTTTTAAGCCGCCAAAAGAACTGGCCCTAGGAGTAGTAGTTAGGGATACTAGGAGTAGTAGCTAGGGATCGAGTGTGCGAGATGAACCGGACAAAGTAAATGCAGAGAAATAAAATGCAAAAAAGACAGAGGGATGTGATGGTTGCTTGTCCGTTTATTTTACCAGGCCACTTATTACTGGGAGTGGTGGGGTTTTGTGATATGACGGCTTTACTGCCGCGCCATGAGTGGTGTGAGACTCCCGTGCAGCGCCGCCCTCTACACTAGTACTACCTCGGTCGTGGTTTATTAGTCCCCCATTGAATTTGACTGAAGATTTAACTCACAAAATGTTAGTGCATGTCAACAAAAACTATATCGTTGGATTCGTATTTGAACATAGTTTTCAATGATGTAATTTTTGGTGACATGCATGAGAATTTTTCGTACTATATATAATGTTAGTTAAATTTATGGTCGTACTATATATAGTAAGGTGCCCGTGCGTTGCACGGAACAGTGAAATGCATTGATCGGGGAGTTGTTTATTTTGACAAAGTATGTGGGGGTCATCTCATGTGTAACGAGTATCGATAGGTTTCTTCGGATATTATTTCTTCTCTAGAGCTCACAAACATCTGGGTGAAATAGATAAAAAAAGTATCTTTTGCAAACAAAAGGGTTCAACTGTTCAACCTGCATCCAAAACTTGTGAAGAAATAACACTTATTGTGCTTTGCAAGAAATGATCTTTAAGAATTAGTTTTTGAGTATCAATTTTGTTTATTTTTTCTAGACCACCATGAATGTACTCCCTCTGTCTAGGTGAATAAGTCATTTTAAGTTGTGCACCATGACCAAGAATGAGGGGAAAACGAGAGAACTTAATGTTTATTTGCTAATTAATAGCATTGCATGCAATGAACTAACCACTGCATGTCGTGTTTGGTAGTCTTGAGTCATTGAAAACATGCACGCCCCACATCTCTTATTGGTTGATATGTCAAGAAACAAGAAACGAGGTGGGAGTTAATGCACCGCGCCTAAGTGTTTTGGGATTATTTGGTTTTCGTAAGGTGACTTAGAGCGAGTACAATAAGGTACAGTCAGAAGGCTGTAAAGAGGTAAAGTAATATTTCTAATGCTTAGTTGGAGGAGAGAGAATAGGAGAGAGAATGTAAGCGGGCTCTCATGCAAGAACCAGCTACAGCACGTGCTCTTAGGCACTATGTGAGAGTGGAAAGTGGGCCATGTATTAATAAAGTAGCACATACTTATAGCTAATTGTTATACATGTTGGCTATAAGTTGGCTATAGATGACATGGCACTTTCTTATAGTCAACAGTTGGCTATACTATTAAGTATTAACCATGCTCTTATACACCTAGACGGAGGGATTAAATCAGGATGACTTGGAAGGGGGCAGAGGAGATGTAAGAAATGGTTCATCATAAGTCTTTCACCATTACTGTAGTAAAAATTCTCAATTAATCTCATAAATGGCAAGCGAGAACTCTAATGGAGCAAAAGCATACATGGAAGATTCTAGACTAAACCATAAATGGATACACTTTTATTCAAGTGCGATACTCTAATAGAGCAAGATCATGCATGGAAGGTTCTATACTATATAAATAAGAAGTCTCCACATGCTTAGACAGCGGATTACATTGAGCGAAGACTAATGATGAACATTTGACTTGGTAATACATATGACCAGGTGAACCTCCTTGGAGTCCCCGTGCACCATCTTGGGGTGAAAATCATACCAGGCGTCTTCCAGGTCCACATTGCCGGAACGGAGCAGCTCGGCACAGTCCCAGTGAGCGTGATGGAGGCGGCTTAGGCGCCCTCGTACCTCCGAGGGGTAGTAACAGTGAGCACGCACCCGTACACCGGCCTCGTGTCAGCGTCAGCGGCGTTGCCCCTAACGCACACTACAGAGACGGGGTGGCGGCCTGCGCGGGCCTCGCCGGTGCCCACGGCCAAGAGGAAGACGCTGCCGTCCTCCTCCGAGACTAGCAGGTGGCGGTGATCCTCCAGCGACTCCGGCACGGCGAACGGGTAGCACGTCTCGTACTTGATGTTCACCGCCGCGGGCTAGTAGTGATCGACGGACGGTTCCGTGAGGTGATGCACAAGGCTCGCTGGCGAGCCCTCAAACAGCGGCGTGCACTCATAGCAGTAGCAGGGCGCGTGCGTGCATCTGGAACTATGCTCCGCCAGCGAGTGCTGGTCGACGTACCTCTCGCAGCCGAAACTCTTGTAGATGCAGGGCACCTTGCAGGCATCGACCAGGCCGTCCATGAAACGGGAGTGGCTGTAGGGGATGTTGCGCCTGTTGAATGGAGCGCAGGAGGGAGTGGCTGTAGGGGACATTGTGCCGCCGAATGGAGCGCAGGAGTAGCACACGAAGCAGTAGATGTTGTCCTTACTAGTACTCCCTAGTCCCTAGTCTCTACTCTCTTCTCTACTCTTATAAAAAACTGAGTTGCTGATGATGGTGTGCCTGCCATCATGCAATATAGACCGTCCGATCTATATCTGACGGATAGAAAGCAAACTATGGCAATTTTGCAAAAAGATACCCGCACCTCTCTCCACATTTGCAGATAAGGCATTCCCTCGTTCATCCTTATCTCCCACAACCTCATTGTTAAGCAATTAAAAATGGAAGCCTCTCGAACAATCTGGCTTGGTGGACGCTGCTGGCGTCGTCCATCCCCATGCCTCCGCTCAGTCCGACTACCAATCACCACCACGCCCCACTCCTCCTCACCTTATCTCTCCTCTTTCTCGGGATATCATTAGTTTTTACACATGGGATTACTCCCGCATGGGTCAATCACAACAGGTGTTTTATAGAAAAATGCATCTTAATGTTCCGTGCAATGCACGAGCATCTTGCTAGTTTGCATATAATTCCAAACACCACGTAAACATGTTTTTTAACCATTTTATAACTATGTTAGTATCATTGTTAGTGGTCAACCGGTGCAAGTTATAGCCCGGGTGTTTTAACCTTTTTTTTAGTAATGATATCTGGCGATTGTTCGCCACGAGCCCAATCCTGGCGAATCCCACATAACCGTCAGATTTCCATCCGACGGTGGCCTGTTTTTAAGCCATAGTATTTGAAAAAACCGCCACCCTTACACACGTACTGTAACTGCGTCGCGGGCGTTTGCAACTGCCATGTCTCCCTGGGAACGTTTGCTGGGGATTGGAGTTAGCACCGATGGCGGTTCGTAGTCGTTCCACGATCGGGCATTGAAGTTTGTAACTATTTTAGATTAGAATATACTACTCCTCCGGTGCTAGTAGTAGAGCAGAGTCCTACTCCACTACTCTATATGCAAACTAGGGCATAGTAGTAGGTACTGTAGGGAGTACTAGTACTGTGATCACTCAAGCAAATTGTCTGGCATCGATATGACCCTACGCTGCTGGGATGTGTCTCGTAAGTCAAGCGGCGTGCTGTTGTCATCATCACTTGTCCACTTCCCGCAGCACATATTCACTTCTCCATCTTCGTCCGCACATAATCGTCCAATCTTCCATCCCCGCTAAGGCGCCTCCCCCCTCTTCCGAAACCCAAGCACTAACAATGGCAGAACCGAGCAGCGTCCGCCGAAAGAGTGGCTAGAATTCGCTCCCCACAGAGGTAATCAAGCTCATTGTTTCGCATGTGGACAATCTCAGTACCATGCCGCTCGCCGCGTGCTCGTCGGGGCTGTACCGTTTTCTCAAAGCCCTCAGGCCGGAGCTTTTTAAGCCAGCTCCTTGCTTGCTGATGCCGCCTGATCTTCAGAAACGGCGTGTCACGCAGGATAACGATCGTAGGGTGGCGAGCATCAACCCCCTTGACTGCGATCTGATCCCCGTCACCCTCAACTACATTAATGGTATGTACTGGGTCGGCATGAACACGTCTTGGATGGTGCTCGTCGACGGTCGCGGCAGCTGGATGCTCGTGGAGGTCTACACCCGGTGATTGATCCCCCTTCCTTCGATTAACACTGCACTGCTTTGGCACCGCGGCCCAGAATACTCGGAATCTTACAGTAGCCAACATGATACCAAGTTTGATTTGCTCAAGGTTGTAATCTGCCAAATGCCCACAAGATCTGCGAATTATAAAGACTTCAGGCTAATTGCGTTCTTCAACCGTGGTCTCGCCTATCTGACAGGTCACTGCGGTAAGTGGATAAATCTGCACGTCCATCGCAGGATCATACATCCTCCATGGTTCTCTGATGCCATTGAACACAAGGGCTTCATTTACGCTGTGGACTCCTTCTAGGGCTGGACGTATTGCTGGCCTACTCCAGTCATCGCTACAAACGGCTGTTATAGCAGTATGTTACTTTCCTATGATATCATGATGGCTTGCTTATATTACTGTCAACATTTACTGAAAAAATATTCATGCTCATAACATGTTGTTCTTAAGATTGACTACAGTACGAGCCCTTTTTTATTTGACTCCAACTTGATATGATGTTGTAGGCCGCCTGGTGTCCCTACCCTTCCTAATCCCAGAACCTTTCAAAGAAAAGCGGCATGGCAATTGCAGGTGGTTCCTGGCTCGATCAGACGACGGTGAACGTTTGATGATCGTTCGCGCGTACCGGACGTATTGTTTCATGGAATACAATCACAGTCACTACAAGGTCTTTGAGCAGGATCCCAGCTTCTCTGGGCCTTCAGGAATTTTTGACTGGAGGCTGGTAAGTAGCCTTGGTACATGCTCTCTGTTTCTCAGACTGAATTATCTAATTAACCAGGAGATAACCGACGGCAAGGATCATGATGACAGCGCAGTTTCGTTCATCAGGCAAAACTGTGTGTACACAGTGTACCATGCGTCTACCATACCATATGTGCCGCCACGCTCTGCAGCCCAAAGTAGGAGAGAGGGTCGCAAGTATCAGACTTCGACCTGCTAGCTGGAGTTTCCCCCGTCAGGCACCCATCTGGTTCAAGCCGTCAGCCAATCTCCACAGCTTAATAAATAGTAACATCTAACTGAGCCAGTTAGTTAGATGCGTACACTTGGTGTAGTAGGATCTTTATTTAGTTTGATGCATACACTTGTTCTTTTTTGGTAGCCCTTTTGTAATGATGGCTGATGTTTGGTTTGGAAGAGAGAGCTGCGTCTTTACTCTTCTGGCCTGCTTACTACTTCTGTTGCACCCCCAGCCCTGGTTGCTGCTGCTGCTGTTTTCAATGTACAATCAGTAGTATATTTCGTCTGTTGGTTGAATAAATGTGTTGTTAGAACGACAAACACAATGTTTTGGAAGTCATTGCACGGTCCGATCCTTTAGTGCCCCATACCGTACGTAGCGCATACTATTTTGGGCATGGAACACATTTTCCACTTGTCGATAACATGCAGCCCACTGATGAAGGCCCAATAGAGGAGCCCATAATTAACTGGAAGGGAGGCTCTCACATGAATCCGGCCCAGGTACATGCTCATGGTCCCCTAAACATAAATAAGTAAGTAAATAAATAAATAAAGCTAAATGCTCATGCACCAGTTCTTTAAATTCATGATTTGAAAAGTCAAATTTTAACAGGAGGATATTATTTCCTATGAGAGTGTCGTTACATTCAGTCGATATTATTCTTAGGCAAAGATAGCGACCAGTCTTTTTTCTCCCACCATTTTCTTCCTACAACCAGCGGACCCATGCAAATCGTAGTCAACGTCGTAAATAGTTTCGGTCCATTATTATTTTCCGATAAGAATGCCCAACCCAACCCAACACATTGGCGACACCACATCATTGTCAACGTATAGTCAATTAACGATAGAACTGCACAACTTTTTTTTGAGGATTTGTTAGGAGGAGCAGGCTATAAACTGGGTTGTGCGGTCTCTGTGGCCCGTCTAACAACATGACCAGCCTGGCAGTTTTTTCTTTGGGAAAATAGGTAGCCCACTATTTCTTTTTGAAGAATACCCAAGCTAGGCCTATTCGTTTTCTCTGACTTACTGGGCTGCAAATCTTTCAAGACAAGGAGGGATGCATTCCGGCCTGGCCAAAGAGTATGGGCAGTATATCTTAAAAGTACTATGAAAGGGGTTGCAAATTCCAAAAAATTTATAGCAAATGGGCAATTAGTTTTGTTTTTTGTTTTTGTTCTTCACTGATATTTTATATTTCATTGGATTTTAACATGACATAGTACTACTTTATTTTAAAATTTGTTTTAGTATGGCTATTAATTTTTGGATTAAGAA
The DNA here is from genome assembly GCA_011799875.1 of Thinopyrum elongatum. Taxonomy (NCBI): domain Eukaryota; kingdom Viridiplantae; phylum Streptophyta; class Magnoliopsida; order Poales; family Poaceae; genus Thinopyrum; species Thinopyrum elongatum. The sequence goes on along the minus strand of CM022302.1, from coordinate 507,108,649 downwards.
TATTTTGTTCCCCAGCAAAAATATGCGAATTTTTAAAATTTCGCACATTTTTTAGTTCAATTTTTTAACCCTGGCATTGACCAGAAAAATGGGCAGCAATTCTAAAAATGGAAAATGGGCTGCAATAAATTCCATATGAATTAGCAAATGGGCAGTAAATTATAAAAATAATAGCAAATGGGTTGTACACGCCATAGATTTGGAGGCTGACTTGTTTACACAAGGCTTTGTCAGTCAACACACGATTCTAGTAGCATTGACTGTTGGATGTCCATCCAACGGCCGACGTGCTTCTTCAATCTCTGATCTTCCTGCTCCAGCCGCCTAAACCAGCGCCGGCGGGACTGCCTGCTCCCTCCTCTTGTGGCCGGCTGTGATGCCGCGCAGGCTTCACCGGCCCACCCTACTCCCTCCGCTAGCCTGGCCATCCCTCTACCCACCTGCACCTCCTGTTATTCTCCGGTGACGGTAGCCTCACGCCGCAGCCGAACCAGTCAACCGTCATACTCTCCTCAGCGTGGGCATCCACTGTTGTGTCTTCGCCAGCTCCGGGTCATTCCATTCCTAGGCCTCACCGTTATCCACCGTGTTGGTGCTCTAGGCGCGGTGTGCTCAACATTCAACAAATGACAGCCATCGGAATAGGGATGTACGTGGAGAGGCTGACAGTAGCGACCCCCATGGTCCATGGCCGCACGCAAGCAACTGCCTCCTTATTACGCGAAAAAAATGATTCCTCCCACTGACATCTGGGGCGCACCGGTTCGGAGGCTGACCTGTGGGCCTACTAAGTTGACGCGTACGCAGGGCTTTGTCAACTTAGTCAACAAACGATTCTAGCAGCAGTGACCGTTGGATTTTAATCGAACGGTCCTGCTGCTTCTTCAATCGCTGCTCTTCTTGCACCAGCCGCCCAAACCAGCGCCGGCGAGACCGCCTGCTCCTGCCTCCAGTGGCCGGCTGTGCTGCCGCGCAGGCCTCACCGCCCCACCCTACTCCCACCGCTGGCCAGGCCATCCCTCTACTGTCTACTCACCCACAACCCGTGTTATTCTGCGGCGACGGCAGCCTCACACCGCAGCCGAACCAGTCAACCCTCGTACTCCTCTCCACGTGGGCATCCACTGCCACGTCTTGCCCAGCTCCGCGTCGTCCTCTTCCTAGGCCTCACCGTCGTCCACCTCCTTGGTGCTCTCGGCGCGGTGTGGTCAAGGAACGACTTCCATCGGAAGAGTACTGTACGTGGAGAGGCTGACAGCTGGATCCATGGCCGCAGCAAGGAAGTGCAACCTTATTACGCGTAAAATAATGATTCCTCCACCTGACAGCAGGGACCCACCGAACGGGCCACCGTATTTCACGAAAAAAACATTTCCCCCCTGACTGCTGGGACCCACCAGCTACATCTTCGCACGCAAGGAAGTGCGTCCATATTACGGGCAAAAAATATGATTCTCCCCTTGACACCTGGGACCCACCAGCTATATCTTCCACGCAAGGAAGTGCCTCCTTATCCTCCCTGACAGTCGGGACCCACCTGGTCGAAGCGTATGTAGCGTTGTCATTCTGGTCGTGAACGTGTACGTACATACTGGTCGATCGGTCTGTCTGCAGGCTGCAGCGATGAACCGTGGCCGAGTAAGGAAGGGCACGTGTCATAGTAGAGGCGCGGACGTAGCATGTCACGCAGTCCCGTCAATATCGTGTACACGTACGCACTGCACGTACGTACAGCCAGGGTGCAAGAAAGTACATATGGCCACGTACGCCTACTCGCGCATACGTACGGCCAGGGCTCGTGTACATGGAGAGGGCAGCGGAGAGCAGCGATGGCGTCCTGTTCATCGGTAGCCAACCGGCTGGGTCAGAACGGAGAAACTGCGTCGTCGTGTTCATCGGGAGGCAACGGAATGCGTCGTGTTCATCGGGAGCCAACCGGCTTGGACGGAACAGCCGAAACGAGGCCTAGCGTACCGCAGAACGAAGGAAACGGCCTTGTGTTCGACCGCCTACGGTCGAAACGGGATCCTATTCACCGGGAGGGGTCTGGCGTACCACAAAACGGAGGAAACGGACTTCTCTTCGACCTCCTACGGTCGAAACGGGGTCCTGTTGATCGGGAGGGGTGTGGCGTACCGCAAAACGGAGGAAACGGACTTCTCTTCGACCTCCTGCGGTCGAAACAGGGGTCCTGTTCATCGGGAGGGGTGTGGCGTACCGCAAAACGGGACTCCACGGGCTACTGTTCATCCACCGTCTACTACCTCGCTCCAGCCTCCACGGGCTACTGTTCATCCACCGTCGACCTCCTCCAGCCTCCACCTGCGACTGTTCATCCACGACGTCTCCCTCCTGCCTCCACCAGCTATTGTTCATCCACGGGCTCCTGTTCATCCAGCCTCCACCGCTCCTCTACTGGCTACTATTCAACCAGCCCTCTCCACGGGGTCCTGTTCAACCACCCCTCCATGGGCTACTGTTCATCCAGCCCTCCACCAGCTACTGTTCAACCAGCCCTCCAAGGGGTCCTGTTCATCCAGCGGCAACGGCCTCTACTACCACGGGGTCCTGTTCATCCAACCCCCACCGGGAACTATTCATCCAACCCCCAAAAACGCTCACTGTTCATCAAGAGGTAGCAGGTTCGATCGGCTTCAGTTAGCAGCAGTAGTGAAGGAATCGCTCGATCGGGTTTAGTTAACAGCCAGATCGATCGCTCGGGTTCAGTAACGCGTAGCCTGCAGTGCAATCGCTCAGGTTCAGTAGGCGAATGCCTCGCTCGGGTTCAGTTAGAGCCCAACGTCTCGCACCCACGCGCGTACGTGCACGAGAGAAACGCGCAATCCCTCCGTGCATCGCTCGGCCCCGACCACCCACCATAACCGGGAACTCCCTGATATTTTCCTAGCCCTCGCTTCTACCACAGTTTTTTCCATCATGGATGGCCCAAAGAATGTCATGCAGCTATGTCTCCGGCCTGCCCAGGACAAAAAGCCCATTTTTTGTCATGATTTTTTGTCATAGAAGTAGGAGCCCACCACATCTATGATGATACCGGGTTTTGTCACAATTATCATCATAGAAGTGTCATAAGCATGACAGAAAAAAATTTCGTTCGGCCCAAAATGTCACGGATGTGTCTTTTTTTTTGTAGTGTAAGAAAATGGAATAACAATTGGTTGCTTAAATACTACACAATTCATTTGATATTGCTGGGTAAGTCAACACGCAGATACTTGAAAAGAACACTTACTTCGAAAAAAGTCTGGATGGATGATATTATCGGGGAAGTTAGCATATATCTCATGACCAGGCTCTTTTATGTGCAGTGCAATTTTAGTGGCAGCTTTCAGTACATAAAACTTAGAAATTTCTTTCCAAAGGCCAGTGCCAAAATAGGAGTCACCACGTTCATCAAGTCTTACAGTAGCAACGATTGTAAATCCATGGTTTGTGTTCAGTATGACATCCCTGTAGTCTTGATTTATGTAAAGGGAAAGATTGTGTACTACAGATTCTGTTGCACAGCAAGGGACGCGCTACAGAAAATGGTAGGATTGTTAAAGAAAATATGGTAACATGCAAATATGGGCCCAAATTGAAAGAACTGTACAACAGTTGAAATCAAAGGACAATAATCTATAATTAAACAGATAGGGTAAACATGATGTCATGGAAATATGAGAGTAATCGAAAGAACAATACATCATTAATTTGCCTAATATAGAAAGAAGAGGAAAAAAATCCCCTTTGACGTATATGGTGCATGTGGCACCTTTTATCCAAATGTAGCAGTATTTAGTATATGTTCAGGAAAGTAGGCCATGCCAACCGATTTAGGGTGAGATTGAACATACCGCGCACATCCTAAAGTCATCTGGTACGGTGAGATGGAACTCCATGGATGTCTAGCAGAGGCCGCAAAGTCCTGATGTGTCCGTGCACTATACACTCTATGAATGAAAGAAAACCCTCAAATCAGCTCGAATAAAAATGAATTCACGACGATTTCGGCCGGGTGATTAAAGGAGGCAGATGAACTAGGATAAGAGATGAGATAATATCTCATTAAATTAGTTACCTTGTCCATGATAAAAAACCCTCAGTACGGCGGATTCCCCAACCGGGCGGAGCTGGGTCGACCGCGAGCAGCGTCGAGAAAGTCGATGGCGATAGGCGGCGGCAAGCGGAAGTGGCGAAATGCGGTGGGGTTTGCTGGCAGCCTGGCGGCAGCGGCAGCCGTCGAGCTAAGTGGTTGCCGCCGCGATAGGTGGTGCCATGCATAGACGCGGAGGAGCTTGTGCAGGTGTGAATGAGGATCGGACGGGGTGGCGGGCGGGGTGAGGGTTTTTGTGACGTGGGGATGGTGAGGGTTTTCTTTTTTCTTTTTTAAATTGGGTGGTGAGGGTTTTCTGTCCCACAAAGAGTTTCAGAGGCAACGGTTTGCTAGAGCCAACCATGTGTGATTGACGTAACAGGCAAAATGAAAGTCATTGCACACGGTTCTAATTTTGGGAACCGTGTGTGATTGACGTACTACCTCCATCCTGGTTTATTGGTCCCCTTTGTAATTTGTACCAAATTTTGACCAAATATTTAACTAACAATTTTTTATGCATGTCACCAAAAATCATATCATTGAACACTATGTTCAAATACGCATCCAACGATATAATTTTTGCTGACCTCCACTAACATTTTGTCAGTTAAATCTTTGGTCAAAATTTAACACAAATTACAAAGGGGACCAATAAACCCGGATGGAGGTAGATTCCATCAACCGAACTGATTGCATCAATATCCCACAATTAGACATAAGTTAACATAGATTAAACATACTCAGACATAGATAATAAGTGTACACAAGCATAGTTCAACCATAAGTACATAGTTCAACCGTCATTAAGCATACTCAAGCGTACATAGTTCGATCCCACATCTCATCTCATCTGCTGCACGATCCCTAAGATTCTCCAGGTACTCGGCGTACGCGGCATGTGCCACCCTGCGAGAATACTTCTGCTTGAAGGAGCCAACGGCTCGTCCTCTTGCATGCACCAGAACACTTTCATACGCGTCATGAAGCTTTTGATTGCAAAATGGGCATCGATAGCCGCCGTCCCAGGTCCTAATACGCCTGTTATGCATTCCCGCATAAAGCTCCCTCAGGATTTGCCTCTTGTACTTCCTCTGGCCATCTTCATCCTCGCTGTCCACATTGTCAGACAGCACCTATACAAATAGTAAAAAAATGTGGCATCAAATTAATGTTTACAAACTAATCTCTCGCGAACATTTGGCAGTTGCCAAAAATTGGCATCAAATCAATGTTTACATGCCGTGAAGTAGGATTAGGAATTTATGGTTATTTTTTTATACATATCCAGAGATTATGGTTCGATTTTTAAGCATAGTCGTCTATGTATAGACCAATCTTGAAGAAAATAATGGCACAAACATATATCTAGGTCATTCAAAATCAATTGTCAAGTCCTGGCTAGGAATTATTAGCACGAACACTAACTCTAGTCAGATTACTAGAAAAAATCATTTGCACAGATGAAACAACTAATCACTTATCACTTGTACCATTCAAACAATCAATACACTACACGGATCTAACGAAACTTTCTCAGATTTCATGGATTGGGAGAACATAACCATAGGATTTCTATTCCAAAAAGGGGGAGGCAGGAGTAACCATAGAAACCCTAGGATCTATTTGACACATAAATGGGTATAGATGACTAACCAGTTGTCCGTCGTCGTCGGAGTCGTCGCTGAAGTGGTCGTCGGAGTCGTCACCGGGGTCATCGCCCGAGTCATCACCGGAGTCGGTGTGGACCTCCGCCTCCGGCTGTGGAAGCTTGACATCATCGACGATGTCAGGGTGCAGCGATACCTCGCCGGCCGTGACGACAACCTCTGTCTCCATCTCCATGCCGCGGTGCTTCAGCAGCCCCGGCATCGCCACTCCCTCCGATGGGGCGCTTCGGCGGCATCCTCATACACTGACGGCTTTGAGGACTGAGAGCAGCGTCGAGGATGCAAGCGGAGAGAGAGGATTGTGTGTGTCGCGAGGATGGGGGGTGTGGCCACTCGGGCGCGCGATTACTATGGAGTAGTAGGAGAGAGGCGGGCGACGGTCAAACCGCTGGCTCGCCTCCCGGTGAGCCTGCGCACCGGACTGCTGGCATACCTACCATCGTTTCACACAGCTACTCGCACGCCTCCTGATGACACTGCGTAGCGAGCACGCCTCCCGTCAATTCACACACCTGCACGCACGCCTCCCAGTCTGCCTGAGCTGCGGACTGCTCGCATGCATCCCGTCAATTCACGCTTGCTCGCATGGCACACGGGTCGCGTGGTGGCACGTATATTATTTTTCTATTTGGATGATTAATGATGCCGCTTTATTTCTTAACCGAAGCATGACACGTATCCATTGTTGATCTAACGCTCACGGTTCGAATAAATAATCCATTTGGGATATTGGTTTCCAATTATTAATAATCTCCCATTTGTAAGAAGATAAAAATTACATCAAAACTGGTCTCAAATTTGACAAAAAAATTACAATGCCACTTTGTATTGGTGTCCATATGACAACACGATAAGTTTCATGAATTTCAAATAAGTTTTGGATGTACAAGAATTTAAAAATCAAGATTCTCAATGTTTGAAATTTCTTGCACGGGGAGTAAACATGCACCCAGTGAGACACATGTGTTTTTGCAATCCATTTAGGTGCACTGTCACGTGTGCATGTAGCTCAAAATTGATTTTTGCACATTATACCCCTAGAAAATCAATCAATGTACTAAAACATCTTAATGATCTCTGTTTTTTTTTCAAAATTAAAATGTCCCTCCTTTGGTAACATATGTTCACCGCGGGATAATTTAACATGCATTGTAGTTGCGGTGGATTCGCGGTGTGTGTGTGTGTGCGTCTGGGGGGTGGCGGGTGGCTGGCAGTACACTACGAGTCGTGAGCCACCGTGTGGGTTGGTCGTTTTGTGAGGCAGGTGCCACATCAGAGTCGTGAATTCGTTATTTAAAACATTACACAACCCTTTCATACATACATGTTTTGGCCACATGCAGTCGATGGTTGTCCTACACGACACTCGATACTCGCGTGTGACGCTTTCTGTGGGCCCACGAGGTCGTCGTCCATCACTTTGATGAACAGCCGGCTGAGAGGTTAATTTGACCAGCAAGGTAGAATCTTTTTTGATTGTGTGAGTATATAGTACGCGTCGAAGAGGTGTGAGGGGACTAGCATATATACTATACGTACGCGTCCATGAACAAGTACACCTCACTCAGTGTCGGGACTTTTCAGTTTCCGAGGCGGGACTTTTCGGTTTCCGAGGCATGTGCCACATCAAAGTTGTGAAATTGGCTATTCAAACATCACGCAACATCTCTTTGGGCCACATGCATGCATGCGGTGGTTATCCTAGGACACTCACGTGTGACGCTTCCATCTCTAGGCCCATGAGGCCATCGTCGATGCATGCATCACTTTGACCTACATCGGGAGAGGTTAATTAATTTCACCATCAAGGAGGATTCTTTTTGGGTTGTATTACGGTAGGAGCATATAGTATGCATCGAAGAGGGGGAAGGGGACCATCATATGTAGTACGCTTCATGAATCTCGCTCTGTGTGGGGACTTTACGGTTTTCGAGGCATGTGCCACATCAAAGTTGTGCATTTTGGGTATTCAACATATGTTTGGCCCACATGCAAAGCGATGGTGGTTGTCCTCTAGCACCCACTTAAGTGGTTATCAGTGATATCGATGCTTTCCATCTGTGGGCTGCTTGGTCCATCACTACTTTGCCTGACAATGAGACAGGTTAATTTGACTTAGGAGTGTATTATTTTTTTGTTTGTAATACGGTATATATATATAGGTCATGCTCTGGGATGATATGATACAGTTTGAGCACACACATGCATGTGTACGCATGAATCCCTCCCATCGAGTCGAAGTGGCTAGTACCACAACACGTCATGAACCGATCTCGCTTTGTGTGGGGACTGTATGATTTTTGACGCACTTGCCACATCAATGTTGTGAAATGGTATTCAAACATGCATGCACGCATCACCTCCATACATATGCATGTAGTGGTTTTCTTCGAATGGTACACTCCCTCGCGTGGTTATCGGTGACAAGCCTATATATTCGTGGGCCTGCGTCGACATCCATGATCACCTTGACCGACAACAAGATAGGTTACCATGGCGGATTCTTCCTTTGGTTCGTGTTATCGTAGTATAGGTCATGGTGAGATTCAGACCCCCTAATTAAGTTTGAGCGCATACTATGCACGCATGCATGAATCCCCGTCATCGGCTTGAAGTGTGGTGTGACATACATATGCATCATCAACTAACCCTCACTCAGTGTGGTGATTTCTGGTTCGAAAGCACGGTGCCACATCAAAGTTGTTCCATTGTGTATTCGAACACACCTCTACATATGTTTGGGCCACACGCAGGCAGTGGTTGTCTTCGGGGGACTAGCTACTTGTGTGATTATTGGTGAGCTAGCCCATCTCCGGGGTCGCATGGACGGCCATCACTTTGACCAACAACAAGAGAGAGGTTGTACGACCAAGGTTGATTATTCTTGGTCCGTTTTAGGATCCATCTTGGTGAGATGCCTCTCTGGCCTGCCGACTGAAAGTGGGTGTGTGTGTGGGGGGGGGGGGGCGCGCACTTCACACTTTGCTAGGTGAACCTCCGTGGGGGGGGGGGGCATGCATTCATAGCTTAGGATTCCCTTCCTGCCGACACGGTGGGGGGCAAGCAATACCATGCACTTTGCGAGATAGGTGCCACATCGAAGTTGCATTTGGTATTTGAACATCAAACCACCCTTTTCATACATATATTTGGTCCACATGCAAGTGTGTTCGTGTTCTGACCCTCTCCCACGTCATTTTTCGCCAAATTTATGAACATTAGACAAGTCGGATGACGCAACAGACATGGTTCACTCACACTAACCATGTGCCATGCCGGTGCCCCTGTCACGCACATCCGCACAGTACATTGGGCTCCACGAGGCTTCCCCTCTCAAAAATATCTACCCGCCTGCAGCTTTTTTCTGTTTGATAACACACGGTCATTATGTTTCGACCGTGTGTGATGTTTCTTGTTCCCGCTCCCGCCTGCATCCCTCGAAAATATATGCCCGCCTCGAGGGTTTTTCTGTTTCATAACACACAATTGTTATTTCTGGACCATGTGCGATGCACCATCATCCAAATTTTCAATAGCCCCGGCATTTCACTCCCGTGTTTGACTCCCGCGTAGTAAAATTTTCAGTAGCTGCGCCATTTCCTCAAACACCCCCTGCCCCCCGCTCCACACACACACACACACACAGGCCAAAACCTCCTCAGGCGCGCGCGGGCGCACACACACACATCCTCCCTTGCTCGAAACCCTAGCAAGGTCGCCGCCGCCGCAAGGCCTCCATTGTCAATATCTGCCATTTTGCCCGTGCAGCTTACCCACCGATCTCCATACCCAGGCCGCCCTGAGTTTCTTAGATGACGCCTGCCAAATGCCCCCTTTCCCACAGATCCCGATCCCCATCCCCATCCCCCACTCCAGAGCGTCGCAGCCTAAGCCCGGCTACGCTTCCCGTGGAGCTCGAGGAGCGACTGGCCCAAAAGAGGTGTATCACGGTCTCTTCGCCCGATGTCGCCAAGGAAGCTGACGACCATTACTAGCCGCAGGCACTCAATCAGCGGGCTAGAGTATGCGGGTATGTCGCAGACGCTGGCTACGACATCGAGGTCGTCGACAGCGACGGCCTGACGCGGGCTATGTCACAGGTTAAGTGGCCCACCCCCAACCCCTCGGGTTCAACCGCTGTCGATCTCATCCATGGCCCAGCCGCTGATCTCCTTTGGCTCACTGTCAAGAATTTGCCATCCTACATCGCCAGTGAGCCCCTTTTGTCATTTCTGAAGGACATGTTCTGCGACGCTGGCTTGGGATCCACAGCTTCCAAGTCAGACCTCATCGACGGCGACCACGAGGAGGGCACCCTCTCCGGCTCTTCCAAGGGGAAAGAGCCCATCTGCTCTTCCAAGGGGAAAGAGCTCATCTGCGACATCAGGGAGGGCACCCTACAGCCGTGCTCTTCCAAGGGGAAGGAGCCCAACTGCGACAACATGGAGCGCATCCAGGGTCCGTGTTCTTCCCACGGGAATGAGCCCATCTGTGACAAGTGAGGAAACCCATGAGTTGTTTTGCCGCGCCTCTTCACAGGGGGAACCCATGATTTGTTTTGTCAAGTCCCTTTTGTAGTGTAGTGAGAATATGTCCAGTTTTAATTGCTATATTTGGTTGTTTGCAGTATGCCTTGTTTATTTCAGTTGTTCACAATGTGATGCTCTATATGTGCAATTATTTACTGTGCAGTACATTTCATCAATCCAGTTTTAAACATACCAATAGGAATGCATATATTTGCTTGCTGTTAAGCCTGTTATAGCTAGCATATGGCTCTTTTAAAGTTTTTTGATTGTTCAGTTGTTTGTAGTTAGCATATGTCCAGTTTCAAATGCTATCTTTGGTTCTTCATAGTATGCCTTGTTTATTCTAGTTATTCACAACGTGATGTTCTATATGTGCAAGTATGAATTGTGCAGTTCAATTTCATCAATACCAGTTTCAACAATACCACTATGAATGACTACATTTGGTTGCTGCATCTTGCAGTTAACACGCCTTTCCATTTTTATTTAACAATAACCAGTGTACTTAGATCGGCACAATACCAGTTTGAATGACTATGTTTGCTTGTTGTTAAATGTTAGGCCTGTTGCAGTTAACACACCTTTCCACTTGTTTTGCTTTACTAGCGTGCTTAAACCTGCACACTGAGGCTATCTTTTGGAGATTATTTTGTCTGCCATGGATATATTTGGTTGATGTTTAGCCTGTTGTGCTTAACATGCCTCTCGATGTACCTACACAGGACAATTTTGGGAACGACTGCTATTTTCCATCGAGGTTAGTTTCATCCCATGGCTTATATATACTCACTGTTCAGGATATCGGTAGCTGGTACCATATAGGCCGGGGGCTGATAAGGGACTAATCGGTGAATCTGACTTTTAACTGAATATATCTGTAACCCATTTATCGTTAGGTTAACTAGGGCCATATGTAATATATCTGAGGCTACATAGCAACATGCACTGTACTTAATGTCTAAATATGCAATCCTAGGCTACATAGCAACAAGGAAGAGTGTTACCTTAATGTTCTGATGATGTCTAGATATACGTAGAAGAGCAGCAGCGCAGCAACAACAACACGGCCCTGTTTGGATACTCAACTTAGCTTGAGGTTAGAGTTAGTTTCTAGCTCATGACTAACCTTGAACTAACTCCATCCAAAGAGGTGTTTGGATGACAGGGTTAGATTGACAATAAATGCACTAGGAGAACTAGCTCCAATTAGCACCTCTTGGGTGTGATAGTTTTTTTGGGTGGGTTAGATGCAACTAGCTCAAACTAGCCCTCATGTTTGGATATACTTTAGGGCTATTTGAGCTCGAGCTAGCTCAAACTAACTCTAACCCATGGATACAACAGCAGTTAGTCAGCCGATAATTTGTAAAAATGCAATAAACTCCTTTCGGCCCATAATATAAGATGTTAATTCATCTAATATGTGAGTATATTGGATGTTATAAGATATTATAAAAGAGTGTTGTACTACATCATTGTGCAATTGCTGTTTAGCTTCTAATATTAACTTGGTGCTTTTAGGTACATATGTCATTGGTAAAGATCCGCGCTTCGACCCTTTCTGCGTATGGGGCAATGAGATATCGATGAACCAGCATCAAGTGAGGAAGCTGATAAAGATTGTTAGTAAAATGGGTCAAAAGATGGCAATTAAACTATTTGTTTACACTTTATCCAAGACAACAGCGAACTGCAGGATGGTAAGTAAGAACTCTGCAGCCTTCTTTTTACTGCCCATAATGAGTTGTGTTATATGACAATGTCTAAATCTTTTTCCTTTGCAGTGGTTCCCAAAGTAGTTTACTCAAGATTACCTCTCAAACTACATGATTGGTGGGCATGCAAAGGTTAAAGTATTTCTACCAGAACACGATGATTATCTAGATGTTTTCATGAAGACCGTGAAGGATGGGCGGTCGGCCATCACAAGGGGTTGGACTAGAGTCGTGCGTGCCTTCTGCATGGAGGAGGGCACAATATGGGCATTCCGCTTCACCTTGTTCAGCAACCAGAATGTATTTCGCCTCTTTCTTTATCGTCTTTAATAGTACAAGTATACAACTGTGGTTCATCATTCTTTATTTGGTTCTTATGTAATTCTTGAACATATGTACCTATGAATCGAATAATGCATTGGTTGTTTGAACCTGATGGATATGAATAAAGCTATAACATACATTCAAATTCAAATCCGATACAATTTGAAATAGCAGCAATTAAATTACGGTAAAATTACGCTCTCCAGGTCATTACGGCACACACGGTTGGTAAAAAACAAACGTTTCTGATATACACCATAATCCGACACGGTTCATAGAGCGGAAACATGTGTAAGCATGCACACAGTTGCCGTTTGCAAAGCGTGTGCGATGTCAGACAATATCACAAATGGTGCGGGCAAACTAAATGTTTGTGATAGTTGCCTTATCGTACACGATTTACAACCATGAACTGTTTCTGATGTGGTATGCATCATAAACGTTGCATCACAAAATAGAGTGTCGATAGTTGTCGTGGACGACGATGTTACGACGGTCCGACGTTTCGTAATCCTGTCCGACACTCGTACGATGATTAGCTAATCTTCTTAATTAGTTATCGCATACGGTTTGGGAAAAGCGAATGTGTGTGATTGTCTGCTTATCATACATGTTCTATAATCGTGAACCGTTTGTGATGGGCCGCGCATCGTAAACGTAGCACCACAGAATACCGATTGTGATGGCAATGCGAGCACAAACGAGTTGCAAGGATGCAGCGTCTGGGTGGCTCCCTATCCCCGACGGTTTCTGGGTCGTGTGGGAAGGACCCCCCCTATCATAGTCACTCACTTGGTGACGGTTCCAAATGTCGTCGCAGAAAGGGGTTAAAAACTGTTTGTATAGCACCTCGCTGTACCGGTGTAGCAAGCTCGAAGAAGGTCAACAATGGGGGAAGAACACGAGCTCAATGGATAAGGTTCAATGGGGAAGAAGAGCCCTTATATAGGACCTCCCGAATCGAACAGTTATGTGCTAAGCCCGCACACAAGTGGTACTACCGCTCATAGGAGGGGTACTACCGCCTGGGCAGTAGTGCACGAAGTGCAGTGCAATGATGCAAGACCACAACCAGTAGTGCCACCGGAGCGGTACTACCGATCGCCCCAAGCGGTACTACCGCTGGGTGAAACGTCTCCATCGTATCTACTTTTCGAAACTCTTTTGCCCTTGTTTTGGACTCTAATTTGCATGATTTGAATGAAACTAACCCGGACTGACGTTGTTTTCAGCAGAATTGCCATGGTGTTGTTTTTGTGCAGAAATCAAAGTTCTCGGATTGACCTAAAAATTTACGGAGAATTTTTGTGGAATAAATGAAAAATAATGGCGCAAAAAGATACCAGAGGGGGCCACCGAGAGGCCACAAGCCCTGGGGGCATGCCCACCCCCCTAGAGCGTGCCCTGCAGGCTTGTGGGCCCCCTGGACCTCCTCCGACCCTAATTCCAACTCTATATATTCCTATTCGGGGAGAAAAAATCAGAGAGAAGGATTCATCGCGTTTTATGATACGGAGCCGCCGCCACCTCCTGTTCTTCATCAGGAGGGCTGATCTGGAGTCCGTTCGGGGCTCCGGAGAGGGGGATTCATCGCCATCATCATCACCAACCTTCCACCATCACCAATTTCATGATGCTCACCGCCGGGAGTGAGTAGTTCCATCGTAGGCTTGCTGGACGGTGATGGGTTGGATGAGATTTATTATGTAATCAAGTTAGTTTTGTTAGGGCTTGATCCCTAGTATCCATTATGTTCTGAGATTGATGTTGCTATGACTTTGCCATGCTTAATGCTTGTCACTTTGGGCCCGGGTGCCATGATTTCAGATCTGAACCGTTTATGTTTTTACCACTATATCTATGTTCTAGATCCGATCTTGCAAGTTATATGCACCTGCTACGTGTTATGATCCGCAAATCCCGGAGTGACAATATTCGGGATACTTTCCGGTGATGACCGTAGTTTGAGGAGTTCATGTATTCACTATGTGTTAATGCTTTGTTCCAGTTCTATATTAAAAGGAGGCCTTAATATCCCTTAGTTTCCTTATGGACCCCGCTGCCACGGGAGGGTAAGACAAAAGATGTCATGCATGTTCTTTTCATAAGCACATATGACTATTACGGAATACATGCCTACATTATATTTATGAACTGGAGCTAGTTTTATATCGCCCTAGGTTATGACTGTTATATGATGAATATCATCCAAAAAATTCACCGATCCAATGCCTACGAGTTTTTCACATATTGTTCTTGCTAAGTTACTATTGCTATTGCTACTGTCACAACTGCTACAAAATCATTGCTATCGCTGTTACCACTGCTATCAAAACTACCATATTACTGTGCTACTAATCATATTGCTGCAGATAATTAATCTCCATGTGTGGTTGAATTGACAACTCAACTGCTAATACTCGTGAATATTCTTTGGCTCCCCTTGTGTCGAATCAATAAATTTGGGTTGAATACTCTACCCTCGAAAACTGTTGCGATCCCCTATACTTGTGGGTTATCAAGAACTTTTTCTGGCGCCGTTCCCGGGGAGCATAGCTCTATTCTCTGAGTCACTTGGGATTTATATCTATTGATCACTATGAAGAATCTGAAAGATCAAAGAACCAAGATTTTCCCTCTACTACAAGGGGAGGTACTAGCTCTGCACTTGATTCACCTTCTGTTTTGAGTAAGCTTGCGACACCTACACCTGCTATTGATTCTGATATGTCGCAAGTAATTGATGATGCTACTTCTACTATGAATGATGCTTATGATGCTAGTACTTTTCTTGATAAGACTATGCCACTAGGTGAATTTCTTGATGAACAACTTGCTAGAGTTAATGCTGAAACTGATGATATTTCTGAAACTGATAAAATTATTGAAACTGAAAACTTTGAAACACCTGTTAGACCTAGCACTCCTAGATATGAATTGCCTGATATACCTGGGGGATATGTTATGGATGGAGAGATAGCTAGGGACTTCCTTGCTTGTAAGGATAGAGAAGATGTTGATGTCTACTATGCAACCTTCTTCTTGTAGACACATGTTGGTCCTCCAGGCGCAGAGTTTTGTAGGACAGTAGCAAATTTCCCTCAAGTGGATGACCTAAGGTTTATCAATCCGTGGGAGGCGTAGGATGAAGATGGTCTCTCTCTAACAACCCTGCAACCAAATAACAAAGATTCCCTTGTGTCCCCAACACACCCAATACAATGATAAATTGTATAGGTGCACTAGTTCGGCGAAGAGATGGTGATACAAGTGCAATATGGATGGTAGATATAGGTTTTTGTAATCTGAAAATATAAAAACAGCAAGGTAACTAGTAACAAAAGTGAGCGAAAACGGTATTGCAATGCTTCAAAACAAGGCCTAGGGTTCATACTTTCACTAGCGCAAGTTCTCTCAACAATGATAACATAATTCGATCATATAACAATCCCTCAACGTGCAACAAAGAGTCACTCCAAAGTCACTAATAGCGGAGAACAAATGAAGAGATTACTGTAGGGTACGAAACCATCTCAAAGTTATTCTTTCTGATCGATCTATTGGGCTATTCCTATAAGTGTCACAAATAGCCCTAGAGTTTGTACTAAAATAACACCTTAAGACACACATCAACCAAAACCCTAATGTCACCTAGATACTCCAATGTCACCACAAGTATCCGCGGGTTTGATTATACGATATGCATCACACAATCTCAGATTCATCTATTCAAACCAACACAAAGAACTTCAAAGAGTGCCCCAAAGTTTCTACCGGAGAGTCAAGACAAAAACGTGTGCCAACCCCTATGCATAAGTTCACAAAGTCACAGAACCCGCAAGTTGATCACCAAAACATACATCAAGTGAATCACGTGAATATCCCATTGTCACCACAGATAAACACATGCAAGACATACATCAAGTGTTCTCAAATCCTTAAAGACTCAATCAAATAAGATAACTTCAAAGGGAAAACTCAATTCATTACAAGAAGGTAGAGGGGGAGAAACATCATAAGATCCAACTATAATAGCAAAGCTCGCGGTACATCAAGATCGTGCCAAATCAAGAACACGAGAGAGAGAGAGATCAAACACATAGCTATTGGTACATACCCTCAGCCCCGAGGGTGAACTACTCCCTCCTCGTCATGGAGAGCACCGGGATGATGAAGATGGCCACCGGTGATGGTTTCCTCCGCCGGCAGGGTGCCGGAACGGGCTCCCGATTGGTTTTTCGTGGCTACAGAGGCTTGCGGCGGCGGAACTCGCGATCTAGGTTTCTGGGGGTTTCTGTATTTATAGGAATTTTTGGCGTCGAGAACAAGTCAGGGGGGTTCACGAGGAGCCGACAAGACCGGAGGGCGCGCCCTAGGGGGGGACGCGCCCTCCACCCTTGTGGAGGCCTCGTGGCTCTTCTGGCCCAACTCTTTTGCTTCGGAGGCTTCTTCTGGTCCATAAAAAATCACCGTAAATTTTTAGGTCATTTGGACTCCATTTGATATTCCTTTTCTGTAAAACTCAAAAACAAGGAAAAAACAGAAACTGGCACTGGGCTCTAGGTTAATAGGTTAGTCCCAAAAATAATATAAAATAGCATATAAATGCATATAATACATCCAAAACAGATAATATAATAGCATGGAACAATAAAAAATTATAGATACGTTGGAGACGTATCAAGCATCCCCAAGCTTAATTCCTGCTCGTCCTCGAGTAGGTAAATGATAAAAACAGAATTTTTGATGTGGAATGCTACCTAACATATTTATCCATGTAATCTTCTTAATTGTGGCAAGAATATTCAGATCCATAAGATTCAAAACAAAAGTTTATTACTGACATAAAAACGATAATACTTCAAGCATACTAATAAGGCAATCATGTCTTCTCAAAATAGCATGGCCAAAGAAAGCTATCCCTACAAAATCATATAGTCTGGCTATGCTCCATCTTCATCACACAAAATATTCAAATCATGCACAACCCCGATGACAAGCCAAGCAATTGTTTCATACTTTTGATTTTCTCAAACCTTTTCAACTTTCACGCAATACATGAGAGTGAGCCATGGACATAGCACTATAGGTGGAATAGAATATGGTGGTTGTGGAGAAGACAAAAAGAAGGAGATAGTCTCACATCAACTAGGCGTATCAACGGGCTATGTAGATGCCCATCAATAGATATCAATGTGAGTGAGTAGGGATTGCCATGCAACGGATGCACTAGAGCTATAAGTTTATGAAAGCTCAAAAAAAACTAAGTGGGTGTGCATCCAACTTGCTTGCTCATGAAGACCTAGGGCATTTGAGGAAGCCCATCGTTGGAATATACAAGCCAAGTTCTATAACGAAAAATTCCCACTAGTATATGAAAGTGACAACATAGGAGACTCTCTATCACGAAGAACATGGTGCTACTTTGAAGCACAAGTGTGGAAAAGGATAGTAACATTGCCCCTTCTCTCTTTTCTCTCATTTTTTTCTCCTTTTTTTTGCTTGGCTTCTTTGGCCTCTTTTTTTTATTGGCTTCTTTGGCCTCTTTTTTTTTATTTCCTCACATGGGACAATGTTCTAATAATGATGATCATCACACTTTTATTTACTTACAACTCGATACTTAGAACAAAATATGACTCTATATGAATGCCTCCGGCGGTGTACCGGGATGTGCAATGACTCAATAGTGACATGTATGAAAATTATGAACGGTGGCTTTGCCACAAATACTATGTCAACTACATGATCATGCAAAGCAATATGACAATGATGAAGCGTGTCATAATAAACGAAACGGTGGAAAGTTGCATGGCAATATATCTCGGAATGGCTATGGAAATGCCATAATAGGTAGGTATGGTGGCTGTTTTGAGGAAGGTATATGGTGGGTGTATGGTACCGGCAAAAGTTGCGCGGTACTAGAGAGGCTAGCAATGGTGGAAGGGTGAGAGTGCGTATAATCCATGGACTCAACATTAGTCATAAAGAACTCACATACTTATTGCAAAAGTCTATTAGCTATCGAAACAAAGTACTACGCGCATGCTCCTAGGGGGATAGATTGGTAGGAAAAGACCATCGCTCGTCCCCGACCGCCACTCATAAGGAAGACAATCAATAAATAAATCATGCTCCAACTTCGTTACATAACGGTTCACCATACGTGCATGCTACGGGAATCACAAACCTCAGCACAAGTATTTCTACAATCCACAATTACTCACTAGCATGACTCTAATATCACCATCCTCATATCTCAAAACAATCATAAGGAATCAAACTTCTCATAGTATTCAATGCACTTTATATGAAAGTTTTTATTATATCCCTCTTGGATGCCCATCATATTAGGACTAAATTCATAACCTAAGCAAATTACCATGTTGTTTAAGACTCTCAAAATGATATAAGTGAAGAATGAGAGTTCATCAATTTCTTCAAAATAAAACCACCATCGTGCTCTAAAAAGATATAAGTGAAGCACTAGAGCAACTGACAAACTACTCCAAAAAGATATAAGTGAAGATCAATGAGTAGTCAAATAATTATGTAGCTGTGTGAAGACCCTCTCATCTAAGAATTTCAGATATTAAGTATTTTATTCAAACAGCAAGCAAAACAAAATAAAATGGCATTCTAAGAATAGCACATATCATGTGAAGAAGCAAAAACATAGGCTCAACCGAGGCTAACCGATAATTGTTGATGAAGAAAGGTGGGATGCCAACCGGGGCATCCCCAAGCTTAGATGATTGAGACTTCTTGAAATATTAACTAGGGATGCCTTGGGCATCCCCAAGCTTGAGCTCTTGTGTCTCCTTAATTCCTCTCATATCGCGGTTTCCCTAATTCTTAAAAACTTCATCCACACAAAACTCAACATGAACTTGTGAGAAAAGTTAGTATAAATCAAATACAAAACCTTATCATTCTCTACTGTAGCAAATCACTAAAATTATTATTTGACATTTCATACTAAATGCCTCTGCATATTTAATACTCCTATCCTCAAATAGAATCATTAAACAAGCAAACATATGCAAACAATGCAAACATAACAGCAATCTGTCAAAACAGGACAGTCTGTAAAGAGTGCAATTGTACTCATACTTCCCTAACTCCAAAAATTCTAAAAATGAACCACACTGTAGAAAATTTGTTGTTACTCATTGTGTAAAAATTTCAAGATTTTGCCACGTTCTTACTTTCCAGAAGAATTCAGACAATGATAGAAAACTTTCTGTTCTCAAAACAGCAACATATAGACATGCAAAATAAGCATGGTAAAGGCTATACTTAACCTTTTTATTGAACTAAAAGATGCAAAACATTACTATAAATAACAGCAAGCAAATCCTAATAAAATAAAATGACGCTCCAAGCAAAACTCATATCATGTGACGAATAAAAATATAGCTCCAAGTAAGGTTACCGATAATGTTGGAGACGAATGAGGGGATGCCATCCGAGGCATCCCCAAGCTTAGTTGCTTGGATCTTCCTTGAATATTACCTTGGGGTGCCTTGGAAATCTCCAAGCTTAGGGTCTTGTCACTCCTTATTCTCCTCATATCGATATGTCACCCAAAACATGAAAACTTCAATCACACAAAACTTAACAAAACCTTTGTTAGATCCGTTAGTATGATAAAACAAATCATTCACTTTGGTACTGTCAAGACAAGATTCAAATTTTTTTCATCACCTGATACCTACTGTACCCTATCATTTCTACAATTTATATTGAGCAATATAAGCCATAGAAACTAGGAAACAAGCAAACTATGCATCAAAAACAGAATCTGTCAAAAACAGAACAGTCTGTAAAGATCTGAATTAAGCTCATACTTCTGTTACTCCAAAAATTCTAAAAAATTAGGATATCGTAGAAAATTTGTATATCAATCAACTGTAAAAATTTAAGAAGTTTTCCATGTTCCAGTAAAAGTTAGGAATTTATGTACTGGATACAAAAGTTTCTGTTTTTGCACAGAATCAAGTCAACTATCAACCACACTATCCCAAAGGCTTTACTTGGCACTTTAATCGAACTAAAGCTATAAAATATGATTACAACAGTAGCTTAATCATGTTAACACACAAAAACAGTAGGGGTAAATATTGGGTTGTCTCCCAACAAGCGCTTTTCTTTAATGCCTTTCTAGCTAGGCATGATGATTTCAATGATGCCCACATAAAAGATAAGAATTGAAACACAAAGAGAGCATCATGAAGAATATGACTAGCACATTTAAGTCTAACCCACTTCCTATGCATAGGGATTTTGTGAGCAAATAATTTATGGGAACAAGAATCAACTAGCATAGGAAGCTAAAACAAGCAAAACTTCAAGATTTTAAGCACATAGAGAGGAAACTTGATATTATTGTAATTCCTACAAGCATATACTCCTCCCTCATAATAATTTTCAGTAGCATCATGAATGAATTCAACAATATAACCATCACATAAAGCATTCTTTTCATGAGCCACAAGCATAGAAATTTTATTGCTCTCCACATAAGCAAATTTATTCTCCTTCATAATAGTGGGAGCAAACTCAACAAAATAACTATCATGTGAGGCATAATCCAATTGAAAATTAAAATCATGATGAAAAGTTTCATGGTTATCATTATTCTTTATAGCATACATGTCATCACAATAATCAGCATAGATAGGAGGCATGCTTTCATCATAATAAATTTGCTCATCAAAACTTGGGGGACTATAAATATCATCTTCATCAAACATCCCCAAGCTTGTAGCTTTGCATAGCATTAGCATCATGGATATTCAAAGAATTCATACTAACAACATTGCAACCATTCTCATTATTCAAAAATTTAGTGCCAAACATTTTATTGACTTCTTCTTCTAACACTTGAGCACAATTTTCTTTCCATCATTTTCACGAAAGACATTAAAAAGATGAAGCATATGAGGCAACCTCAATTCCATTTTTTTGTAGTTTTCTTTTATAGACTAAACTAGTGATAAAACAAGAAACTAAAAGGTTCAATTGCAAGATCTAAATATATACCTTCAAGCACTAACCTCCCCGGCAATGGCGCCAGAAAAGAGCTTGATGTCTACTACGCAACCTTCTTCTTGTAGACTCGTGTTGGGCCTCCAAGCGCAGAGTTTTGTAGGACAGTAGAAAATTTCCCTCAAGTGGATGACCTAAGGTTTATCAATCCGTGGGAGGCGTAGGATGAAGATGGTCTCTCTCAAACAACCCTGCAACCAAATAACAAAGAGTCTCTTGTGTCCCCAACACACCCAATACAATGATAAATTGTATAGGTGCACTAGTTCGGCGAAGAGATGGTGATACAAGTGCAATATGGATGGTAGATATAGGTTTTTGTAATCTGAAAATATAAAAACAGCAAGGTAACTAGTAACAAAAGTGAGCGAAAACGGTATTGCAATGCTTCGAAACAAGGCCTAGGGTTCATATTTTCACTAGCGCAAGTTCTCTCAACAATGATAACATAATTCGATCATATAACAATCCCTCAACGTGCAACAAAGAGTCACTCGAAAGTCACTAATAGCGGAGAACAAACGAAGAGATTACTGTAGGGTACGAAACCACCTCAAAGTTATTCTTTCTTATCGATCTATTGGGCTATTCCTATAAGTGTCACAAATAGCCCTAGAGTTCGTACTAAAATAACACCTTAAGACACACATCAACCAAAACCCTAATGTCACCTAGATACTCCAATGTCACCACAAGTATCCGCGGGTTTGATTATATGATATGCATCACACAATCTCAGATTCATCTATTCAAACCAACACAAAGAACTTCAAAGAGTGCCCCAAAGTTTCTACAGGAGAGTCAAGACGAAAACGTGTGCCAACCCCTATGCATAAGTTCACAAGGTCACAGAACCCGCAAGTTGATCACCAAAAAATACATCAAGTGGATCACGTGAATATCCCATTGTCACCACAGATAAACACATGCAAAACATACATCAAGTGTTCTCAAATCCTTAAAGACTCAATCCGATAAGATAACTTCAAAGGGAAAACTCAATTCATTATAAGAAGGTAGAGGGGGAGAAACATCATAAGATCCAACTATAATAGCAAAGCTCGCGGTACATCAAGATCGTGCCAAATCAAGAACACGAGAGAGAGAGAGAGATCAAACGCATAGCTACTGGTACATACCCTCAGCCCCGAGGGTGAACTACTCCCTCCTCATCATGGAGAGCACCGGGATGATGAAGATGGCCACTGGTGATGGTTTCCCCCTTCGGCAGGGTGCCGGAACAGGCTCCCGATTGGTTTTTTGTGGCTACAGAGGCTTGCGGCGGCGGAACTCCCAATCTAGGTTTATTTCTGGGGGTTTCTGTATTTATAGGAATTTTTGGCGTCGAGAACAAGTCAGTGGGGTCCACGAGGAGCCCACAAGACCGGAGGGCACGCCCTAGCTGGGGGGGGGGGGCGCCCTCCACCCTTGTGGAGGCCTCGTGGCTCTTCTGGCCCAACTCTTTTGCTTCGGGGGCTTCTTCTGGTCCATAAAAAATCACCGTAAATTTTCAGGTCATTTGGACTCCGTTTGATATTCCTTTTCTGTAAAACTCAAAACAAGGAAAAAACAGAACCTGGCACTGGGCTCTAGGTTAATAGGTTAGTCCCAAAAATAATATAAAATAGCATATAAATGCATATAAAACATCCAAAACAGATAATATAATAGCATGGAACAGTAAAAAATTATAGATACGTTGGAGACGTATCAGATGTTAAGAAATTATTATGCAAGTGGAAAGAAAAATCTTTGAATGCTAGAATGAAATGTGATCCTACCTTTGCTACTTCACCTATCTTTGTTACCGATAAGGATTATGAATTCTCTGTCGATCCTGAGTTAATTACTTTGGTTGAATCTGATCCTTTCCATGGTTATGAATCTGAAATTGTTGTGGCACATCTTACTAAATTGAATGATATAGCCACCCTATTTGCTCATGAGGAAAAAATTCGCTATTACTATATAGTTAAGCTGTTTCCTTTCTCATTAAAGGGTGATGCTAAGATATGGTTTAATTCTCTTGCTCCTGGTTGTGTGCGTAGTCCCCAGGATATGATATATTACTTCTCTGAAAAATATTTTCCTGCTCATAAGAAAGAAGCTGCTTTAAAGGAAATATTTAACTTTGTGCAAATTGAAGAAGAGAGTCTCCCACAAGCTTGGGGGAGGCTTCTCCAATTACTTAATGCTTTGTCTGATCATCCTCTCAAGAAAAATGAAATACTTGATATCTTTTATAATGGACTAATCGATGCTTCTAGGGACCACCTAGATAGTTGTGCTGGTTGTGTTTTTAGGGAACGAACTGTTGAACAAGCTGAAGAATTATTGAATAATTTATTGAGCAATGATAATGATTGGACTCTTCCCAAACCACCGCCTAAGACAACTCCGAAGAAGAGATGTATTCTATTTCTAAGTCCTAAAGATATGCAAGAGGCAAAGAAATCTATGAAGGAAAAAGGTATTAAAGCTGAAGATGTTAAGAATTTACCACCTATTGAAGAAACACATGTTGGGAAACGTTGCATGGAAAAAAAACCTATGCACACGCAATGATCTATCCATGGAGATGCATAGCAATGAGGGGGGAGAGTGTGTCTATGTACCCTCATAGACCGTAAGCGGAAGCATTTCACGACGCGGTTGATGTAGTAGAACTTTCTTCGCGCTCCAACCGATCTAGTACCAAACGCACGACACCTCCGCGTTCTGCACACGTTCAGCTCGGTGACGTCCTCCGCCTTCTTGATCCAGCAAGACGGCGAGGTAGTAGATGAGTTCCGTCAGCACGACGGCGTGGTGACGGTGATGGTGTTGTGATCTCCGCAGGGCTTTGCCTAAGCACTACGAAAATATGACCGAGGGAGTAAACGGTGGACGGGGGCGCCGCACACGGCTAAGACAATGTTGTGTCCTTGTGTGGCGCCCCTCCCCACATATATATAGGTGGGAGGGGAGAGGAGGAAGCCTAGGGCAGCCAGGGCGCCCCCCAAGGGGCTGGTCGCCGGCCCTAGGCCTCCTACCCTCCTGCGCCCCCCTTTCCTTGTATGAACAAGGGGGAAGGAAAGAGGGGGGAGAGGGAAGGAAGGGGGAGTCCTACTCCACACTTTCCTTTCCCTCCCCTCTTTCCTTCTCCTCCACATAGGGCCAGCCTGTATAGGGGCGCACCAGCCCCTTGTGGGCTGGTGTGTTCCCTCACTTGGCCCATAAGGCCCATATCTTTGCCGGGGGTGCCCGAAACTCCTTTCGGGTGACCCGGTAAGTACCCGGTACCCTCCGAAACACTTCCGGTGTCTGAATACCATCGTCCTATATATCAATCTTTACCACTCGACCATTTCGAGACTCCTTGTCATGTTCGTGATCTCATCCGGGACTCCGAACAACATTCGGTCACCAAATCACATAACTCATATAATACTATATCATCATCGAACGTTAAGCGTGCGGACCCTACGGGTTCAAGAACTATGTAGAAATGACCGAGACACCTCTTCGGTCAATAACCAATAGCGGAACCTGGATGCCCATATTGGCTCCTACATATTCTATGAAGATCTCTATCGGTCGAACCGTTATGACAACATACACAATTCCCTTTGTCCATCGGTATGTTACTTGCCCGAGATTCGATCATCGGTATGTTCATACCTAGTTCAATCTTGTTACCGGCAAGTCTCTTTACTCATTCCGTAATACATCACCTCATGACTAACTCCTTAGTTGTTTGCTTGCAAGCTTATGATGTGTATTACCGAGAGGGCCCAGAGATACCTCTCCGATACTCGGAGTGACAAATCCTAATCTCGATCTATGCCAATTCAACAAACACCTTCAGAGATATCTGTAGAGCATCTTTATAATCACCCAGTTACGTTGTGACATTTGATAGCACACAAGGTATTCCTCTGGTATCCGGGAGTTGCATAATCTCATAGTCGAAGGAATATGTATTTGACATGAAGAAAGCAATAGCAATAAACTGAACGATCATTATGCTAAGCTAACGGATGGGTCTTGTCCATCATATCATTATCCTAATGATGTGATCCCGTTATCAAATGACAACACACATCCATGGTTAGGAAACCTTAACCATCTTTGATCAACGAGCTAGTCTAGTAGAGGCTTACTAGGGACACGGTATTTGTTTATGTATTCACACATGTATTTAAGTTTCCGATCAATACAATTCTAGCATGAATAATAAATCTTTATAATGAATAAGGAAATATAAAATAACAACTTTATTATTGCCTCTAGGGAATATTTCCTTCAGTCTCCCACTTGCACTAGAGTCAATAATCTAGTTCACATCACCATGTGATTAACACCCATAGTTCACATCGCCATGTGACCAATACCCAAAGAGTTTGCTAGAGTCAATAATCTAGTTCACATCGCCATGTGATTAACACCCAAAGAGTACTAAGGTGTGATCATGTTTTGCTTGTGAGAGAAGTTTAGTCAACGGGTCTATCACATTCAGATCGTATGTATTTTGCAAATTTCTATGTCTACAAAGCTCTGCATGGAGCTACTCTAGCTAATTGCTCCCACTTTTAATATATATCCAGAATGAGACCTAGAGTCATCTGAATCGGTGTCAAAGCTTGCATGGACATAACTCTTTACGACGAACTCTTTATCACCTCCATAACCGAGAAACATTTCCTTAGTCCTCTTAGGTAACTAAGGATAATTTTGACCGTTGTCCAGTGATCCACTCTTGGATCACTATCGTACCCCCTTGCCAAACTCATGGCAAGGCACACAACTGGTCTGGTACACATCATGGCATACTTTATAGAACCTATGGCTGAGGCATAGGGAATGACTTTCATTTTCTCTCTATCTTCTGCCGTGGTCTGGCTTTGAGTCTTACTCAACTTCACTCCTTGAATACAGGCAAGAACTCTTTCTTTGACTGATCCATTTTGAACTCCTTCAAAATTTTGTCAAGGTATGTGCTTTGTGAAAGTCCTATTAAGCGTCTCGATCTATCTCTATAGATCTTGATGCCCAATATATAAGCAGCTTCACCGAGGTCTTTCATTCAAAAACTCTTATTCAAATATCCTTTTATGCTATCCAGAAATTCTATATCATTTCCAATCAACAATATGTCATCCACATACAATATCAGAAATGCTACAGAGCTCCCACTCACTTTCTTGTAAATACAGGCTTCACTGCAAGTCTGTATAAAACCATATGCTTTGATCACCTCATCAAAGTGTATATTCCAACTCCGAGATGCTTGCACCAGTCCATAGATGGATCGCTGGAGCTTGCACACTTTGTTAGCACCTTTAGGATTGACAAAACCTTCTGGTTGCATCATATACAATTCTTCTTTAAGAAATCCATTAAGGAATGCAGTTTTGACGTCCATTTGACAGATTTCATAATCATAAAATGCGGCAATTGCTAACATGATTCGGACAGACTTAAGCATCGCTACGGGTGAGAAAGTCTCATCATAGTCAACCCCTTGAACTTGTCAAAAACCTTTTGCGACAAGTTGAGCTTTGTAGACAGTAACATTACCATCAGCGTCAGTCTTCTTCTTGAAGATCCATTTATTCTCTATGGCTTGCCGATCATCAGGCAAGTCCACCAAAGTCCACACTTTGTTCTCATACATGGATCCTATCTCAGATTTCATGGCCTCAAGCCATCTGTCAGAATTTGGGCTCATCATATCTTCTTCATAGTTCATAGGTTCGCCATGGTCTAATAACATGACTTCCAGGACATGATTACCGTACCACTCTGGTGCGGATCATGCTCTGGTCGACCTACGAGGTTCACTAGTAACTTGATCTGAAGTTTCATGATCATTATCATTAGCTTCCTCTCTAGTTGGTGTAGGCATCACGGGAACAGTTTTCTGTGATGTGCTACTTTCCAATTCGATAGAAGGTACAATTACCTCATCAAGCTCTACTTTCCTCCCACTCACTTCTTTCGAGAGAAACTCCTTCTCTAGAAAGGACCCATTCTTAGCAACAAAGATCTTGCCTTCGGATCTGTGGTAGAAGGTGTACCCAATTGTTTCCTTAGGGTATCTTATGAAGACACACTTCTCTGATTTTGGTTCGAGCTTATCAGGTTGAAGCCTTTTGAAATAAGCGTCGCATCCCCAAACTTTAAGAAACGACAGCTTAGGTTTCTTGCCAAACCATAGTTCATACGGTGTCGTCTCAACGGATTTAGACGGTGCCCTATTTAACATGAATGCAGCTGTCTCAAAAATGCATAACCCCAAAACGATAGTGGTAAATCGGTAAGAGACATCATAGAACACACCATATCTAATAAAGTACGGTTATGACATTCGGACACACCATTACGCTGTGGTGTTCCAGGTGGCGTGAGTTGTGAAACAATTCCACATTGTTTTAAATGAAGGCCAAACTCGTAACTCAAATATTCGCCTCCAAGATCAGATCGTAGAAACTTTATTTTCTTGTTACGATGATTCTCCACTTCACTCTAAAATTCTTTGAACTTTTCAAATGTTTCAGACTTGTGTTTCGTCAAGTAGATATACCCATACCTACTCAAATCATCTATGAAGGTTAGAAAATAACGATACTCGCCGCGTGCTTCAACACTCATCGGACCGCATACATCAGTATGTATTATTTCCAATAAGTCATTAGCTCTCTCCATTCTTCCGGAGAACGGAGTTTTAGTCATCTTGCACATGAGGTATGGTTCGCAAGTATCAAATGATTCATAATCAAGTGATTCCAAAAGTCCATCCGCATGGAGTTTCTTCATGCGCTTTACACCAATATGACCTAAACGGCGGTGCCACAAGTATGTTAAACTATCATTATCAACTTTGTATCTTTTGGCATCAATATTATGAATATGTGTATCACTACGATCGAGATTCAATAAACCATTCACATTGGGTGTATGTGTTGGAAATATGCCCTAGAGGCAATAATAAAATGGTTATTATTATATTTCCTTGTTCATGATAATTGTTCATGCTATAATTGTATTAACCGGAAACCGTAATACATGTGTGAATACATAGATCACAGCATGTCCCTAGTAAGCCTCTAGTTGACTAGCTCGTTGATCAATAGATGGTTATGGTTTCCTAACCATGGACATTGGATGTCATTGATAATGGGATCACATCATTGGGAGAATGATGTGATGGACAAGACCCAATCCTAAGCATAGCACAAGATCGTGTAGTTCGTTTGCTAGAGCTTTTCTAATGTCAAGTATCATTTCCTTAGACCATGAGATTGTGCAACTCCCGGATACCGTAGGAATGCTTTGGGTGTATCAAACGTCACAACGTAACTGGGTGACCATAAAGGTGCACTACAGGTATCTCCGAAAGTGTCTGTTGGGTTGGCACGAATTGAGACTAGGATTTGTCACTCCGTATGACGGAGAGGTATCTCTGGGCCCACTCGGTAATGCATCATCATAATGAGCTCAATGTGACTAAAGAGTTAGCCACGGGATCATGCGTTACGGAACAAGTAAAGAGACTTGCCGGTAACGAGATTGAACGAGGTATGGGGATACCGACGATCGAATCTCGGGCAAGTAACATACCGATGGACAAAGGGAATTGTATACGGGATTGATTGAATCCTCGACATCGTGGTTCATCCGATGAGATCATCGTGGAACATGTGGGAGCCAACATGGGTATCCAGATCCCGCTGTTGGTTATTGGCCGGAGAGATGTCTCGGTCATGTCTGCATGGTTCCCGAACCCGTAGGGTCTACACACTTAAGGTTCGGTGACGCTAGAGTTGTTATGGGAAATTGTATGTGGTTACCGAAGGTTGTTTGAAGTCCCGGATGAGATCCCGGACGTCACGAGGAGTTCCGGAATGGTTCGGAGGTGAAGAATTATAATGGAAAGTCCAGTTTCAGTCATCGGAATGGTTTCGGGGGTTATCGGTATTGTACCGGGACCACCGGAAGGTGTCCGGGGGTCCACCAGGTGGGGCCACCTGCCCCGGAGGGCCAAGTGGGCTGAACAAGGGAGGGAACTAGCCCCTAGTGGGCTGGTGCGCCCCTCCCAAGGGGCCCAAGGCGCCTCAGGTTGAAAACCCTAGGGGGTGGGGGCGCCTCCCACCAAACTTGGGGAGCAAGTCCCCCCCTTGGCCGCCGCCCCCCCTTAGATGGGATCTAAGGGGGCCGGCCCCCTCTCCCCTTCACCCTATAAATAGAGGAGGGTGGGAGGGCAGCAGCACCTCTCCCCTGGCGCAGCCCTCCCCCTCTCCAACACCTCCTCCTCCTCCATAGTGCTTGGCGAAGCCCTGTCGGAGAACCACGAGCTCCTCCACCACCACGCCGTCGTGCTGCCGGAGCTCTTCCTCAACTTCTCCTCTTCCCTTGCTGGATCAAGAAGGAGGATACGTCCCCGGGCTATACATGTGTTGAACGCGGAGGCGCCGTCCGTTCGGCGCTAGATCGGATCTTCCGCGATTTGAATCGCCGCGAGTACGACTCCATCATCTGCGTTCCTTGTAACGCTTCCACTTAGCGATCTTCAAGGGTATGAAGATGCACTCCCTCTCTCTCGTTGCAAGCTTGTCCTAGATTGATCTTGGTGATACGTAGGAATTTTTTTTGATTTACTACTACGTTCCCCAACAGTGGTATCAGAGCTAGGTCTATGCGTAGATTCTTTGCACGAGTAGAACACAAGTAGTTGTGGGCGATGATTTGTTCAATTTGCTTACCGTTACTAGTCCTATCTTGATTCGGTGGCATTGTGGGATGAAGCGGCCCGGACCGACCTTACACGTATGCTTACGTGAGACAGGTTCCACCGACTGACATGCACTTGATGCATAAGGTGGCTAGCGGGTGTCTGTCTCTCCCACTTTAGTCGGATCGGATTCGATGAAGAGGGTCCTTATGAAGGGTAAATAGCAATTGGCATATCATCGTTGTGGCTTTTGCGTAGGTAAGAAATGTTCTTGCAAGAAACCCATAGCAGCCACGTAAAACATGCAACAACAATTAGAGGACGTCTAACTTGTTTTTGCAGGGTATGCTATGTGATGTGATATGGCCAAAAAGGATGTGATGAATTATATATGTGATGTATGAGATTGATCATGTTCTTGTAATAGGAATCACGACTTGCATGTCGATGAATATGACAACCGGCAGGAGCCAAAGGAGTTGTCTCAATTTATTGTATGACCTGCGTGTCAATGTAAAAGCCATGTAATTACTTTACTTTATTGCTAACCGGTAGCCATAGTAGTATAAGTAATAGTTGGCGAGACAACTTCATGAAGACACAATGATGGAGATCATGATGATGGAGATCATGGTGTCATGCCGGTGACGATGGTGATCATGCCGCGCCTCGAATATGGAGATCAAAAGCGCAAGATGAAATTGGCCATATCATGTCACTTTATGATTTGCATGTGATGTTTGTCATGTTTACATCTTATTTGCTTAGAACGACGGTAGCATAAATAAGATGATCCCTCACTAAAATTTCAAGAAATGTGTTCCCCTTAACTGTGCACCGTTACGAAGGTTCATTTTTTCGAAGCACCACGTGATGATCGGGTGTGATAGATTCTAACGTTCGCATACAACGGGTGTAAGCCAGATTTACACATGCGAAACACTTAGGTTGACTTGACGAGCCTAGCATGTACAGACATGGCCTCGGAACACGAGAGACCGAAAGGTCGAACATGAGTCGTATAGTAGATGCGATCAACATGGAGATGTTCACCGTTGATGACTAGTCCGTCTCACGTGATGATCGGACATGGCCTAGTCGATTCGGATCATGTATCACTTGGATGACTAGAGGGATGTCTATCTGAGTGGGAGTTCATTAAATAATTTGATTAGATGAACTTGATTATCATGAACTTAGTCTAAAAATTGTCTTTACAATCTATCCTGTAGATCAAATGGCCCACGCTAATGTTGCCCTCAACTTCAACGCGTTCCTAGAGAAAACCAAGCCGAAAGACGATGGTAGCAACTATACGGACTGGGTCCGTAACTTGAGGATCATCCTCATAGCTGCCAAGAAAGCATATGTCCTTGAAGCACCGCTAGGTGACGCACCCATTTTCCCAGCAACTCAAGACGTTATGAACGCCTGGCAGTCGCGTAGTGATGATTACTCCCTGGTTCAGTGCGGCATGCTTTACAGCTTAGAATCGGGGCTCCAAAAGCGTTTTGAGCAGCACGGAGCATATGAGATGTTCCAAGAGCTGAAAATGCTTTTCCAAGCTCATGCCCGAGTCGAGAGATATGAAGTCTCTGACAAGTTCTACAGTTGTAAGATGGAGGAAAACAGTTCTGTCAGCGAGCATATACTCAAAATGTCTGGGTTGCACAACCGCTTGTCTCAGCTGGGAGTTAATCTTCTAGATGATTCGGTCATTGACAGGATCCTCCAGTCGCTTCCACCTAGCTACAAGAGCTTTTTGATGAACTACAATATGCAAGGGATGGAGAAGTCCATTCCCGAGTTATATTCAATGCTGAATTCAGCGGAGGTGGAGATCAAGAAGGAACATCAAGTGTTGATGGTGAATAAGACCACTAGTTTCAAGAAAGGCAAGGGTAAGAAGAACTTCAAGAAGGACGGCAAGGGAGTTGACGCCCCCGGCAAGCCAATTGCCGGGAAGAAGCCAAAGAATGGACCCAAGCCTGAGACTGAGTGCTTTTATTGCAAGGGAAATGGTCACTGGAAGCGGAACTGCCCCAAGTACTTAGCGGATAAGAAGGCCGGCAATACCAAAGGTATATATGATATACATGTTATTGATGTGTACCTTACCAGCGCTCGTAGTAGCTCCTGGGTATTTGATACCGGTGCGGTTGCTCACATTTGTAACTCAAAACAGGAGCTGTGGAATAAGCGGAGACTGGCGAAGGACGAGGTGACGATGCGCGTCGGGAATGGTTCCAAGGTCGATGTGATCGCCGTTGGCACGCTACCTCTACATCTACCTTCGGGATTAGTTTTAAACCTCAATAATTGTTATTTAGTACCAGCTTTGAGCATGAACATTGTATCAGGATCTCGTTTGATGCGAGATGGCTACTCATTTAAATCCGAGAATAATGGTTGTTCTATTTATATGAGAGATATGTTTTATGGTCATGCCCCGCTGGTCAATGGTTTATTTTTATTGAATCTCGAACATGATGTTACACATATTCATAGTGTGAATGCCAAGAAATGTAAGGTTGATAATGATAGTCCCACATACTTGTGGCACTGCCGCCTTGGTCACATTGGTGTCAAGCGCATGAAGAAACTCCATGCAGATGGACTTTTGGAGTCTCTTGATTATGAATCATTTGACATGTGCGAACCATGCCTCATCGGCAAAATGACCAAGACTCCGTTCTCCGGAACAATGAAGCGAGCAACCAACTTGTTGGAAATTATACATACTGATGTATGCGGTCCAATGAGCGTTGAGGCTCGCGGTGGCTATCGTTATGTTCTCACCCTCACTGATGACTTAAGTAGATATGGGTATGTCTACTTAATGAAACACAAGTCTGAGACCTTTGAAAAGTTCAAGGAATTTCAGAGTGAGGTAGAGAATCAATGTGACAGGAAAATAAAGTTCTTATGATCAGATCATGGAAGGAGAATATTTGAGTCACGAGTTTGGCACGCACTTAAGGAAATGTGGAATTGTTTCACAGCTCACGCCGCCTAGAACACCTCAGCAAAATGGTGTGTCTGAACGTCGTAATCGCACTCTATTGGATATGGTGCGATCTATGATGTCTCTTACCGATCTACCACTATCATTTTGGGGTTACGCTTTAGAGACTGCCGCATTCACTTTAAATAGGGCACCGTCTAAATCTGTTGAGACGACACCGTATGAATTATGGTTTGGGAAGAAACCTAAGCTGTCGTTTCTGAACGTTTGGGGATGCGATGCTTATGTCAAGAAACTTCAACCTGAAAAGCTCGAACCCAAATCGGAAAAATGCGTCTTCATAGGATACCCTAAGGAAACTATTGGGTATACCTTCTACCTTAGATCCGAAGGCAAGATCTTTGTTGCCAAGAATGGATCCTTTCTGGAGAAAGAGTTTCTCTCGAAAGAAGTAAGTGGGAGGAAAGTAGAACTTGATGAGGTACCCCCTCTTGAACCGGAGAGCAGCGCAGCTCAGGAAGATGTTTCTGTGGTGCCTGCACCGACTAGAGAGAAAGTTAATGATGATGATCATGAAACTTCGGATCAAGTTGCTACTGAACTTTGTAGGTCCACAAGGACATGTTCCGCACCAGAGTGGTACGGCAACCCTGTCCTGGAAATCATGGTGTTAGACAACGGTGAACCTTCGAACTATGAAGAAGCGATGGCAGGCCCGAATTCCAACAAATGGCTTGAAGCCATGAAATCCGAGATAGGATACATGTATGAGAACAAAGTATGGACTTTGGTGGACTTGCCCGATGATCGGTGAGCCATAGAAAATAAATGGATCTTTAAGAAGAAGACTGACGCGGATGGTAATGTGACCGTCTATAAGGCTCGGCTTGTTGCTAAGGGTTATCGACAAGTTCAAGGGGTTGACTACGATGAGACCTTCTCACCCGTAGCGAAGCTGAAGTCCGTCCGAATCATGTTAGCAATTGCCGCATTCTATGATTATGAAATCTGGCAAATGGACGTCAAAACGGCATTCCTCAATGGTTTCCTTAAGGAAGAATTGTATATGATGCAGCCGGAAGGTTTTGTCGATCCTAAGAATGCTAACAAGGTATGCAAGCTCCAGCGCTCCATCTATGGGCTGGTGCAGGCATCTCGGAGTTGGAACATTCGCTTTGATGAAATGATCAAAGCGTTTGGGTTTATACAGACTTATGGAGAAGCCTGTATTTACAAGAAAGTGAGTGGGAGCTCTGTAGCATTTCTCATATTATATGTGGGCGACATATTGTTGATGAGAAATGATATAGAACTTTTGGAAAGCATAAAGGCCTACTTGAATAAGTGTTTTTCAATGAAGGACCTTGGAGAAGCTGCTTACATATTAGGCATCAAGATCTATAGAGATAGATCGAGACGCCTCATTGGTCTTTCACAAAGCACATACCTTGACAAGATATTGAAGAAGTTCAATATGGATCAGTCCAAGAAGGGGTTCTTGCCTGTATTGCAAGGTGTGAGATTGAGCACAGCTCAACGCCCGACCTCGGCAGCAGAAAGAGAAAAGATGAGTGTCATCCCCTATGCCTCGGCCATAGGCTCTATTATGTATGCCATGCTGTGTACTAGACCTGATGTGAACCTTGCCATAAGTTTGGTAGGGAGGTACCAAAGTGATCCTGGTATGGAACACTGGACAGCGGTCAAGAATATCCTGAAATACCTGAAAAGGACTAAGGATATGTTTCTCGTTTATGGAGGTGCCGAAGAGCTCGTCATAAAGGGTTACGTCGATGCTAGCTTTGACACAGATCTGGATGACTCCAAGTCACAAACCGGATACGTGTATATTTTGAATGGTGGGGCAATCAGCTGGTGCAGTTGCAAGCAAAGCGTCGTGGCGGGATCTACATGTGAAGCAGAGTACATAGCTGCTTCAGAAGCGGCGCAGGAAGGAGTCTGGATGAAGGAGTTTATCACCGACCTAGGAGTGGTTCCCAATGCATCGGGCCCGATGACTCTCTTCTGTGACAACACTGGAGCTATTGCCATTGCCAAGGAGCCCAGGTTTCACAAGAAGACCAAGCACATCAAGCGCCGCTTCAACTCCATTCGTGAATATATTCAAGATGGAGATATAGATATTTGTAAAGTACATACGGATCTAAATGTCGCAGATCCGTTGACTAAACCTCTTCCACGAGCAAAACATGATCAGCACCAGAACTCTATGGGTGTTCGATTCATCACAATGTAACTAGATTATTGACTCTAGTGCAAGTGGGAGACTGTTGGAAATATGCCCTAGAGGCAATAATAAAATGGTTATTATTATATTTCCTTGTTCATGATAATTGTCTATTGTTCATGCTATAATTGTATTAACCGGAAACCATAATACATGTGTGAATACATAGATCACAACATGTCCCTAGTAAGCCTCTAGTTGACTAGCTCATTGATCAATAGATGGTTATGGTTTCCTAACCATGGACATTGGATGTCATTGATAACGGGATCACATCATTGGGAGAATGATGTGATGGACAAGACCCAATCCTAAGCATAGCACAAGATCGTGTAGTTCGTTTGCTAGAGCTTTTCTAATGTCAAGTATCATTTCCTTAGACCATGAGATTGTGCAACTCCCGGATACCGTAGGAATGCTTTGGGTGTATCAAACGTCACAACGTAACTGGGTGACCATAAAGGTGCACTACAGATATCACCGAAAGTGTCTGTTGGGTTGGCACGAATCGAGACTGGGATTTGTCACTCCGTATGACGGAGAGGTATCTCTGGGCCCACTCGGTAATGCATCATCATAATGAGCTCAATGTGACTAAAGAGTTAGCCACGGGATCATGCGTTACGGAACGAGTAAAGAGACTTGCCGGTAACGAGATTGAACGAGGTATGGGGATACCGACGATCGAATTTCGGGCAAGTAACATATCGATGGACAAAGGGAATTGTATACAGGATTGATTGAATCCTCGACATCGTGGTTCATCCGATGAGATCATCGTGGAACATGTGGGAGCCAACATGGGTATCCAGATCCCGCTGTTGGTTATTGGCGGGAGAGATGTCTCGGTCATGTCTGCATGGTTCCCGAACCCGTAGGGTCTACACAATTAAGGTTCGGTGACGCTAGAGTTGTTATGGGAAATTGTATGTGGTTACCGAAGGTTGTTCGGAGTCCCGGATGAGATCCCGGACGTCACGAGGGGTTCCGGAATGGTCCGGAGGTGAAGAATTATATATGGGAAGCCCAGTTTCAGTCACCGGAATGGTTTCGGGGGTTATCGGTATTGTACCGGGACCACCGGAAGGTGTCCGGGGGTCCACCGGGTGGGGCCACCTGCCCCGGAGAGCCAAGCGGGCTGAACAAGGGAGGGAACCAGCCCCTAGTGGGCTGGTGCGCCCCCCCAAGGGGCCCAAGGCGCCTAGGGTTGAAAACCCTAGGGGGTGGGGGCGCCTCCCACCAAACTTGGGGGGCAAGTCCCCCCCTTGGCCGCTGCCCCCCTTAGATGGGATCTAAGGGGGCCGGCCCGCTCTCCCCTTCACCCTATAAATAGAGGGGGGGTGGGAGGGCAGCAGCACCTCTCCCCTGGCGCAGCCCTCCCCCTCTCCAACACCTCCTCCTCCTCCATAGTGCTTGGCGAAGCCCTGTCGGCGAACCACGAGCTCCTCCACCACCACGCCGTCGTGCTGCCAGAGCTCTTCCTCAACTTCTCCTCTTCCCTTGCTGGATCAAGAAGGAGGAGACGTCCCCGAGCTGTACGTATGTTGAACGCGGAGGCGCCGTCCGTTCGGCGCTAGATCGGATCTTCCGCGATTTGAATCGCCGCGAGTACGACTCCATCATCCGCGTTCCTTGTAATGCTTCCGCTTAGCGATCTTCAAGGGTATGAAGATGCACTCCCTCTCTCTCGTTGCAAGCTTCTCCTAGATTGATCTTGGTGATACGTAGGAATTTTTTTTGATTTACTACTACGTTCCCCAACAGTATGACCATAGAAGGTTTTATTCATGTAAACATAACGACAATTATTCTCTGACTTAAATGAATAACCGTATTGCAATAAATATGATATAATCATATTCATGCTCAACGCAAACATGAAATAACATTTATTTAGGTTCAACACTAATCCCGAAGGTAGAGGGAGTGTGCGATGGTGATCGTATCAACCTTGGAATCACTTCCAACACACATCGTCACCTCGCCCTTAACTAGTCTCTGTTTATTCTGCAACTCCTATTTCAAGTTACTAATCTTAGCAACTGAACCGGTATCAAATACCCAGGGGCTACTACGAACACTAGTAAAGTACACATCAACAACATGTATATCAAATATACCTTTGTTCACTTTGCCATCCTTCTTATCCGCCAAGTATTTGGGGCAGTTCCGCTTCTAGTGACCATTTTCCTTTGTAGTAGAAGCATTCAGTTTCAGGCTTGGGTCTAGCTTTGGGCTTCTTCATGGGAGCGACAACTTGCTTGCTGTTCTTCTTGAAGTTCCCTTTCTTTCCCTTGCCCTTTTTCTTGAAACTAGTGGTCTTGTTAACCATCAACACTTGATGCTCCTTCTTGATTTCTACCTCCACAGCCTTGAGCATTGCGAAGAGCTCGGGAATTATTTTGTTCATCCCTTGCATATTATAGTTCATCATGAAGCCTTTGTAGCTTGGTGATGGTGACTAGAGAACTCAGTCAATCACTATCTTATCTAGAAGATTAACTCCCACTTGATTCAAGTGATTGTAGTACCCAGACATTCTGAGCACATGCTCACTGCCTGAGCTATTCTCCTCCATCTTGTAGGCAAAGTACTTGTCAGATGTCTCATACCTCTCGACATGGGCATGAGTCTGAAATACCAATTTCATCTCTTAGAACATCTCATATGCTCCGTTGCGTTCAAAACGTTTTTGAAGTCCCGGTTCTAAGCCGTAAAGCATGGTGCACTAAACTATTAAGTAGTCATCATATCAAGCTTGCCAAACGTTCATAACGTCTGCATCTGCTCCTGCAATAGGTCTGTCACCTAGCGGTGCATCAAGGACATAATTCTTCTGTGCAGCAATGAGGATAATCCTCAGATCACGGACCCAGTCTGCATCATTGCTACTATCATCTTTCAACTTAGTTTTCTCTTGGAACATATCAAAAAATAGGGAACTACATCGCGAGCTATTGATCTACAACATAGATAAGCAAATACTATCAGGACTAAGTTCATGATAAATTAAGTTTAATTAATCAAATTACTAATGAACTCCCACTTAAATCAACACCCCTCAAGTTGTTTAAGTGATACATGATCCATATCAACTAATCCATGTCCGATCATCACGTGAGATGGGGTAGTCATCAATGGTGAATATCTCTATGTTGATCATATCTACTATATGACTCACGTTCTACCTTTCGGTCTCCAGTGTTCCGAGACCATGTCTGTACATGCTAGGCTCGTCAAGTTTAACCCAAGTATTCTGCATGTGCAAAACTGTCTTACACCCGTTGTATGTGAACGTAGAGTCTATCACACCCGATCATTACGTGGTGTCTCGAAACGACAAACTTTCGCAATGGTGCATACTCGGGGAGAACACTTATATCTTGAAATTTAGTGGAGGGATCATCTTATAATCACTACAAAAAAAAAGACACATCTGTGACATTTTGGGCCGAACGAATTTTTTTTTCTGTCATGCTTATGACACTTCTATGACGATAATTGTGACAAAACCCAGTATCATCATAGATGTGGTGGGCTCCAACTTCTATGACAAAAAATCATGACAAAAAATGGGCTTTTCGTCCTGGGCGGGCCGGAGACGCACCTGCATGACATTCTTTGGGCCGTCCATGACGGAGAAAATCGTGGTAGAAGCGAGGGCGAGGAAAATATCGGGGAGTTCCCGGTTATGGTGGGTGGTCGAGGCCGAGCGATGCAGTGTGGTTTGCGCGTTTCTCTCGTACGCACGCGTGGTGCGAGCCATGTCGCTATATATAACTGAACCCAAGCGATCTCCTGCTGCTACGTACTGAAGCCGATCGATTGATCCCTTCGCTCCTAACTGAACCCGATCGAGACTCCTTCGCTGCTAACTGAAACCGATCGATCGTTGCTGCTGCATGCTTACTGAAGCCGATCGAACCCCCGTGCAAGACGTAGCTAGCCGGTTGGGTTGCCTCTGGATGAACAGTGCCCGTTGCTGCCGCGCGCGTGATACGTAGAACGAGTCGAGACGTGGTGTGAGTTGAGCCGGTTGGGTTGGCTGTGGATGAACAGTTCCCGGTGGGGGTTGGATGAACAGGACCCCGGCCGTGTGTAGGCGGTTGCCGCTGGATGAACAGGACCCCGTGGTATATAGTACGTGGTTGCCGCTGGATGAACATGAGCCCAAGGAGGCCACCACACACCCTAGCCGATTGGGGGTGGATGAACAGGACCCCGTGGAGGCTGGTTGAACTGAAGCCGGTGGAGGCTGGATGAACAGTAGCCCTTGGATGAACAGTATCTAGTGGAGGCTGGAGACGGGGGATGAACAGTAGCAGGTGGAGGCTGGAGGAAGTCGACGGTGGATGAACAGTAGCCCGTGGAGTCCCGTTTTGCGGTATGCCACACCCCCCCCGATGAACAGGACCCCGTTTTGACCGTAGGCGATCGAAGAGA
Source organism: Thinopyrum elongatum (assembly GCA_011799875.1). Lineage (NCBI taxonomy): Eukaryota > Viridiplantae > Streptophyta > Magnoliopsida > Poales > Poaceae > Thinopyrum > Thinopyrum elongatum. Next base: position 507,068,895 of record CM022302.1, on the reverse strand, counting down.
AGTCCGTTTCCTCCGTTTTGCGGTACGCCACACCCCTCCCGATCAACAGGACCCCGTTTCGACCGTAGGAGCTCGAACAGAAGTCCGTTTCCACCGTTTGGCGGTACGCCAGACCATTCCCGATGAATAGGACCCTGTTTCAACCGTACGCGGTCGATCAGAAGGCCTGTTTCCTCCGTTCTGCGGTACGCCAGACCTCATTTCGGCTGTTCCGTCCAAGCCGGTTGGCTCCCGATGAACAGGACGTGTTCTGACCCAGTGGCTTTGCTCCCGATGAACATGACGTGTTCCGACCCAGTCACTTGGCTCTCGGTGAAGACGACGCTGTTTCCTCCATTTCGACCTAGCCGGTTAGCTGCCGATGAACAGGACAACGTCGCTGCCGTCTGTTGCCTCTCCATGTACACGAGCTCTGGCCGTACATATGCGCGAGTACGCGTTCGAGACCCCGCGCTTATGTACGTACGTAGCCGTATTTAATTTCTTGCAGCGTGGCTGTACGTACGTGTACACGATATATATAGACGGGACTGTGTGACATGCTACGTCTGCGCCTCTACTACGACACGTGCATCTCCTTACTCGGACACGGTTCATCGCTACAGAGAGACCGACAGACATGTTCGCGACCAGACAGACAAGCCGACATACGGTTCGACCCGGTGGGTCCCAACTGTCAGGGAGGATAAGGAGGCACTTCCTTCCGTGAGAAGATATAGCTGGTGGGTCCCAGCTGTCAGGGGGAAGAATCATTTTTTTTGCTCGTAATATGAACGCACTTCCTTGCGTACGAAGATGTAGCTGGTGGGTCCCAGCTATCAGGGGGGAAACGTTTTTTTCGAGGCCCTTCCGGTAGGTCCCGCTGTCAGCTGGAGGAATCATTATTTTGCGCATAATAAGGAGGCACTTCCTTGCTGCGGCCGTGGACCTAGCTGTCATCCTCTCCACGTACAAACCTCTTCCGATGGAAGGCGTTCCTTGACCACGTTGACCACGCCACGCCGATAGCAGGCGGTGGACGACGGCGAGGCCTAAGATGGGAACGATCTGGAGTCACTCGTGGAGGGGAGTACGAGGGACTGGTTTGGCTGCCGGGTGAGGCTGCCTTCGCCAGAGAATAACAGAAGGTGTGGGTGAGTACAGGTATAACCTGGCCACCGTTGGGAGTAGGGTGGGGCGGCGAGGCCTGCCCGGCAGCACAGCCGGCCACGGGAGGCAGATGCAGGCGCTCCAGCCGGCGATGGTTTTGGCGGCTGGAACAAGAGCAACTACATCAGAAATTGAAGAAGCAGGATCGCCGTTGGATGTCAATCCAACGACTACAGATGTTAGAATAATTTGTTGACTTTTTGTTTCAGACCATTAAATCGTTTTGTTCACTAAATGGACAACACCTTGCGCAGGCTTCGTCTAGTGGGCCAACAAAATCAGCTTCGAAAGCTGTGGCGGAATGCAGCCCATTTATTTAGATTTTACAGCTCATTTCATTTTGTTTGCCAATACATCTATTTCCTGGGCTTTGACTCAAAAAATAATCTATTTCCAGGGCTGGGTAAAAATAATAATAGCCAATTTACTATTTATTATAATTGTTTCTGAAAAAAATACTATTTATGATAATTTACAGCGCATTTGATTATTTATTCGAATACACCTATTTACTGAGCTGGGTCAAAAATAATATTGCGTACATGCAGCGCATTTATCATTTTTGATAATTTACAAGCCATTTAATTTTAGTAGAAATGGACCCATTTTCTAGGATGGGTGAAAAAACAATGACAGTCTGGACTGAGCATTTCGTATAAAAATAATAATGAGATACGAATATTATTAAAAAATTAAGTTGGGCTTGATAATCTTATTATATAAAAATGAACTGGGCTGTGCATTTTATTAAAAGAAACATAGGCTAGGCTGCGCTTATTTTAGGATATTGTGTACAACTGTCGGCCCTGTTGCATTGCTGATGTTCAAAAAAAGGCCTGTGTAGTACAGTACAACTTTACATGGCTACTCAGCCCACATTCAACGACGCCGGAAAGGCCCAAACAAGGCTTCTGTACAACTTTTTGAAGTCACTGAACTCAATTAATAACTTAAGAAAAAAGTTAGAGTATAGTGGACCTAATTAAAAGCTGTCACGAGCGAAGAAATAATTCAACGAGTCTCACTTGTGTGTGTGTGTGTGTGAGAGAGAGAGAGACCCATCGGTCGATGCTCGTAAATACATCTTTCAGCCATATGCATTGCTGATGCTCAGTAAAAACTTATATAGTTGACACAATCATATAGAACATCATAACACACTGAACTTGCATACAAAAATTTCACGTAGGCGGCACAATCAGGGTGGAAGCAGTGGATCGCTACGGGTAGGGCTATGTTGAAACCAACGAACTCGTACATAACGGTTCATCGTCTTTATCAATGACGGGGAAATATCTTGAATGCTGTGCAAAGAAAACAGACAGACAACACAATAAGTTCTGCTAGCACATTAAGTTGACGTACAACCCTTTCTAAAAAAAAGTTCAGGTACAAAAATAGAACAGGTCACAATCAAATGTACTGGCACATCAGTGCTTCACACCGATAGCTCGGATTTAACTAGTATCTGAGAAGATTCAGTTGTTACCTCAAATTAGAGCACATCCAGGCAGCCAGCCCTGCCTCTTCTCCCAAAGAAGCAGTGGCCTCCGCCGCGCGATGGAGTAGGCCCTGTGCCATCCATCGTTCCGAGCAACACGGGGAAAGTCTGACGTTGACTCCTATAATAGACGTCGTCGACGGACCCTAGCACTAGCGGCGGCGGCAGGACTTTGATTGATGGATTGACCACTTCTTCAACATGCACGAACGCTCGATACAGGTACATCCCTAACGTGGTCCGCGGCGGCCTTGGTGGTGATGAATAGTACAACCCCGGTTCCTGCACCGGTATCTCAACACCAATCACCTTTGGTATGGTCAACGACTTCTTCATCCATGCTATAACCATCAGAGCCCAGCTGTCTGGAGGAACAAACATACTTACGAGCTCACTTCCAAGGTCATTGATAAGCTCATTCATGGACTCGCTATTCCAAGCACGCCGAGGCATGCCGTGGAAGGTAAGCTTTATTAAAAACTCAAGCTCAGAGGGCACCGAGCCCCATCCTGGGTGCCACCGATCAAAGCTCACCAGCACGCCATCGCAGAACAAATGCCGGGAAGATTCGAACACACGACTGCAGTCGAAAGTTGTCCGGAACCTGACGAAGAAATCAGCCGGTGGCGGACAGACTTCGACGAGCAAGTCACTTTGTAACATCCCAAAATTTTCCAAATTTTGGAATGTTAATAAATAAGTAATATTGTGTGAATTGCTTCAATTTTCATGGGAATTTAAAACTTTTGAGTCCTTGTTTAAACTGTTTTTTTTTCAAACCATGTTAAAAAAATTGGATAACATTTTTGTCCAATAAAAAAATATGGTTGGGAAAGTTTATTCAAGAATTCAAAGGGCATTCAATACTTTTGGAATATTTTGAAACCACATTCAAATATATGAGTGAGAATAAAATGACTTTCTCAAATGTGGTGGATGAATATTCCATTTGGGGTTCTTTGAATTTATGAGTTTCATTGGAATTGGATCTTATATGGAATTTTAATGCCATTTAAATATTTCCAAAGTATTCAAATAAAATTTAATGAGAGGAGATAATGAGACTTCTCCAAAAATATATTCGGAAATATTTAATATGGTACAATTATCCTTTTGTGAATTTGCAAAACTCAAAATTGATTTTTTTAAAATCAATTATGTCCATAAAGCATTAATAGTAGTTTGTGCACAAAATGTATTTTATTAAATTCTAAAACTAATTTTCATGGACTCTAAATAATATTGACACTAATGTAAATGTTGTTATTATTACTTTAAGTAAACTTTTTATGCACGTACTTATGTACGTAATCTTTACCTAATAATAAAGCAAATTGGGTTTCTGGTTGTCCGTCATGACATTTTTCAAAAAAGCCCTCTATTTCAGAGAATTCAACCTGCAGTCCTGTTTTAGTTAAAACGAATCTTTTTTTGTATTTTACACAAAAGTCCCTGTGTTTTATAGAAATCAACCCGCAGTCCGAATTTAAGTCACACCCGAACCGTTATTTTACATTTTTCAAAAAAAAAACCTGATGTTTTAGGTAATTCATCCGCGGATCATATTTAAGTCAAACAAATGCTTTTTTAAATCATCCATATCTTTTAAACCGTAACTCCGATTTAAACATGTTATATATGAAATTTGATTAGAAAAATATGTAGAATATGAATATGAGATTATTTTTACCTGTTAAGTATTTTTAAATATTATTTTAGAATATATTTAAGTCAAACAAATGATTTTCTAAATTATCCGTATCTTTTAAACCATAACTTTGATTTTAACATATTATATATGAAATTTTATTAGAAAAATGTGTGGAATCTAAATATGATGTTAATTTTACCTGTTAAATATTTTTAAAATATTGTTTTGGAAGCAAACTTATAATTTATAGCGCAAGATCCGTTTTTTTTCATACCAGCGGTGATCCGGATTGCAAATAAACACCCCACTATAACCATATAGGGAAAAGAAAACATCGATAACTACACATGCATACCTCTGAAAAATGTCGCAGGGGAAAACAACAGATTTCTCATCGCGAGAGTGAGAGAAAGCGAGAGAGAGAGAGAGAGAGAGGGAGGAGTGAGGGAGAGAGAGACGCCTTAGGATTAGCCATATTCAAACACGTTTTGTTTTCTTTTGTGTGAACACCGAGGCCATCGCCGGCGAGGGTGACAAGGAGGATAAGCGGCAACACAAATATGATGCCTCGCAAAAATAAAGAAGATGGACCTATTATGGTCTTGAGTGATGGTTGTTGGGTTAAGAGCGTGTGTTATGTTTTCTCTCCCGTTGCAACGCACGGGCTCTTTTGCTAGTTATAATTCAATCCTAATTCCTAAGTCTAGCTTTGACCCACTCCATTTCTCTCTCTCTAAATCTCGCATAGGCGCGAGGCAACAGCACAGCCCATCTTGTTTTTTTTTTCTCTTGCCTTTTCCCTTTGGGCCAATTTCTCCCACGAAGGCCCATATCTTTTTAGCCCAACGGATGGCCATCTTCCTCCTCTCATCGTTACAGGAACATGAACATAGAGCAACAGCCATGGACGCCTGTACCTCGATCCCTCCCCTCCTCTCCCTCTCCCAACCCACTAAGCCCCAGAATCGGTTCCCCTCGCCTCCCACGACCCCTCCCCTGCAGTAGTGCGCCTTAATGCACGCCCTAATGGCCATTACCACTCGGGAAACAGCGGCCATTAACGCCATAAAATCCGGCGACGTTCCACTCACCTCCGACCTCCGCTGACCCTCTATAAAAGCCCTGGACGTCTCCCATAAGCTCCTCAACCAAAGCCCTCTCCCTGTGAGAGCCCTCCCCCTCTCATTCGATGGGACTCTCTCGTCGGAGTTCTGTACATCAGCCGCCGTCCGTCGAAGAATACATCGCCATCCGGGCATGCTAGGTCCTGTTCTTTCTTTCTTTCTTTCTTCAACCCACATCACGACACTTCTTTTGACATTTTAATTCATCTATTTTCATCACCGGAGCACGCTGTACAGGACCTCCGCGTTTGCCGGTCGCAGTGCACAATTCCGGCGACCTCTCACCGTGTGTACAGGAAGCAATCTACAACCACGACTTGTTCACGTGGTTCGTCTCATCGTCCTCTACATCGTTCCGCAAACTTCCTTAGCCAGGGCACGCCCGAGCCACCGTCTTTCTCGTCGCCGGCGACCAACTCCGGTGAGCTCTCTCTAAATCCCGTAATTTCTTTTTTCAGAAAAATATCCAAACTTCAGAAATTCGTATCTCCTAAACCGTATGTCCGATTTTAACAATTAAGATATCCCCGGATTCATTGGAACCTGAAGTTTATTATAAAAATATATAATTTCACTTTTGGGTGAAATAAAATTTAGTTTTGATTTAAATACCAATTTAAGTAATTTTGCTATATCTTTTATTCTGTAAATCATATAGAAATGCTTTATATATGAAAGTTGGACCTTAGGACCCCGTGTTTCTGTTGGAACCCATGGCATAATTTATTAACTATGTTTAGTTATTATTTTAGCTTGAACACCCCAAATTGACTCTCTTTAGTCATAATTCATTACCCTCATCCCAATAAATTCTATTCTTGGATAAATCTTCTTCGAATGATCCGTAGAAACCTCTTTGGTCAGAGGTTATGACCACACAAAAATTTGGTGTTAGTAAATTATTAGTTCCAATTCCCTAAACTCATATGACTTTCAATTCCCATAGTCGACCACAAGTCTAAAATTCTAAATAGTTTCTTTATGGAAATTTGGTTATCAAAACTTTCCTCTCAATCATTCTATATATTGACACCATGATCTTCACTTGAACCAATTTGACCGACCCTAGAATAAAATCTATGACATATTCCCATCCAAAGAGACTTCTTATCTCAACCATAGCCATGACTTGATAATAATCATAAGGATGTACTTATAATGTTAATTTGCATCTTTCATTTGGATCTTCATTTGGATTTGTTGTGTGTTGAAGTATTTTGTTTTATCGTTAGATATGTCGTAAAGTGAAGGAGTGACGGTAGCAAGTAGGAATCAACTTGAAGACACAGGCAAGTTGCAAATTGATCATGCTTTCACCTATATTTTCATATTATGCATATCTCTTCAAATTTTATTATTATGCATGTTTTATTAAAAAGTTTTGTAAAGTATTATTGCTAGTTAAAGCCATAGGAACTTTAGCTATGCTTAGCCATGCATACAAAGAAAAGGGGTGGGAATCAAACAAGTTTTAAACGATTAAACTTGCCCTCTTTTGGGGCAACGTTTTGTGAAAACTTTTGAAAACCAAAACTATATACTATTTTACTTCTACTCCCTGGGCGGAATGGTATTGACGGGAGTGTCTACAAGTGATTGCGCTCAATCGGGGTCTTGCAGTGAATGCGCCCGATTGGGGTTTTGCACACAGGTTTTTGGTGGGGACCGCCGTCCAGGGGACTGAGATCTTCCAAGTACAGTTTGATGTAGCTTCCAGTACAGTCGCATGCTACTATGGGCTCTGGCTTAGCTTAGTACTAACGGGAAACCCTACCACAGGACCGCCATTGCAGAGAGGCCTTCGTGCCAAAGTTGCGGGCGGTTTGGTCGGTATAGGGGGCTATTATGGAAAGGCTTCATCACAATCTCCTCCTAGTCATGCACCCAAGTGTGTAACGATAAACATGGTTGATTGTGTCGTGCGGAGAACGTGTACGACCTTTGCAGAGGGTTAAACCTAATCGATTAGTCGTGCCCCCGGTTACAGGCAAATTTGAGCAACTGAAGACTTGGACTAAAGAAGAATCTCCCCTCTCTTTTCTAAAAATCTGTTTTAAGGGAATAATTTGAGGATTGAGCACAGGGAATGTGTTTCACTTCAAACCTATGTATGTTTTAAACTAATTTTGGAGAATGAGCACTGGTGCGTATATCCAAGTGTCTCACTCCTACCTTTTATTTGAAAAACTATTTTTTATTTCAAAAGAAGTTTACAAAATTTAGCATAGGAGAAAATTGGCTTTATGCAAAGAAAACCTCCACCAATACTTACCTTGCATATATATTCTGTTAAACTTTCCTTTGCACCTTGCGAGTACATTCCACGTACTCATCTGCACCTGTCATGTGCAGATCTCGACAGATTAAGAGACGATAGGGTTACGGTCTACACTCAGCGAGCCCAGTGGCGTTGATGGAGCCCTATATTAGCAACTATGTATAATTCCGCTGTATTATGTGTCAGCATTGAGCTGTGCCAATGGTATGTATTTGTTTAATTCTAGATCTACTGTTGTAGTAAGAAGATGTATGTTTTACTAATATTCATTCTTGTTACTGTGTGTGCTAGCTATGATCCAGGGATAGCACAGTAAACACAGAGACTTGGATTTTACCAAATCCAGGTCGTGACAAAATGGTATCAGAGCATACGTTGACTGTAGGACGTGACCCTAGAAAATGGTTTCGAAATAGGAAAACCTTGATAGGAACAACATATAATTCAGTAGTATTAATAGCATTCTCGTATCTTCTTCTTTTCTTGACTAAGTTCTCGTCTACTTTCAAAAACATAGATGACCAATTCCCTAACGACCTTAACACTAATGTGGATTTTCAACAACCTAGAGGTTACTTCATGGAAAGGATGCTAAAATAAAGGTGTGTCCAATACTGAAGTATACATCCAAAAGGTTGAAGGAGAACTGGAGACACTCACGGCTAAGATGGCTATGAAGAATCTGAAGATTGCCACTACCAAGGAATGTCCCACGTGATTCAAATAGTACCCAAGCCCACCATGAGAGTTGTGAAATAAACGAAAGAGTGCGAGTAGTGTACCCGACCATGCCAACTCATGTGGATGAAGGTACCATAGGAATTGTGTGTTGAAATCTATGAGTGAATTTTGAGATGTTTGACATCTATGAGTGAATTTGGAGTTTTGTTGGAGTTCTTTGCCATTGATTTGATTTTTTTAATCATTGAGTTTGGTGTATTTTTTAAATCTACCGCTATTAGGCTACGACCTCCGTACGTATGTACTTAACCTTGAGAGGTGCAAGTTACGGATGATTAATAGAAGACCTTCATACGGGTGAAACGTCATGCATTGAAGACTTTCAAGAACTGAAGGATTGAAGACTTCATGATGAAACCGTAGTAAATGAGCCTATTATAATCGTTAGAAAACGATGAGATAAGAGTTGTTCAATGACTGATTGTATGTATATTCTTTCTCCTTACTATCTAAAACTCTATCTCCTGTCTGACCAAACCTTAAACCCCATAGATGGACAGAATTATTTTGATGGGACAAGTGACACATTCAGAAGCAGAAGAATGGATTCGGAATATAGAAAGAGTAATGAAAGACGCCAAGGTAAAACCAAAGAAGAAGCTGATATATGCTTCACGGTATTTCATTAGAGAGGCTAACACTTGGTGGAAGATGCATATAGCCATCGATAAAACCCAAAAGGCAATCACTTGGGAACAATTCAAGAACGTTCTACTTCAATCTCGTCTTGTCATACGAGATCAGGAGAAAACAAGCGAAGATACAAAGAAGTATTGTAGAATTTGCGGAGAAGGACACCTTACCGAGGAACATAATGATCAATGCCCAAATTGTGAACGGACGTACCTCTTTGAAGAGGGAGGGGGTTCGGCAGCACCCCCCATTTCCTTTTGTTTCGAACGATTGCCCTACGTAGAGGCCGCTCTCGAGGGAGTGCGGCTTGCCGAGCGCCGATCCTATAAAGTACAGTTTAGTGTAACGGATAAGGTGCAAATAGGGGCCTCTTTTTGAGGAGGCTTTTCGAATACTTACAATGAAGAAAGGGTAAAGGCGGGGGTAGTCGGCCGTAATAGCCACTTCCGAACCGTCAAGGCACGCCTGATAAAATACTCCATCATCGAATTCTATGTATATATCCGGATCCTCGCAGAAGCCGGGGTCTTCGTCGCGAGCATGATCCTCTGGCTGCGTGGAGGGACAATGAATGTCCTCCACCATTTTCCTCCATGACTGTTTTAACAACAAGAACAATTTGATTAGCACGCCTCGATAAAAAACAGTGCTAATAATCAAAAACTTACCCATTCAATGGGGTTGTACATGGAAAAGCCTTCTCGGCAGTTTAAGCGGAGGAAGTCTTCTTTCTCCCCCTTATACAGATCAGCCAGGATCATAGCCAGTTCGACCGGGGTATCAGGGACCTTGCGTCTGTAACGAGATGCGTCGTCCTCTCCGTTGTAACACCATAAAGGAGTCACTCTAGACTGGAGAGGCTGAATACATCGCCTTATCGCGATGGCCATAACCTCAATTATCGAAAGCCCGAAATGAGCAAGTACTTTGACCTTGCTGACCAACCTCTTCACTTCCGCACTGTCTTCTTCCTTAGGACTATGGGGGCGCCAATTAAGGCGTTTCTTCAAAGGAGCACTGGAGAATTCGAGGAGGCCGCGCCAAACTGGGTCCGGAAGGGGAACATCCTCAATATAAAACCATTCCGAAGACCATTCTTGGGATGCCTCCTTGGGAGTTCCGATCGGGTAACCTGATCTGGCTATGCGCCATACTTCGACACCGTCCACTTCAAATATGGAACCCCCTCGATGGCGAGGAACGAGGCAAAAGAACTTTCTCCATAGTTCAAAATGAGCCTCGCAGCCCAGAAACAGTTCACAAAGTGCAACAAAACCCGAGATGTGCAGAATAGAACCTGGAGTGAGATTGTGCAGCTGGATCCCGTAGAATTCTAACAATCCCCTGAGAAAGGGGTGGATCGGGAATCCTAAGCCCCACAGAAGAAACGAAATGAAGCACACCCTCTCCTCCTTGTTGGGGTTGGGGAAATTTTCTGCTAGCACATCATTGCCGATCGAGGCTAATCCCGCTCGCACAGAGATTAGATCTATAGGAGGGAGATATCCCTGTGTCTGAAGTCAACTCAACTGAAGATGAGACACTGAGCAGCTCTGCCAATTACCCTCTTGAGGGCGCGAGGAAGAGCATGGAGCGCTGGCCATGTTTTGAAGTTTTTCGTGGCTGGTCTGGATGTTCTCTGTGCGATCTGGATAGCATTTGGGGATCTAGCCTCTTTATATAGGCGCCGTCCCTGTGTGGTCAGGGGTGTATCTGTAAAAAATTATTATGGATCGTTCGCATTCGCCTGGCACGTGGGAATCGAGGCGACGACAGGGAGGAATTATAAAGGCAGAACATGAAGGTCAGGGCCGGACTGTCATTAATCCGAAGTATGGAGAAGAACCAGCCTTGCAAAGCCGAAGAAATAAGCCGGATACTACGTCGTCATTGAAGGCAAGCTCGGGGGATACTGAGGGAGTCCTGGATTAGGGGGTCCTTGGGTGTCCGGTCTATTTGATATGGGCTGAACTGATGAGCCGTGAAGATAAAAAACAGAAGACTACCCCCCATGTCCGGGTAGGACTCCTGTATGCGTGGACTGCAAGTTTGGTGTCCGGATGTACTATTCCTTCCTCTGCAAACCGACTCTGTACAACCCTAGATCCCTCCGATGTGTATATAAATTGGAGGGTTTAGTCCATAGAGGCTATCAGAATTCTCATAGGCTAGACAACTAGGGTTTAGCCATTACGATCTCGAGGTAGATCAACTCTTGTATCCCCTATACTCATCAAATATAATCAAGCAGGACGTAGGGTTTTACCTCCTTTAAGAGGGCCCGAACCTGGGTAAACATGGTGTCCCCATCGTCCCTTGTTACCATTGATCCTCAAACGCACAGTTCGGGACCCCCTACCCGAGATCCGCCGGTTTTGACACCGACAGTCGTCCTCCGCGGAAGGAAGCGGGAGGAAATTTGCCGGTTGCCGTTGGAGAATAATAGAGTCACATCCAATCCATTTGAGTTAATTGCGTGTATGATTCTCCCTCTATTAAAAGTTAATTGCATCCTTAATCTTGTATTCAAAGTACTCTATGGGTTCCACTGTCAGTACAGTGTACATGACTTGCAGGCTGGCTATAGATTCGTACAGAAAGTTAAAAAGAAACAAATCCATCCTTAATCTTGTATTCTAAGTACTCTGTGGGTTCCACTGTCAGTACAGTAGCGAAAGAAGTATATATTAAAAAATATAAAAAACTAAAGTTCAGGACAGAATACGAACTCAGGTCATCGCGTTGCGAGCATCCGGCCCGGACCAGTACACCAGATGTTCGTTGTGGACGATGCAAGAGATATATCTCTATAGCAATGTGCCCGTCCGTTGCAACAGATCCAAAGTAGAATAATACATATTCACAAATTTGAAAGAAAACAGTTTAGTTTTGATATACATATCACTAAAAATATCTTATGTTTCACTCCAAATATACTCTTTGGGCTGTTTTGGTGAGGTAAGGGAGGAATGTGGTTGGTTTCAAAATACTAAGGGGTTTTGTGTAAACTGGAGCAGAGAAGTGGGAATTGTTGCAAAAAGGCCACAACTTACATCACAGCCGTTAGATGCAGATCTAATGGTCAGAAATGGCGGATGGCAGACACACCATCATCACCAACCGAGTCTTTTATAGGAGTAGAGATATCTATATCTATATCTATCTATATCTATCTCTACTCTTATAAAAAAACAGATTTGGTGATGATGGTGTGCCTGCCATCCTGCAATATAGGCCGTCCGATTTATATCTGATGGATAGGAAGGAAACTATGGCAATTTTGCAAAAAGATACCCACACCCCTCTCCACATTTACAAATAAGGCCTTCCCTCGTTCATCCTTTTCTCTCACAAGTTAAACTACTCATACAAATGCATCTCGATGTTCCGTGCAATGCACGGGCATCTTGCTAGTATACTCTTATAAAAAACAGAGTTGGTGATGATGGTGTGCCTGCCATCCTGCAATATAGGCCATCCAATTTATATCTGACGGGTAGGAAGGAAACTATGGAAATTTTGCAAAAAGATACCCACACCCCTCTCCACATTTGCAAATAAGGCCTTCCGTCGTTCATCCTTTTCTCTCACAAGATAAACTACTCGTACAAATGCATCTTGATGTTTCGTGCAACGCATGGGCATCTTGCTAGTTTCTTTTAAAATAGTTACTGCGATAATTGGGTTGAAGTGACATATTTTATGTCTGCCCCGAATGATCTCAAATTCACTAGTAGTAACAAAGAAAAGGTTGCCTTGTTAATTAAAAGAAAACAGGGTGAAATCTATCACATGAGGCCGGTAAAAACAAGGCACACTGGGTTCAGCGTCATCGTCACTACAGCTGTGCGCGCGCGAGAAGTCTACGTATCGAGGGTGCAACGGAGAGAATGACGTATCGAGTTTGTGTGAGCGAGGCACAGAGACACAACTAGCGCGCGCGCGCGTGTGTGTGTGTTTGAGAGAGAAGCCAATTGATCGATTAAGATCAAGATCGAGTTGTCACCCTTCTGCTGTCATTGTTGGGGGGGGTGGGGAGGGGGGAGGGAGAGAAAGACGTATCGAGAGTGTGCGCGCGGTAGGCACAGAGGCACGACTAGCGAGTGTGTGTGTGTGTGTGTGTTTGAGAGAGAAGCCAGTAGATAGATTAGTATCAAGATCGAGGTGTCACCCTACTCCTTCAGTGTCAGGAAGTGTGTGTGTGTGTTTGAGAGAGAAGCCAGTAGATAGATCAGTATCAAGGTCGAGGTGTCACCCTACTCCTTCGGTGTTGGGAAGTGTGTGTGTGGGTAGGTGTGGGGGGGGGCAGTGACACTTAGATATAGGGAGAAGGGGTTTGTGTGATACCTATCTATATTAAGGGACATGTAGATAGCATGTGTGCGAGGCATACTTAAAGCATCACAGAGATAAACAAGAGGTGTGCATGCAAGTGCCGGATAAAAATGAAGAGAGAAACATTGTCGTGTGTGTGTGTGTGTGTGTGTGAGCGAAATCTCCAAAACAAAAGGTTCTCTGCTGGAATCCCATTGTATGTATTCATATGGTTCCGGGACTCGAGTTAAACTTATGCATATGTGTGCAAGACATAGTTATACTTTGAGACATTAGTGGCGGTGGGTGGGCGGAATTAAAGGGGTGGGCGTGTTCGACAGAGAGAGCGTGTGTGTTTTTGTGCGAGAGACTTGTAGGACGGGGTAGAAAGACGAATTCTAACCTTGACGGAGGGAGAGAAATAGACAAAGTGCGCGTGTGTGATTCTGATGCACACGGAGAAATGAGATGTGTATGCGTGTGAGAGAGATTGCACAATTCATTCACATATCACTATCTAGCGATTGTGGACGTGCATCGCTTGAACATAAATCAATATCTACTTCGTATCGTGGCCAAAGATACAATATTGATTCAACGCTAGAAAGATTGGACACTCGCATATCACATTTTTTTTCCAAATAGTACTTTTCAATTGTGCATGCCAAAGTTACAGTGATGTTTCTTCAAACAACCACTATAGTTATCATGTACATGCACCATTGTTAGTTTTGCATTCAAATTCATTAGTCTTGGATGATTTAAGGTTCTATTATGAAGTAATATATGTAATATTCATATATGAATTCAACGGGTACGCAATTTATGAAATGGAGGCCATGTAATCATATGAGGTAACACTTTGAAGTAGCGGACTACAATATCCATTTCCTTTGTGGGACTACAATATCCATTTCTTTTTGTGCCTCTATATTAAAATTAATACGTCAATGCATTGTGTTTAAAATAAATAACCAATGGCACTAAATTATATATTTACATGAGAAATACATAGGCTGAGCGTTTGATCCTTTTTTTGTGAACGCGCCTCTACACCCGTACGATTGGCTGCGCCCGTGTGAACGTCCAAGTTATCGGTGCATCATCCTGAGTTATTGTCTTTTTTTCTGGGGTGGACTTCATACCAGTTATTAACTGCTGACGTGTGCCCTGTGTAAACAGTCTCGCATGACCTTCCCGCTAGCACTGTCCAAAATTAGTTGAAACTGGATACGAACGATCCCGCGGGCGGCAAAATCTCGCGCCTCCTTCTAAAATTTCCGCCACCTAGTATTTAGCATGCGAAATTCCCCTTTTATCCTTGGTGCATGGAGAACAATAGTTACAATACGACCCTCATTTACATAATAGGTCGGGGCTGCTTTGGTAACTTCCGGTTCCCCCCACCACACGACACCCCCATTTCCTCTCCCCTCCCGCAAAAACGACTACTCCACAGCACCATAGCATCTTACGTCACTCCGTCCGTACTTCATCGGCCTTTCTACCCCTCCCCTCTCGAAACCCTAGGCTGCTCATCCACCGGCGTACCAGAGCCCATTCACTCCCAGTGGCGTCCACCTCGCCGGATCTGCTTCTGCGGCCGCATCTACCCCTCCCATCTCCCCTAGAAACAAGTAGACTGCTCATCCACCACTGTACCACAGCCCATTCAGTTCCGGCCTTGTCCATGGCGCCGGATCTGCTTCGCCGGTACTCTCGTCAACCGCAGCGCATCAGCAGCGGCTCCTTCGTACTCCTCACCAGAGACGCTTCGTCCACACCCCCGGAGCCGCCCCACCAAGGCCCCCGTCGACGGCCTCTGATCCTCTTCGCCGACACCTTCCTCAACCCTACCGGAGCTGCTTCGCCGACACCATCCTCAACCCTACCGGAGTAGCTTCGCCTATACCATTCTCAACCCTACCGGGGCCGCTTTGCCAACGCCCAAGTCCACGGCCTCAGATCCGCTTCATCGCACCCTCGTCCAACCTACCGAAGCAGCTTCTGACGCCCCGTCCACGGCCGCAGGCCCGCATCATTGACACCATCCTGAACCCAACCACCGAAGCAGCTTCACTGACGCCCTCGTCCACGGCCTCAGATCTGCTTCGCCCACACCATAGTCCACCCTACCAAAGCCGCTCCACAAACACCCTACTCCACGGTTCTAGATCTCCTTACCAGACCCCGACAGCTAGCGCAGCGTCATCACCCTTATGTTTCTAACCTCATTCCCACCATCTGGCAAGATGCCAAGCACCCACCGCGGCATAGGTACTTGTCACCTTTAAACCCATCCAGCATACCTGCCCGATGTACTTCAAATATACTAACATGTCGCTGTTACATGTTATGCAGCTGGCAAAAACTACAAGGACGATGTTTCTTCTAGATCTAACAGCTTGGCCAACCAAGATCCTGGACTGAGGCATTGCTATGATCTTGTAAGTGCATCTCTCTCTTGTATTGTTGTGTGCCTGCCAGCGTGCTTTGCTAGGATTTTCGACCAGTAATCCCTTTGTGCAGACAATGATTTCCACTACTGGCTGCTAAATTAGAGATGTAGATGTCATACATGATACTCCCTCCGTTCCTAAATATAAGTCTTTCTAGAGATTCAACTATAGACTACATACAGAGCAAAATGAGTGAATCTACACTCGAAAATGCATCTATATACATCTGTATGTGGTCCATACTGGAATCTCTACAAAGACATATATTTAGGAATAGAGGTAGTACATTACACAAAATCGTAGGTGGCATGTAGGAATTCCAGTGCACTGCATTAAGCTCCCTTAGAGTGCCTGCTAGTCCAGTACACAGAGTCATGGCTAGTTTATGCTACGCATACAATCGTTAATTGGTGGTTTAAATATGCGCAAGGGATATGCAATGTATTATCATGTAGAGATATCTCAAATTAGCCGTGTCAACTTGCAGATGGGGTGCCGCAATGAAAAAGTACAAGATCTCTTAGTACAAGATGTATGTGGCAATTTCATGGAACATCGCAAAAAAAGGAGAGGCAGCGGTGAGCATATACAGTGTGCTATGGTAGGTCACTCCGGCCCAGTTTTTTTGCAGGATTCTCCCAGAATCTGCCCCTCTCTAGCTTCCTCTAGAATCTTTGACCCCCATTTGTTTTAAAATGTTAGGATTGTAAAACAAATGGGGCTCAAATATTCTAGGAGAATCTGGGTAGGGGTCAGATTCTGGGAGAATCTGGCAAAAGAACTGGCCTCCATTGCAATCATCGTGACATGTTATTTGTATGTCAGTGCTGTTGGCCAAGTTTCTTAGGGACGGTTATTTCGAGTTATCCTAAGAAAATAAGCACCTTTGAATATAACCTCCAAATAATAAGCCAACCAGTTCTTTTCATTGCCTGCCTTTTCAGCTTATCTGTGGTATGATCAGTGAAAAGTCTAGACTGCATTATATGTTGTCATTTTGCTGCCCATATGAAAATTAATTTGACTTGCAAACATCACAAATTGAATCCAGTGCAGTAATTAATATGATAGGAAAACTGACCATCAATATTTGTTCAAAATGCAAATACAAAGATACCATCTACTTGGCACAAACTACTTTGGTCAATGTCTTCCATAGAGAGCCCATTGCCTAATTTAAATGAAGAACGCATTGCCTAAATTTAAATGAAGAACCATTAGTTATCAAAATTCGATGGTCCAAGTGGCTGG
This sequence comes from Thinopyrum elongatum, assembly GCA_011799875.1. Taxonomy (NCBI): domain Eukaryota; kingdom Viridiplantae; phylum Streptophyta; class Magnoliopsida; order Poales; family Poaceae; genus Thinopyrum; species Thinopyrum elongatum. The sequence continues at coordinate 507,051,794 of CM022302.1, read as the reverse complement.
TTATTATCATATAGCAGCACCACCTGAAAGCATCATATAGCAGCAGCAGCTCATAGCAACTCATCATAGAGTAGCAGCAGCAGCTAGCAAGTAATCATATACCAACACCAGGTCATAGCAATTCATCATATAGCAGCAGCAGGAGCAGCTCATAGCAATTCATCATATAGCAACAGCAGGAGCAGCTCATAGCAATTCATCCTATAGCAGTAGCAGGAGCAGCTTATAGCAACTCATCATATAGCAGTAGCAGCTCATAGCAATTCAACATATAGCAGCAACAGCTCATAGCAATTCAGCATATAGCAGCAGCAGGAGCAGCTCATAGCAATGCATCATATAGCAGCAGCAGCTCATAGAAATTCATCATATAGCGGATCAGAATGAAAATTTGGCAAAAAATCAGAGGAGATCCTCACCTTGTTGGATGAGCTCATCCTTCAACAACACCTCAAGGCCACGCCCAGGTAGGAGGGGAGGGGGAACGAGGTGCCTTTTGCCGGAGTGGGGCATCGGCCGTAGTTGCGCGGCGATCACAGGAGTAGTGTGTTAGACGGACCATAGCAGAGTAGCTGCTGAAGGCCATGAGAATGAGGGGCGGCACCAGAGGGAGGAGCAGCCGGGGAGATTTGGCCCTACCCGCCAGCCATGTAGCCTAGCTGGACAGAGCATCGTCGAGAAGCAGGCCAGATGGGACCAGTGGTGACTGCTCGCTGGAGGAACCCTAGCGCTGCAGGCAGGGGATCGAGGTAGAGGGAAAGGGGAGAGGAGATGCAAGTGGGTAGGGCAATGAATGCTTGCGTGTTTGTTTTTACTTGAGGGTCAGGCATAACGCGGGCATGAGCAGTGGCATTTTGAGTGTAATATAGGCAGACAACAGAGTCATTTCGCTATTCCCCTTCGCTTCAATTTTTAGCGAGCTTCTACCCGAAGCACCCCCCTCCCCCCAAAGCAAAATAAGTTAAGACCAAGCCCATAACTCAAAAATGACTTCTTTACATCTTTTATGGCTTATTTTGACAATAAGCGCTGAAAAGGCGAAATAGAACTGGCCCTTAACCTGCAATTCAATTGTGCGTGCAATGATGAATGACTCCTGCCTGCTATAGTGTACATTTAGGCATCATACATGGCATAACCTAATACATGTGCATTTCATTATAGAATCTGAAATATGCAATGTTTATGTTAGTTCATATGTTGCACATGATGTTCAAATGCCCCTTAAATCTGGTCAGTCAAGTGATGGTCTTTAAGCCTCCTTCTATGCTTCTTTTCTTGATATGTAATTCAGTGTTGTGCAAGATTTGCTCACACATCTGTTCAATTGCTTGTTTGTATCAGCCAGCCATACTAGGACTATTTGCTTTGATTACTTGCTGTTTTTGACCTAACAGAGCTTGTCAACGATTTAAACACTAAGGGTTGCTGTAGTGGGGGCTTGTATAACTCATAGGTGACATAAATGTTTGGCTGTACACTAAAGTAGGCTCTCCAAGAGTACCTGGAGATCCAGTTCGAAGGTATGCCTAGTTTTTACACAGTGCACACATAGTAAATGCTCATTTCATTGTGTGCAAGAGATGTGGCATGTTTCATTATGTGGTGTTGTTTTGTTATAAACCCATCCTTTGGTGTTGTTCACAGACTGGAAAGTATGCATATTTATCTTCCAAGGAGACCATTAACTAGTTTGTGTCACCTTGCAGAGGGGTTGCAATGAAGATAAGATTGAGGATTTCCAAGTACAAGTTGTTAGGTAGGAGACTTGCAAGAGAAGGAGGAGCAACACCGAACCTGTTCAACCAGTTATGGTAAGTCACTGTATTACAATTACCAGGACATCCTATTTGTCTGACATTGTGCTTGCGTAGGGTTCTTCACCTGTAACCCAGTCATTGGGCCATTGATTAAAACTCCCTCCGCTCACTACTATATGATGTTCTAATTTTTTTGTAAATCAGGTATGTAAACACATTTTAATGTGTCTGTTCACTCATTACGGATGTATTCTACTTTTAAATATTTAAAACATCTTATAGTAGTGAACAGTGTGAAACTGCTTCCTGCTATGGTAGAGTTGTCGATGTCATAACCAAACGCATATTCACATCATTAGCCTCCCTATCATTACTAGGATCTTGATTACATACTAGTCGGGATACTTCATAGGGGGCAAACAATATTACATTACTTGTTCCTTTATATCGTAAATGTAGCTAGGCCATGGATGTTATTGAGGCGTGCATGTATGCCTGCTGGGAACTCAACAATTCAATTGCTTGTTTGTTTTAGGCATAGTTAAATTGCTCTTTTCAATTGCTTTATTTGTCCTCAGTTAATGAGATGCCCAAACAATGATGCCTGATGTTGGGTACTCCATTAAATTACTTGTAGCTACGTGTATAACTATTAGTTGACATAATTAAAGGCCTTACCATTTAATTACTCTGCCGAAGTGTGCCTGAAGCTTTGAAGTCTATTAACCAACTATTACTGCATGAGGCTCACAATCTAGTTTATAGGAGGCTAATGATTGCATAGTTTTGCTTGCTGTAGTAGGTTTGTATGAATCCCTCAGCTGTTCATTATACTCCCTAAGACTTTAATTGAGCTACAGAATGGCCAACTGCTTGCTTACTTATACGCAAGATATATATAATTGTCAGTAGCTGCGTGTGGTCTAAATTTGTAACCTGTCTGTTTTTGGATTTGGCCCCAACATCATGCTCCTCTGGTGAGCTAAGAGAGATTTCTGTATGCGGCCTGCACAGACTACCATTTTTATAATTTTTAAAATATCACCTGCTTATGCTTCATGACGTGTAACATTATTGTTAGTCCTGTTTTGCCCTGTACAAAATAGTCTGTCTTGCTTGCTTCACTGTTGTAACTATATTTTTGCCCTAGTCATGTGTACTTACAGAAACATTTCAGGATGAAGTGACATCAACACAAAGATCTGAGAGCAGTGCGGCATGGCCGTTACCAAATGATTATGGATTGGAATTGGAATGTGCTGATGTTCTCGAGCATCAACTAGAGGTGGCAAGAAAACGTGTACATGATTCTCAACATGCAATCAACATGTTGAGACTGCAGTTCCAGGTATTAGATGCAGGAGTAAAAAAAATGAGACAAGACACTGAGGTAACCATAAAGGAATTGGAGATTTTGCAGACTGAAATTTGTGCTATCTGAATCCGGCCAATCCTATTTTCTGAAGAGATTATAGTTCAAATGGTAGGTTTTGTTGATGCGTGTCCATGATGTATGAGCTTTATTTGCCCAGTGTATGTAATTTGCTGTTTGTGTACGCTTTATTATCACTGGTGCCGAACTGTAATGCCCAGTGGGTATAATCTGCTGTAATTTCTTTATTGTATAGTGTAGGATTATTCTTCATTTCTATGCCTTTGTCTCTTTATTGTATAGTGTAGGTTTTTTAGAGGCGATAGTATAGAGTAGGATAATTCTTTGTATATGCTATATCGTTGAAACTGGGGCCAACACGCCCAAACATTACCTGGACGCCATCCGAACAAACAAACATGTCAAAGTGGGTCTTAATTGGGCTGATCAACTTAATATTTAGTTCTTCCCAAACGATGTGGCCCACCGTAACAACGGCTCTTAGCAGGCCGTTAACAGGCCGAAAGCTCGATAGGGCCGTATAAATGGAAATGGCCCGCGGGCCTCTAGCAGGCTGAAATAATTGTTAATTTTATCTCGGCCCTTTTACATGACGGGCCAGTAACAGGCCAAAAGTGTTTTGGCCCAGAAGAGGCCCAATTTACAAAATAGGTGTTTAACAGGCCGAAAGTCGCCTCGGGCTGAAAGTGTGCCCTGCAGAACGTGGGCCGCTAATGGACCAAAAATAAGGTGGCACCGTCAAAGGCCCAACTATTGTGCGGGCCATTAACAGGCCAGTAGACAAAATGGGCTAGGTATTGGCCCATTTACAGAATGGGCCGAGGAAAGGCCGAAAGTCACAAAGGGATAGAAGTTGGCCCAACTACAGAATGGGCCGAGAAAAGGCCGAAAGACGTACCGGCAGCATATTGGTCCATATCTATAATGGGCTGCTAACAGGCCGAAAGAAGGTCGGGCTGTCATTGGGCCCAAAAACATAGCGGGCCGTTAACAGGCTGGAACTGACGATGGGCTGGAAATTGTCGAATCTAGAATGGGCCTTTGATGGGCCGATTCTATGTAACTTGTATGGGCCGTGCTTGTGAATGGGCCTGACTCAAGTAGGCCGCTAATGGGCCGGCCCGCTTATTTTGACAGGCCAGCCTTTTAACCTAAACGGGCCACTGTTGGGCCGAGCCACATGTTGACGTACCATAGGCGCGTCCCGTCTACTCGCTGGATGACACGTGTCCCAATGCGGAGCTGACACGTGGATACAATGGCGAATCCGAATTTTACACGTGGAAAATCCCCATTGGCCGGGGCGGTTAACGGGTTATCGGATCCAAACCGGAACCCGATAGATTAACGGCGACCCATTACGGTGGATGCCACGTGTCAGTTACCCTTGACGAAACCACTTCCATGACGCGCCATTTATCATCATGGAAGTGGACACTTCCGTGATGATAATTTTTGTATTGTCATGGAACACTTCTACGACAACATAGGTATGACTATCTTGATTCTGTCATAAAATCGTCATGGATGTACATGCATGACAGAAAACGTGACCTACTGTGACAAACACGTATCATCACGAAAGTGGTTTTTTTTGTAGTGAATGCTACCGCCGTTCTAAGCAAAATAAGATGCATAAAAGATAAACATCACATGCAATCAAAATATGTGACATGATATGGCCATCATCATCTTGTGCTTTTGATCTCCATCTCCAAAGCATCGAAATGATCTCCATCATCACCGGCTTGACACCTTGATCTCCATCGTGGCGTTGTGGTCGTCTCGCCAACTATTGCTTCTACAACTATTGCTAACGCATAGCGATAAAGTAAAGCAATTACATGGCGTTTGCATTTCATACAATAAAGAGCCAACCATAAGGCTCCTGCCGGTTGCCTGATATCTTACAAAACATGATCATCTCATAAAATAACGTATATCATGTCTTGACCATATCACATCACAACATACCCTACAAAAACAAGTTAGACGTCCTCTACTTTGTTATTGCAAGTTTTACGTGGCTGCTACGGGTTTCTAGCAAGAACCGTTCTTACCTACGGCAAAAACCAAACGGTGATTTATCAAGTTTGTTGTTTTAACCTTCTTCAAGGATTGGCCTAGGGCCGGCGGCCAGCCCCTTAGGGCATGCCCTGGCTGCCCTAGGCCGCCTCCTCTACCCGAAGCACCCCCCTCCCCCCAAAGCAAAATAAGTTAAGACCAAGCCCATAACTCAAAAATGACTTCTTTACATCTTTTATGGCTTATTTTGACAATAAGCGCTGAAAAGGCGAAATAAAACTGGCCCTTAACCAGCAATTCAATTGTGCGTGCAATGATGAATGACTCCTGCCTGCTATAGTGTACATTTAGGCATCATACATAGCATAACCTAATACATGTGCATTTCATTATAGAATCTGAAATATGCAATGTTTATGTTAGTTCATACGTTGCACATGATGTTCAAATGCCCCTTAAATCTGGTCAGTCAAGTGATGGTCTTTAAGCCTCCTTCTATGCTTCTTTTCTTGATATGTAATTCAGTGTTGTGCAAGATTTGCTCACACATCTGTTCAATTGCTTGTTTGTATCAGCCAGCCATACTAGGACTATTTTCTTTGATTACTTGCTGTTCTTGACCTAACAGAGCTTGTCAACGATTTAAACACTAAGGGTTGCTGTAGTGGGGGCTTGTATAACTCATAGGTGACATAAATGTTTGGCTGTACACTAAAGTAGGCTCTCCAAGAGTACCTGGAGATCCAGTTCAAAGGTATGCCTAGTTTTTACACAGCGCACACATAGTAAATGCTCATTTCATTGTGTGCGAGAGATGTGGCATGTTTCATTATGTGGTGTTGTTTTGTTATAAACCTATCCTTTGGTGTTGTTCACAGACTGGAAAGTATGCATATTTATCTTCCAAGGAGATCATTAACTTGTTTGTGTCACCTTGCAGAGGGGTTGCAATGAAGATAAGATTGAGGATTTCCAAGTACAAGTTGTTAGGAAGGAGCCTTGCAAGAGAAGGAGGAGCAACACCGAGCCTGTTCAACCAGTTATGGTAAGTCACTGTATTACAATTACCAGGACATCCTATTTGTCTGACATTGTGCTTGCGTAGGGTTCTTCACCTGTAACCCAGTCATTGGGCCATTGATTAAAACTCCCTCTGCTCACTACTATATGATGTTCTAAATTTTTTGTAAATCAGATGTATGTAAACACATTTTAATGTGTCTGTTCACTCATTACGGATGTAGTCTACTTTTAAATATTTAAAACATCTTATAGTACTGAACAGTGTGAAACTGCTTCCTGCTATGGTAGAGTTGTCGATGTCATAACCAAACGCATATTCACATCATTAGCCTCCCTATCATTACTAGGATCTTGATTACATACTAGTCGAGATACGTCATAGGGGGCAAACAATATTACATTACTTGTTCCTTTATATCGTAAATGTAGCTAGGCCATGGATGTTATTGAGGCGTGCATGTATGCCTGCTGGGAACTCAATAGTTCAATTGCTTGTTTGTTTTAGGCATAGTTAAATTGCTCTTTTCAATTGCTTTATTTGTCCTCAGTTAATGAGATGCCCAAACAATGATGCCTGATGTTGGGTACTCCATTAAATTACTTGTAGCTGCGTGTATAACTATTAGTTGACATAATTAAAGGCCTTACCATTTAATTGCTCTGCCGAAGTGTGCCTGAAGCTTTGAAGTCTATTAACCAACTGTTACTGCATGAGGCTCACAATCAGGTTTATAGGAGGCTAATGATTGCATAGTTTTGCTAGCTGTAGTAGGTTTGTATGAATCCCTCAGCTGTTCATTATACTCCCTAAGACTTTAATTGAGCTACAGAATGGCCAACTGCTTGCTTACTTATACGCAAGATATATATAATTGTCAGTAGCTGCGTGTGGTCTAAATTTGTAACCTGTCTGTTTTGGATTTGGCCCCAACATCATGCTCCTCTGGTGAGCTAAGAGAGATTTCTGTATGCGGCCTGCACAGACTACCATTTTTATAATTTTTAAAATATCACCTGCTTATGCTTCATGACGTGTAACATTATTGTTAGTCCTGTTTTGCCATATACAAAATAGTCTGTCTTGCTAGCTTCACTGTTGTAACTATATTTTTGCCCTAGTCATGTGTACTTACAGAAACATTTCAGGATGAAGTGACATCAACACAAAGATCTGAGAGCAGTGTGGCATGGCCGTTACCAAATGATTATGGATTGGAATTGGAATGTGCTGATGTTCTCGAGCATCAACTAGAGGTGGCAAGAAAACGTGTACATGATTCTCAACATGCAATCAACATGTTGAGACTGCAGTTGCAGGTATTAGATGCAGGAGTAAAAAAATGAGACAAGACACTGAGGTAACCATAAAGGAATTGGAGATTTTGCAGACTGAAATTTGTGCTATCTGAATCCGGCCAATCCTATTTTTTGAAGAGATTATAGTTCAAATGGTAAGTTTTGTTGATGCGTGTCCATGATGTATGAGCTTTATTTGCCCAGTGTATGTAATTTGCTGTTTGTGTACGCTTTATTATCACTGGTGCCGAACTATAATTCCCAGTGGGTATAATCTGCTGTAATTTCTTTATTGTATAGTGTAGGATTATTCTTCGTTTCTATGCCTTTGTCTCTTTATTGTATAGTGTAGGTTTTTTAGAGGCGATAGTATAGAGTAGGATAATTCTTTGTATATGTTATATCATTGAAACTGGGGCCAACACGCCCAAACATTACCTGGACGCCATCCGAACAAACAAACATGTCAAAGTGGGTCTTAATTGGGCTGATCAACTTAATATTTAGTTCTTCCCAAACGATGTGGCCCACCGTAACAACGGCTCTTAGCAGGCCGTTAACAGGCCGAAAGCTCGATAGGGCCGTATAAATGGAAATGGCCCGCGGGCCTCTAGCAGGCTGAAATAATTGTTAATTTTATCTCGGCCCTTTTACATGACGGGCCAGTAACAGGCCAAAAGTGTTTTGGCCCAGAAGAGGCCCAATTTACAAAATAGGTGTTTAACAGGCCGAAAGTCGCCTCGGGATGAAAGTGTGCCCTGCAGAACGTGGGCTGCTAATGGACCAAAAATAAGGTGGCACCGTCAAAGGCCCAACTATTGTGCGGGCCGTTAACAGGCCAATAGACAAAATGGGCTAGGTATTGGCCCATTTACAGAATGGGCCGAGGAAAGGCCGAAAGTCACAAAGGGATAGAAGTTGGCCCAACTACAGAATGGGCCGAGAAAAGGCCGAAAGACGTACCGGCGGCATATTAGTCCATATCTATAATGGGCTGCTAACAGGCCGAAAGAAGGTCGGGCTGTCATTGGGCCCAAAAACATAGCGGGCCGTTAACAGGCTGGAACTGACGATGGGCTGGAAATTGTCGAATCTAGAATGGGCCTTTGATGGGCCGATTCTATGTAACTTGTATGGGCCGTGCTTGTGAATGGGCCTGACTCAAGTAGGCCGCTAATGGGCCGGCCCGCTTATTTTGACAGGCCAGCCTTTTAACCTAAACGGGCCACTGTTGGGCCGAGCCACATGTTGGCGTACCATAGGCGCGTCCCGTCTACTCGCTGGATGACACGTGTCCCAATGCGGAGCTGACACGTGGATACAATGGCGAATCAGAATTTTACACGTGGAAAATCTCCATTGGCCGGGGCGGTTAACGGGTTATCGGATCCAAACCGGAACCCGATAGGTTAACGGCGACCCGTTACGGTGGATGCCATGTGTCGGTTACCCTTGACGAAACCACTTCCATGACGCGCCATTTATCATCATGGAAGTGGACACTTCCGTGATGATAATTTTTGTATTGTCATGGAACACTTCTACGACAACATAGGTATGACTATCTTGATTCTGTCATAAAATCGTCATGGATGTACATGCATGACAGAAAACATGACCTACTGTGACAAACACGTATCATCACGGAAGTGGTTTTTTTTTGTAGTGAATGCTACCGCTGTTCTAAGCAAAATAAGATGCATAAAAGATAAACATCACATGCAATCAAAATATGTGACATGATATGGCCATCATCATCTTGTGCTTTTCATCTCCATCTCCAAAGCATCGAAATGATCTCCATCATCACCGGCTCGACACCTTGATCTCCATCGTGGCGTCGTGGTCGTCTCGCCAACTATTGCTTCTACAACTATTGCTAATGCATAGCGATAAAGTAAAGCAATTACATGGCGTTTGCATTTCATACAATAAAGAGCCAACCATAAGGCTCCTGCCGGTTGCCTGATATCTTACAAAACATGATCATCTCATAAAATAACGTATATCATGTCTTGACCATATCACATCACAACATACCCTGCAAAAACAAGTTAGACGTCCTCTACTTTGTTATTGCAAGTTTTACGTGGCTGCTACGGGTTTCTAGCAAGAACCGTTCTTACCTACGGCAAAAACCAAACGGTGATTTATCAAGTTTGCTGTTTTAACCTTCTTCAAGGATTAGCCTAGGGCCGGCGGCCAGCCCCTTGGGGCATGCCCTGGCTGCCCTAGGCCACCTCCTCTCCGCCGCCTCCAAGGTATTCCTCCGGTATCCGGGAGTTGCATAATCTCATAGTCGAAGGAATATGTATTTGACATGAAGAAAGCAATAGCAATAAACTAAACGATCATTATGCTAAGCTAACGGATGGGTCTTGTCCATCATATCATTCTCCTAATGATGTGATCCCGTTATCAAATGACAACACATGTCCATGGTTTGGAAACCTTAACCATCTTTGATCAACGAGCTAGTCTAGTAGAGTCTTACTAGGGACACGGTATTTGTTTATGTATTCACATATGTATTTAAGTTTCCGATCAATACAATTCTAGCTTGAATAATAAACCTTTATCATGAATAAGGAAATATAAAATAACAAATTTATTATTGCCTCTAGGGCATATTTCCTTCAATACATGGTCTTGATAACCCGACACAGGTAGTAAAGGTAAATTCTCTCTATAGATTTGATGAAGGTGATATTCCATACACTAAATCTGCTAGTCAATGCTTGGATGAATTTGATAACTTTATTGTTAAGCAAGAAAACTTCAATGCATATGTTAGTAGACAATTGAAACATGATGCGTATATGCTTGAACACTTGGGTGACTATATGTGTAGAACTGTCAATGATCTTAAGCTTGTTAGTAAACATGCTTCCATGGTAAAAACTCAAGTAGAACAAGTTCTCAAGGTACAAAATGATTTGCTTAATGAGATGAATAATAAAAGCAATGATCATGTTTAGAGTTATGACTAGACTTGGTAAAATGACTCAGGAACCTTTGTATCCTGAAGGCCACCCTAAGAGAATTGAACAAGATTCTCAGAGAATTAATACTGATGCACCTAGTCCTAAAAATAAGGATGATAGAACTTTGCATGTTTCTAGTGAACCTACTATAGACACAACTAAGAATCCAAAATGATATTTCTATTTTTGATGCTGAGACACAATCTGGTGGTGAACATGAACCTAGTAATAATGATGATGTTCATGTTGATGCTCAACCTAGTAATGATAATGATGTGGAGATAGAACCTGCTGTTGATCTTGATAACCCACATCCTAAGAATAAAAGATATGATATGAGAGACTTCATTGCTAGGAAGCATGGTAAGGAAAGAGAACCATGGGTTCAGAAACCCATACCATTTCCTCCTAAACCATCCAAGAAAAAGGATGATGAAGAATTTGAGCGCTTTGTTGAAATGCTTAGACCTATCTTTTTGCGTATGCGTTTGACTGATATTCTGAAAATGTCTCCTTATGCTAAGTATATGAAAGATATTGTTACTAATAAAAGAAAGATACCGGAAGCTGAAAATTCCACCATGCTTGCTAATTACACTTTTAAAGGTGGAATACCTAAGAAACTAGGAGACCCTGGAATACCAACTATACCTTGCTCCATTAAAAGAAACTATGTTAGAACTGCTTTATGTGATCTTGGGGCCAGTGTTAGTGTTATGCCTTTCTCTTTGTATCGAAGACTTGATTTGAATATGTTCACACCAACTGAAATCTCTTTGCAAATGGCTGATAAATCAACTGCCATACCCATTGGTGTTTGTGAGGATGTACATGTCGTAGTTGCAAATGTTACTATCTTATCGGACTTTGTAATTCTTGATATACCTGAGGACGACAGTATGTCGATCATCCTTGGTAGACCCTTTTTGAATACTACAGGGGCTGTTATTGATTGCAACAAGGGCAATGTCACTTTTCATGTTAATGGTAATGAGCATACAGTACACTTTCCGAAGAAGCAACCTAAAGTGAATAGTATCAACTCTATTGGAGAAACTCCAACAATTGCTATTGGAGGTTTTAAATTCCCTATTCCTACCGTCAAAAAGAGATATGATATTCTTATTGTTGGGGACATGCATATCCCCGTTGAGGTAACCTAGTGTTGTTTGAAAATTCTCCGTTTTCATGTTATTTGGAAGAAATTTGTTAATAAGACTTGATCAACCTTATTAATGGATTCCTTTTGATGAGCATGATATGGATGAATTAAGGAGGCACAACTTTCTGTACCCACTTTTTACTTTCTGTTATTTAGAATAAATGAAGTAGAAATGCTATTATTTTTCTGTTTTCTGAATTGTCCATGCAATAAAAAATATCCAGAATATAAAAGTTCTCCAAATGCCCTGAAAATTTGGTATGATTTTTTATAGAATATTAGAGAATTTTTGGCACTGAACACACCTCAGGGGGATGCACCAGTGGACCACAAGCCCACAGGGCGCGCCTAGCAGGCTTGTGGGTCCCACGTGGGTCCCCTCACTTATTCCAGCCACCCATCCACTTTGTCTTCGTCCAGAAAAAATCACACTATTGCTCAAACCCGTGTTCTTGCTCATCTTGTTGCCATTTTTGATCTCCTTGCTCAAAGCTCCATTTGCAAAACTGTTTTGGGGGATTGTTCATCGGTATGTGACTCCTCCAATGGTCCAATTAGTTTTTGTTCTAGTACTTTATATATTGCAAATTTTTGCTGCTGTGGTGACCCTATTTTTGAGCTTGCATGTCAAATTTATATGGTCCAAAGTAGTTTTGTTGCATGATATAGCCTCAAGATGCTTGTGGGAGTAGTTCTATTAGTTTTGTTGAGTTTGGTTCACTTTTATTTTGAGTCACTAAAAATTTCAGAGGAAAAAGAAACCTTGAAGAGGTGGTTAAGGGGCTCTTCAAGCCGGAGTTCAGGAGAAAATGAGGATGAGGATAAGAAGCCCAAGTACAATATTCCTCGTGCAATGGACGTTCAACCATGTGAATGGCCAAGTGACATATTCTTGAGGGAGGCAGGAATTTATGATGATTTTTATTATTTGGCGGAGAATTGCAGGCCTCCTTCCTTTCCTCCAAGATAAGTGTGAACAATACCTCCTACTCACTAATACCTTTGTGCAAAACTTTCATATTTATCCTAGGAAATCACCACCCACGGTAGAATTTCATTTGTATGATGAGCCTAAGGAGATGACATTAGCTGATTTTTGTGATGTTTGCAAAATACCTTTTGAGGGCAACATCGGTGAACCATGTCCTAGGGACATGGAGGAATTCATTGCTGAAACCATTGTGGGGGAAGAGAGAGGAGTGTCAGAGGCGAGAGTGGCTAGTTTACATGTTCCTGTTCTATGCTATTATTCATTATTTGCCAGGAGATGTTTGATTGGTCGATGGGAGAGTGGAGGCCTCAATACCCCTGACCTTGCCATTTTGCGCCATGCTTTATATGTTGAGAGAACTTTTAGTTTGGGCGCTATTGTTGCTCGGTGGTTGAACATGAATCGCTCGAAGGGTACTATTTTTGGTGGTGTCTATGCCTGCCGCCTTGCTAAACATTTTGAGATACCCATTGGACATGATGAGAAGGAGGAGATGTTGTTACCCACCAAATATTTAAACTATGCTAGTATGGTAGCACACGATTTTATTAAAAAGGATGATGATAAGCGGCTCTTCTATAACCTAGTATTTAGTCAGGGTACTTGTGAGATTATTACTTTGCCTGCACCTTCTTTGCTCGATATTCGTTCAGGCAGGTACACTATTATGCCCGAGGACATTTACGCGTACTGGAGACTGACACAACCTGCAGCACCTGAGCCCGCACTAGTTCTTGATCCATATCAGGAGCCCATATATCAGTGGGAGCCACAGGAGCTCGCCAGCCAGTGGAACACTCAGGACCCTCCGCAGTATCCAGGAGAGGGATATTTTGAGTCGTGGCCCTAGACCAACTTAGGCCAAAAGCCTAAGCTTGGGGGAGTATGTATTTCTCACCGACATTACATTCATGTTCACACATTTATTCCAGTTGTCGGTGTTCATACTTTTTCATTGTATAATCCATGTTAGTTTATTTTTTCTCGCTTTCTTCTTGTGTGTTTGAATTTTTTTGAGAAAATACAAAAAAATTAGTTCTCGTTTCTTTTTAGCTTTTCTTTCTAGTTTAATTAGTTGTAGTATTAAAAGAAAACCCAAAAAGATTTCTCGTTCTTCTTTTGCTTGTTGGGAGCTTTCCCGTGTAAATAGTTTTTCTCGTTTTCATTTTGCTTTCTTTTAGAAAAACAAAAACTCTAAAAATATTTCCGTGTGTTTCTTTGAAATTCTTTTCTTTTCTTTGGGTCGTAAGGAGAAGACCACGATGAAAATGTTGAGTGGCTCTCATATGCATTATTGTTGATCTAACAAAGATTCCATATTACCTTGTCTTCTTCCTTTGAATAAATGTTTGCAGATTCCAGCTTAGTCCAATGCACGTGCACTCTTATTATTATTCACACCGTTCGGTCGTGCAAGTGAAAGGGCAATAATGACGATATTTGATGAAATGATTGAGATGAAGAAAAGCTGGTATGAACTCGACCTATTTTGTTTTTGTAAATATGATTAGCTCATCATTCCTGATTCAGCCTATTATGAATGAAACATGTTTGCAATGACAATTAGAGATTATAGTTACTCATGCCATGCTTAATTAGCCAGGAGTGTATAATGGTTTATCTTGTGTGCCAACATGCATTTTAAAATGGTTATGATATGGTATGATAGGATGGTATCCTCCTTTGAATGATTTAAGTGGCTTGACTTGGCACATGTTCACGCATGTAGTTGAAACAAAAACAACATAGCCTCCACGATATTTATGTTCATGGTGATTTATATCCTACTCATGCTTGCATTCAATGTTGATTAATCTCAATGCATGTTTATGACTGTTGTTGCTCTCTAGTTGGTCGCTCCTCAATCTTTTGCTAGCCTTCACTTGTACTAAGTGGGAATACTGCTTGTGCATCCACTTCCTTAAACCCAAAGTTGTTCCATATGAGTCCACCATACCTACCTATATGCGGTATTTACCTGCCGTTCCAAGTAAATTTGCATGTGCCAAACTCTAAACCTTCAAATAATAATCTGTTTTGTATGCCCGAATCGCTCATGTAGTGACTGGGGGCTATCAGTATCTTCCATGCTAGGTGGGTTATTCTCACGATGAGTGTTTATTCACTTGTCATTCACGAGAAAGTGGCTAGTAATCAGGATGCCCAGTCCTATGATCAAAAGATCAAAATCGAAATACAATAAATAAACAAAAATCCCCCAGGACTGTTGTTGGTATGGATGGCACCCATGAATTCGGCTACCCGTGGAGTGTGATATTTGGTGGAGGGGGAGTAAAAACTTTACCATTCTGTTTGGGAACCCCCTATAATGTATCTAGCATGGAAGATAGTGAGATCTCTTGGTTGTTATGTTGACAATGAAAGCATATCGCTCAAAATTATATTCATCTCTGTTTTAAAAGCTTCGAGCTCTCGCACCTCTGCAAATCCCTCCTTCCCTCTGCGAAGGGCCTATCTATTTACTTTTACTGTTGAGTCATCATCCTCTTATAAAAAGCACCAGTTAGAGAGCACCACTGTCATTTATATGCTTTGTTATTAATTGATGTTGAGTATGACTGGATCTCTTTTGCCATGAATTACAATGTCTAGTCAGTCCTTGGTATTCAGAGGTGCTCTGGATTTATGTTTTGCGGTCTCAGAAAGGGCTAGTGAGATACCATTATGTCATATTATATCATGATTGTTTTGAAAAAAGTGTTGTCATCCGAGATTTATTATTATTGCTCGCTAGTTGATTATGCCATTGATATGAGTAAATATGAGACCTAAATGTTATTGTGAATATGGTTAGTTCGTACTCTTTGCTGAAAACCTGAACATCAGTTAGACATATTTACAACAACAAGATCAAACAGAATTTGTAAAAGTTTTTCTTTGTCACTTTCAGTTTGTCAACTGAATTGCTTGAGGACAGGCAATGGGTTAAGCTTGGGGGAGTTGATACGTCTCCATCGTATCTACTTTTCCAAACTCTTTTGTCCTTGTTTTGGACTCTAATTTGCATGATTTGAATGAAACTAACCCGGACTGACGTTGTTCTCAGAAGAATTGCCATGGTGTTGTTTTTGTGCAGAAATTAAAGTTCTCGGATTGACCTAAAAATTTACGGAGAATTTTTCTGGAATAAATGAAAAATACTGGCGCAAAAACGTACCACAGGGGGGCCACCTAGAGGCCACAAGCCCTGGGGGTGCGCCCACTGATATGTCTCCAACGTATCTATAATTTATGAAGTATTCGTGCCATGTTTACAACAATTTTATATGATTTTGGTATGATTTGATTAGAACTAACCCAGACTGATGCTGTTTTCAGCAGAACTACCGTGGTGTCGTTTTTTGTGCAGAAATAAAAGTTCTCGGAATGGGCTAAAAATTTACAGTGATTTTTATAGACCAAAAGAGACCCCCGAAGCACCGGAGCTGGGCCAGGAAGTGGACGAGGTGGCCACAAGCCGCCAGGGCGCGCCCCTACGGCTTGTGGGCTCCTCGGGCACCTCCTTGACGTGAGACCGACGCCAAAAATTCCTATAAATACCAAAACCCCCGAAAAGAACCCTAGAACGGAAGTTCCGCCGCCGTAAGCCTCTGTAGCCATGAAAAACCAATCGGGAGCCCGTTCCGGCACCCTGCCGGAGGGGGAAACCATCACCGGAGGCCATCTTCATCATCTCGGCGGTCTCCATGATGAGGAGGGAGTAGTTCACCCTCGGGGCTAAGGGTATGTACTAGTAGCTATGTGTTTGATCTCTCTCTCTCTCTCTCGTGTTCTTGATTTGGCACGATCTTGATGTACCGC
The DNA here is from genome assembly GCA_011799875.1 of Thinopyrum elongatum. NCBI lineage: Eukaryota > Viridiplantae > Streptophyta > Magnoliopsida > Poales > Poaceae > Thinopyrum > Thinopyrum elongatum. The sequence goes on along the minus strand of CM022302.1, from coordinate 507,035,338 downwards.
GAGCTTTGTTATTATAGTTGGCTCATATGTTGTTTCTCCCCTCTCTATCTCTAGTTGTGATGAATTGAGTCTTGCTCTTTGAGATTGCGTTATGTTGGATTGAGTATCGGATTTGAGAACACTTGATGTATGTATTGCGATGGGATATCTGTGGTGAAAATGGGATGTTCTATTGATTCACTTGATGTATGTTTTGGCACTCAACTTGCGGATTCCTGAGGTGACATTGAGGTAATATATGCATAGGGGTTGATGCACGTTTTCGTCCTACGTTCTCCGATAGAAACTTTGGAGTGATTCTTTGTCGCATGTTGAGGGATTGTTATATGATCCAATTATGTTATCGTTGTTGAGAGAATTTGCACTAGTGAAAGTATGAACCCTAGGCCTTGTTTCCAAGCATTGCAATACCGTTTTTGCTCACTTTTGTCACTTGCTACCTTGCTCTTTTTAAATTTTCAGATTACAAAAACCTATGTCTACTATCCATATTACACTTGTATCACCATCTCTTCGCCGAACTAGTGCACCTATACAATTTAGCATTGTATTGGGTGTGTTGGGTACACAAGAGACTCTTTGTTCTTTGGTTGCAGGGTTGTTTGAGAGAGACCATCTTCATCCTATGCCTCCCACGGATTGATAAACCTTAGGTCATCCACTTGAGGGAAATTTGCTACTGTCCTGCAAAACTCTGCGCTTGGTGACCAAACACGAGTCTACAAGAAGAAGGTTGCATAGTAGACATCAAGCTCTTTTCTGGCGCCGTTGCTGGGGAGGTGAGTGCTTGAAGGTATATCTTTAGATCTTGCAATTGAATCTTTTAGTTTCTTGTTTTATAACTAGTTTAGTCTATAAAAGAAAACTACAAAAAATGGAATTGAGGTTGCCTTATATTATTCATCTCTATAATGTCTTTCTTGAAAATGATGGATCGGAAAATTGTACCAAAGTGTTAGAAGAAGAATGCAATAAAATGTTTGGCATAAAAACTTTGAATGATGAGCATGATTGCAATGTTGTTAGTATAAATTCTCTGAATCTCCATGATGCTAATGATATGCAAAGCCATAAGCTTGGGGATGCTATGTTTGATGAAGATGATATTTTTAGTCCCCCAAGTTTTGAAGAGAATATTTAATATGATGATAGCTTGCCTCCGATTTATGATGATTATATTGATGAAAGTGGGTTTGGAAGAGTGTCAACTCTAGGTAGTATTGATCCCACTATTTTGGAGGGTGTTGAATCTTTTCACAATATTGATAAAAGTGGATTTGGAGAGGCCTTACTTTATTTAGTGATGAATCCACTATTTTGGAAGAGGTTTCAATTAATTATTATGAGAACAAAGTTGCTATCTATGATGATTATTGTGATGGCACTTATTATATAAAGAATAATGATAACCATTGAACTTGTCATTATGATTTTAATTTTCAATTGGATTATGCCTCACATGATAGTTCTGTTGTTGAGTTTCCTCCCACTACTATTCATGAGAATAAATTTGCTTATGTGGAGAGTAATAAAATTTCTATGCATGTGGATCATGAAAAGAATGCTGTATGTGATAGTTATATTGTTGAATTCATTCATGATGCTACTGAAAATTATTATGAGAGAGTAACATATGATTTTACATATTGCAATAATATCAAGTTTCCTCTCTATGTGTTGAAAGTTTTAAAGTCATGCTTGTTTTGCCTTCCTATGCTAGTTGATTCTTGTTCCCATAAATTGTTTGCTCACAAAATCCCTCTTCATAGGAAGTGGGTTAGGCTTAAATGTGCTAGTCATATGCTTCATGATGCTCTCATTATGTTTCAATTGTTATCTTTAATGAGAGCATCATTGAAATCACCATGCCTAGCTAAAAAGGCATTAAAGAAAAGCGCTTGTTGGGAGACAACCCAACATTTATCCACACTGTTTTTGTGTGTTCACATGATTAAGCTACTGTAGTAATCATGTTTTATAGCTTTTGTTTCAATAAAGTGCCAAGTAAAGCCTTTGGGATAGTGTGGTTGATTGTTGATTTGATTATGTGCAAAAACAGAAACTTTTGTGTCCAGTGGAAGAATTTTGATAATTTACAGAAGCGACGGAAACTTCTGAACTTTTTTTCACATGATTGATATACAAATTTTCTACGTTATCCTAATTATTAAGAATTTTTAGAGCTACAGAAGTATGAGGACAATTCATATCTTTACAGACTGTTCTGTTTTTGACAGTTTCTATTTTCAATGCATAGTTTGCTTGTTTTATGGTTTCTATGGCTTATATTAGTCAATATAAATTGTGGAAATGATAGAGTACAGTAGGAATTATGTGGAAATAATTATGAATCTTGTCTTGACAGTACCTAAGTGAATGATTTGTTTTACTATACTAACGGAGCTCACGAGTTTTCTGTTAAGTTTTGTGTTGTGAAGTTTTCAAGTTTTGGGTAAAGTTTCGATGGACTACGGAATAAGGAGTGGCAAAATCCTAAGCATGGGGATTCCCAAGGCACCCCAAGGTAATATTCAAGGACAACCAAGCATCTAAGCTTGGGGATGCCCCGGATGGCATCCCCTCTTTTGTCTTCAATCCATCGGTAAAATTACTTGAGGCTATATTTTTATTCACCACATGATATGAGTTTTGCTTGGAGTGTCATTTTATTTTATTAGTATTTTCTTGATGTTATTTAGAGTAATTTTTTTCATCTTTTATTTTAATAAAAATGTCAAGTATAGCCTTTACCATGCTCATTTTGCAAGTCTATATGTTGTGGTTTTGAAAACATAAAGTTTTCTATCATTGTCAGAATTCTTATGGAAAGTAAGAACGTGATAAAATCTTGTAATTTTTAAAAAATGGTCTAAAACAATTTTTCACAGTGTGCTAATTTTTGACAATTTTTGGAGTTAGGAAAGTATTATTATAATTGCACTATTTACAGACTGTCCTGTTTTTACAGATTGCTGTTATGTTTGCATATGTTTGCTTGTTTAATGATTCTATTCGAGGATAGGAGTATTAAATATGCAGAGGCATTTAGCATACAATGTTAAATAATAATTTTAGTGATTTGCGACAGTAGAGAATGATAAGGTGTTGCATTTGATTTATACTAACTTATCTCACGAGTTTTTGTTGAGTTTTGTGTGGATGAAGTTTTTAAGAATTAGGGAAACCGCGATATGAGAGGAATTAAGGAGACACAAGATCTCAAGCTTGGGGATGCCCAAGGCATCCCTAGTTAATATTTCAAGAAGTCTCAAGCATCTAAGCTTAGGGATGCCCCGGTTGGCATCCCACCTTTCTTCTTCAACAATGATCGGTCAGTTTTGGTTGAGCCTAAGTTTTTGCTTTTTCACATGATATGTGCTATCCTTGGAATGTCATTTTATTAGGTTTTGCTTGCTGTTTGAATAAAATACTTAAGATCTAAAATTTTATTGATGAGAGAGTCTTCACATAGCTACTTAATTATTTGACTACTCATTGATCTTCACTTATATCTTTTTGGAGTAGTTTGTCATTTACTCTCGTGCTTCACTTATATCCTATGAGTAAATGGTTGAATGAATTGAATATCATAAATCTGAAATTATATATGTTTCATATGCTTATCCCATGGGGAGTAATGACTTCACATATAAGACGTGTAGGTGGTAAAATTTATTGAAAGTTAGCAAACACATCATTGGTCACTTGAACAAGTCATGAAAGAATATTGAAGGAAGAGAGGTTTCACATATAAATATACTATCTTGGAGATCTTCTATGATTGTGAGCCCCATTAATTATTTTCAAATTTGAGCAAATTAGTTGAAGTTGGACAAGGAAGACAACACAATGAGTTGTGTTTGGGTATATTTGTATAGAAGTTATATTGTTATGGATCCTCCAACATGTGGTGCTTGCTTAGGATCTTTTGCTAGCCAAAAATTCGTACTAAGTAGAGATACTACTTGTTCATCCAAAACCCCTTAAACCTAGTTTCTTGCCATGAGTGTCCACCATATCTATATATGGATTGAATAACATCCTTCAAGTAAGTTGTCATCAGTGCAAAAAGCAATAAAAATTGCTCCTAAATATGTATGATCTTTTATTGTAAGGGAAAATAAGGTTTGTACGAACTTGTGATGGTGAAGAAATAAAAGCAACGGACTGCATAATAAAGTTTGTTGTCACAAGGGGCAATATCAAGTGACGTTCCTGTCGGGGGGATGGACCCCGGGCAGGCAACGGAACCCGGATCCCTTCAAAAACATTAGGGGCTGGCAACGCCCCTCAATCCGGCTTGCACCTGGCCGGCTTCCCAGAGCAACCCGGCCAGGCCTCGCAACCTGGCACCAGCCAGCTGGCACATGCCGACTGGCTCCCCCAAGTCAAGCCTTCCTCGACAAGCAAGCATGGCCACAGCACGCCCCCCCCCCTTTACGTCGGCCCCAGTGGGCGCGGCCGCCACGCCGACCAAGCCCCCGCCCGAGGCGGGCGGCGCCCCGGAGGCGCGACCCTGTAGCAAGATGGCGCATCTGTCTCATGACGACCAACACAGCATGTTTACAGTACCCAGCAGCCGACCGTACCCATGCCCGGTGGGCCCGGTACGGCCCGCATCCGAGGGACCCGGTGAATCCCGCATCCGGCGGGCCCGGCGCCCCGCTGCCGGCTCCAAGACACCGACAACCCGACCCCGCGCCCATGAAACTTTACCATTGTAACCCTGGGGGGGTTGGTCTATAAAACCCCCCAGGAGGCCTCCGTGCACGGGAGGACGATAAGTAGAGCACACACACACACAAGGAGAAGGAGCAGCCTATGCCCTGGCCTATCTTCCTTCCTCTGCAAAACAGCTCTAGGAGCAAGCTTGTACCCTCCACATATAAACCACACTCGACAGGACTAGGGGTGTTATCTCTCCGGAGAGCCCCGAACCTGGGTACGTCCTGCGCCTCCCGCTCGCTCCTACCAACCCCGCTTCTGGAGCCCACCGGTTGCCTCTTGCCTATCCCTCTCGTTAGCCACCCTGTGGCATCTGCCGTGCGCCCACCACGACAGTTCCTTTGCATTAAGAGCTTGCACATCCAAAAATAAAAAGCGCATGACAATCTCTGCTTCCCTCTGCGAAGGGCCTATCTTTTACTTTATGAATTTACTTTTATGCAAGAGTCAATAGTATGCTTTCTCATTCCAACCTCAATTATTCTTTAGTTGGCAAGCATCATGTGGTGGGGAAAGATCTAAGCACATATGGCCATTCAAATATATTTGATCATGAATTATTATTGTTGACCATTATCTATATGATAAATAAGTTGGGAGGCAAAACACTAAGCCCCTATCTTTCTCTGTGTTCGATGGATGCTATTTGTTCTAAAAATATGCTTTGAGTGGTAGCAATCATGGAAGACTATATGATAGTTGAGTATGTGGAATTTGCTAAATCAAAGCTCTTACATAGACCCTTCTTGAAAATAAGATGAATTGCAATTCTTTGATGACTGAGAACATAATTTGTTAGTTTTCAAGAAAGTTTATGGTCTATGCTTTAACATGTGAATAGCTTGTTACTTGATCATGAGAAGTTTTATGAGATGAGCTACTGTTTATGATTTATATTGATGCTAGAAAAAGTAATTGAAATTATCATTGATCAAACTTGTGCACTTGCTAGCATTCACACTTCATAAATTATTTCTTTTATCATTTACCTACTCGAGGACGAGCAGGAATTAAGCTTGGGGATGCTGATACGTCTCCAACGTATCTATAATTTATGAAGTATTCATGCCATGTTTACAATAATTTTATATGATTTTGGTATGATTTGATTAGAACTAACCCGGACTGACGCTGTTTTCAGCAGAACTACCGTGGTGTCATTTTTTGTGCAGAAATAAAAGTTCTCGGAATGGGCTGAAAATTTACAGTGATTTTTTGGACCAAAAGAGACCCCCGAAGCACCAGAGCTGGGCCAGGAAGTGGATGAGGTGGCCACAAGCCGCCAGGGCGCGCCCCTATGGCTTGTGGGCTCCTCGGGCACCTCCTTGACGTGAGACCGATGCCAAAAATTCCTATAAATACCAAAACCCCCGAAAAGAACCCTAGATCGGAAGTTCCGCTACCGTAATCCTCTGTAGCCACGAAAAACCAATCGGGAGCCTGTTCTGGCACCCTGCCGGAGGGGGAAACCATCACCGGAGGCCATCTTCATCATCCCGGCGGTCTCCATGACGAGGAGGGAGTAGTTCACCCTCGGGGCTGAGGGTATGTACCAGTAGCTATGTGTTTGATCTCTCTCTCTCTCGTGTTCTTGATTTGGCACGATCTTGATGTACCGCGAGCTTTGTTATTATAGTTGGATCATATGGTGTTTCTTCCCTCTCTATCTCTTGTTGTGATGAATTATGTCTTGCTCTTTGAGGTTGCGTTATGTTGGATTGAGTATTGGATTTGAGAACACTTGATGTATGTCTTGCGATGGGATATCTGTGGTGACAATGGGATGTTCTATTGATTCACTTGATGTATGTTTTGGCACTCAACTTGCAGATTCCCGAGGTGACATTGGGGTAATCTATGCATAGGGGTTGATGCACGTTTTCGTCCTACGTTCTTCGATAGAAACTTTGGAGTGATTCTTTGTCGCATGTTGAGGGATTGTTATATGATCCAATTATATTATCATTGTTGAGAGAATTTGCACTAGTGAAAGTATGAACCCTAGGCCTTGTTTCCAAGCATTGCAATACCGTTTTTGCTCACTTTTGTCACTTGCTACCTTGCTGTTTTTATATGTTCAGATTAGAAAAACCTATATCTACTATCCATATTACACTTGTATCACCATCTCTTCGCTGAACTAGTGCACCTATACAATTTACCATTGTATTGGGTGTGTTGGGGACACAAGAGACTCTTTGTTCTTTGGTTGCAGGGTTGTTTGAGAGAGACCATCTTCATCCTACGCCTCCCACGGATTGATAAACCTTAGGTCATCCACTTGAGGGAAATTTGCTACTATCCTACAAAACTCTGTGCTTGGAGGCCCAACACGAGTCTACAAGAAGAAGGTTGCGTAGTAGACATCAAGCTCTTTTCTGGCGCCGTTGTCGGGGAGGTGAGTGCTTGAAGGTATATCTTTAGATCTTGCAATTGAATCTTTTAGTTTCTTGTTTTATCACTAGTTTAGTCTATAAAAGAAAACTACAAAAAAATGGAATTGAGGTTGCCTCATATTATTAACCTCTATAATGTCTTTCTTGAAAATGATGGATCAGAAAATTGTGCCAAAGTGTTAGAAGAAGAATGCAATAAAATGTTTGGCATAAAAACTTTGAATGATGAGCATGATTGCAATGTTGTTAGTATGAATTCTTTGAATATCCATGATGCTAATGATATGCAAAGCCATAAGCTTGGAGATGCTATGTTTGATGAAGATGATATATTTAGTCCCCCAAGTTTTGATGAGAATATTTATTATGATGATAGCTTGCCTCCTATTTATGATGATTATATTGATGAAAGTGGGTTTGGAAGAGTGTCAACTCTAGGTAGTATTGATCCCACTATTTTGGAGGTGTAGGATCGAAAGTAGGTCTAGAGGGGGGGTGATTAGACTACTTGACCAAATAAAAATCTAGCCTTTTCCCAATTTTAAGTCTTGGCAGATTTTAGCAACTTAGCACAAGTCAAGCAATCAACCTACACATGCAATTCTAAGACTGTAGCAGCGAAAAGTAAAACATTGCAGATGAAGGTAAAGGGAAGGGTTTGGAGAAGGCAAACGCAATGTAGACACGAAGATTTTTGGCGTGGTTCCAATAGGTGGTGCTATCGTACATCCATGTTGATGGAGACTTCAACCCACAAAGGGTAACGGTTGCGCGAGTCCACGGAGGGCTCCACCCACGAAGGGTCCACGAAGAAGCAACCTTGTCTATCCCACCATGGCCATCGCCCATGAAGGACTTGCCTCACTCGGGTAGATCTTCACGAAGTAGGCGATCTCCTTGCCCTTACAAACTCCTTGGTTCAACTCCACAATCTTGTCGGAGGCTCCCAAGTGACACCTAACCAATCTAGGAGACACCACTCTCCAAAAGGTAATAGATGGTGTGTTGATGATGAACTCCTTGCTCTTGTGCTTCAAATGATAGTCTCCCCAGCACTCAACTCTCTCTCACAGATTTGGATATGGTGGAAAGATGATTTGCGTGGAAAGCAGCTTGGGGAAGGCCAGAGATCAAGATTCTTGTGGTAGGAATGGAATGTCTTGATCTCAACACATGAGTAGGTGGTTCTCTCTCAGAAAATGAGTAGTGGAAGTGTAGGCTCGTTTTGATGGCTCTCTCTTTAATAGAGAAGGGGGTGGAGGGGTATATATAGCCTCCACACAAAATCCAAACGTTACACACATTTGACCCTACTCGGTCAGACCGAATAGAAGAACTCGGTGAGACCGATTTAGTTCAAAATGTGAACGTTAGGAATTTCGGTGGGACCGACATGATCAACTCGGTGGGACCGATGTGCTAGGGTTAGGGCAAAACCTCATCTCGGTGTGACCAATTGCATGAACTTGGTGAGACCGATTTCAGCAATGAGCAAACAGAGAGTTGGTCAGGCAAACTCGGTGGGACCGATCATTCCTTTCGGTAAGACCAAAACGTTACGAAAGGGAAACAGAGAGTTTGCATTGCGAACTCGGTGGGACCGATCGCTCATTTCGGTGAGACCGAAACATTACGAAGGGAAACAGAGAGTTTGCAATCCCATCTCGGTGAGACCGAAATCCCTATCGGTAAGACCGAACTGATTAGGGTTTCTGGCAGTGGCTATGTCAAAGGAACTCGGTGGCGCCGGATAGATCAAATCGGTGGGGCCGAGTTTGACTTTAAGTTTAGGACATATTTGGATTAGAGAAAGTGGTTGAGGGTTTTGGAGCATATCACTAAGCACTTTGAGCAAGTAGACCATTAAGCAACACCTCATCCCCTTTTAATAGTATTGGCTTTTCCTATGGACTCAATGTGATCTTGGATCACTGAAATAGAAATGTAGAGTCTTGAGCTTGTGCCAATCTTTGTCCTTAGCATGTTGAGGGTTCCACATCTCTAGTCCATGTGCCATGCCAATCATTGAACTTTCTGAAATATTTAACTTGAAAGGATATTAGTCCAATGAGTTATATGTTGTTATGAATTACCAAAACCACCCGAGGATTAGTTGCACTTTCAATCTCCCCCTTTTTAGTAATTGATGACAACATATAGATCAAAGCTTCGACAAATGATAATACGAATGAAATATATCGTCGCTTTGAGAAGTATGTGATAAGCAAGAGCTCCCCCTAAATTTGTGCATTATTTAAAATTTGCTTTTGAATGCAAATGCACAATCGATTAGGATCATGGGTTACTCTTCCATGTCACATACATCTTGGTGGAGCGCTCAAAATGATAGAATGTAAAGCACATGCACTCATCACCAAGGGAAACATGATTGTTCATACACAAGTATTATAGATAGCATCATTCAAGCACACATTAAAGCATAATGATCAACCACATGATCATAAGAGTATCTCACACACAAGCATAAATAATGTAGCAACCAAACATACAAATATCAAGTAGTAAGAGAGGCAAACAAAAGCAAAACACACTCTCTCTCGAAGCCTAAGATCTATACACTTTCTCCCCCTTTGGCAACAAGTTACCAAAAAGCTCAAAAATCCATAGTGCTATTCGGCACTCTAGGCACGATCTCCGGGAGCTCCTGAAGTGGTCTTCGGGCTGGTGGCTCAGGTGTGCATAGATGGCGTTGGGAGGAGTCCGTCTGCAAAGGCTTCTGCTGATGTCTGAGGAGCTGGAGGGGTTGCAACTGAAGGTGCAATAGTGGCAGTTGCTGCAGGTGCTGAGGCTGTAGCTCTGGAATCTGTGACAACTGGCTCTGCTGCAGACCTCTGTGCTCTTGGCACTCTGTGAAATGCATCTGTTGTGACTCTTCCTCTCCTGTCCTCTGCCTCTTCTTGAAGTTGCTCAACTATGGTTTGGATCTCTGTGACCTTCAAGTCTAGATCATAAAATTTTGCTTCAATGATCCTCTCAAGACTTTCTTGGTTTTGAGTTAGGGTGGCTAGTCCTTTCTCAATCCTCATTGTAGACTCAAGCAGATAAGTGAGCTGATCTTGCTTGGTCTTGAGATTCACAGCTGATACATCTGGCATCTTGGAAGTCTTTGCGGCCTTAGCTTGCTCTCGCTTCTCCTAAGCCTCTACAGATGTAATGCATCCATGACAACAACATTGTCCTCAAAGTCTGGCCTCGGGGGAAGGTGTTCTCTATCCAGTAGATATGTGCATGTTCCCATCTTGGAGTTGATGAGCATCTGAATGTGTGGGGCATATCCACATGACCTCTTCTGATCAGCAGCAGTTCTCTTGATGGTTTCAACAATCAAGGTCATCACCTTGAACTTCTCTGGCACATCAAACATATGCAGCAGGTTTATTGAGTGACCTCTGATCATCCTGTCATCTCCTGACTTTGGCAACAAAGTGTGCCTTAGTATAGTGTTGATAGTGGGAAGCCCTGACAGCAGATAGTAGATGGATCCAAACTTGTGAGATGCCAAAGCAGCATCTGGAATTTCCTTGTACATGTGAGCCATGGAGTTATGATCTTTCCTGGGCTTGGCATAGACATCTGTGTCATCTTCAACTTCTTCAAGGGCATTGATCAACTTGGCGCATTCTGCAATAGATGATTGGTATCTTGTGCCTTCAGTCATCCAAACTCTCTTGCCATCCGGATAGAAGTGTGCAGTTGAATAAAATTGCATGGCCATCTCATCATTCCATTTAGTCAGCTTCTGACCAACAAACTTGTCAACTCCGTTCATCCTGAAACTTTCATGAACTCCATGGAAGTAATCTTCATTGTCATCAATGAACTTCCAGTCAACCCATCTCATGTCACTGACTATGGGCTTCTTGTCCAAAAGAACTGTCTCATAGAAGTCTTGCTGCTCCTTGGTGTGAAATCTGTAGTCCAAAGCTGTCCTTCTCCTCATAGCATATGGGTCTGTCTATGTCCACAGTCTGAGACCTGCATCCTTTCTCAACTTCATGTTCTTAGCTATGGGATGATTGTCATCATGATCTGGAATTTTTGGTTTGAGCTTCTTGAGCACTTGTTGCTCCTCATCCTATAGAACTTCGGGCACTGGGGCCTTGTTCTTTTCAGCAGCTGGGATGTTTCTGGTGGATCTCTTGGGTGCTGTAGGCTTTGGGACTTGAGCTTGGGTAGATGGCTTTGGAGCTATCTTGGGCTTAGATGAAGCAGCCCCAGACTTGATTGCATCTCCCATAAGCTTCTGAGACTTTGGTGCTGGCTCAACAGCTTCTTCCTCATCATCTTCATCTGGATCTTTCATCATTGATGATCTGCCAATGACTCTGGCCATGGTCTTCTTGACCCTTTCCTTCCTTTTCTTGCCTCCAGCAGCCTCTTCTTCTCTTGGTTCAAGAGTGAACTCCATAGTTTCCTGAGTGGAGGCTCTGGCTTTTGACATAGGAACTCTCTTGGCAGGAATTTTCTTCTTCATGCCAGGCTTGGTGGCAGCAGCAGCATACTCCTTCTTGACTACCTTATTCTTTGAGGTGACCTCCTCATCAACCACAAAGTCCTCATCTTCAGAATCTGAGGTTCTCTTCTTCCTTTGCCTAGTTGCAGCCTTAGGCAAGTTTCTTGGGGTGCTTCTACTACCCTCATCATAACTGCTATTGGAGGGACTAGTGCCCTCACTGAGATTTGCTTGCTCCTCTGACCTGTTCTGGCTGTCACTATTGTCTGACATGGCAGACACTGACCCTGTGAATAGATAGGTATAGGCAGAGTAGATGAGCATCACAAAGTGCAACTATTTTGGCAAAAAGTTTGACTCAAAAACTTAATTTTAGTTTTCTGCAGAAAGCATTTTGGAGCTACCGATATGACTAACTCGGTGACACCGAAGCAACTTTGGAGTCTAAACTGGCAGTTTCGGTCAGACCGAGACGCAGTTCGGTGACTCCGAGATGCTAGGGTTTCACAAAGAAAGTAAACTCGGTCACACATATTCGTACACTTCGGTCAGACCAAGTAGTACATGTGCAATGGCCTGTGCCAAATCGGTGAGACCGAATACTTCAAGTTGGTCGGTTCGAGATGAGTTCGGCGAAAACCTAACCCTAAGTTTTTGCATCAAAACTAATCTAGAGGAAGTTTTGGTTGGATAGGATGATCTCAATCATGGCTAGAAGCATGGCATTAACCTTTGTGCAAGAATCGGAGTTAAGGAATACACAAAGGGATCGAGTCCGTACCCTAACTTGGTGGTGGACTCGCTACGGCGACAACGGCGGCGAAGAATCCCGTTAACGGCGGTGGAGACCAGCAGCAGGAGGGCGCTGGCGACGACGGCGATGATCCGGAGACCAAGGGGGCGGCAGAGCTGGGCAGGCGCAGTTGGGAGTTCGAAGGAATTTCCAAATTTCAACCCGCAGATATATATACCCAGTCACTGTCAGTGTGACCGAGTGGAACGACTCGGTGGCACCGAGATGCAGAATCGCAAGCGGTTACTGCAACTCGGTGTGACCGAACTGTTCTAATCGGTTGCACCGAGGTGAAAACCTAGATCAACCCAATGATTTCGGTGAGACGGAGATGGATGAATCGGTCAGACCGAAAGCCATTAAGAGGTTTTGGAAGTTTAAGCCCTTGACGGATCGGTGGCTCCGAGTGCTCCTCACCCGGAGGGTCCGAATTCGACTTGATCAAACTTTGTGATGTAGCATGAATAGAGTTTGAGACGAGAAAAGCATAGATAGCTAGAGGGAGTACTTAGGCATTCTTGTCCATCCATTTGGCAAAAAGAAAAACCAATCAATCAAAACAACAAATGGATGTCCTTGAATGGAGAAAATTATGCAACCAACATGCTCACACAATAAGATAGCAAATGAAATATGTGGCAAAGCATGCACAAACACTCTAGCATCTATCAAGCAATTGGCGATGACTAGGTCATCTATATATGAGTATATTGACTTAGGAGTCAAATGAGAACATTTGATCATAGGTCATACTCACCGTTTAAGCACAAGTGGGGTTACCACTTTTACATAAAGCATTGTTGTGTTCACACCATTAGAGTTGCTTTAGCTCAATTCTTAGAGTAAAGCTCCCCCTAGATGTGATATCCCCCCTAAGAGGGATGAACTAACCTTGGGTTTTGTCGATGATGACTTCATGTAGATGTTGAAGATGTGGATGCTCAATGTTGATGTAGATCATTTGGAGCAATCCATTGGAGTGAGTTGCACTTTCAATACCTACATGTGTTAGTCCCACAAGGAACACACAAGGATATCCATAGACATAGAGTGAAATACACATATGATGTTGTCCATGAAAGCATTAGGTTACCTTGTCCCTTGTCTTACCAACAAGAGGGTTTGTGACTCCTTGAACTAGTGCAAGATATGGAAGTTGATTGCACTTGTCCTTGCCAAAATAAATATGAGTGAAGTATGTTGGCGGAGTCTCCCTCAAGAACTCTCTAGTTCTTCTTCTTTGGGACCCACATCAACTTGATGGGGATCCTTGGAGTTGTAATCGTACTTGATGAAGTGGAACTTGATGTAGTCTTGGGAACCCACTTGACCAAGGCCTTTGGAGCTTCTTCAAATGAATCAATCTCCTCTTGAAGCTTGTCCTTGCCTTTTAGCTTGTGGTCTTGTGGTGGAAGATCATCTTGAGCTTGTGTTCCATCAAAAGAAGTGGGGTCATACTTCTCTTGTTGAGGAACCAACTTCGTCTTGGGGTATTGATCTTCTTCCCACTCAACTCCATTGGCATTGAACTTGCGTTCAAAACCAACACCTTGATTCTTTCGGTGCCTTCCTTGCTTGCGTACAATTTCCTCAAATTGCTTACTTCTGGCAAGGCTCTTGTAAACACCTTTCTCTATAATTCCCTTCAATAAGCTATTTTCTTGCTCAAGTGTAACTTGGCTAAGAGAATCATTAGTGGAATCAAGAGAACTACTAGAAGCAACAATATTGGATTTAGCATGATTATTGTTACTACTAGAAGAAGAATCTTTCTTGTTCTTGTTGCTAGATTTTACTTGTGGCATGTACGTAGACAAGAGTAAATGCTTGGCAATGTAAGAAGAACTTTTCTTACGAAGATCATCATTGATTGCTTTTAAGAACCCATGCTCTTTTTCTAGATTGAGCTTTTCAAAGCGTAGCTTCTCATGAGTCTTTAAAAGCTCTCGATGATCCTCTAAGGTAGTTTCATGAGCTAACTTAAGAGTGTTTAGTTCTTTAGTTAGACGCTCAATCTCCTTCTTATCATTGTCATTCGTTTCATCTTGATTAGCATGATTAATAGCATTTTCATCATAGTTTTCATCACTAGAGTTGTCAACAAGTAAATCATCATCACCTAGCAAATCATCTTCATCACTATTGAAATAAACATACTCGGGGTGTGATACCTTGGGGACTTTAGCCATGAAGCATCTTCCAATTCCTTCATTTGGTGAGTCAAATATGTCGTAGGAGTTGGATGACAAAAGTGCAAGACCGGCAACACCTTCATCTTGAGTATATTCGGAGTCGGAGTGATAACTTCTCTCGGAGTGGTTGTCGGAGTCGGAACCAGATACCCATTCACCAACATGAGCTTGATGTCTTCGTCTTGTGTAGCTATTTGATGACTTGTCCTTCCTTTCCGAATCCTTGCTTCTGCGAGAGGGTCTTCGTTCATAACAATCATCTCTACTCCTTCTCTCTCTTGGAGGTGATTCCTCTCTTTTACTCCTCCTTTTAGGTGAGTCTTCTCTTCTTTTGTAGGGAGCCGTACACTCATTGGAGTAGTGTCCGAGTCTTCCACAATTGTAGCAATTTCGTTCACGACTAGAAGATCTCTTGTCATAGTAGGACCTTGACTTGGAACTTCTCTCTTTGCTTCTACTCTTGTAGAACTTATTGAAGTTCTTCACCATTAGGCTCAATTCTTCATTGAAGGCTTGTTTCTCACTTGATGTTGTGGGAGCATCACATGAAGCTTTGTAAGCACCACTAGACTTGTTGTGAAGCTCTTCCTTATCCTTAAGTGACATCTCATGAGCAACAATTCTACCAATGACTTCCGTTGGCTTGAGATCTTTGTAATTGGGCATCATTTGGATCAAAGTGCACACGGTATCATATTTTCCATCCAAGGCTCTTAGGATCTTCTTGATGATGAATCTGTCGGTCATCTCTTCACTTCCTAAGCCGGCAATTTCATTTGTGATGAGAGCAAGCCTAGAATACATTTCAGCGACTCCTTCACCATCCTTCATTTTGAACTTGTCAAGTTGACTTTGAAGCACATCCAATTTGGATTCCTTGACGGACTCGGTACCTTCGTGCATATCAACCAAAGTATCCCAAATTTCCTTTGCATTCTCAAGGCGGCTGATTTTGTTGAATTCTTCGGGGCACAATCCGTTGAAGAGGATATCGCAAGCTTGAGCATTGTATTGCAACATCTTCAATTCTTCCGCGGTTGCTTCACGATTTGGTTCTCTTCCATCTTCGAAGAATTCACCTTGCAAACCAATACATACAATAGCCCAAACGGCGGGGTTATGTCCAAGAATATGCATTTTCATCTTATGCTTCCAACTAGCAAAATTAGTACCATCAAAGTAAGGACCACTACGGTGGTAATTTCCCTCGCTAGACGCCATACTCTCCTAGGTTGTGAAACCAAGGCTATGATCACCAAAGCTATGGAAATCAAGGCAATTGGAGACCAAAGCTCTGATACCACTTGTAGGATCGAAAGTAGGTCTAGAGGGGGGTGATTAGACTACTTGACCAAATAAAAATCTAGTCTTTTCCCAATTTTAAGTCTTGGCAGATTTTAGCAACTTAGCACAAGTCAAGCAATCAACCTACACATGCAATTCTAAGAGTGTAGCAGCGGAAAGTAAAACATTGCATATGAAGGTAAAGGGAAGGGTTTGGAGAAGGCAAACGCAATGTAGACACGAAGATTTTTGGCGTGGTTCCGATAGGTGGTGCTATCGTACATCCACGTTGATGGAGACTTCAACCCACGAAGGGTAACGGTTGCGCGAGTCCATGGAGGGCTCCACCCACGAAGGGTCCACGAAGAAGCAACCTTGTCTATCCCACCATGGCCATCGCCCACGAAGGACTTGCCTCACTCGGGTAGATCTTCACGAAGTAGGCGATCTCCTTGCCCTTACAAACTCCTTGGTTCAACTCCACAATCTTGTCGGAGGCTCCCAAGTGACACCTAACCAATCTAGGAGACACCACTCTCCAAAAGGTAATAGATGGTGTGTTGATGATGAACTCCTTGCTCTTGTGCTTTAAATGATAGTCTCCCCAACACTCAACTCTCTCTCACAGATTTGGATATGGTGGAAAGATGATTTGAGTGGAAAGCAGCTTGGGGATGGCTAGAGATCAAGATTCTTGTGGTAGGAATGGAATGTCTTGATCTTAATACATGAGTAGGTGGTTCTCTCTCAGAAAATGAGTAGTGGAAGTGTAGGCTCGTTCTGATGGCTCTCTCTTTAATAGAGAAGGGGGTGAGGGGTATATATAGCCTCCGCACAAAATCCAACCATTACACACATTTGACCCAACTCGGTCGGATCGAATAGAAGAACTCAGTGAGACCGATTTAGTTCAAAATGTGAACATTAGGAATTTTGGTGGGACCGACATGATCAACTCGGTGGGACCGATGTGCTAGGGTTAGGGCAAAACCTCATCTCGGTGTGACCGATTGCATGAACTCGTTGAGACCGATTTCAGCAATGAGCAAACAGAGAGTTGGTCAGGCAAACTCGGTGGGACCGATCGCTCCTTTCGGTAAGACCGAAACGTTACGAAAGGGAAACAGAGAGTTTGCATTGTGAACTCGGTGGGACCGATCGCTCATTTCGGTGAGACCGAAACGTTACGAAGGGAAACAAAGAGTTTGCAATCCCATCTCGGTAAGACCGAAATCCCTATCAGTGAGACCGAACTGATTAGGGTTTGTGGCAGTGGCTATGTCAAAGGAACTCGGTGGCGCCGGATAGATCAAATCGGTGGGGCCGAGTTTGACTTTAGGTTTAGGACATATTTGGATTAGAGAAAGTGGTTGAGGGCTTTGGAGCATATCACTAAGCACTTTGAGCAAGTAGACCATTAAGCAACACCTCATCCCCTTTTAATAGTATTGGCTTTTCCTATGGACTCAATGTGATCTTGGATCACTGAAATAGAAATGTAGAGTCTTGAGCTTGTGCCAATCTTTGTCCTTAGCATGTTGAGGGGTCCACGTCTCTAGTCCATGTGCCATGCCAATCATTGAACTTTCTGAAATATTTAACTTGAAAGGATATTAGTTCAATGAGCTATATGTTGTTATGAATTACCAAAACCACCCGGGGATTTGTTGCACTTTTAGGAGGGTGTTGAATCTTTTCACAATATTGATAAAAGTGGACTTGGAGAGGTCGTGACATTATTTAGTGATGTATCCACTATTTTGGAAGAGGTTTCAATTAATTATTATGAGAACAAAGTTGCTATCTATGATGATTATTATGATGACACTTATTATATAAAGAATAATGATAACCATGGAACTTGACATTATGATTTTAATTTTCAATTGGATTATGCCTCACATGATAGTTCTGTTGTTGAGTTTGCTCCCACTACTATTCATGAGAATAAATTTGCTTATGTGAAGAGTAATAAAATTTCTATGCTTGTGGATCATGAAAAGAATGTTGTATGTGATAGTTATATTGTTGAATTCATTCATGATGCTACTAAAAATTATTATGAGAGAGGAACATATGCTTTTACATATTGCAATAATATCAAGTTTCCTCTCTATGTGTTGAAAGTTTTGAAGTCAAGGTTGTTTTGCCTTCCTATGCTAGTTGATTCTTGTTCCCATAAATTGTTTGCTCACAAAATCCCTATGCATAGGATGTGGGTTAGGCTTAAATGTGCTAGTCATATGCTTCATGATGCTCTCATTATGTTTCAATTGTTATCTTTAATGAGAGCATCATTGAAATCATCATGCCTAGCTAAAAAGGCATTAAAGAAAAGCGCTTGTTGGGAGACAACCCAACATTTATCCCTATTGTTTTTGTGTGTTCACATGATTAAGCTACTCTAGTAATAATGTATTATAGCTTTTTTTCAGTAAAGTGCCAAGTAAAGCCTTTGGGATAGTGTGGTTGATAGTTGATTTGATTCTGTGCAAAAACAGAAACTTTTGCGTCGAGTAGCAGAATTTTGATAATTCACAGATACAACGAAAACTTCTGAATTTTTCTCAAATTATTGATATAACAACTTCCTACATTTTCCTAATTTTTCAGAATTTTCAGATCTACATAAGTATGAGAACAATTCAGATCTTTACAGACTGTTCTGTTTTTGACAGTTTCTGTTTTCAATGCATAGTTTGCTTGTTTTATGGTTTCTATGGCTTATATTAGTCAATATAAATTGTGGAAATGATAGAGTACAGTAGGAATTATGTGGAAATAATTATGAATCTTGTCTTGACAGTACCCAAGTGAATGACTTGTTTTATTATACTAACGGAGCTCACGAGTTTTCTGTTAAGTTTTGTGTTGTGAAGTTTTCAAGTTTTGGGTAAAGTTTTGATGGACTACGGAATAAGGAGTGGCAAGATCCTAATCTTGGGGAGGCCCAAGGCACCCCAAAGTAAAATTCAAGGACAACCAAGCATCTAAGCTTGGGGATGCCTCTGATGGCATCCCCTCTTTTGTCTTCAATCCATCGGTAAAATTACTTGAGGCTATATTTTTATTCACCACATGATATGAGTTTTGCTTGGAGCGTCATTTTATTTTATTAGTATTTGCTTGCTGTTATTTAGAGTAATGTTTTGCTTATTTTATTTCAATAAAAATGTCAAGTATAGCCTTTACCATGCTCATTTTGCAAGTCTATATGTTGTTGTTTTGAAAACAGAAATATTTCTATCATTGTCCGAATTCTTCTGGAAAGTCAGAACGTGATAAAATCTTGCAATTTTTACATAATGAGATACAACAAATTTTCTACAGTGTGGTAATTTATTCAGAATTTTTTGGAGTTAGGTAAGTATTAGTATAATTGCACTATTTACAGACTATCCTGTTTTGACAGATTGCTGTTATGTTTGCATATGTTTGCTTGTTTAATGATTCTATTTGAGGATAGGAGTATTAAATATGAAGAGGCATTTAGTATACAATGTTAAATAATAATTTTAGTGATTTTCTACAGTAGAGAATGATAAGGTGTTGCATTTGATTTATACTAACTTATCTCACGAGTTCTTGTTGAGTTTTGTGTGGATGAAGTTTTTAAGAATTAGGGAAACCGCGATATGAGAGGAATTAAGGAGACACAAGAGCTCAAGCTTGGGGATTCCCAAGGCATCCCTAGTTAATATTTCAAGAAGTCTCAAGCATCTAAGCTTGGGGATGCCCCGGTTGGCATCCCACCTTTCTTCTTCAACAATGATCGGTCAGTTTTGGTTGAGCCTAAGTTTTTGCTTTTTCACATGATATGTGCTATCCTTGGAATGTCATTTTATTAGGTTTTGCTTGTTGTTTGAATAAAATACTTAAGATCTAAAATTTTATTTATGAGAGTCTTCACATAGCTACTTAATTATTTGACTACTCATTGATCTTCACTTAAATCTTTTTGGAGTAGTTTGTCATTTACTCTCGTGCTTCACTTATATCCTATGAGTAAATGGTTGAATGGATTGAATATCATAAATCTGAAATTAATAGGGCACTAAGGAGGCAGAGCAAAACAGGGGGGCGAGGCAGAGCTGCGTCAGTGGCAATACCGCTGGAGCCAGCGGTACTACCGCCTATAGGCCGTAGTGCTGCCCACCACTACCGCTCTACTACCGCTGAGAACACGCAGCGTCGAGAAAAGGGAAGTGGAAGTGGAGCGGTGGAGCAAGGGCATTACTACTGCTTGTCAGTGGTACTACCGCTCGTGCTACCATCCCACTGCCGCGCAAGCCGACACGAAAAATCGCAACCCTGGAAGTAGCGGTACCACGCGCGGCACTAGCGCCCATAAGCGGTGTTGGAAATATGCCCTAGAGGCAATAATAAAATGGTTATTATTATATTTCCTTAATCATGATAAAGGTTTATTATTCATGCTATAATTGTATTGATTGGAAACTTAAATACATGTGTGGATACATAAACAAATACCAAGTCCCTAGTAAGCCTCTACTAGACTAGCTCGTTGATCAAAAGATGGTTAAGGTTTCCTGACCATAGACATGAGTTGTCGTTTGATAGCGGGATCACATCATTAGGAGAATGATGTGATGGACAAGACCCATTCGTTAGCATAGCATATGATCGTTCAGTTTTTTGATACTGCTTTCTTAATGTCAAATACATGTTCCTTCGACCATGAGATCATGCAACTCCCGGACTCCGGAGGAATGCCTTGCGTGTATCAAACGTCACTTTCTAACTGGGTGATCATAAAGGTGCTCTACTCATACGTCTCCGTCGTATCTATAATTTTTGGTTGTTTCATGCCAATATTATACAACTTTCACATACTTTTGGCAACATTTTATATGATTTATTGGACTAACATATTGATCCAGTGCCTAGTGACAGTTCCTGTTTTCTGCATGTTTTTTGTTTTGCAGAATATCCATATCAAACGAAGTCCAAACGCAATAAAAATTTATGGAGAATTATTTTGGAATATTTGCGATGTTTGGGAGGTGGAATCAATACAAACGGGGGCCCACAGCCACCACAAGACACCTGGGTGCGTGAGGCAGCCCAGGCGCGTGGTGGTGGGTTGTGCCCTCCTTGTAAGTTGGTTGGAGCTCTACTTCGGGCGCAAGGAAGCTTATATCTGGAAAACAATCATGTTAAAATCTCAGCGTAATCGGAGTTACGGATCTCCGGATATTTAAGAAACGGTTTTCAGCCAGATCTGGAGAACGCGAAACAGAAGAGAACAGAGAGGGAGATCCAATCTCGGAGGGGCTCCCGCCCCTTCGCCGCCATGGAGGCCATGGACCAGAGGGGGAACTCTCCTCCCATCTAGGGGGGAGGCCAAGGGAGAAGAAGAAGGAGGGGGGCTCTCTCCCCTCTCTCCTGGTGGCGCTGGAGCGCCGCCGGGGCAATCATCGTGACGGCGATCTACATCAACAATCTTGCTACCATCAACACCAACTTTCTCCCCCTCTATGCAGCAGTGTAACCTATCTTTTCCCCGTTGTAATCTCTACTTAAACATGGTGCTCAACTCCATATATTACTTCCCAATGATCTATGGCTATCTTATGATGTTTGAGTAGATTCGTTTTGCCCTATGGGCTAATCGTGATCTTGGTTGGTATGAGTGTATATTTTATTATGGTGCTGTCCTACGGTGCCCTCCGTGTCCCGCAAACATGAGGGGTCCCCGCTGTAGGGTGTTGCAATATGTTCATGGTTCGCTTATGGTGGGTGGCGTGAGTGACAGAAGCAGATACCCGAGTTTGGGGGTCATTGCGTATGGGCGTAAAGAGGACTTGATACTTAATGCTATGGTTGGGTTTTATGACCTTAATGATCTTTAGTAGTTGCGGATGCTTGCTAGAGTTCCAGTCATAAGTGCATATGATCCAAGTAGAGAAAGTATGTTAGCTCATGCCTCTCCCTCATGTAAAATTGCAAGAATGATTACCGGTCTAGTTATCGATTGCCTAGGGACAAATGACTTTCTTGTTTGGCAAAAGCTATCTACTTTTATTATCTTGCATTTTATTCGTAGTTTTATTCTCGCAAAGTACTTCTAGTTTTATTCTTGCAAACTTATCCTTTCACCTACAAAATAGTTTCATACTTGTTCTAGGTAAAGCAAATGTCAAGTGTGCGTAGAGTTGTATCGGTGGTCGATAGAACTTGAGGGAATATTTATTCTGCCTTTAGCTCCTCATTGGGTTCGACACTCTTATTTATCAAAAAAGGCTACAAATGATCCCCTATAATTGTGGGTTATCAAGACCTTTTTCTGGCGCTGTTCCCGGGGAGCAATAGCGTGGGGTGAATATTCTCGTGTGTGCTTGTTTGCTTTATCGCTAAGTAGTTTTTATTTTCTGTTCTAAGTTGTTCTCTATATTTAGTTATGGATATGGAACATGAAATAACAAAAAAAATAGTTGTATTTGCTACTCATGGAGATCGGGAACCTCCTAAAACCCTCGATGCTCGTTATGTGAAAAATATTAATCACTACTTTGATAATCCTGAGAAAACCCCATTCAACTTGATAATGGGACACACGTTGGATCAACCTGAATACTTTAGGGATTATTGCTTGACTCCAAAAGGGAAACTATTATGGGATCAAATTCATATGTTGCATTGGTATGCTCAGGATCTATGCTTGAGAAATGATTATACTTGTTGCTCTAGGATGAAGGCTCCACACCTTCCCTTTTCATGCAAATTTAGCGAATATGAAACCTTAGCTTCTTATGCTAATGGTAGATATGATTACTATGATGTGGAACGAATAGAAGAATTTGTTGCTTTTAAGGATGCTTATGAAATTGAATTTTTCATTGAAAAGTATGAAAATTATGATGATGCTGTTTACAGACCTGAAAATTTTGCTATACTTAAATATTGCTATGAGAATTATGAATATAATGCCGATATTAATGCATTTATTGAGAAAGTCTCCGCTGTCCAAGAAGAGACTAATATTTTGTAGGAGTCTATGGAAGAAGAAATTGATGAAACTGTGAGCTCATTAGATAAAAAAGATGATGAGGAGAGCGAAGAACAAAAGAAGGAAGAGCGGATTAGCTACCCCTGCCCACCTTATAATGAGAGTAACTCTTCAACTCATACATTGTTTAATGCCCCTTCGTGCTTATCGAAGGATGAATGCTATGATAATTGTCATGATCCCGTTGATTCATTTGAAATATCCCTTGTTGATGAACTTGATGCTTGCTATGCTTATGGCCATGATGCCAATATGAATGATGCTTATGGAGATGAACTTGCTATAGTTCCTTATGTTAAGAATGAAATTGTTGCTATTGCACCCACACATGATAGTCTTATTATCTTTTTGAATTCTCCCAACTACACTATATGTTTGCTCTTATTAAGGATTACATTGATGGGTTGCCTTTTACCATTACACATGATGATTTTGATGAATATAATATGCATGTGCTTGCTGCTCCTACTTGCAATTATTATGAGAGAGGAACTATATCTCCACCTCTCTATGTTTCCAACATGATAAAATTGCAAGAAACTGCTTATGCTATGTATTGGCCTTTACTTGATGTGCATGAATTGTTCTTTTATGACATGCCAATGCATAGGAAGAGAGTTATACTACGTCATTGCATGATATATGTTGCTTTGTGCTCACTACTAAATTACAAATCATTGCTAATTAAAATTGGCTTTGATATACCTTGGGATCCGGGTGGATCCATCACTTGAGCACTTTATGCCAAGCTTAATGGCTTTAAAGAAAGCGCTGCCAGGGAGACAACCCAGTAGTTTTAGGAAGTCATTTTATTCTGTTGAGTGCTTTTATAAAGTTTAAAAACAAAAAATATAGAGGGGAACCTAAAACTTCACAAAAAGAAAAGTGAAAGTGAGAAAGACGAGCACCGTGGAAGTGGGAGCTAGCCTTGAACTTCATTCATGCCCATGGAAACTTTGTGAATCTTGATTACAGAAACTTTTCAACAAAAGTAATTATCCCCTTGTACAAATCCATTGTATTATAAAAATAATGTGCCGAGATTTGCCTTTAGGATGATTAGATTGATTGTTGGTATGTGCGGTGCAAAAACAGAAACTTTGGCTATAGTGCGTGATTTTACATTTTTTACTGGAACATCAAAAGTTTCTAAAACTTTTTGCACAGTATTGCTATACAAATTGTTAATTTTTTTCCTAATTTTTCAAACTTTTTGGAGTAACAGAAGTATTGTTAAAGTTCAGATTACTATAGACTATCTTGTTCAAGACAGATTCTGTTTTTGATGCATTGTTTTGCTTGTTTTGATGAAACTATCGATTTTATGAGTGGTATAAGCCATGGAGAAGTTGTAATACAGTAGCTACAATGCAAAAACAAAATATGAATGGGTTTGCAACAGTACTTAAAGTAGAAATTTACTTTATTATACTAACGGATCTCACCAGTCTTCTGTTTAGTTTTGTGTGGATGAAGTGTTCAAAGACCGAGGAGGTCTCGATATGAGGAGAAGGAAGAGAGGCAAGAGCTCAAGCTTGGGATGCCCAAGGCACCCCAAGTAAATATCCAAGGAGACTCAAGCGTCTAAGCTTGGGGATGCCCCGGAAGGCATCCTGTGGCACCCCGGCTGAGAGAAACCGGAACGCCCCGTATTCCAGCCCAGAGATCGAGGAGAAGTCTTCTGGAATACGACACTGCTTAGCATAGAACAAATCAGATCTTTATTACAATCTATATGGGTACAAGGGGATTACATCGGCACGGTGACACTACGCCTACCACGGTTGCTCCATGCAAGGAGCAGAACAACACGAAGCAGCGGAATAACTACTGGCAGCGGAACAGCGACGACGGTGATGAACTCCACTCCGCAGGGACTCTGGCTGGAACGCTTATCCTAGCTCGCAAACAAGGAATCCACGGCAAACAAGCAATCAAATTCAGCATGACCTGCAAACTGGCATGACATGCCAGGTCAGTACATTGAATGTACTTGCAAGCTCACAGCAACCAAAGCAATCAAGACAAACAACAGCATGGCAATTACAGGTTACTTAGCAATGATGAACACGATACTATCAGAACAACATGGCATGTACAACATGATACAGCTAAAACAATACGAGCAGGGCATGAACATATGAACATGATGATACTAACATGCAACATGATGAAGCTATCATGCACCAACTTACTCTGCTCGGGTTACCTCGGAACCATCACATGCACAAGCTTACCATCACGGACATCACACGATCATCTCAGGATCCAATCAAGCTTGGTATTAACAATACCGTAGTAATCATTACATGACCACAAGGAGCTTGACCTTTACCCGTGATTCTCGCATAACACCACAAATATCCAACAACTCGGTATCCTCGATACCACGGTGATCCTCTCACGATCACATAAAGATCAACCAACTTCGGTATCCACACTACCATTGTTATCCTCTCACGATCACATAAAAATCAATCAACTTCTCTCATCATTGAACCAGGGTTGTTATTAATCAAGTTATTATTATTACTGTTGACCCATAGTGTGACCGACTACGAACTGGGCCCATATCCGCGGGTGCGGCTATCGATAGATTAAACACACACTCTGCAGAGGTTAGTACACTGTACCTACACCATGGAACCCATGGCCTCGCACTCCCATTCGGGTGGACCAATGGCATTCCAACAAAACTGATCTATTGCCATCACACTCTCCCAGCCACTCTGACAAACTCCCCTTTGGGCTAAGTCCTAGGTGGCCCCGATGTCAACTCGTGACATCCGCCACCTACGTGGCCGGCCACCGTCGTGGCAAAACATAAATGGTCCCAAACGGGGACATGAGCTCAAAACCAAACACAGGCACATAAGGCTTATGCTGTCCTACCCGGCCATGGTAGCGCCCGCGCATAACCTTCCCTCGTTGGAGGCATCGGCGAGAGGCATGACAATAGACCCAGTTAGGACCCCCCATAAGGCAAGTGTGGTTGCACTGGTCAGCTTGATTTGGTGGCACCATGACTCAGCCAACAGTTGTTCAAGTTTGATTATTATCCGGTTAAACTTGATTGCAATAAGCTGAGCCATATTAAAATGACATGATGCAACTATAATGCATGACCATGATATCAACATAAGCAGGGAGGTGCAGCACAATCATCGAGCATAAAACCAATGAAGCATTTAACCAAATGAGCATGGCATACTAACGAGCACGAGCATAGCATGACTACTAGCATCATAAATAAATACCATGCAAGAATATAACAAGAATACTACAAAGAAATCGTGTAACCAACTAGATGCAACGGAACATGCATAGCAACGGTACTGGATAGCAGACGATAACATTGCATCAGAATGAACATCACTACTACCAGCATGTACTACTACTACTACCAAACAAGGCATACGAAAGTAATACTAGCAAGAATACATGATAACCAAGTGCATCCGAACATGTCATGAAGATGAACATGAAACTATAAACATTACCGAAACACCGATAACAGTTGTAGATAAAGAAGCACTTATTAAATGTTCAAGTAGAAAAAAAAAACCATGGCTACTGCATGACTATCATGCAAGTGGTTGTTGTGGCTTGCCTGGGGATGAAGAATACACCGGGGAGAAGTGCGGAAAGCTCGCGGAAGGAATCGCCGGAAAAGTTTCTCTCTCGAAGGGGGCTGATTAGGGGCAAGGGTAAAATGGTCATTTTCACAGTGGGACCACCTAGTGAAAATGGTACCACAAAATAGATCTCGACGAGTCGAAGAAGTAGGCTTTGGAATCACCTCGATCGGAGTTGTGGTTGAAAAGATACAAATGTTTGAAAGTCAGCGACTAATCTGCAAAAAAGAACCACTGCAAACAGGTCCCTGAGCTGAAAACAGAAAACGCATTCTTGGAAAATACGCTTTTAGAACATGAAAACGTATTTTTGCCCGTAGCCGTACCCGAATACGTTTTTGATCAGAGAAGATGTATTCCGTGGAATACGCCTCCACTAATCCACGTCAGCGGGGCCGGCCGGGTCACGCGTGAGACTTACAGGTGTGGCCCGCCACTTATCCACGTTGGCAAACGGGGTCAATGCCCGTGCGGCTGACTCGTGGGGCCCGAGGGGTGGTGGGGCCCGCTGGCAGAGGTCGTCGTCTTCAACCTCGCAGCTCCTGGCCGGGACAGGGAAGGCGCTCGACGGGGAGTTGCCGGCGAGTCCGGCCACCTCCCGTGGCGTGCGACCTACCGGCGTGTTCAGCGTGACGAGGCGGAGCCACTCCCGGTAGTAGAAGAGGGTGGGGAGCTCGGGGTTGAGGAGGAGAAGGGCCGCGGCGGATGAGGGCTTCGGCCGGAGATGGGCAAGGCACCACGGCCATGGAGAGGAGGCGGCGAGCTACGGGAAGAGGTCCAGGTGGTCGTGGAGGCCTCTGGTGGTCGATGCATGGAGGGGAGGAGCTCGGGGATGCTCGGATTCGAGCGGAGCCCGACGGCGGCCATGGCGACCGTGGGCGGCGAGGACAGGTTCTCTTGCTTGGGCGAGAGGCTAGGCGGGGCTAGAAGGAGATGGGGAGGCTGGTGGTGTGCTCGGAATGGCTCGGGGAGGGCCATTTATAGGCGGGGCGAGGATGGCCGAGCCGGTTGTTGCCGCTCAGGTCCGGCCAATGCTCTGGCAACCACAGAGGTCACGGGGAGGTGCAAGAACACGACGAGGGGGGAGCAGACGAGCTACAAAGGTTCACGGAGACGAGCAGCGCCCGGGGTCATGAGGAGGAAGAGGACAGAGGAGGAAGACGATGGTCGGCTACAGATCGCCCGTGGGCGCGCGGCGACGAGCGCCAGTGAGCGAGCTACCAGAGGGGAAGAGGAGTCCAGGGAGAAGAGGACGACACGGACGAGCTGTTGGACATGGTTGGGTGCGCGAACGCGACGAGCAGAGGAGGGGCCCAAGCAAGAAACCAACCAGCTCGCGTCCAGGGCATGCCACTGTGGCGGTCGCCACGTGAACTGGCGAGTAGAGGACGCAATCGGCTGGCAAATGTTGTCTAGGGTGGAGTCCCTCCAGGGTAGGTTACAACTGAGTTTAAATCCCGATTAAAAACATTGTGGTTAGATGGGAAATGACCTCTGAAGTTTGCTGTTGCAAACTATTGCGTGAAACTGTGATCAACAGGGATAGCTAAGTGATGAAATAGCATGCCTGAGAGGTTTAGGGTAGGAAGGACAAGAATCCTGTGAAGTTTTGAGGGATTTGGACCAAGTTTTAATATAGTTGCTTAACAACTGCTTAATCTGGTCCAGAAACAAAATGATGAAGTAGCACTCACTAGGAGTGATGGATTGAGCTGAAAATGAACATGGCAGGATGATTTGGGCATGAGAGGATGCCATAAAATTTCATGCCATTTGGCCAAGCCAAAATGGTACTTCCTTCATACAACACCTCTCTGGATAGAATCTTGGGAAAAATCCTGAGGGAAAATGGCTAGATGAAATGAGCCCAAATCTTGTGGAGATAGGTTATATGGGTAGGAGAAAGTTTAGGAAAATTTTCAGCCGTAATGGAGCAAGAGAAAATATACTTGCTTCACTAACTGAAAATTTGGACAGAAACAAAGAATTGAAGGTGTGCTCACATGGATGGATAAAATGAGCTCAATTCTTGAGGAGAGTGATGATTTGATCATATGAAGGACCATGCAAAATTTCAACTCATTTGGATCACCCTAGCTAGTACTTCCTTCACACAGGCTTCCCTCAGACAGTAACTTTGAAAAATTGCTCAGGAAGGTTCACTAGGCAAATTAAGTTGAATTTTTACATGAGGCCATGATATGGATAGGAAAAGGTGTCCAAAAAGTTTGGAGACAAATGGGTAAAGATAAATAGCACTTGCTTCACAAAGTGCCATTTAGGGCAGAATAGGAAAGGAATTAATTGAGCATGATCTTGGATCATGTCAATGAAGGATCTTGACATATTTGAGGAAGATATGACCCAAAAAATTTATGAGAATTATTTGGAAATTTTAGGAGTGACAGAAATATAGGTTGCTTCACAACCTAGGGCAAATAGGGTTATTCCTTTAACAGAAAAAGGAATATTCCCAAGGAAAAGAATATTGAGGTTGGTCCAAGATGAATATGGCATGGTCTAGGGATGGATATGAGGATGAAAAGCCACTCTGGAAAGGAAGAAGAGGTCATCTCCTCCAGTTTCCAGACCACATAGCCACAGAAAAAGAAAACTCAAGCAAAATCCTTAGAAAATCAAAAGAAAAAGAAAGGGCCAAAAATCAGGGTGTGACAAACCTTCCCCCCTTCAAGAAATCTCGTCCTTGAGATTTGGTTGCTCAGGGAACAAGTATGAATATACTGACTTAAGGAAACCGTTTCCAACTCGGGTATCATTTTTCCTTTATTGATTGTTCCCCACTGAATTCCATATGACGAGACTGCCTGGCTTTGGGGTGGTTTGCTTCACTGTATCCACATCCTGACAGAACTTACCTCACATGTTCATGCTTATACTGGCTCCAATTCTTTTCATATCTATTAACTTAGCTGAAGGTGACAAGTTATCATGACTGAGGTATATGCCCGTCTCACAAGTCCGAGAGTGAATTCTGAGGGATGTGTTATCCGGCACTGACAACCTTTCATGAATTTGTGAAGAGATTTTTCCTGGTGGACACCCAAGCTCTTACTCCTTGCATTGGGTTTCTCAACTAAATACGGGTTCTCCGGGTTCAAAACAGTGAGGTGAGTCATAACCGTTCTCCTGAGGGATTCTGACTTCTCGCAGGAGTTTCTGAATCATCTTGACTAGCTCCACTATCTTGAGTATCAGATCCGTACCAAATATTTGGCTGTCGCCTGTCGTAGCCAACATAAAGGGGTACAACCTGATATGATAGTGTCCACAGTTTTGACTGACGGTGGTTCTGACAGAAGAATTTTGCTCATGACCGGCTATCCTTTGATGATTCACATAAGTGAGGACACATGCCTCAAGACTGTTATTCATCATCCTGAATATTCATTCTGTCATCATATACATGGGGATAGTAGGCTGTGTGGTGCTTTACCATAGTTGCTGGAGTCAAACTATTGAATTGACCTTTGGTCTGACTTCACAGACCCAGATATTTGATACTGACAAATCTGAGCTTATACTGTTAACT
The DNA here is from genome assembly GCA_011799875.1 of Thinopyrum elongatum. Classification (NCBI taxonomy): domain Eukaryota; kingdom Viridiplantae; phylum Streptophyta; class Magnoliopsida; order Poales; family Poaceae; genus Thinopyrum; species Thinopyrum elongatum. The sequence goes on along the minus strand of CM022302.1, from coordinate 507,005,259 downwards.
GAGCGGGTTGTCTGGATATGGGGTCCTTACCAAAATTGAGTAGACCCCTTAGGTGAATATTCCTGGTGATCGATGCTGACTCAGGCTGTTCGGGGTATCTACACCATGTGGTTCATGCAACAATTTTCATACCTGCATCACCGATCTTGCTCCTTCATTATTGTTTTCTTGGTATGGATCCTTTGTTGAAAGAGCTGGGTCATATTGCTTCTTCGTGCATCCATTGGTACTGTTGAGTGCAATATGTCGGACATCGTAACTTATCCTCGTTCATGTATCAGGTGATAGGGACTATACCGGGTTCACACATACATGCATATAGCTCATTGTTGTCAAACATACAAGGTGGTGACAAGGGTTAATGATATCACCTTGCCGGGTATCAGGAAACTGGCCTTGCCGAGTACTATCAAAATTTGCTGTCCCATGTTGTAGTTCTCCAAAACTTGTCGGTTCTTGCATCACCAACTGGCTTTCTTTCTATTGCATGACTCATGAGGTTTTCGGAACCTTACCTTAACTTCATCATCGTACCAGAGACTTACAAGAACCTGGCAGCATACTCACGATATATAAATAGCTGATTCTCGAGGCGGACTTGTGTTTCTGACTGATTCTTGATTCTGACACAACTGTTGCCGCTCTGGTTCTTGGGATGCACTGCCAAATGCTGTCAATTCATAGTGTAATATCTTACACTAATGCCGTACTGAGGGAGGTTGGATGGCTTATACTGGAAGCCATCAAGAGTATCTTGCTGAGGGAGACTGGATATAGTGCTTCAGAAGCTTCCCCCCTTAAAGGCTTGCTAGGGAAGACTCGACACCTTGCACGGGAAGTCATCCATGTATTGTACTGAGGAAGATAGAGGAACCTTGCAGTGGAAGCTTCTCAGGTAGCTTGTGAGGAAAGACTGGGTTGCTTACAGCAGAAGCTTCTCATTGTGATATGCGGACTGGATGCCATGTATAGATACCACCTTAATATTTCTGCTGTTGATTACTTGTATGAAACGGGGTTTGCTGGACTATCCTCATTTTTTAGTATTGAATACATAGCACATTCTTGCTTTCTTCCAGGTATATCATGTTTCAGAATCATCCTCAAAGAAGAATCAAACCTAGCATATGAATCATACCTTTGACTGAGACTGTATTGTTGGTCTTGCACACGGCTTATCTTCTTGCTGATTTGATCATCACTGCTATGAAGAGTGCACAATGAGGGAGACTTGATTATCTGTACTGTTGTGAGGAGTGCACGCTAATGCAAATTTGATTATCAGCATCAAGTTCAGATATTCCCCATTTCACTGCAGTCTGCTGAGAATTCCATTTTGTTTAGCTGAGTTTCCAAATATATGCATTCCTTGCTGATTCTTCGGGTCCAGTGTCGGTTGACGAGCAACTTTAATAAGGGGAAAATATGTAACACCGAAGGCCCAAAGAAAGAAGCAAAAGAAACAACGAAAACAAAAGCACGCAAGCATACTAACAATATAAATAATGCTAATAATCAAGCAACATCACATATTACTGCTACTCACAACAATAATATGCATGCACACCTAAGCACACAAATCTCGCGGAAACTCCGGTATTACGATCTAAAATGCTGTGGCGGTGTGCACGAAAGTGAATCTGCATGCAGAAGGAGTTGGTGCAACCAAGGCTACACCAAGCGCTGGCTGAACGCCGGTTGCAACTGGATGGATATGGAGGCGAGGACGGACTTGGTGATCATGGGGTGGAACACGGAGGTCACGACCACATCATCATCAAGCATACGGAGGGAATCACACATGTCCAATGAATGAGATGACAGGGTAGGATAGAGGTGGAAAAGCAAGGCGTGCTGGCATTGCCCTTTTTTGATCACAAAGATCAGTAAGGGTTGCCAAAGGAACGAGATGAAGGGCACGGTCCGGGATAGAGACAAGTCTATCACCGAAACGATATGGGTGGATGGCGGAAAAAAATATCGACGCGATACCTGAGCATAACTCCTGCAAATGGTGTTTGGAACACTAGGTACCATGGCATCACTCCGCTGGGACAGAGATGACGCCAAACACCGAAGAGCAGGTATGCAAAGAGGGATGGTGCAGGTAGTGGATCGAAACCGATACCACCTACACTCACAAGATCACTACAAGAGACCAGATAGTAATCTATATGCATGCTATGCGACAAACAAATGCAGCAATCAAATGCAACGAACCAACCAGACTCTATACTACCGCATTCTAATGCTCGCGCGGGCTAGGGCGTCCTACAGCCAGACCTGCTCTGATACTAAGCCTTGTGGCACCATGGCTCAGAGAAACCGGAATGCCTCATATTCCAGCCCAGAGATCAAGGAGAAGTCTTCTGGAATACGGCACTGCTTAGCATAGAACAAATCAGCTCTATATTACAATCTATATGGGTACAAGGGGATTACATCGGCACGACGACACTACACCTGCCACGGTTGCTCCTTGCAAGCAGCAGAACGACACGAAGCGGCGGAATAACTACTGGCAGCGGAACAGCGACGACGGTGATGAACTCCACTCCGCAGGGACTCTAGCTGGAACGCTTATCCTAGCTCGCAAACAAAGAATCCATGGCAAACAAGCAATCAAATCAGACATGACCTGCAAACTGGCATGACATGCTAGGTCAGTACATTGAATGTACTTGCAAGCTCACAGCAACCAAAGCAATCAAGACAAACAATAACATGGCACTTACAGGTTACTTAGCAATGATGAACATGATACTATCAGAACAACATGGCATGTACAACATGATACAACTAGAACAATACGAGCAGGGCATGAACATATGAACATGATGATACTAACATGCAACATGATGAAGCTATCATGCACCAACTTACTCTGCTCGGGTTACCTCGGAACCATCACATGCACAAGCTTACCATCACGGACATCACACGATCATCTCAGGATCCAATCAAGCTTGGTATTAACAATACCGTAGTAATCATTACATGACCACAAGGAGCATGACCTTTACCCGTGATTCTCGCATAACACCACAAATATCCAACAACTCGGTATCCTCAATACCACGGTGATCCTCTCACGATCACATAAAGATCAACCAACTTCGGTATCCATGCTACCATTGTTATCCTCTCACTATCACATAAAAATCAATCAACTTCTCTCATCATCGAACCAGGGTTGTTATTAATCAAGTTATTATTATTACTGTTGACCCATAGTGTGATCGACTACGAACTAGGCCCATATCCGCGGGCGTGGCGATCGATAGATTAAACACACACTCTGCAGAGGTTAGTAAACTGTTCCCACACCATGGAACCCATGGCCTCGCACTCCCATTCGGGTGGACCAACGGCATTCCGACAAAACCGATCTATTGCCATCACACTCTCCCAGCCACTCCGACAAACTCCCCTTTGGACTAAGTCCTGGGTGGCCCCGATGTCAACTCGTGACATCCGCCGCCTACGTGGCCGGCCACCGTCGTGGCAAAACATAAACGGTCCCAAACGGGGACATGAGCTCAAAACCAAACACGGGCACACAAGGATTATGCCGTCCTACCCGGCCAAGGTAGCGCCCGCGCATAACCTTCCCTCGTTGGAGGCATCGGCGAGAGGCATGACAATAGACCCAGTTAGGACCCCCCATAAGGCAAGTGTGGTTGCACTGGTCAGCTCGATTTGGTGGCACCATGACTCAGCCAACAGTTGTTCAAGTTTGATTATTATCCGGTTAAACTTGATTGCAATGAGCTAAGCCATATTAAAATGACATGATGCAACTATAATGCATGAGCATGATATCAACATAAGCAGGGAGGTGCAGCACAATCATCGAGCATAATAACAATGAAGCATTTAACCAAATGAGCATGGCATACTGACGAGCACGAGCATAGCATGACTACTAGCATCATAAATAAATACCATGCAAGAATATAACAAGAATACTACCAAGTAATCATGTAACCAACTAGATGCAACGGAACATGCATAGCAACGGTACTGGATAGCAGACGATAAGCATGCATCAGAATGAACATCACTACTACCAGCATGTACTACTACTACCAAACAAGGCATACGAAAGTAATACTAGCAAGAATACATGATAACCAAGTGCATCCGAACATGTCATGAAGATGAACATGAAACTATAAACATTACCGAAACACCGATAACAGTTGCAGATAAAGAAGAACTTATTAAATGTTCAAGTAGAAAAAAAACCATGGCTACTGCATGACTATCATGCAAGTGGTTGTCGTGGCTTGCCTGGGGATGAAGAATACACCGGGGAGAAGTGCGGAAAGCTCACGGAAGGAATCGCCGAAAAAGTTTCTCTCTCGAAGGGGGCTGATTAGGGGCAAGGGCAAAATGGTCATTTTCATAGTGGGACCACCTAGTGAAAATGGTAACACAAGATAGAGCTCGACGAGACGAAGAAGTAGGCTTTGGAATCACCTCGATCGGAGTTGTGGTTGAAAAGATACAAAGGTTTGAAAGCCAGGGACTAATCTACAAAAGAAACACTGCAAACAGGTCCCTGGGCTGAAAACAGAAAACGCATTCTCAGAAAATACGCTTTTAGAACATGAAAACGTATTTTTGCCCACAGCCGTACCCGAATACGTTTTTTATCAGAGAAGACGTATTCCGTGGAATACGCCTCCACTAATCCACGTCAGCGGTGCCGGCCGGGTCACACGTGAGACTTACACGTGGGGCCCGCCACTTATCCACATTGGCAAATAGGGTCAACGCCCGTGCGGCTGACTCGTGGGGCCCGAGGGGTGACGGGGCCCGCTGGCAGAGGTTGTCGTCTTCAACCTCGCAGCTCCTGGCCGGGACAGGGGCGACGCTTGACGGGGAGTTGCCGGCGACTCCGGCCACCTCCCGTGGCGTGCGACCTACCGGCGTGTTCAGCGCGACGAGGCGGAGCTACTCCCGGTAGTAGAAGACGCCGGGGAGCTCAAGGTTGAGGAGGAGAAGGTCCACGGTGGATGAGGGCTTCGACCGAAGATGGGCAAGGCACCACGGCCATGGAGAGGAGGCGGCGAGCTACGGGAAGAGGTCCAGGTGGTCGTGGAGGCTCTGGTGGTGGATGGATGGAGGGGAGGAGCTCGGGGATGCTCGGATTCAAGCGGAGCCCGACGGCGGCCATGACGACCGTGGGCGGCGAGGAGAGGCTCTCCAGCTCGGGCGAGAGGCTAGGCGGGGCTAGAAGGAGATGGGGAGGCTGGTGGTGTGCTCAGAATGGCTCGGGGAGGGCCATTTATCGGCGGGGCGAGGATTGCCGAGCCGGTTGCCGTCGCTCGGTTCCGGAAAACGCTCTGGCAACCACAGAGGTCACTGGGAGGAGCAAGAACACGACGAGGGGGGAGCGGACGAGCTGAGGTTCACGGAGACGAGCAGCACCCGGGGTCATGAGGAGGAAGAGGACAGAGGAGGAAGATGACGGTCGGCTACAGATCGCCCGTGGGCAAGCGGCGACGAGCGCCAGCGAGCGAGCTGCCGGAGGGGGAGAGGAGTCCAGGGAGAAGAGGACGACACGGACGAGCTGTTGGACATGGTTGGGTGCGCGAATGCGGTGAGCAGAGGAGGGGCCCAAGCAAGAAACCAACCAGCTCGCGTCCAGGGCATGCCATAGTGGCGGTCACCACATGAACTGGCGAGTAGAGGACGCAATGGGCTTGTAAATGTTGTCTTGGGTGGAGTCCCTCCAGGGTAGGTTACAACTGAGTTTAAATCCCGATTAAAAACGCTATGGTTAGATGGGAAATGACCTATGAAGTTTGATGTTGCAAACTGTTGCATGAAACTGTGATCAACAGGGATAGCTAAGTGATGAAATAGCATGCCTCAGAGGTTTAGGGTAGGAAGGACAAGAATCCTGTGAAGTTTTGAGGGATTTGGACCAAGTTTTAATATAGTTGCTTAACAACTGCTTAATCTGGTCCAGAAACAAAATGATGAAGTAGCACTCTCTAGGAGTGATGGATTGAGCTGAAAATGAACATGGCAAGATGATTTGGGCATGAGAGGATGCCATAAAAATTTCATGCCATTTGGCCAAGCCAAAATGGTACTTCCTTCATACAGCACCTCTCCGGACAGAATCTTGGGAAAAATCCTGAGGGAAAATGGCTAGATGAAATGAGCCCAAATCTTGTGGAGATAGGTTATATGGGTAGGAGAAGGTTTAGGAAAATTTTCAACCATAATGGAGCAAGATAAAATATACTTGCTTCACTAACTGAAAAATTGGACAGAAACAAAGAATTGAAGGTCTGCTCACATGGTTGGATAAAATGATCTCAAATCTTGAGGAGAGTGATTATTTGATCATATGAAGGACCATGCAAAATTTCAACTCATTTGGATCACCCTAGCTAGTACTTCCTTCACACAGGCTTCCCTCAGACAGGAACTTTGAAAAATTGCTCAGGAAGGTTCACTAGGCAAATTAAGTTGAATTTTTACATGAGGCAATGATATGGATAGTAAAAGGTGTCCAAAAATTTGGAGACAAATGGGCAAATATAAATAGCACTTGCTTCACAAAGTACCATTTAGGGCAGAATAGGAAAGGAATTAATTGAGCATGATCTTGGATCATGTCAATGAAGGATCTTGACATATTTGAGGAAGATATGACCCAAACAATTTATGAGAATTATTTGGGAATTTTAGGAGTGACAAAAATATAGGTTGCTTCAAAACCTAGGGCAAATAGGGTTATTCCTTTAACAGAAAAATGAATATTCCCAAGGAAAAGAATATTGAGGTTGGTCCAAGATGAATATGGCATGATCTAGGGATGGATATGAGGATGACAAGCCACTCTAGAAAGGAAGAAGAGGTCATCTCCTCCAGTTTCCAGACCACATAGCCACAGAAAAAGAAAACTCAAGCAAAATCCTTAGAAAATCAAAAGAAAAAGAAAGGGCCAAAAATCAGGGTGTGACACATCCCATCTTTCTTCAACAAGTATCGGTATGTTTTCATTTTCATTTCGTTCATGTGATATGTGTAAATCTTGGAGCGTCTGATAACCCACAAGTATAGGGGATCGTTTGTAGAGTTCTTCGATAAATAATAGTGTCGAACCCAACGAGGAGCTAAAGGCAGAACAAATATTCCCTCAAGTTCTATCGACCACCGATACAACTCTACGCACACTTGACGTTTGCTTTACCTAGAACAAGTATGAAACTATTTTGCAAGAATAAAACTACGAGTACTTTGCGAGAATAAAAACTACGAATAAATTGCAAGGTAATAAAAGTGGATAGCTTTTGTCAACAAGAAAGTCATTTGTCCCTAGGCAATCGATAACAAGTACCGGTAATCATTCTTGCAATTTTACATGAGGAAGAGGCATGAGCTAACATACTTTCTCTACTTGGATCATATGCACTTATGATTCGAACTCTAGCAAGCATCCGCAACTACCAAAGATCATTAAGGTCGTGAAATCCAACCATAGCATTAAGTATCAAGTCCTCTTTACTCCCATACGCCATAACCCACTTATCCACATTTAGGCTGCTATCACCCCCGCAACACCGACAATAAGCAAACCATGAACATATTGCAACACCCTACAGCGAGGATCCCTCACGTTTGCGCGAGATGGAGGGCACCATAGGACAGCACCATAAATAAAATATACAATCATACCAACCAAGATCACGATTAACCCATAGGACAAAACGGATCTATTCAAACATCATAGGATAACCATAGATCATTGGGAAATAATTTATGGAGTTGAGCACCATGTTTAAGTAGAGATTACAGCGGGGAGAATAGGTGTTACACCGCTGCATAGAGGGGGAGAAAGTTGGTGTAGACGGTAGCAAGATTGTTGATGTAGATCGCCATCACGATCCTAGCCCCGGCGGCACTCCGGCGCCACCGGGAGAGAGGGGGAGAGAGCCACCCTCCTTGTTCTTCTTCCTTGGCCTCCCCCTAGATGGGAGGAGGGTTCCCCCTCTGGTCCATGGCCTCCATGGTGGCGGAGGGGCGGGAGCCCCTCCGAGATTTGATCTCCCTCTCTGTTCTCTTCTATTTTGCGTTCCCCAGATCTGGCCCTTCACCGTTTCTTATATTCCCGGAGATCCGTAACTCCGATTGCGCTCAAATTTTTACACAATTTTTTTCCATAAAATATCTTTTTTGCGCCAGAGGAAGGGCCCCAACCGATGTTCAAGGAGGGCACAAGACACCAGGGTGCGCCTGGGGCCTGGGGCGTGCCCTGGTGGGTTGTGGGCACTGTGGGCCCCCGTTTGCGTTGATTCCAACTCCCAAAAATCACATAAATTTTTATCGTGTTTTTATCGTGTTCGGACTTTGTTTGATATGGATTTTCTGCGATACAAAAAACATGCAAAAAACAAGAACTGCCACTGGGCACTGGATCAATAGGTTAGTCCAATAAATCATATAAAAAGTTGCCAAAAATATGTGAAAGTTGTATAATATTGGCATGAAACAATCAAAATTAATAGATACGATGGAGACGTATCAGCATCCCCAAGCTTAATTCCTACTCGTCCTCAAGTAGGTAAATGATAAAAAAGATAATTTTTGATGTGGAATGCTACCTAGCATAAACTTGATCATATATCTAATCATGGCATGAATATTAAGACACGAGTGATTCAAAACAATAGTCTATAATTTGACATAAAGACATCAATACTCAGGCATCCCAACAAACAATCATGTCTTTCAAAATATCAACGCTAAAGAAAGCTATGCCTACAAAATCATATAGTCTTGCCATGCTCTGTCTTCTTAACACAAAGTATTTATCATGCACAACCCCGATGACAAGCCGAGCAATTGGTTCATACTTTTTAACGCGCTTCAGCTTTTTCAACCCTCACGCAATACATGAGCGCAAGCCATGGATATAGCACTACGGGTGGAATAGAGTATAATGATAGGGGTAAATATAGAGAAGACAAAAAGTAAGAAAGTCTCACATCGATGCGGCTAACCAACGGGCAATGGAGATGCCCATCAATCGATATCAATACGAGGAGTAGGGATTGCCATGCAACGAATGCACTAAGAGCTATAAGTGTATGAAAGCTCAATATGAAAACTAAGTGGGTGTGCATCTAATCCTATAATGAAAAATTCCCACTAGTATATGAAAGTGACAACATAGGAGACTCTGCATATGAAAAACATGGTGCTACTTTGAAGCACAAGTGTGGAACTAGCATGCCCCTTCTCTCTTTGTATTTTTTTTCCTTTTCCTTTTTTTTCTTTTTCTTTTTCCTTTTTTTCTTTTTTTTCTTTTTTTTCTCTCATTGTCCGGAGTCTCATCCCGACTTGTGGGGGAATCATAGTCTCCATCATCCTTTCTCACTGGGGCAATGCCCTAATAATGAAAATTGATGATCATCACACTTCTATTTACTTATAACTCAAAATTACAACTCGATACCTATAACAAAATATGACTCTATATGAATGCCTCTGGCAGTGTACCAGGATGTGCAATGATCTAGCGTAAAATGTATAAAAAATGATGAACGGTGGCTGAGCCACGAATACTATGTCAGCTATATGATCATGCAAAGCAATATGACAATGAATGCTCAAGTCATCAAAACGGAAGCGGTGGAAGTTGCATGGCAATATATCTCGGAATGGCTATGGAAAGGCCATAATAGGAAGGTATGGTGGTTGTTTTGAGGAAGATATAAAAAGGATTATGTGTGATAGAGCGTATCATATCACGGGGTTTGGATGCACCGGCGAAGTTTGCACCGACTCTCGAGGTGAGAAAGGGTAATGCACGGTACCGTAGAGGCTAGCAAATTGCGGAAAGGTAAGAGTGCGTATAATCCATGGACTCACATTAGTCATAAAGAACTCATATACTTATTGAAAAGTTTATTAGCCCTCGAAGCAAAGTACTACTACGCATGCCCCTAGGGGGATAGATTGGTAGGAAAAGACCATCGCTCGTCCCCGACCGCCACTCATAAGGAAGACAATCAATAATAAATCATGCTCCAACTTCATAGCATAACGAGAGACTATACATGCATGCTTCGGGAATCACAAACCTTAACACCAATATTCTTACTAACCACAATCATTTACTAGTACCTCCCACATATTACCATCTCTATATCGCAAAACTATTGCAAGGAATCAAACATATCATATTCAGTGATCCGTAAGTTTTATGTAGGATTTTATGACTAACCATGCAATTGACCAATTTCTGTTGACTCTCTAAATAGATATAAGTGAAGCATGAGAGTTTAATTCTTTCTACAAAAGACCATGCTCTAATAAATATAAGTGAAGCAAAAGAGCATTCTACAAACAACGGTTTTCTATGTGAAGAGAAACAGGCAATCCAAACTTTAAATGATATAAGTGAAGCACATGAAGCATTCTATAAAGCCATACTCAAAAGATATAAGTGAAGTGCAATGAGCATTCTATAAATCAACCACGGACTATCTCATACCAGCATGGTGCATAAAAGAAAAATGAAAACTAAACACAAAAGACGCTCCAAGATTCACACATATCACATGAATGAAACGAATATGAAAACATACCGATACTTGTTGAAGAAAGATGGGATGCCTTCCGGGGCATCCCCAAGCTTAGATGCTTGAGTCTCCTTGAATATTTACTTGGGGTGCCTTGGGCATCCCCAATATTGAGCTCTTACCTCTCCTCCTTCTCCTCATATCGAGACCTCCTCAATCTTTGATCACTTCATCCACACAAAACTTAACAGAAAACTGGTGAGATCCGTTAGTATAATAAAGAAAATCACTACTCTAAGTACTGTTGAAAACCAATTCATATTTTGTTTTTGCATTGTAGCTACTGTAATATAACTTTTCCATGGCTTATACCACCGATAAAAATTGATAGTTTCATCAAAACAAGCAAAACAATGCGTCAAAAACAGAATCTGTCTTGAACAGGACAGTCTGTAGCAATCTGAACACCTACCATACTTATGTTACTACAAAAATTCTGAAAAATTAGGAAAAAAAATTATAGCAAGACTGTACAAAAAGTTTCAGAAGCTTTTGACGTTCCAGTAAAAAAATGTAAACTCGCGCACTACAGCCAAAGTTTCTGTTTTTGCACCGCACATACCAACAAGCAATCTAATCATCCTAAAGGCAAATCTTGGCACATTATTTTTATAATACAATGGATTTTTACAAGGGGATAATTATTTTTGTGAGAATCTTCATGAAAAATTCTACATTGTTTCCATGAGCATGAACACAAGTGTTCAAGGTCGACCCTCACTTCTCCAATGCATCACCTTTCAATCGCTTCTCTTTTTGTGATGTTTTAAGTTCCCCTCTATATTTTTTTGTTTTTAAACTTTATAAAAGAACTCAACAGAAATAAATGACTCTCTAAAACTTCCGGGTTGTCTCCCTGGCAGCGCTTTCTTTAAAGCCATTAAGCTAGGCATAAAGTGCTCAAGTAATGAATCCACCCGGATCCCAAGGTATATCAAAGCCAATTTTAATTAACAATGATTTGGCATTTAGTAGTGAGCACAAAGCAACATATATCATGCAATGACGAAGTCTAACTCTCTTCCTATGCATCGGCATGTCATACAAGAACAATTCATGCACATCAAGTAAAGGCCAATACATAGCATAAGCAGTTTCTTGCAATTTTATCGTATCGGATACATAAAGAGGCGGAGATGTAGTTCCTCTCTCATAATAATTGCAAGTAGGAGCAGCAAGCACATGCATATTATAATCATCAAAATCATCATGTGCAACGGTAAAAGGCAACCCATCAATGTAATCCTTAATAAAAGCAAACTTCTTCGATATAGTGTAGTTTGGAGAATTCAAAAAGATAATAGGACTATCATGCGTGGGTGCAATAGCAACAATTTCATTCTCAACATAAGGAACTATAGCAAGTTCATCTCCATAAGCATAATTAATATTGGCATCAAGGCCACAAGCATAGCAATCATCAAGTTCATCAAAAAGGGATATTTCAAACGAATCAACGGGATCATAGCAATTATCATAGCATTCATCCTTCGGTAAGAACGGAGGGGCATTAAACTATGTATGAGTTGAAGAGTTACTCTCATTAGAAGGTGGGCATGGGTGATCAATCCGCTCTTCCTCCGCTTGTTCTTCGCTCTCCTCATCATATTTTTCATCCAATGAGCTCATAGTTTCATCAATTTCTTCTTCCATAGACTCCTGCAAAATATTATTCTCTTCTTGGACAGCGGAGAAGTCCTCAATATATGGTTTAATATAAGCATTAGAATAATAATTTTCATAGCAATATTTAAGTATGGCAAAATTTTCAGATTTGTAAAGAGTAGCATCATACTTTTCAATCAAAGAAGCAATTTCATAAGCACCCTTAAAAGCAACAAATTCTTCAATTTGTTTAATATCATAATAATTATAAACACCCTTGGCATAAGAAGATACAATTCCATTATCTCTAAACTCACATTGATAAGGAAGGTGTTTCTTAGGGTCTTCAGAACAACAAGTAAAATCACGTATTTCACATAAATTTCAAGCATAGCATTGCATAGTATTAATTTGATGTAGTAAAAGTTTCCCTTTTTGAGATAAACGGTGTCGCACAAAACAAGCATGCTCATCTAATGATTTTCCCTCAACTAAGCTAGTTGGGTTTTCAGCACGAGCACAAATGGATCGAAGATGATCCAAATAGAAAGCTTCAGTAGTATGATAGATTTTGGGTAGTTCTTCAACCATTGGTTTAGTAGGTACAGCTAATTTTTTTGGTATTTTATGTTTCCTACCCATAACTAAAGATAGAAAACAAGAACACAAATAAAAATCAACTTAGTGATAAAGCAAACAAGCACACACGAGAATATTCACCCCACGCTATTGCTCCCCGGCAACGGCACCAGAAAAAGGTCTTGATAACCCACAAGTATAGGGGATCGTTTGTAGCCTTCTTCGATAAATAAGAATGTCGAACCCAACGAGGAGCTAAAGGCAGAACAAATATTCCCTCAAGTTCTGTCGACCACCGATACAACTCTACGCACACTTGACGTTTGCTTTACCTAGAACAAGTATGAAACTATTTTGCGAGAATAAAACTACGAGTACTTTGCGAGAATAAAAACTACGAATAAATTGCAAGGTAATAAAAGTGGATAGATTTTGTCAACAATAAAGTCATTTGTCCCTAGGCAATCGATAACAAGTACCGGTAATCATTCTTGCAATTTTACATGAGGGAGAGGCATGAGCTAACATACTTTCTCTACTTGGATCATATGCACTTATGATTGAACTCTAGCAAGCATCCGCAACTACTAAAGATCATTAAGGTCGTGAAACCCAACCATAGCATTAAGTATCAAGTCCTCTTTACTCCCATATGCCATAACCCACTTATCCGCGTTTAGGCTGCTGTCACCCTCGCAACACCGACAATAAGCAAACCATGAACATATTGCAACACCCTACAGAGAGGATCCCTCATGTTTGCGTGAGATGGAGGGCACCATAGGACAGCACCATAAATAAAATATACAATCAGACCAACCAAGATCACGATTAACCCATAGGACAAAACAGATCTACTCAAACATCATAGGATAACCATAGATCATTGGGAAATAATTTATGGAGTTGAGCACCATGTTTAAGTAGAGATTACAGCAGGGAGAAGAGGTGTTACACCACTGCATAGAGGGGGAGAAAGTTGGTGTAGACGGTAGCAAGATTGTTGATGTAGATCGCCGTCACGATCCTAGCCCAGGCGGCACTCCGGCGCCACCGGGAGAGAGGGGGAGAGAGCCCCCCTCCTTCTTCTTCTTCCTTGGCCTCCCACCTAGATGGGAGGAGGGTTCCCCCTCTGGTCCATGGCCTCCATGGCGGCGGAGGGGCGGGAGCCCCTCCGAGATTGGATCTCCCTCTCTGTTCTCTTCTGTTTCACGTTCCCCATATCTGGCCCTTCACCGTTTCTTATATTCCCGGAGATCCGTAACTCCGATTGCACTCAAATTTTTACAAATTTTTTTTCCATAAAATATCTTTCTTGCGCCAGAAGAAGGGATCCAACCGACATTCGAGGAGGGCACAAGACACCAGGGCGCGCCTGGGGCCTGGGGCGCGCCCTGGTGGGTTGTGGGCACTGTGGGACCCCGTTTGCGTTGATTCCACCTCCCAAAAATCACATAAATTCCAAAATAATTCTCCATAAATTTTTATCATGTTTGGACTTCATTTGATATGGATTTTCTGCGATAAAAAAACATGCAAAAAATAGGAACTGGCACTGGGCACTAGATCAATAGGTTAGTCCAATAAATCATATAAAAAGTTGCCAAAAATATGTGAAAGTTGTATAATATTGGCATGAAACAATAAAAAATTATAGATACGACGGAGACGTATCAGCGTCTTTTGTGTTTAGTTTTCACTTTTGTTTTATGCACCATGCTGGTAAGAGATAGTCCATGGTTGATTTGTAGAATGCTCATTGCACTTCACTTATATCTTTTGAGTATGGCTTTATAGAATGCTTCATGTGCTTCAATTATATCATTTGCAGTTTGGATTGCATGTGTCTCTTCAACATAGAAAACCGTTATTGGAAGAATTAAACTCTCTTGCTTCACTTATATCTATTTAGAGAGTCAACAGGAATTGGTCATTTGCATGGTTAGTCATAAAATCCTACATAAAATTTATGGAGCACTGAATATGATATGTTTGATTCCTTGCAATAGTTTTGCGATATAGAGATGGTAATATGTGGGAGGTACTAGTAAATGGTTGTGGTTAGTAAGAATATTGGTGTTAAGGTTTGTGATTCCCGAAGCATGCACGTATAGTCTCTCGTTTTGCTATGAAGTTGGAGCATGATTTATTATTGATTGTCTTCCTTATGAGTGGCGGTCGGGGACGAGCGATGGTCTTTTCCTACCAATCTATCCCCCTAGGGGCATGCGTAGTAGTACTTTGCTTCGAGGGCTAATAAACTTTTGCAATAAGTATATGAGTTCTTTATGACTAATGTGAGTCCATGGATTATACGCACTCTTACCTTTTCGCAATTTGCTAGCCTCTACGGTACCGTGCATTGCCCTTTCTCACCTCAAGAGTTGGTGCAAACTTTGCCGGTGCATCCAAATCCCGTGATATGATACGCACTATCACACATAAGCCTCATTATATCTTCCTCAAAATAGCCACCATACCTACCTATTATGGCATTTCCATAGCCATTCCGAGTTATATTGCCATGCAACTTCCACCGCTTCCATTTTGATGACTTGAGCATTCATTCTCATATTGCTTTGCATGATCATATAGCTGACATATTAGTTGTGGCTCAGCCATCGTTCATCAATTCTTATACATGTTACGCTAGATCATTGCACATCCTGGTACACTACCAGAGGCATTCATATAGAGTCATACTTTGATATCGAGTTGTAATATTGAGTTGTAAGTAAATAGAAGTGTGATGATCATCATTATTCATTATCAGAGCATTGTCCCGGTGAGGAAAGGATGATGGAGACTATGATTCCCCCACAAGTCGGGATGAGACTCCGGACAAAGAGAGAAAAAAATAAGAAAAAGAAAAAAAAGAAAAAAAGGAAAAGAAAAGAAAAGACAAAGAGAGAAGGGGCATGCTAATTCCACACCTGTGCTTCAAAGTAGCACCATGTTTTCCATATAGAGAGTCTCCTACGTTGTCGCTTTCATATACTAGTGGGAATTTTTCATTATAGAGTTAGATGCACACCCACTTACTTTTCATGTTGAGCTTTCATACACTTATAGCTCTTAGTGCATTTGCTACATGGCAATCCCTACTCCTCGCATTGATATCAATTGATGGGCATCTCCAAAGCCCGTTGGTTAGCCGCGTCGATGTGACACTTTCTTACTTTTTTGTCTTCTCAATATTTACCCCTATCATTATACTCTACTCCAACCATAGTGCTATATCCATGGCTTGCGCTCATGTATTACGTGAGGGTTGAAAAATCTGAAGCGCATTAAAAAGTATGAACCAATTGCTCGGCTTGTCATTGGGGTTGTGCATGATAAATACTTTGTGTCGAGAAGACAGAGCATGACAAGACTATATGATTTTGTAGGGATAGCTTTCTTTAGCGTTGATATTTTGAAAGACGTGATTGTTTGTTGGGATGCCTGTGTATTGATGTCTTTATGACAAATTATAGACTATTGCTTTGAATCACTAGTGTCTTAATATTCATGCCATGATTAGACATATGATCAAGATTATGCTAGGTAGCATTTCACATCAAAATTATCTTTTTTGTCATTTACCTACTCGAGGATGAGCAGGAATTAAGCTTGGGGATGCTGATACGTCTCCATCGTATCTATAATTTTTGATAGTTTCATGCCAATATTATACAACTTTCACATACTTTTGGCAACATTTTATATGATTTATTGGACTAACATATTGATCCAGTGCCCAGTGCCACTTCCTGTTTTCTGCATGTTATTTGTTTTGCAGAATATCCATATCAAACGAAGTCTAAACGCAATAAAAATTTACAGAGAATTATTTTGGAATATTTGTGATTTTGGGAGGTGGAATCAATGCAAACGGGGGCCCACAGCCACCACAAGACACCTGGACGCGGTAGGCAGCCCAGGCGCGTGGTGGTGGGCCCTCCTTCATCATCAATTCCATGATGCTCCCACCAGGAGTGAGTAATTCCTTCGTAGGCTCCCTGGTCGGTGAGGAGTTGGATGAGATTCATCATGTAATCGAGTTAGTTTTGTTAGGGCTTGATCCCTAATATCCATTATGTTCTTAGATTGATGTTGCTATGACTTTGCCATGCTTAATGCTTGTCACTTTGGGCCGGGGTGCCATGATTTCAGATCTGAACCATTTATGTTATCACCATCATATCTATGTTCTAGATCCGATCTTGCAAGTTATAGTCACCTATTACGTGTTATGATCCGTAAATCCCGGAGTGACAGTATTTGGGATACTTTCCAGTGATGACGGTAGTTTGAGGAGTTCATGTATTCACTATGTGTTAATGCTTTGTTCCGGTTCTCTATTAAAAGGAGGCCTTAATATCCCTTAGTTTCCTTATGGACCCTACTGCCACGGGAGGGTAGGAGAAAAGATGTCATGCAAGTTCTTTCCATAAGCACGTATGACTATTTACGGAATACATGCCTACATTATATTTATGAACTGGAGCTAGTTTTGTATCGCCCTAGGTTATGACTATTATATGATGAATATCATCCAACGAATTCACCGATCCAATGCCTACAAAATTTCCTCATATTGTTCTTGCTAAGTTACTATTGCTATTGCTGCTGTTACACTTGCTACAAAACCATAGCTATCACTATTACCCTTACTGTTACTGTTACCACTGCTATCAAAACTATCATATTACTATGCTACTGATCATCTTGCTGCAGATAACTAATCTCCAGGTGTGGTTGAATTGACAACTCAACTTCTAATACCTACAAATATTGTTTGGCTCCCCTTGTGTCGAATCTATAAATTTGGGTTGAATACTCTACCCTCGAAAACTGTTGCGATCCCCTATACTTGTGGGTTATCAAGACCTTTTCCTGGCGCCGTTGCCTGGGAGCATAGCTATATTTGTTGAGTCACTTGGGATTATTATCAATTTATCACTATGAAGAATCTGAAGGATACTCAAACCAGGATTTATCCGTCTACTGCGAGGGGAGGTAAGGAACTGCCATCCAGCTCCGCTTTAGATTCACCTTCTATTATGAGTAAACTTGCAACACCACCACATGCTATTAATCCTGATATGTCGGAAGTTATCGATGATGCTATTTCTATGAATGATACTTATGATGATGCTAGTACCATGCTTAAGGGTGATGTGCCACTAGGTGAATTTCTTGATAAACAACTTGCAAGAGCTAGAGAGAAAGAAATTATTGAAACTGATGAGATCACTGAAACTGATGAAGTACTTGAAACTGAAAATCTTGAAACACCTATTAGACCTAGCTCTCCTAGATATGAATTGCCTAAGATACCTGAAGGTTATGTTATGGACGAGGAGACAGCTAGAGACTTTCTTGCTTGCAATGATAGAGATGATCTTAAGAAATTATTATGCAAACTGAAAGAGAAATCTTTGAATGCTAGAATAAAATATGATCCTAAGTTTGCTACTTCACCTATCTTTGTGGATGATAAGGATTATGAATTCTCTGTGGACCCAGAGTTGATTACTTTGGTTGAATCTGATCCTTTCCATGGCTATGAAACTGAAACTATTGTGGCACATCTTACTAAGTTAAACGATATAGCCACCCTTTTTGCTCATGATGAGAAAATTTGCTACTATTATATTCTCAAATTATTTCCATTCTCATTAAAGGGTGATGCTAAGAAATGGTACAGTACTGTTGCTCTTGGTTGTGTGCGTAGTCCCCAGGATATGATTTATTACTTCTCTGGAAAATATTTTCCTGCTCATAAGAAACAAGCTGCCTTCCAGGAAATATTTAACTTTGTGCAAATTGAAGAAGAGAGTCTCCCACAAGCTTGGGGGAGGCTTCTCCAATTGCTAAATGCTTTGACTGATCATCCACTTAAGAAAAATGAAATACTTGATATCTTCTATAATGGACTAACCGATGCTTCTAGGGACTTCCTAGATAGTTGTGCTGGTTGTGTTTTCAGGGAACGAACTGTTGAACAAGCTAAGGAACTATTGAATAATATATTGAAAAATTATGATGATTGGACTCTTCCTGAAGCACTGCCTAAACCCACTCCGAAGAAGAGGGGTATCTCATATCTCAGTCATGAAGATATGCAAGAGGCAAAGAAAAACATGAAGGAAAAAGGTATTAAAGAAGAGGATGTTAAAAACTTACCTCCTATTGAAGAGATACATGGACATGACACACCACCACCATGGGTGGTAGAGGTAAATTCTTTATTAAAGTTTGATGGAGGTGATATCCCTTATAATAAACATCCTATCCAATGCCTTTATGAGTTTGACAACTACATTATGAAACAAGAGCACTTCAATGCCAATGTTATGAAACAATTGAAATACAATTCTGATATGATTGCTCACTTGAGTGACTTGTTATTTAGAATCTCCAGTGATGTAAGAGGTGTAGGAAAACATGCCTCTATGGTTCAAACTCAACTAGAAAAAGTTGCTAAATCCCAAAGAGAGTTGCTTGATGAAATGAATAACAATATAAATGACTTTGCTGTTAGAGTAGCAACTAGAGGAGGTAAAATGACTCACGAACCACTTTATCCTAAGGGACATCCTAAAAGAATTGAACAAGACTCACAAAGAATTAACACTGATGCACCTAGCCCTTCTAAAAAGAAAAAGAAGAAGAAAAATGATAGGACTTTGCATACCTCTAGTGAACCTGAGATAGAAAAACCTCCTGAAGATAATAATGATGTCTCTATTTCTGATGCTGAAACTCAATCTGTAATGAACATTCACCTAGTGATAATAAAAATGAAAATGATGATGTTCATGAAGACACTCAACCAGAAAATCATAGAGAACCAGATAATGAAGTAGAGATAGAACCTGCTATTGATCTTGATAACCCACAACCAAAAAATAAAAGACATGATAAAAGAGACTTTGTGGCTAGAAAACATGGCAGAGAAAGAGAGCCATGGGTTCAGAAACCCATGACCTTTCCACCTAAATCAACCAAGAAAAAGGATGATGAAGAATTTGAACGCTTTGCTGAAATGATTAGGCCAGTCTTTTTGCGCACTTGTTTGACTGATATATTAAAGATGGCTCCTTATGCAAAGTATATGAAAGACATTATCACTAATAAAAGAAAAATACCTTAAGCTGAAATCTCCACCATGCTTGCTAATTATTATTTTAAGGATGGAGTACCTAAAAAACTTGGAGATCCAGGAATACCAACTATACCTTGCTCCATCAAAAGAAATTATGTTAAAACCGCTTTATGTGATTTAGGAGAGGGAGTAAGTGTTATGCCTTTCTCCTTATATAAAAAACTTGATTTTAATAAACTCACACCTACTGAAATATCTTTGCAAATGGCTGACAAATCAACTGCCATACCTATCAGTATTTGTGAGGATGTGCCTGTTGTTGTTGCAAATGTTACTATCTTAACTGACTTTGTTATTCTTGAGATGTCCGAGGATGACAACATGTCGATTATCCTCGGTAGACCCTTCTTGAATACCGCAGGGGATGTTATTGATTGCAATAAAAGCAAGGTCACTTTTCATATCAATGGTAATGAGCATACGGTGCACTTTTCGAAGAAACAATTCCAAGTGAATGGTATTAATGTTATTGAAAAATCTCCGACACTCACTATTGGAAGTTTTCAACTACCTCTACCTACTGCCAAAAAGAAATATGAAATGCTTATTGTTGGGGACATGCATATCCCGATTGAGGTAACTTAGTGTTTTACGAAAGTTCTTTGGTTTCATGCTAATCGAAGGTGGTTATTAATAAGACTTGATCAACCTTATTAATGGATCATTTTTTTAGAGGTATGAAGTTGATGAATTTAGTAAGCACAACCTTCTGCTCCCAACTTTTGTTTTCTGTTTTCTTAGTTAAATAAAATAAAATGCCTTGTTTTATCTGTTTTCTGAGTTTCCCGTGCAATAAAAAAAATGATCCAAAAATAAAGGTTCTCAGAATACCCTAAAAATTTATTACGATTTTTTCTAAATATTTCTGAATTTTTAGTGCAAATAACATTAGAGGGGGGTGCACCTGGTGACCACAAGACACACCAGGGCGCGCCAGCAGCCCCAGGCGCGCCCTGGTGGGTTGTGGTCCACACGTGGGTCCCCTCACTTATCTCTTTAGCCCATGTCATCTCCTACTTTCAGAAAAAATTCACCATTGCTCTCTCTCTCTCTCTCTCTCTCTCTCCCTCTCTCGTGTTCTTGCTCTCGAACCCGCGGATTTCAATCTCTTTGCTCGAAGCTCCATTTCCGAAACTGTTTTGGGGGATTGCTACTTGGTATGTGACTCCCACATTGCTCCAATTAGTTTTTTTCTTTAATGGATTATATTTTGAATAATTAGCTACTCTTGGTGCTGCTGTAGATGAGCTTGCATGTTGAATTCTTAGAGTTCTAAGTAGTTTGAATGCTTAATATGGCCTCTATGCATCCTTATGAGTGGTTGCTATCAATCTTAAAAAGTTTTGTTGACAAAAAATTTGTGGTCTAAAGATTTTCAGAATTTTATTCATAGGAATAATATGAGTTTCTTTAGGAAGTTTGCTTCCAAGAAAAGTGCTAAGGGAGTCATTGGGGAATCATCGGACAATGATCTCCATACTCGGAGAAGGGCGGAGGTGCGGCCGTGCGAATGGCCGCATAACCTCTTCATGGATGGAGCCAGGATTCGTCAAGAGTTCGCACAATTTGCTGTCAATGCTGGACTCACCGACTTTATCACAGCAGAGGCAGAGGAGGAGCCTCAGGAGTGGGACACTTAGGTACCCGCTCCACAGTACTTCGAGATGGGACCGGATGGCTACTACGAGTGGTTATTACCAAGCTAGGACAAAAGCCTAAGCTTGGGGGAGTACGTATTTCCATCGAAATTACATTCATTCTCACACACTTTATTCCAATTATCGGTGTTCACACTTTTTCATTGTATTATCCATGCTTTATTTATTTTCTCGCTTTCTTCTTGTGTGTTTGAAAAACTTTGAGAAAATCCAAAAAAAATGTGTTTTTTGTTTGTTTTCGGTATTACTTTCTAGTTTAATTAGTTTGATTAAAAGAAAACCCAAAAAGATTTCCTTTTTCTTCTTTTGCTTGTTGGGAGCTTTCCCGTGTAAATAGTTTTTCTCGTTTTTGTTTTTCCCTCTTTAATTCGCTTTCTTTCAAAAAAACTTAAAACTCCAAAAATATTTCAGTGTGTTTCTCTATTTTTCTTTTCCTTTTTGTTGAGTCGTACTGAGGGAAGACCAACATGAAAATGTTGAGTGGCTCTCATATGTATTATTGTCGATCTAACAAAGAGCCGTAATTTCCTTGTCTTCCCCTCTTGAATAAAATGCTTGCAGATTCCAGCTTAGTCCACGACACTCTTGCACTATTATTATTTTCATATCACTCGGTCGTGCAAGTGAAAGGCAATAATGACGATATTTGATGAATTGGCTGTGGCAGAGAGAAACGGGTATGAACTTCTTGTCATCTTTTGTCCTACCCTCCCGTGGCAGCGGGGTCCATATTGGAAACTAAGGGATATTAAGGCCTCCTTTTAATAGAGAACCGGAACAAAGCATTAACACACGGTGAATACATGAACTCCTCAAACTACGGTCATCACTGGGAAGTGTCCCGACTATTGTCACTCCGGGGTTGCCGGATCATAACACGTAGTAGGTGACTATAACTTGCTAGATCGGATCTAGAACATGGATATAATGGTGATAACATAAACGGTTCAGATCTGAATTCATGTCACCCAGGCCCAAAGTGTCAAGCATTAAGCATAGCAAAGTCATAGCAACATCAATCTCAGAACATAATGGATACTAGGGATCAAGCCCTAACAAAACTAACTCGATTACATGATGAATCTCATCCAACTCCTCACCGACCAGCGAGCCTACGAAGGAATTACTCACTCCCGGTGGGGAGCATCATGGAATTGGCGATGGAGAAGGGTTGGTGATGACAAAGATCGAAGATCCCCCTCTCCGGAGACTCAAACGGACTCTAGATCTGGCCTCCCGATGAAGAACAGGAGGTGGCAGTGGCTCCGTCTCGCAAAACGCGATAATTCTTTCTCCCTGATTTCTTTCTGGAAAAATAGGATTTTATAGCGTCGGTTTCAGGGTCTACGGGGCCACCAGGTGGGGACAACCCACCTGGGCGCGCCTGGAGGGGGTGGCGCGCCCTGGTGGGTAGTGCCCACCCAGGTGCCCCCCTCCGGTGGTTCTTGGCTCCAGTATTTTTCTTTTATTGTATAAAAATTCCTCGCAAAGTTTCATTCCATTCCGAGAACTTTTATTTCTGCACAAAAACAACACCATGGTAGTTCTGCTGAAAACAGCGTCAGTCCGGGTTAGTTTCATTCAAATCATGCAAATTAGAGTCCAAAACAAGAGCAAAAGCGTTAGGAAAAGTAGATACGATGGAGACGTATCAACTCCCCCAAGCTTAAACCTTTGCTTGTCCTCAAGCAATTCAGTTGATAAACTGAAAGTGAAAAAGAAAAACTTTTACGAACTCTTTTGCTCTTGTTTGCATAAATAAGATTAAGTAGCACCCAGGTTTTCAGCAAAAATTATAACTAACAATGTCGACAATAACTCTTAAAAATTATATTAACTCATATCAATGACATAATCAGCTAGCGAGCAATAATAAGATATCTCAAACAACAACACGTTATTAAAACAACCAAGATATAATATGACAATAATGGTATCTCGCTAGCCCTTTCTAAGACCGCAAAACATAAATGCAGAGCACCTCCAAAGTCCGAGCAGCGACTAAACATTGTAATTCATGGTAGAAAAGATCCAGTCATGATGCACCCAAAATTAGCTACACACAATGCATAAGCATGACAGCAGTGCTCTTAGGTTCTGGCGCTTATTTGAGAAGGTGATGACACAACATAAAAGTAAATAGATAATCCCTTCGCAGAGGGAAGTAGTGATTTGCAGAGGTGCCAGAGCTCAAGTTTTAAAACAGAGGTAAATGAAATTTTGAGAGATGCACCCTTCTTGTTTACTTCGCGACCATCAGTTATCAATATCTTCCATGCTAAACACATTAGTGGCGGTTCCCAAGCGATAAAAGTAAAGGTTTACTCCCCCTCCACCAACAGTCACACTCCACGGCTTGTCCGAAACTACGGGTGCCGTCCATACCAACAACAGTCCCGGGGGAGTTTTGTTTAATTATTTGCATTTTGAGTTCGGGACTGGGAATCCCTATTACCGCCCCTCTCGTGCAAGGACGAGTGAATAAACACTCATCATGAGAATAACCCGCTTAGCATGGAAGATACCGACTACCTCCTGTCGCTCTATGAACAATCCAGGCACACAAAAAGGATATTTATTTGAAGTTTTTAGCGGTGGCACATGCAAATTTACTTAGGACGGCAGGGTAATACCGCATATAGGTAGGTATGGTGGATTCATCTGGAATAACTTGGGTTTCAGGTTTTTGATGCACAAGCAGAATTCCCACTTAGTACAGGCAAAGGCTAGCAAATAGGTTGAGAAGCGGCCAGCTAGAGAGCAACAACGGTCATGAACATGCATTATGCATAAGTAACATTGGATACTAGCATGAGTAGGATATGAACACCATGAACATAAATATCATAGAGGCTATGTTGGTTTTGATTCAACTACATGCATGAACATGTGCCAAGTCAAGCCACTCGAACATTCAGAGGAGGATACCATATCATCATACTACATCACAATCATTTTAACGCAATGTTGACATCCAATATAAATCATTATCCACTCCTAGCTACTTATGCATGGCATGAGAAACTATAATCTCTAATTGTCATTGCAAACATGTTTGATCATCATAGGCTGAATCATGGATACTAGGTTAAACATATTTACAAAAACAGAACAAGTCGAGTTCATACCCGTTTCTCTCTGCCACGACCAGTTCATCGAATATCGTCATTATTGCCTTTCACTTGCACGACCGAATGATATGAAAATAATAATAGTGCAAGAGTGCCATGGACTAAGCTGGAATCTGCAAACATTTTATTCAAAAGGAGAAGACAAGGTAAAATGTGCTCTTTGTTAGATCAACAATAATGCATATGAGAGCCACTCAACATTTTCATCATGGTCTTCTCCTCGGTACGACTCGATAAAAAGGAAAAAGAAATTCAGAGAAACACACTGAAATATTTTTGGAGTTTTTGGTTTTTCGTAAACAAGCAAATAAAAATGAAAAATCAAAAACTAGAAAAACTATTTACACGGGAAAGCTCCCAACAAGTAAAAGAAGAACAAAGAAATCTTTTTGGGTTTTCTTTTTAGTGCTATATCAATTTAAACTAGGAAGAAAAATAAAAAAGAAGCAAGAAATATATTTTTGGATTTTCTCAAAGTTTTTCAAACACACAAGAAGAATGCAAGAAGATAAATCTAACATGGATAATACAATGAAAAAGTGTGACACCGACAACTGGAATGAAATGTGTGAACATGAATGTAATGTCGGTGGAAATACGTACTCCCCCAAGCTTAGGCTTTTGGCCTAACTTGGTAATCACCACTCGAAGAAGCCATGGGGTCCTATGTTCAAGTGCTGAGGAGCGGGCACCTAAGGGTCCCACTGCTGAGGCTCCACCTATGCAGCAGCGAGGTTGTTTCGGTAGGCGACGATGTCCTCAGGCATAATCATGTATCCGCCCCTGGCAATAGGATCAAACAAAGCAGGTGCAGGTAATGGAATAATATCATGAGTGTCCACACTGAAAACCAGGTTATACGAAACAGGAATGTCAGTGTTCTCTTTATCAATAAACTGGTGGTGTTCCATGGCCGCGCGATCTAGGTAAACCTTGGGCAAAGGATAATCATGCTGGCGTATCTGAATGTTAAAGTGAGTAGCCAAGCGAGTAGCGTAAATACCACCATGTATTTTTCCCTTGGACTTGTTAATTTGGAGGCGACATACCACAATAGCTACCAAGCTATATGCGTTGTCGCCGAAAAGTGCACGGCATAAAATAGCAAAGTCTGGTGCACTCAGTACCTACCTTCTCTCTAGCAAGCAAACACTTCGCAATGAAAAGAGCAAAATAATGTACAGCCAGAAAGTGTAAGCTAGTGGCAGTGACAGCCGATACCCCTCTCTCATCCCCCACTGTCAGAGTACGATAAAAACCATCAAACTCCGCGGGCCTAGGCTCTACTAAACCACCATCAGAAGGAAGCAAGCATATGTCACAAAATTCAGTAAGAGGAATCTGATGGGGTTCAGCATATAAGTTAAACTGCACCTCAAGGGGATTATTCCTACTCAAGAAATTAAAACTTTGCACAAAGGAATTTGTGAGGAGATGATACTGTTCACATTCAGCTGTGATGAAGTCGGTGAGGCCGACATTAGCAGCATATTGTGCAAACTCCTGAAGGATTCCGGCCCCTTCCATGAACGGGTTATGCAGCCATTCACACGGCCGTACCTCCGCCATTCTCCGGGTATGGAGATCACTGTCAGATGAATCCCCAATAACTCCCTTGGAGTTCTTCTTGGAAGCAAACTTCCTAAAGATACTCATCTTTTTCCTATGAACAAAATTCTGGAATTTTTAGTCCACAAAATTTTTCTCAACAAAACTTCACAAGATTGAAAGCAGCTACTCATAAGGATGCATAGAAGCCATAGCAAGCATTCAAACTACTTAGAACTCTAAGATTTCAACATGCAAGCTCATCTACAGCAGCACCAAGAGTAACTAATTATTCTAAATATAGACCACTAAAGCAAAAACTAATTGGACTAACGGAGGAGTCACATACCAAGCAACAATCCCCCGAAACAGTTTCGGAAACGGAGCTTCGAGCAAAGAGATCGAAATCCACGGGTTTGAGAGCAAGAACATGAGAGAGAGAGCAAAGGTGATTTTGTTCTGGAGGTAGGTGGTGCTGTGGGATGAAGAGATAAGTAAGGGGGCCCACGTGGGGACCACAACCCACCAGGGCGCGCCTGGGGGTCCTGGCGCCCAGGTGGGTTGTGCCCACCTGGTGCACCTCCCTCTGATATTATTTGCACCAAAAATTCTTAAATATTCAGAAAAAAATCATAATAAATTTTCAGAGCATTCTGAGAACTTTTATTTTTGGGTCATTTTTTATTGCACGGAAAATTCAGAAAACAGACAAAACATGGCATTTTATTTTATTTAACTAGTAAAAACAGAAAACAAAAGGTAGGGACAGAAGGTAGTGTTCACTAAATTCATCAACTTCATACCTCTCAAAAATGATTCATTAATAAGGTTGATCAGGTCTTATTAACAACCACTTCCGATTAGCATGAAACCGAAGAACTTCCGTAAAACACTAAGTTACCTCAATGGGGATATGAATGTCCCCAACAATAAGCATTTCATATTTCTTTTTAACAGTAGGTAGAGGTAGTTGAAAACTTCCAATAGTGATTGTCGGAGATTTTTCAATAACATTAATACCATTCACTTGGAATTGTTTCTTCGGAAAGTGCATCGTATGCTCATTACCATTGATATGAAAAGTGACCTTGCTTTTATTGTAATCAATAACAGCCCCTACAGTATTCAAGAAGGGTCTACCAAGGATAATCGACATGTTGTCGTCCTCGGGCATCTCAAGTATAACAAAGTCAGTCAAAATAGTAACATTAGCAACAACAACGGGCACATCCTCACAAAGACCGATAGGTATGGCTGTTGATTTGTCAGCCATTTGCAAGGATATTTCAGTAGGTGTGAGTTTATTCAAATCAAGTCTTTTATATAAAGAGAAAGGCATAACACTAACACCAGCTCCCAAAACACATAAAGCAGTTTTCACATAATTTCTTTTGATGGAGCAAGGTATAGTTGGTATTCCTGGATCTCCAAGCTTTTTAGGTACTCCATCTTTAAAAGTATAATAAGCAAGCATGGTGGAGATTTCAGCTTCCGGTATTTTTCTTTTATTGGTGATGATGTCTTTCATGTGCTTTGCATAAGGAGGCATTTTTAAGATATCAGTCAAGCGAGTACGCAAAAAGACTGGCCTCAGCATTTCAGCAAAGCGTTCAAATTCTTCATCATCTTTATTTTTAGTTGACTTAGGTGGAAAGGGAATAGGTTTTTGAACCCATGGTTCTCTTTCCTTACCGTGTTTTCTAGCACCAAAGTCTCTTTTATCATATCTTTTATTCTTGGGTTGTGAGTTATCAAGATCAACTGCTGGTTCTATCTCAACATCATTGTCTGGTCCTTTATTATTTGGTTGAGTATCTTCATGAACCTCATCATTATATTTTTCATTATCAGAAGGTGAGTGTTCACTACCAGATTGAGTTTCAGCATCAGAGATAGAAACTTCATTATCATTATCAGGAAGTTTTTCTACTTCAGGTTCACTAGAGGCATGCAAAGTCCTATCATTTTTCTTCTTCTTTTTCTGTTTAGAAGGACTACGTGCATCAGTGTCAACTCTTTGAGAGTCTTGTTCAATTCTTTTTGGGTGTCCCTCGGGATAAAGTGGTTCCTGAGTCATCCTACCTCCCCGAGTCATTACTCTAACAACATGATCATTGATATTATTATTCATTTCATCTAACAACTCTCTTTGAGATTTAGCAACTTGTTCTAACTGAGTTTGAACCATAGAAGCATGCTTTCCTACACCTCTAACATCATTTGAGATTATAAATAACAAGTCACTCAAGCGAGCAATCATATCATAATTGTATTTCAACTGTTTCATAACATTTGCATTGAAGTGATCTTGCTTTCTAATGTAATTTTCAAACTCATAAAGGCATTGGCTAGGATGCATATTGTGAGGATTATCATTATCATTGAATTTAATTAAAGAATTTACCTCTACCACCTTAGGTGGTGGTGGTGTATCAAGCCCATGTATCTCTTCAATAGGAGGTAAATTTTTAACATCCACTGCTTTAATACCTTTTTCCTTCATAGAATTCTTTGCCTCTTGCATATCTTGGGACTGAGATATAAGATACCCCTCTTCTTCGGAGTGGGTTTAGGTGGTGGTTTAGGAAGAGTCCAATCATAATTTTTCAATATGTTATTCAATAATTCTTCAGCTTGCCCAATAGTTTGTTCCCTGAAAACACAACCAGCACAACTATCTAGGAAATCCCTAGAAGTATCGGTTAGTCCATTATAGAAGATATCAAGTATTTCATTTTTCTTAAGAGGATGATCAGGCAAAGCATTAAGCAATTGGAGAAGCCTCCCCCAAGCTTGTGGGAGACTCTCTTCTTAAATTTGCACAAAGTTAAATATTTCCTGCAAGGCAGCTTGTTTCTTATGAGCAGGGAAATATTTTTCAAAGAAGTAGTAAATCATATCCTGGGGACTACTCACACAACCAGGAGCAAGAGTATTGTACCAAGCTTTAGCATCACCCTTTAATGAGAACGGAAATAATTTGAGAATATAATAGTAGCGAATTTTCTCATCATGAGCAAAAAGGGTGGCTATATCATTCAACTTAGTAAGATGTGCCACAACAGTTTCAGTTTCATAACCATGGAAAGGATCAGATTCAACCAAAGTAATTAACTCTGGGTCAACAGAGAATTCATAATCCTTATCATCAACAAAGATAGGTGAAGTAGCAAATTGAGGATCACATTTCATTTTAGCATTCAGAGTCTTTTCTTTATACTTGCATAGTAATTTGTCTAGATCATCTGGGTCCTTACAAGCAAGAATGTCTCTAGTTGCCTCCTCATTCATAACATAACCTTCCGGTACCTTTGGAAATTCATATCTAGGAGGGCTAGTTCTAATAGGTGTTTCAAGATTTTCAGTTTCAAGCTCATCACCAGTTTCAACAATCTCATGCTGTCTTACTCTAGCAATTTGTTCATCAAGAAATTCTCCTAGTGGCACATTATCATCAAGCAAGGTACTAGCATCATCATGAGTAGCATTCATAGCAGAAGTAGCATCATCAATAACTTGCAACATATCAGAATTGATAGCATGTGGTGGTGTTGCAAGTCTACTTATAACAGAAGGTGAATCTAAAGTGGAGCTGGATGGCAGTTCCTTACCTCCCATCGTCTTAGAGGGAAAAATCTTAGTCTTAGCATCCTTCAGATTCTTCATAGTGATAATTTGATAATAATCCCAAGTGACTCAACAAATATAGCTATGCTCCCCGGCAACGGCGCCAGAAAAAGGTCTTGATAACCCACAAGTATAGGGGATCACAACAATTTTCGAGGGTAGAGTATTCAACCCAAATTTATTGATTCGACACAAGGGGGGCCAAAGAATATTTGCAAGTATTAGCAGCTGAGTTGTCAATTCAACCACACCTGGAGATTAATTATCTACAGCAAAGTGATCAGTAGCAAAGTAGTATGATAGTTTTGATAATAGTAGCAATGGCAATGGTGACAGTAACAGTGATAGCAGTAGTTTTGTAGCAAGTGCAATAGTAACAATAGCAGTAGTAACTTAGCAAGATCAATATGTAGGAAAATCATAGGCATTGGATCGGCGATTCATTGGATGATATTCATCATGTGACAGTCATAACCTAGGGCGATACGGCACTAGCTCCAGTTCATAAATATAATGTAGGCATGTATTCCGTAAATAGTCATACGTGCTTATGGAAAGAACTTGCATGACATCTTTTGTCCTACCCTCCCGTGGCAGCGGGGTCCATATTGGAAACTAAGGGATATTAAGGCCTCCTTTTAATAGAGAACCGGAACAAAGCATTAATACACGGTGAATACATGAACTCCTCAAACTACGGTCATCACCGGGAAGTGTCCCGACTATTGTCACTCCGGGGTTGCCGGATCATAACACGTAGTAGGTGACTATAACTTGCAAGATCGGATCTAGAACATGGATATAATGGTGATAACATAAACGGTTCAGATCTGAATTCATGGCACCCGAGCCCAAAGTGTCAAGCATTAAGCATAGCAAAGTCATAGCAACATCAATCTCAGAACATAATGGATACTAGGGATCAAGTCCTAACAAAACTAACTCGATTACATGATGAATCTCATCCAACTCCTCACCGACCAGCGAGCCTACGAAGGAATTACTCACTCCCGGTGGGGAGCATCATGGAATTGGCGATGGAGAAGGGTTGGTGATGACGAAGATCGAAGATCCCCCTCTCCGGAGCCCCAAACGGACTCCAGATCTGGCCTCCCGATGAAGAACAGGAGGTGGCGGCGGCTCCGTCTCGCAAAATGCGATAATTCTTTCTCCCTGATTTTTTTCTAGAAAAATATGATTTTATAGCATCGGTTTCAGGGTCTGCGGGGCCACCAGGTGGGGACAACCCACCTGGGCGCGCCCTGGGGGGTTGTGCCCACCCAGGTGCCCCCCTCCGATGGTTCTTGGCTCCAGTATTTTTCTTTTATTGTATAAAAACTCCTCGCAAAGTTTCGTTCCATTCTGAGAACTTTTATGTCTGCACAAAAACAACACCATGGTAGTTCTGCTGAAAACAGCGTCAGCCGGGTTAGTTTCACTCAAATCATGCAAATTAGAGTCCAAAACAAGAGGAAAAGCGTTAGGAAAAGTAGATACGACAGAGACGTATCAGAACTCAACTTGTTCTATTTTTGTAAATATGTTTAACCTAGTATCCATGATTCAGCATATTATGATCAAACATGTTTGCAATGACAATTAGAGATTATAGTTTCTCATGCCATGCTTAAGTAGCTAGGAGTGGATAATGATTTATCTTGGATATTAACATGTATTAAAATGATTGTGATGTGGTATGATGATATGGTATCCTCCTCCGAATGTTTTGAGTGGCTTGACTTGGCACATTGATACGTCTCCAACGTATCTGTAATTTATGAAGTATTCATGCCATGTTTACAACAATTCTATATGATTTTGGTATGATTTGATTAGAACTAACCTGGACTGACGCTGTTTTCAGTAGAACTACCATGGTGTCATTTTTTGTGCAGAAATAAAAGTTCTCGAAATGGGCTGAAAATTTACGGAGAATATTTTTGGAAAATATAAAAAATACTGGAACGAAAAGATATCGGAGAGGAGTCCCGAGGCAACCACAAGGGTGGAGGGCGCCCCCCCAAGGGCGCGCCCTGTGACTCCCCCGGCTCGATCGTGCACTAATCATACACGCAAATGCACACGATCAAGCCTAAGGACTCACGGGAAGATATCACAACACAACTCTAAAACATAAATAAAGTCATACAAGCTTTATATTACAAGCCAGGGGCCTCGAGGGCTCGAATACATAAGCTTGCGTACAAGCGTCAGCGGAAGCATCAGATATCTGAGTACAGATATAAAAGAAAAACACAGATAGGCCCTTAGAAGGCGGGACAAAAGAAAACACTATGATCAAAAGGCGCAGGCCTCCTGCCTGGGACCCTCCGAACCTACTCCTGGTCGTCGACCAACTCGTAGTAGTATCCACCCTCGGGGTAGTAGTAGCGATCATCGGTGTGGGCAGCTGTATCCGGGGCTCCGTCATCTGGGTGCACCAAAAGGATATGGGGGAAAAGGAAAGCAAAGCAACCATGAGTACTCATCCCAAGTACACAGCAAGCAAGGATCTACACTACATTTGCAACATTTTCAAAGGAAGGTTGTATATGTGGACTGGGCTGCAGAAATGCCAGAGTAGAGAGAAGGCCTAGTCCTATCGAAGACTAGCATCTTCAGCGGTCTTGCAGCAATAGAAGAGAGTAGATCAGTACAATATGAAGTAGTAGTATCATTAAGTCTCAACCTCACCCAGAGATCCTTTCTCGACTCCCTGCGAGAAAGCAATCCCAGAACCATACTGTCATCAACCTCGTCCAGAGATCCCTTCTCGACTCCCTGCAAGAAGCAATCCCAGAGCCATAGTATCCAATTCTAGTTGTATCGATCGGGATACAACTCCGAGTGTCCATTACCGTAGGACAGGCTATCGATAGATGTTTTCTTCCCTGCAGGGGTGCACCAACTTACCCACAACGCTCGCTTAACTCCGGCCAGACACACTTTTTCGGGTCATGCCCGGCCTCGGCCAAACGATACACCGCAACCCTACCTACAGCTCAGCAGAGAGGTCCCCGTCGGTCTATATCCTAAGCGCTCAGGGGTCATGGGCCATCGCCCTGTGCACTCCGGGTCGTTGCGAGCAGGGTGAAGCCAAGCACCAGGAGGGCGCCGGTCCATCCCGGCCGCAATGCTGAACTGGACGTCTGACAAAGCATTCGGGTGATGCCATGATGCAGAGTGCCCATAACTCTTCCCACGTGATGGTTAGTGCTATCGGGCCAGAGGCCCACTCAAATCAAATATCCAAATCGTTAGTACCTTGGGGGTGCGGTAACGAGCAGAGACTCACGATCGATGTGACCCCGTCGCCCCGTCTCGAGGACTTACTACAAGGGCTAAGAATGCCCGGCCACGCCTCGTATTCATCTCTCGGGTAACCTCCAGGTTAACTCGTCTTCACATCACTCACGGGTACCCCTCAGGGTCGACCCGCCTTTCCAAGTATCAGTTGTAAAGTCCAAGTATCCGTGTGTCCATAACATCAAGGGAATCCGAGGTATCACCCTCGTTGGATTCCTACTCGATGTATCCATCAAGGTGAACTCGAAGGAATCACCCTCGAGGTTCACACTTGAAGTGTTGCGCGACAGGGTCGTATCGGAAGTGGAGAAGGAGGAATCACCCTCGATGACCACGACCGAATAGCTACTCTACAGAGTTAACATCAGAAGTGCTACACGTGGTATCACCCTCGGCACTCGATAGTAACGCTGCAGTGTCGTACAACTAAGGGGGTGATGTGTGGTGCCAGGGTCTGGTCTTCAATCCCGTTAACCGGGTCTTCTGATAATCCAGCGGGGCAGTCGGGACAAGTGGGGTCACTGATAGGTCTCTACCCAGCCTATACTAGACAGTTTAGGATAAGCAGGTAAGGTTTCAATAGTAGGTTACAATAAACAGGCTATGCATCAGAATAGGTAAAGCAGTAGCAGCAGCATTTCTAATGCAAGAATGAGAGAGAAAGAATAGGCGATATCGGTATGCTCAAGGGGGGGTGCTTGCCTGGTTGCTCTGGTAAGAAAGAGGGGTCGTCGGAAGGCTTCTCGTCCGGAGCGTAGTCGTACTCTGCTGCGTCGGTGTCGGTCTCGGCGTCTATCGAGAGAGGAGGGGGAAGAAACAATAAATTCACGGCAAAATGCAAACAATATGCATGACATGTCTAAATGATACGCATAGGTGTTCTACTGCCTAATTAGATGATTTAGTTAAATTAGAAATTTATTCGGATTTATTTTATTAAAGTTGGGCACTATTTATTTATCGAAATCAGTCTAAAAGTTCCATGTTTAGGTAGCTAGGGGCATCTGACAGCAATACGAAGGGCGTATTCGGATTCGTCTCGAAATTCTGAGCAACTTTCATGTACAAAGTATTTTCATCTGAGCTATGGTTTATTTTATATGATTTATAAAGATTTAATCAATATTCTAGATTTATTTAATTATTTAAATTAGGATTATCCGAAACAGTGAATGGTGATGTTATCAAGACATCACCATGACGTCAGCTGGTCAACCTGACAGGTGGGGTCCACCTGTCATTGTCACATTAGTCTAATTAGGGTTTAATTAAGTTAATTATAGTTTAATTAGGCTAACTAATTAATTAGTTTAATTAAATAGAATTATTTAAGTTAATTAATTATTTAATTAACTAATTAGTTAATATTTATTTATTTATTTATTTATTTTAATTCTTTTAATTCGTTTTCTGGGTGGGCCCCACTTGTCATAGGCACAGGGGGCCTTAGCGGGCGCCGATGCTAGCGGGCGCTAGTGGTGTGGGCATAGCCCGGCTCGCGGACCCGGGTGGGTCAGATGGCGGGCGAGGCCGCGGCAAGGGACGGCGCCGGCGCGGCTTGGCCGACGTACGGCCCAGGAGGGGGTGGGGCAGCGAGCCGCGCGGCAGGGGAGAGCGGGGTGAGCGCCGTGCAGGGCCGCGGTGGAGCAGCAGCAACGCTGCGGGCAAGGCGGGGCACAGCTGCTGCCGCCGCAGCAGCAGGCGCAGTGCAAGGCGAAGGGACGCGGTGGCGGCGGCGGCTCGGGCGGTGCGAGCGGGCGGAAGACAGGGGGCGTGCAGGTCGCGGGAGACAACAGCGAGCGCGCCGGGACGTGGCTAGGCGAGCCACCGCGCGGGCCGACGCGGTGGGGTCGTATGCAGGGCGCGGCCGGCGGCCTAACGTGGGCGGGCGCGCACGCAGGGCTTGGCCGCGCGAGGAGGCAGCAGCAGCGTAGCCGCATGCAGCGGACGGCGGCGGCAGCACGCAAGGGAGGGAAGCAGAAGCACGCAGCAGTGGGAGCGGCGACGAGGAACGGCAACGGGCGCATGTCATTTCAGGCGCACGTGGGGACGGATGGGGTGGTGGCGAGCAGGGCCGAGCGGGGCTGCACGGGCAACGCCAGAGCACGAGCGGGACAATTGCCGGGTGCGCGAGCGCGCGATATGCGCACGGGGACGGGGAAAGAAGAGGGAGGCAGCGCCAGGGCTCACCCCCGTTTGTAGATGAACAGGGGGTCGGCGAGGCTCGAGGAGGCCGGTCAGGGAAGCGGTCGAGGAGGTCCGGCGGCGAGGTCCTCATGCGGCGGCGGTGGTCGGTGACGGCGGGTTCGGGGCGAGCGAGGGGATCGGGGCCGATCCCGATCCAGATCGAGGGGGGGAAGAGTGGGAGGGGGTTGGGCTAGGGTTTCGGGGTAGTGCGGGGTATAGGCGCGGCTGGTGGGCCGGCCTGGCGGTCTGGTGGCCTGCTGGCCAGCTGGGCCACGGCCCAGCAGGGGGGGGGGGTTGGTTTTCTCCTTTTAACTTTTTTTTGCTAGTTTTTCTTTTCTGTTTTGCAAAATGTGTGGGCCCATATGTAGTTTTGTAAAACACAAGAGTTAGCCCAATAATTACAGTGAAATATCTAGCACTGTTATAAAAAGGTTTTGAATCCACATGATTTCATTTGGATTTTATTAAATTACAAATGGATTAAATACTTCTATTTTGTTGCTGTTAGAGTCAATTAATTAATTTAGTGGATGTTGGTTATAATTTTAGAAGTGTCTCTGGAATATTTACAATATTATGAACATTTTAGTTTCTGGATTTGAACAACTTCTATTTGCACTTTCAGTTTGAATTTCCATTTGAATTTGAATTTGAAAAGAGATATGATCCAATTGATGTTTAAGCACTGTTGATCATGATGACATGGCATTATCAAAAGGGGATTACTGTGGTTAATTACATGGGGTGTCACAATTCTCCTCCACCAATAAGAATTCTCGTCCCGAGAATTAAGAGGAAGACTGAAAGAAAGCGGGGTATTCTTGGAAGTTCTTCTGAAGAAACGTCCGGAAAATCTCGAACGACTGGAATGTTTCTGATCCCCTCAAGCGGAGAAGCATTATGTTGGCAACAACGTTGGTACCAAGGGGGAGGGACGAAGAGAACCATTTTCCTGCTCGTTGAAATGAGGCGGACCAGTAGGCAAAGTTCTCGTCCATCGGTGGCTACTGTAAGGTCATCAATAGTAGTAACAGGGTCTTACCGACAGAGTTGTACAACCGAGGTGTTGACATAAGCAGGAGAACATTACTGCTTAGGTCATATAGCTCACAAGAAAGGTTAAACAAAACAATGGAAGGAAAAATGTGACTATACCCGAGTATTGGGTATACCTCCTTCCCAAGAGCTAGCAGAGAGGGATAATCATGGCAGGATTGCAAATAGATAACCATCTAGGAAAAAGGGGCGAGGAAAACTCATGATGTTACCCATACAACGGTGTTTGGATAATTGATCAAGAAACAGTTAGCATTGAGCTTCGAGTGTTCTTGTTGATGATAGTAGTACCACAGTCATGCTTCAGGATAGCATCGACATGGTCATCAGGTAAAGGTCGGACTTTGGATACACAAAGGATCCATCGGAACAACTTATAAAATAAGTCATACAATTTCAGCAAGGAAAAGATGAGGATAGGGCCCGCGGGCTCAGCAACAATTCATGGAGGGGGCAAGGATGGTATTTCTCACCATGAATTCTATTTATATCCTGGAAGAGCTCGGAATGTTGATGATGATCTCGACACAATTGTCGAGAGATTTCATGAAGATGTAATTGATCGGTGATGACATCAAGTCAAGGGAATGATGAAGCGAAAGGTTATTGGAACCATGGTTACGACACAAACTCGAAGTCAAGCTTGTTGTTCGAGGTGAAATGATAAGATGAGGAAGATCGACGTAAGCTTAGTTCATCGTCGAAAGTTGTGCTTTGGGAATAAGGACCAGGTAGTACAGTTAAAATGTTGCACGATATCGATATAGCCTATCAGGCTAGGAATGAGGTGATGGGGTATTAAACTTCCCAGTAACAAGTACTAGGGGTAATACCGGAAGGTAAACCGGAGTAGAGATTGGACGGATGAAATGATCTGCAGAAGACAAGTATTTTAAGTTGTCCAAGAAATGGAATCAAAGAAGAACAATCATGGTCAGTTCCATGGTTGCAAGGGACACAACACAGGTACGAGAGGGTATTATATCAAGGGGATAACTATTATTACAAGGAGCTTCCATGATAGGATCTACATCATTTCCATGAGCATGAACACAAAGGTTCAAGATCGACTCCCACTTCTTCAATGCATAACCTTTCATTCACTCCTCATTTTCGAAGAAATTGTAGTGCTAAAAATTTATCTGGTGAAGCACCAGAAGAATATGACTCGTAGAATTTTCTGGGTTCCGCTGATGGCAGAAGCATAGATACAACCCATCAGGACATTTTATGAATCCATACAACCATCAACCAAAGCAAGGGTTGCGAGTTCGAAAGCAGAGTATCGAAGTCAAAGCAGATGATACAATTTACCGGAGGTACTAAATATCAAGGGAAAAGCTCATAAGATGTTTGAATATGAAGGATACTGTCGGATATTATTCCAACAAAAGATCAGGTAGATGACAAAGGATCTGACGTGAGTAGCGATACTCAACCAGAAGAAGAAGAAATGCAAGGGCATCGGTTTATGGAAACATCTGAATAATTCGATGCTTAAATGTGAAGGTTTACGATTCCAAAATCGGGGAATCAGAGGCAGAGGCTCTGATAAAAGGATGAGTATGTTGAATAGAATTAGATGGCCAATCAATCAAGGATTGATTTACCGAGATCCAGCTCATATACATAATGACGTCTGAGCCGGAAGGATGAATTAGTAGGACACAACTGATGATTGCGAGTATTCGCACACATGTTGAATCAATAGGATCAGAATGATAGTGACAAGAGGTATCAACGATGTCTACTTGACATATGGAACTAACCATAATGCAAGCAGATCAGAAGAATATCAAAAGCAGTAGGCTGCAGAGGATTTTTGGAAGGTCGTATAGTAATACGAGGTATTTCGTGAAACACAAGAACAACTGGGGATGAATGGATCCCCGGTAATGTGAGGAATTATTCGTAAGTGTATTCATATGGTAGGGAACTGCAAGGTGGTAGGGACGAAGAACTTTTGGGAACATTGGAAGGTAATTTGATAAGTCGGATGTAACAAAAGAGTAGCTGGAATGAGTATATGAACGACAAGTGTATGTAGTTATCCATCAGGATGTATCGGTGGTAGGGAATTGCAAAGACGGTGAGTACAAGAGTCTCGGGAATTCAACGTATAGTATCGTCGGAATCTTCGGATGAAGCAGGCGATCATCTGGAATGACGGGGCTCTCCGGGAGAAAGTGGTTACGAGAACCTAATGTCTGAGTTAGTAAAATCTTTTAACCCGAATAGAAGAGAGATCAGAGTCCCAGAGTAAAGACGAGGAATAAAAGATCCTAATACCACCCAATTGGCGACGTGGGCCCGTAAGCCACACAGCCAAGTTAGTAAAACAGTTTTTGGATACTAGACTCAACTTCGGCCAAGGAGTTGGAAAGGGGGTTCCTACAGGCAGTCGGCTCTGATACCAACTTGTGACTCCCCCGGCTCGATCGTGCACTAATCATACACGCAAATGCACACGATCAAGCCTGAGGACTCACGGGAAGATATCACAACACAACTCTAAAACATAAATAAAGTCATACAAGCTTTATATTACAAGCCAGGGGCCTCGATGGCTCGAATACATAAGCTTGCATACAAGCGTCAGCGGAAGCATCAGATATCTGAGTACAAATAATAAAGAAAAAACACAGATAGGCCCTTAGAAGGTGGGGCAAAAGAAAGCACTACGATCGAAAGGCGCAGGCCTCCTGCCTGGGACCGTCCGAACCTACTCCTGGTCGTCGGCCAACTCGTAGTAGTATCCACCCACGGGGTAGTAGTAGCGATCGTCGGTGTGGGCAGCTGTATCCGGGGCTCCGTCATCTGGTTGCACCAAAAGGATATGGGGGAAAAAGAAAGCAAAGCAACCGTGAGTACTCATCCGAAGTACTCCGCAAGCAAGGATCAACACTACATATGCAACATTTTCAAAGGAAGGTTGTATCTGTGGACTGGACTGCAGAAATGCCAGAGTAGAGAGAAGGCCTAGTCCTATCGAAGACTAGCATCTTCAGCGGTCTTGCAGCAATAGAAGAGAATAGATCAGTACAATATGAAGTAGTAGTATCATTAAGTCTCAACCTCACCCAGAGATCCTTTCTCGACTCCCTGCGAGAAAGCAATCCCAGAGCCATACTGTCCTCAACCTCATCCAGAGATCCCTTCTCGACTCCCTGCGAGAAGCAATCCCAGAGCCATAGTATCCAATTCTAGTTGTATCGATCGGGATACAACTCCGAGTGTCCGTTACCGTAGGACAGGCTATCGATAGATGTTTTCTTCCCTGCAGGGGTGCACCAACTTACCCACCATGCTCGCTTAACTCCGGCCGGACACACTTTTCCGGGTCATGCCCGGCCTCGGCCAAATGATACACCGCAACCCTACCTATAGCTCAGCAGAGAGGTCCCCATCGGTCTATATCCTAAGCGCTCAGGGGTCATGGGCCATCGCCCTGTGCACTCTGGGTCGTTGCGAGCAGGGTGAAGCCAGGCACCAGGAGGGCGCCGGTCCGTCCCGGCCGCAATGCTGAACTGGACGTCTGACAAAGCTTTCGGCTGATGCCACGATGCAGAGTGCCCATAACTCTTCCCACGTGATGGTTAGTGCTATCGGGCCAGAGGCCCATTCGAATCAAATATCCAAATCATTAGTACCTTGGGGGTGCGGTAACGAGCAGAGACTCACGATCGATGTGACCCCATCGCCCCGTCTCGAGGACTTGCTGCAAGGGCTAAGAATGCCCGGCCACGCCTCGTATTCATCTCTCGGGTAACCTCCAGGTTAACCCGTCTTCACATCACTCGCGGGTACCCCTCAGGGTCGACCCGCCTTTCCAAGTATCAGTTGTAAAGTCCAAGTATCAATGTGTCCATAACATCAAGGGAATCCGAGGTATCACCCTCGTTGGATTCCTACTCGATGTATCCGTCAATGTGAACTTGGAGGAATCACCCTCGAGGTTCACACTTGAAGTGTTGCGCGATAGGGTCATATCGGAAGTGGAGAAGGAGGAATCACCCTCGATGACCACGACCGAATAGCTACTCTACAAAGTTAACATCAGAAGTGCTACACGAGGTATCACCCTCGGCACTCGATAGTAACGCTGCAGTGTCGTACAACTAAGGGGGTGATGTGCGGTGCCGGGGTCTGGTCTTCAATCCCGTTAACCGGGTCTTCTGATAATCCAGCGGGGCAGTCGGGACAAGTGGGGTCATTGATAGGTCTCTACCCAGCCTATACTAGACAGTTTAGGATAAGCAGGTAAGGTTTAAATAGCAGGTTACAATAAACAGGCTATACATCAGAATAGGTAAAGCAGTAGCAGCAGCATTTCTAATGCAAGCATGAGAGAGAAAGAATAGGCGATATCGGTATGCTCAAGAGGGGGTGCTTGCCTGGTTGCTCTAGTAAGAAGGAGGGGTCGTCGGAAGGCTGCTCGTCCGGAGCGTAGTCGTACTCTGCTGCGTCGGTGTCGGTCTCAGCGTCTATCAAGAGAGGAGGGGGAAAAACAATAAATTCATGGCAAAATGCAAACAATATGCATGACATGTCTAAATGATACGCATGGGTGTTCTACTGCCTAACTAGATGATTTAGTTAAATTAGGAATTTATTCGGATTTATTTTATTAAAGTTGGGCACTATTCATTTATTGAAATCAGTCTAAAAGTTCCATGTTCAGGTAGCTAGGGGCATCTGACAGCAATACGAAGGGCGTATTCGGATTCATCTCGAAATTCTGAGCAACTTTCATGTACAAAGTATTTTCATCTGAGCTACGGTTTATTTTGTATGATTTATAAAGATTTAATCAATATTCTAGATTTATTTAATTATTTAAATTAGGATTATCCGAAACAGTGAATGGTGATGTCATCAAGACATCACCATGACATCAGCAGGTCAACCTGACAGGTGGGGTCCACCTGTCATTGTCACATTAGTCTAATTAGGGTTTAATTAAGTTAATTATAGTTTGATTAGGCAAACTAATTAATTAGTTTAATTAAACAGAATTAATTAAGTTAATTAATTATTTAATTAACTAATTAGTTAATATTTATTTATTTATTTTAATTCTTTTAATTCGTTTTCTAGGTTGGCCCCACTTGTCATAGGCACAGGGGGCCTTAGCGGGCGCCGACGCTAGCGGGCGCTAGCGGTGCGGGCGTAGCCCGGCTGGCGGA
Organism: Thinopyrum elongatum; assembly: GCA_011799875.1. Lineage (NCBI taxonomy): Eukaryota > Viridiplantae > Streptophyta > Magnoliopsida > Poales > Poaceae > Thinopyrum > Thinopyrum elongatum. The sequence goes on along the minus strand of CM022302.1, from coordinate 506,963,610 downwards.
CCCGGGCGGGTCAGATGGCGGGCGAGGCCGCGACAAGGGACGGCGCTGGCGCGGCTTGGCCGGTGTGCGGCCCAGGAGGGGGTGGGGCAGCGAGCGGCGCGACAGGGGAGAGCGGGGCGAGCGCCGTGCAGGGCCGCGGTGGAGCAGCAGCAACACTGCGGGCGAGGCGGGGTGCAGCTGCTGCCGCAGCAGCAGCAGGCGCGGGGCAGGGCGAAGGGACGTGGTGGCGGCAGCGGCTCGGGCGGTGCGAGCGGGCGGAAGACAGGGGGCATCCAGGTCGCGGGAGACAACAGCGAGCGCGTCGAGACGCGGCTAGGCGAGCCACCGCGCGGGCCGACGCGGTGGGGTTGTATGCGGGGCGCGGCCGGTGGCCTAACGTGGGCGGGCGCGCATGCAGGGCTTGGCCGCGCGAGGAGGCTGCAGCAGCGTAGCCGCATGCAGCGGACGGCGGCGGCAGCAGGCGAGGGGGGGGGGAAGTAGAAGCACGCAGCAGCGGGAGCGGCGACGAGGCACGGCAGCGGGCGGAGGTCGTTGTAGGCGCGTGTGGGCACGGACGGGGTGGTGGCGAGCAGGGCCAAGCGGGGCTGCGCGGGCAACGCCGGAGTGCGAGCGGGATGACGACCGGGCGCGGGAGCGAGCGATATGCACACGGGGACGGGGAAAGAAGAGGGAGGCAGCGCCAGGGCTCACCCCCGTTTGTAGATGAATAGGAGGTCGGTGAGGCTCGAGGAGGCCGGTCGGGGAAGCGGTCGAGAAGGTTCGGCGGTGAGGTCCTCGTGCGGCGGAGGTGGTCGGCGACGGCAGGTTCGGGGCGAGCGAGGGGATCGGGGCCGATCCCGATCCAGATCGAGGCGGGGGGGGAGAGCGCGAGGGGGTTGGGCTAGGGTTTGGGGGTAGTGGGGGGTATAGGCGCGGCTGGTGGGCCGGCCTGGCGGTCTGGTGGCCTGCTGGCCAGCTAGGCCACGGCCCAGCAGGGGGGTTGATTTTCTCCTTTTAACTTTTTTTGTTAGTTTTTCTTTTCTGTTTTGCAAAATGTGTGGGCCCATATGTAGTTTTGTAAAACAAAAGAGTTAGCCCAATAATTAAAGTGAAATATCTAGCACTATTATAAAAAGGTTTTGAATCCACATGATTTCATTTGGATTTTATTAAATTACAAATGGATTAAATGCTTCTGTTTTGTTGCTGTTAGAGTCAATTAGTTAATTTAGTGAATGTTGGTTATAATTTTAGAAGTGTCTCTGGAATATTTACAATATTATGAACATTTTAGTTTCTGGATTTGAACAACTTTTATTTGCACTTTCAGTTTGAATTTCCATTTGAATTTGAATTTGAAAAGAGATATGATCCAAATGATGTTTAAGCACTATTGATCATGATGACATGGCATTATCAAGAGGGGGATTACTGTGGTTAATTACATGGGGTGTCACACGCCCCCTGCCTTGTCGTCGCCTCGTGGGCCCCCTTGACTTGTCCCCGACGCCAACACCTCCTATAAATACCAAAACCTCTAGAAATAAACCTACATCGGGAGTTCCATCGCCGCAAGCCTCTGTAGCGACCAAAAACCAATCGGGAGCCCATTCCGGCACCCTGCCGGAGGTGGAAATCATCACCGGTGGCCATCTTCATCATCCCGGCGGTCTCCATGACGAGGAGGGAGTAGTTCACCCTCGGGGCTGAGGGTATGTTCCAGTAGCTATGTGTTTGATCTCTCTCTCTCTCTCTCTCTCTCTCTCTCTCTCGTGTTCTTGATTTGGCACGATCTTGATGTACCGCGAGCTTTGTTATTATAGTTGGATCATATGGTGTTTCTTCCCTCTCTATCTCTTGTTGTGATGAATTGAGTCTTGCTCTTTGAGGTTCCGTTATGTTGGATTGAGTATTGGATTTGAGAACACTTGATGTATGTCTTGCGATGGGATATCTATGGTGACAATGGGATGTTCTATTGATTCACTTGATGTATGTTTTGGCACTCAACTCGCGGATTCCCGAGGTGACATTGGGGTAATCTATGCATAGGGGTTGATGCATGTTTTCGTCCTATGTTCTCCGATAGAAACTTTGGAGTGATTCTTTGTTGCACGTTGAGGGATTGCCATATGATCTAATTATGTTATCATTGTTGAGAGAACTTGCACTAGTGAAAGTATGAACCCTAGGCCTTGTTTCCAAGCATTGCAATACCGTTTTTGCTCACTTTTGTTACTAGTTACCTTGCTGTTTTTATATTTTCAGATTACAAAAGTCTATATCTACTATCCATATTACACTTGTATCATCGTCTCTTCGCCGAACTAGTGCACCTATACAATTTACCATTTATTGGGTGTGTTGGGGACACAAGAGACTCTTTGTTATTTGGTTGCAGGGTTGTTTGAGAGAGACCATCTTCATCCTATGGCTCCCACGGATTGATAAACCTTAGGTCATCCACTTGAGGGAAATTTGCTACTGTCCTACAAAACTCTGCGCTTGGTGGCCCAACACGAGTCTACAAGAAGAAGGTTGCGTAGTAGACATCAAGCTCTTTTCTGGCGCCGTTGCCGGGGAGGCTAGGTAAGCGGCACTCACATCCCGTCAACGAAGCTCTTTTCTGGCGCCGTTGCCGGGGAGGTGAGTGCTTGAAGGTATATCTTTAGATCTTGCAATTGAATCTTTTAGTTTCTTGTTTATCACTAGTTTAGTCTATAAAAGAAAACTACAAAAAAAATGGAATTGAGGTTGCCTCATATGCTTCATCTTTTTATTATCTTTCGTGAAAATGATGGAAAGGAAAATTGTGCCCAAGTGTTAGAAGAAGAAGTCTATAAAATGTTTGGCACTAAATTTTCGAATGATGAGCATGATTGCAATGTTGTTAGTGTGAATTCTTTGAATATCCATGATGCTAATGATATGCAAAGCTACAAGCTTGGGGATGCTATGTTTGATGAAGATGATATTTTTAGTTCCCCAAGTTTTGATGAGAATATTTATTATGATGAGAGCATGCCTCCTATTTATGATGATTATATCGATGAAAGTGGGTTTGGAAGAGTGTCAACTCTAGGTAGTATTGATCCCACTATTTTGGAGGGTGTTGAATCTTTTCACAATATTGATAAAAGTGGATTTGGAGAGGTCATGACTTTATTTAGTGATGAATCCACTATTTTGGAAGAGGTTTCAATTGATTACGAGAACAAAGTTGCTATCTATGATGATTATTATGATGACATGTATGCTATAAAGAATAATGATAACCATGAAACTTGTCATCATGATTTTAGTTTTCAATTGGATTATGCCTCACATGATAGTTATTTTGTTGAGTTTGCTCCCACTACTATTGATGAGAAGAAAATTGCTTACGTGGAGAGTAGTAAAATTTCTATGCTTGTGGATCATGAAAAGAATGCTTTTATGTGATGGCTATATTCTTGAATTCATTCATGATGCTACTAAAAATTATTATGAGGGAGGAATATATGCTTGTAGGAATTGAATAATATCAAGTTCCCTCTCTATGTGCTTAAGGTTTTGAAGTTATGCTTGCTTTGCCTTCCTATGCTAGTTGATGGTTGTTCCCATAAATTGTTTTCTCACAAAATCCCTATGCATAGGAAGTGGGTTAGACTTAAATGTGCTAGTCATATGCTTCATGATGCTCCCATTATGTTTCAATTCTTATCTTTTATGTGAGCATCATTGAAATCATCATCCAAGCTAAAAAGGCATTAAAGAAAAGCGATTGTTGGGAGACAACCCAATATTTACCCCTACTGTTTTTTTGTGCTAACATTATTAAGCTACTGTAGTAATCATGTTTTATAGCTTTTGTTTGAATAAAGTGCCAATTAAAGCCTTTGGGATAGTGTGGATGATAGTTGACTTGATTCTGTGCAAAAACAGAAAATTTTGCGTCCAGTACAGAAATTTCTATCTTTTACTGGAAACATGAAAAACTCTGGTTTTTTTACAGTTCATTTATATACAAATTTTATACGTTGTCCTAATTTTTAATTATTTTTGGACTAACATAAGTATGAGATTAATTCAGATCTTTACAGACTATTCTGTTTTTGACAGATTCTGTTTTTGATGCATAGTTTGCTTGTTTTCTAGTTTCTATGGCTTATGTTGCTTAATATAAATTGTAGAAATGATAGGGTACAGTAGTAATCATGTAAGAAAAACTTTGAATCTTGTATTGACAGTACCAAAGTGAATGATTTGTTTTATCATACTAACCCATCTCACGAAGTTCCGTTAAGTTTTGTGTGATTGAAGTTTTCAAGTTTTGGGTGAGATATCGATATGAGGAGAATATGGAGTGACAAGAACCTAAGCTTGGGGATTCCCAAGGCACCCCAAGGTAATATTCAAGGAAGATCCAAGCAACTAAGCTTGGGGATGCCCCGGAAGGCATCCCCTCTTTCGTCTTCAACATTATCGGTAACCTCACATGGAGCTATATTTTTATTTGTCACATGATATGTGTTTTGCTTGGAGCGTCATTTTATTTTATTAGTATTTGCTTGCTGTTATTTAGATTAATCTTTTCATCTTTTATTTCAATAAAAGTTTCAAGTTTAGCCTTTACCATGCTTATTTTGCAAGTCTATATGTTGCTGTTTTGAAAACAGAAAGTTTTCTATCATTGTCTGAATTCTTATGGAAAGTCAGAATGTGATAAAATCTTTAAATTTTTACACAATAAGATACAACAAATTTTATACAGTTTGATAATTTTTCATAATTTTTGGATTTAGGTAAGTATGAGTACAATTGCACTCTTTATAGACTGTCCTGTTTTGACAGATTGCTGTTATGTTTGCATATGTTTGCTTGTTTAATGATTCTATTTGAGGATAGGAGTATTAAATATGCAGAGGCATTTAGTATGCAATGTTAAATAATAATTTTAGTAATTTGCTACAGTATATAATGATAAGGTTTTGCATTTGATTTATACTAACTTATCTCATGAGTTCTTGTTGAGTTTTGTGTGCATGAAGTTTTTAATATTTAGGGAAACCGTGATATAAAGGGAATTAAGGAGACACAAACGCTCAAGCTTGGGGATGCCCAAGGAATCCCTAGTTAATATTTCAAGAAGTCTCAAGCATCTAAGCTTGGGGATGCCCCGGTTGGCATCCCACCTTTCTTCATCAACAATTATTGGTTAGCCTCGGTTGAGCCTAAGTTTTTGCTTCTTCACATGATATGTGCTATTTTTAGTATGTCATTTTATTTTATTTTGCTTGCTGTTTGAATAAAATACTTAAGATCGGAAATTCTTAAATTAGAGAGAGTCTTCATATAGCTGCATAATTATTCAACTACTCATTGATCTTCACTTATATCATTTTGGGAGTAGTTTGTCATTTATTCGTGTGCTTCACTTATATACTATGAGTAAATGGTTGAATGAATTGGGTATCATAAATCTGAAATTATATATGTTTCATATGCTTATCCCATGGGGAGTAATGACTTCACATATAATAAGTATAGGTGGTAAATTTATTGAAAGTTAGCAAACATAGTATTGGTCACTTAAACAATTCATGAAAGAATATTGAAGGAAGAGAGATTTCACATATAAATATACTATCTTGGACATCTTCTATGATTGTGAGCCCCATTAATTATTTTCAAACTTGAGCAAATTAGTTGAAGTTGGACAAGGAAGACAACGTAATGAGTTATGCTTGGGTATATTTGTATAGAAGTTATATTGTTATGGATCCTCCAACATGTGGTGCTTGCTATTTAGAATCTTTTGCTAGCCAAAATTTCTGTACTAAGCGGGAATACTGCTTGTGCATCCAAAACCCTTATACCCAGTTTCTTGCCATGAGTGTCCACCATATCTACCTATGGATTGAATAAGATCCTTCAAGTAAGTTGTCATCGGTGCAAAAAGCAATAAAAATTGCTCCTAAATATGTATGATCTTTTATTGTAAGGTAAAATAAGCGTTGTACGAACTTGTGATGGTAAAGAAATAAAAGCGACGGACTGCATAATAAAGGTTGCTATCACAAAGGGCAATACAATGTGGTGTTCCTTTGCATTAAGGGTTTGCACATCCAAAAATAAAAAGCGCATGACAACCTCTGCTTCCCTCTGCGAAGGGCCTATCTTTTACTTTTATGCAAGAGTCAATAGTATTCCTTCTCATTTCAACCTCAATTACTCTCTAATTGGCAAGTACCATGCGGTGGGGAAAGACCCAAGCATATATGGCCATTCAAATATATTTGATCATGAATTATTATTGTTGACAATTATCTATATGATAAATAAGTTGGGAGGTGAAACACTAAGCCCCTATCTTTCTCTGTGTTCGATGGATGCTATTTGTTCTAAAAATATGCTTTGAGTGGTAGCAATCATGGAAGATTATATGATAGTTGAGTATGTGGGATTTGCTAAATCAAAGCTCTTACATAGACCCTTCCTGAAAATAAGATGAATTGTAATTGTTTGATGACTGAGAACTTAGTTTGTTAGTTTTCAAGAAAGTTTATTATCTATGCTTTAACATGTGAATAGCTTGCTACTTGATCATGAGAAGTTTTATGAGATGAGCTACTATTTATGATATATAATGATGCTAGAAAAAGTGATTGAAATTATCATTGATCAAACTTGTGCACTTGCTTGCATTCACACTTCATAAATTATTTCTTTTATCATTTACCTACTCGAGGACGAGCATGAATTAAGCTTGGGGATGCTGATACGTCTCCAACGTATCTATAATTTATGAAGTATTCATGCCATGTTTACAGCAATTCTATATGATTTTGGTATGATTTGATTAGAACTAACCTGGACTGACGCTGTTTTCAGCAGAACTACCGTGGTGTCGTTTTTTGTGCAGAAATAAAAGTTCTCAAAATGGGCTAAAAATTTACGGAGAATATTTTTGGAAAATATAAAAAATACAGGAACGAAAAGATATCGGAGAGGAGTCCCGAGGCAACCACAAGGGTGGAGGGCGCGCCCCTTGCCTTGTCGTCGCCTCGTGGGCCCCCTTGACTTGTCCCCGACGCCAACACCTCCTATAAATACCAAAACCTCCAAAAATAAACCTAGATCGGGAGTTCCGCCGCCGCAAGCCTCTGTAGCCACCAAAAACCAATTGGGAGCCTGTTCCGGCACCCTGCCGGAGGGGGAAATCATCACCGGTGGCCATCTTCATCATCCCGGCGGTCTCCATGGCGAGGAGGAAGTAGTTCACCCTCGGGGCTGAGGGTATGTACCAGTAGCTATGTGTTTGATCTCAATCTTTCTCTCGTGTTCTTGATTTGGCACGATCTTGATGTACCGCGAGCTTTGTTATTATAGTTGGATCATATGGTGTTTCCTCCCTCTCTATCTCTTGTTGTGATGAATTGAGTCTTGCACTTTGAGGTTCCGTTATGTTGGATTGAGTATTGGATTTGAGAACACTTGATGTATGTCTTGTGATGGGATATCTGTGGTGACAATGGGATGTTCTATTGATTCACTTGATGTATGTTTTGGCACTCAACTCGCGGATTCCCGAGGTGACATTGGGGTAATCTATGCATAGGGGTTGATGCATGTTTTCGTCCTACGTTCTCCGATAGAAACTTTGGAGTGATTCTTTGTTACATGTTGAGGGATTGCCATATGATCTCATTATGTTATCATTGTTGAGAGAACTTGCACTAGTGAAAGTATGAACCCTAGGCCTTGTTTCCAAGCATTGCAATACCGTTTTTGCTCACTTTTGTTACTAGTTAGCTTGTTGTTTTTATATTTTCATATTACAAAAATCTATATCTACTATCCATATTAGAGTTGTATCACCATCTCTTCGCCGAACTAGTGCACCTATACAATTTACCATTGTATTGGGTGTGTTGGGGACACAAGAGACTCTTTGTTATTTGGTTGCAGGGTTGTTTGAGAGAGACCATCTTCATCCTACGCCTCCCATGGATTGATAAACCTTAGGTCATCCAATTGAGGGAAATTTGCTACTGTCCTACAAAACTCTGAGCTTGGAGGCCCAACACGAGTCTACAAGAAGAAGGTTGCATAGTAGACATCACACATGTTCATGCATGTAGTTGGATCAAAACCAACTATGATATTTATGTTCATGGTGTTCATATCCTACTCATGCTAGTAGTCAATGTTTATTATGCATAATGCATGTTCATGACCGTTTTCGCTCTCTAGCTGGCCGCTTCTCAACCTATTTGCTAGCCTTCGCCTGTACTAAGTAGAAATACTGCTTGTGCATCAAAATCCTAAAACCCAATTTATTCCAGATGAGTCCATCTTACCTACCTATCTGTGGTATTACCCTGCCGTTCTAAGTAAATTTGTATGTGCCACCTCTAAAATTTCAAATGAACATCTGTTTTTTGTGTGCCTGGATTGTTCATAGAGGGACGAAGGGTAGTCGGTATCTTCCATGCTAAGAGGTTTATTCTCATGATGAGTGTTTATTCACTCGTCCTTGCACGAGAGGGGCGGTAATAGGGATTCCCAGTCCCTAAATATAATTTTTTTTGCAAATAATTAAACAAAACTCCCCCAGGATTGTTGTTGGTATGGACGGCATCCGTGAATTCGGGTAGTCGTGGACTATGTTTGTTGGTGGAGGGGGAGTAAACCTTTACTTTTATCGCTTGGGAACCGCCACTAATGTGTTTAGCATGGAAGATATTGATAACTTTTGGCCGTGAAGTGAATAGGAAGGGTGCATTTCCCAAAATTTCATTTATCTCTGATTTAAGCTTCGAGCTCTGGCACCGCTGCAAATCACTGCTTCCCTCTGTGAAGGCAATATCTATTTACTTTTATGTTGAGTCATCACCTTCTCAAACAAACACCAGATCTGAGAGCACTATTGTCATCCTCATGCATTGTGTATAGTTAATGTTGAATGCATCATGACTAGATCTTTTCTACCATGAATTACAATGTTTAGTCGCTGCTTGAACTTTGGAGGTGCTCTGCATTTATGTTTTGCGGTCTCAGAAAGGGCTAGCGAGATACCACTGTTGTCATATTATATCATGGTTGTTTTGACAAAGTGTTGTCATTTGAGATATCTTATTATTGCTCGCAAGTTGCTTATGATATTGATATGAGTTAATATAATTTTTAAGAGTTATTTATGACCTGGTTAGTTATAATCTATGCTGAAAACCTGGGTGCTACTTAAGCTTATTTATGAAAACAAGAACAAAAGAGTTCGTAAAAAATTTTCTTTTTCACTTTCAGTTTGTCAACTGAATTGCTTGAGGACAAGCAAAGGTTTAAGCTTGGGGGGTTGATACGTCTCCATTGTATCTACTTTTCCTAACGCCTTTGCTCTTGTTTTGGACTCTAATTTGCATGATTTGAATGAAACTAACCCGGACTGACGTTGTTTTCAGCAGAACTACCATGGTGTTGTTTTTGTGCAGAAATAAAAGTTCTCGGAACGGAATGAAACTTTTTGGAGAATTTTTATACAATAAAAGAAAAATACTGGAGCCAAGAACCACCGGAGGAGGGGGGCCTGGGTGAGCACAACCCACCAGGGCGCCCCCCTCCTGGTGCACCCAGGTGGGTTGTGCCCACCTGGTGGCCCCACAGACCCTATCTCCGACGCTGTAAAATCACATTCTTGGAGAAAAAATAGGAGAGGAAGAATTATCGCGTTTCACAAGACGGAGCCGCCGCCACCTCCTGTTCTTCATCGGGAGGCCAGATCTGGAGTCTGTTTGGGGCTCCGGAGAGGGGAATCTTCGTCATCACCAACCCTCCTTCATCACCAATTCCATGATGCTCCCCACCGGGAGTGAGTAATTCCTTCGTAGGCTCACTGGTCGGTGAGGAGTTGGATGAGATTCATCATGTAATCGAGTTAGTTTTGTTAGGGCTTGATCCCTAGTATCCATTATGTTCTGAGATTGATGTTGCTATGACTTTGCCATGCTTAATGCTTGTCACTTTGGGCCCGGGTGCCATGATTTCAGATCTGAACCGTTTATGTTATCACCATTATATCCATGTTCTAGATCCGATCTTGCAAGTTATAGTCACCTATTACGTGTTATGATCCGTAAACCCCGGAGTGACAGTATTCAGGATACTTTCCGGTGATGACCGTAGTTTGAGGAGTTCATGTATTCACTATGTGTTAATGCTTTGTTCCAATTCTCTATTAAAAGGAGGCCTTAAAATCCATTAGTTTCCTTATGGACCCCGCTGCCACAGGAGGGTAGGACAAAAGATGTCATGCAAGTTCTTTCCATAAGCACGTATGACTATTTACGGAATACATGCCTACATTATATTTATGAACTGGAGCTAGTTTTGTATCGCCCTAGGTTATGACTGTTATATGATGAATATCATCCAACGAATTCACCGATCCAATGCCTACGAATTTTCCTCATATTGTTCTTGCTAAGTTAGTATTGCTATTGCTGCTGTTACACTTGCTACAAAACCATTGCTATCACTGTTACCACTGCTATCAAAACTATCATATTATTGTGCTACTGATCATCTTGCTGCAGATAATTAATCTCCAGGTGTGGTTGAATTGACAACTCAGCTGCTAATACCTACAAATATTCTTTGGCTCCCCTTGTGTCGAATCTATAAATTTGGGTTGAATACTCTACCCTCGAAAACTGTTGCGATCCCCTATACTTGTGGGTTATCAGTGACGAAGAGCTCGTCGTAAAGGGTTACGTTGATGCTAGCTTCGACACAGATCCGGATGACTCTAAGTCATAAACCGAATATGTATATATATTGAATGGTGGAACTGTCAGTTGGTGCAGTTCTAAGCAGAGCGTCGTGGCGGGATCTACATGTGAAGCGGAGTATATAGCTGCTTCGGAAGCAGTGCATGAAGGAGTCTGGATGAAGGAGTTCATATTTGATCTAGGTGTAATACCCGGTGCATCGGGTCCAATGACAATCTTTTGTGATAACACAGGAGCAATTGCCATAGCTAAGGAGCCCATTTTTCACAAGAGAACCAAACACATCAAGCGACACTTCATCTCCATTCGTGATTATGTCAAGGATGGAGACATAGAAATTTGCAAAGTACATACAGCTCTGAATGTGGCAGACTCGTTGACTAAACCTCTTCCACGGGCAAAACATGATCAACACCAAGACTCCATGCGTGTTAGATATATTACTATGTAATCTAGATTATTGACTCTAGTGCAAGTGGGAGACTGTTGGAAATATGCCCTAGAGGCAATAATAAAATGGTCACTACAAAAAAAAATACACTTCCGTGATGATACGTGTTTGTCATAGTAGGTCACGTATCCTGTCATGCATGTACATCCATCACGATTTAATGACAGAATCAAGATAGCCATACATGTGCTGTCGTAGAAGTGTTCCATGACAATACCAAAATTATCATCACGGAAGTGTTCACTTCCATGACGATAAATGACGCGTCATGGAAGTGCTTTCGTCAAAACCGACATGTGGCATCCACCGTAACGGGTCGCCGTTTATCTATCGGGTCAGGTTTTGGATCCGATAACCCGTTAACAGCAACGACCAATGGCGATTTTCCACGTGTAAAATTCTCATTGGCCGGAGGAAACACGTGTCAGCTCGTCATTGGGTCAGATACGCGCCTATGATATGTCGACACGTGCGATGGCCCAACACTGGCCCATTTAGCTTACAAAGGCCGGCCCATTTGACTTGGTCAAAAGATAGTGGGCCGGCCCATGAAAATCCTGTTAACGACCTGTTCGCATATAGCCCATTTTACGGCCCGGTAACTCATGGCCTGTTATGGCGTTCCCGAAATCGGCCCAACAGCGTCATGTGGGCCGTCCAGTATAATACCAGCCCGTTTCATTTTTAGCCCATGTATGGCCCACGACATCTTTTGGCCCATACGAGGCCTTTCATATCTTTGGGCCTATTAATGGGCCGCGGTGACTCTGGCACATAATAAACAGTAAATTTCTTTATGCCCAGTAACAGCCCATGATTCACATGGGCCGTTTCCAGCCCGTGTTAGCTTTCGGCCTACTGACGGCCCATAGATTCTTGGGCTCCTTTCCGGCCCTCGATTACTTCCAGCCCGTTACTGGCATGTTCCCCTAATGGGCCAAATTCGGCCTGTGGTTAGAATCGGCCCGTTTGTGGCCTGTTAACCCGTTGCGCTGTTTCCAGCCCGTCCTATATTCTGGCCCATTAACGACCCGTTATGCCTTTGACAGAATTAAGCCTTTGCTGTCTTCCGGCCTATTAACGGCCCGTTACCATGCTGGCCCAATACCAATTACGCCCGTTTACGGCCCATGCGGACCCATTTATCCGACGGCCCGAGGCCCACTGAATCTACGGGCCGTTGGAGGCCCATTTATCCGACGGCCCGTAGGAGGCCCATGGGTCCTACGACCCGTAGCATGCTCAAGGTTACCACGGTCCGTATATGGCCCATGGTTGTTGTAGCCACTAGCAAACCAAGGAAAAATAAGACTAGGGAAATAAATAAGCCAGAAACTAACGCTAGGCTATTAAGGCGATTGCACAGATTACATCCACTGGGCATCAAAGTTCGCCACCAGTGCAAATATAGGGAACACCCTACACTATACAAAAATGGCTTGCTGTTTTCTTCAGCCGGCCGCTGCACATTAAGAACAAATTTTGTATCGCAACAAAAGAAATTACAACCATAAAACAAAAGGAAGGTTGGCATAAAAGTTAACAGTCCGGCAGATAAATGCACCACCAAAAGTTCAGAAGCTCAGTTCATTTGACCTAACTGTTAAGTTTTCATGTTGTACTGTCCGATGGAGCACCATAACCTTCGCCTTCATTTCTCCTATGCTCCTGAACAACATAGCAAATGTCTGATAGTCTGGTTTCAAAACCGTGCATATCTTGACGACATCAAACAATGGTTGTCCTTGTTTCACAAAGGGTCTCTGTTAGGGAATGGACTTGTGTGTGGAGCGCAGATATAACATTGTTTTGAGCTTGCATATCTTGATCATGAGGCAGTTTGGACGAGATTGCCTTAACAACCAACCCAGTATTATGCAGGAACGTGCTTTTGGCACTCTTAGTGGACAGGTACTGACCCACTGCAGCAAGAGGTGACATTGCGGTTATAGTTGCCTCGTCACCTTCAGAAGGTGGCGGTTCCACCATTTGTTCCATAGCATGCTAAAAAGTTGAGATTTTACATTAGTAGTACTAGAACAGAAGATATTAAGGAGGCAGCAAAACCAAACAAAATAGCTTTGGTCTATATACAGAACTTATTCTGGTGAACCCGTGTAAAATATTAGTTGTATTTTACTGCAAAGTACATAATAAAACCAGGTTCCAAACATATGGCCATGTACCATAGCTAATGTATTGTATATTTCTTCACATTGTATTGACAGCTAAGGATAAAGAGACAAAGCTTATAATACGGTAAGCATAGTATGACATCATTCATATCACAAAACAACTGAGAACAGACAAACAGGCAATTGTAACGTTGTGTAGACAAGTCCAGCACAGAACTAGATTACAGATCAAGATCAAAGGAACATCACTCCTCTCTTTTAAACTTTGTAAGGTGCAATAATACACTAAGACAATTGTGTATAAAATTGAAAAGAGTAATAGACATTGGCTGCAAACCGTGCAGTTCAATGCACAAGTCAGAATAAGTAGTAGTTAAAAGGCATGAGGATTAAGGACTTACAACAGCGGCTTTGACCGGTGTAGTCATCCCCTTCGTCTTGTTGGTGTGACAGTCCTTGAACATTTCCACAACATTTGGTTCGGGTACTTTTTGGTCCTTGCGTGCTTTCCTCTGCATTTGGAACAAGTCAATATAGATCTGATAATATGGCACAGCGAAAAGACTGAAACAGCAGCTAATTACAAGAGCCTCGCAGTGTGCAATATAGCTACGAGATCCCGTCATCTGTTGGAATTTCAGTTTCTACGGTTGGCCTTGTTCTTTGAACATTTCACCTACAAGAAGATAGATTTGTGAGGCACATGCGTAAATAGGAGTTCAACATGTGATCTGATCACATATATATAACGTACTTGATACTTTGGATCAGACCAGTGTTTAACGAGGCCTCTCCAGTCTTCATCTGATATATTTTCCACTGTAGATGTTTGGGCAAGTTCACTATTAGCCTTGCCTTCAAAGTGAGTTTTCCTCAAGTTATACCGATACTGTCATAGAGCATACCTGAAAACATGGGTGCATGCTTGTCTGGTTGCATCATCTTGGCTATCCAACTTGAACCTCATCTGTTGAAAATTATGGGAGTCTCATTACCAGCAACCTAGAAAGTATGGGACAGACCAAGACAATATTACTAATTTCCATACATAACCATACTTACAGATAAATGGTCGAGGAAGGTGTTGAACTAGGTTTCGTCTTTGTCATTCCTGTACTGAATCCATGTTGGGAGGATACGTGCATGACACCTAACGGCAACCGCTGCCTCTGATACTAACTTGGCTGACTATGTAGCATCACGTGGCCTTTTTAAACCTGCCTCAAAACGGATCTCCATTCTTCCTCCTCTAGATTTAGTTAACCTATCGAGCATTATCCCTGATGTATGTTTCCTCTTGCGCATAGGTGCTAGTCCAACAACGAACATAGGAAGTGTCAGTGTACATCAAACTATGAGACTACATATAAAGAAACATGCAACTGTAACTTGACTCCAGCAACTACCTTCTTGCAGTTGAAGCTCACAAGGTTCATCTAATCTTGCCAACTCGTCTTGTGTCAAGAGTGCTTTGGAAGTAGTGTCAGGTGGCAAGGGAGCTTGGGAATGTGCTGCTAGCTGAGTTGACAAACGAGTAACTCGTGCAGCTAGTGGTACTGTGGAAGGTGTTGCAACAACTAGGGTTGTCACTGCTTGTTTGGTGGCAGCTATTAGTTTCTGTTTGGGTTGTTTTGTAGGTGGTGTAGCACAGGATACCGTGTTTGTACAATTTTCCGGTGGACTTTGACCTTCTATTGCACCATCAGTACCAACAGAATCATCATAATTCTTCCGCTTCCATTTCCGTGCGTCCTCAGTACTAACACCATCCCCTGCCATTCTGTGTTCCTTCCTCTTTCTCTGTGCCATGTCAAGTCAAACCGACAAGAAAAAGGAATAAAAATTTAGTTCTTCAGACCAAATTGATGCGTGATACAGACAAACTGAACTTTGATGTTAGACAACTGCATGATAGGAGGATGTAATATGTACGAAAAACAGGACGACATGAGATAATCAGAACTATGATGTGTAAACTAAGCAGAAGGCATTCAATAAATTAGAAGCAATGCAATGGAAGGTAGACACCATATGAAAGATGCTACAAATATCGCTCTACCAAGTTAACAGTGTCTCATCATAACTGGCATTTAAACAAATGTGAAGCAGTACAAGAAATAAATCATATGCAAGATGCAAACAACATTACACTACCAAGTTAAAGGTCTCTCGTCATTAGTGCCATTGCATATTCACAACATTGCTTATTCACAGCTATGATGTGTAAATTAAGCAAAAGTAATTTAATCAAATTACAAGCAATACAAGCTAGACACCATATGCAACATGCAAGACAATATCACACTGCCAAGCTAGAGAAAGCACCTGGGATGCCGGTTTCGCCGGAAGACCGCCATCAGTCCCTGCCTTATTTTTTTCCTTCCTCTTTCTTAATTTTATTGCCTTGTCAAGTCAAACCCACAAGAAAAATGAATAAAAATTCGCTCTTCAGAACTCATTGATGCAGAATGCTGACGAGCACTACTTTAATGTAAGGCGACCGTATGATAGGACGATTGAATGTGTAAGAAAAAAGGACAGCATTGCATATTCACAGCTATGATGTGTAAGCTAAGCAGAAGGCATTTCAACAAATTAGAAGCAATGAAAGCTAGACACCATATGAAAGATGCAATGAATATCACTCTACCAAGTTAAAATTGTCTCATCATAAGTGCCATTTCAACAAATTACAAGTAGTACAAGCTAGAAAAGAATGCGAGATGTAACCTATATCACACTCCCAAGTTAAACGTGTCTTATGATAAGTGATTGTTGCAGGTTACACAACAGTAGTACTTTGATGTAATAACATGGTGTGATAGACAGATATTGTATGTTCTAGAAACAGGAACACGTGTCTTATTCACAAGTATAATGTGTAAAGTAAGCAGATGGAATTCAACAAAATTAGAAGCAATACAAGCTAGACATCATACATAACATGCAACCACATATAACAGTGCCAAGTTAGAGGGAGCACCTGTGATGGTCGACTAGGGGAGACGTGCTCATCATCAACACAGCTACGTTGAGTGTCTATGCATGTGTTGTGTTGCAAATCTTCTTGGGGGGATGCCGGAGTAGAATCTGTAGAGGCCCTCTGTTTCAGTTGTTTGGGAGGAGCACCTTTATCTACCGCCTTGCTAATTTCCTTCCGCTTTATTGATTTTGCATTGTCGAGTAAAACCGACAAGAAAAAGCAATAAAGTTCACTCTTCGGAACTCATTCATGCATGATACTGACAATCACTACTTTGATGTAAGGCAAACGCAAGATACGAGGATGGAATATGTACGAAAAATAGGAGAGAATGGCATATTCACAAATATTTGTGTAAACTAAGCAGAAGCCATTTCAACAAATTAGAAGCAATGCAAGCTAGACACCACATGAAAGATGTAACCAATATGACTCTGCCAAGTTAAAAGTGTCCCATCATAAATGGCATTTCAACAAATTAGAAGCAGTGCATGCTATAAATCATATGAAAGATGCAGCCAATATCACTCTGCATATACTAAAGGTGTCTCGTCATAATTGATTGATGCGGGATATTAAAAAACAATAGTTTTATGTAAGGACATGCTTAATAGACAGATGTACTATGTACCAAAAACAGGAAGGCATGTCACATTAACAGGTATAATGTATAAACTAAGCAGAATAGCACATGCAATTTAACCAGATTGGAAGAATTACAATCTAGACACTCTATGCAACATGCAACCACATATCACGCTGCCAAGTTAGAGCAAGCACCTGCGGTGGTGGTGTAGGGGAAATGCGGTCATCAACTACAGAGCTATGTTGACTATCTTCATCTAGCATTGTTGTTTCTTGAGAATCATGTGGGGAGGCTGACACTGCATTCTTTAAAAGAGGATCTTTTCTTACAGCAGTCCACGAGCCTGACTGTCTCATCATAAGTGATTGATGAGGGATACACAAGAAATTAGTTTGATGTAAGAACATGGTTAATAGACAGATGTAGTAGTATGTACCAAAAACAGGAAGGCATGTCATATTCAAAGGTATAATGTGTAAGCTAAGCAGATGCAATTTAACCAAATTGGAAGCAATACAAGCTAGACACCCGGCTGGAGTGGTGAGCATGATCATCGAGGACCTGAGAGCCTGGTGGGAGGCGGGCTGCTTCGCCACCATCGTGGCTTTTTAGTTGGCTTGCAGGTGATGCTTGTCTGTGCTGGGCTTGTCACTGGCTCGGCCAGTGCCCTGACTAGCTATTTGGCTTCTGGTGCTCCCGGGATGGTGGTTCATGTAAAAAATATTTTTCCTTATCTTAATAAAGATCGACTTCGGCCTTTCGAATGCAAGCTAGACACCATATGCAACATGCAACCACATATGACACCGCGAAGTTAAAGCAAGCACCTGGGATGGTGGTTCATGGCGAGCGAGATCATCAACTCCAGAGCTACGTTTACTGTCTCCATCTGCTGACACTGCACCCTTTATAGCGCCGAAACGTGTCTTGCCTAAGCCCGAAGAAAGCTGGAGCTGCTTCTCTCTTTTATTTCGTGCTTCTATCAACCGGTTGGCAGAGGCTGAAATACCCATGCATAAAAAAACAATAGTGAGAGTATGGGTGAAGTGTGTGCAGAATTAGTGCACTGTAAAAGTAGCAGATAGCAAGTGGCTGAAAAATAAATGACATGAGACATATGGTAGCTCTACAGCATGGCATGGCAAACAAAATTAGATTCTACTCCGTATGATTTTGTAATATATGAGCACAGGGATGACTGGGAAATGCAGGTACTCCTCCAGCACACCACCACATGTGGTCCTATCAAAATAACAGTCGACTGAAAATAAATAGGTCAGTCGATTTTTTTATGAACCGTCCGATCTACAAGGAACGGGCAGATGGGCTTTGTCTACCTCCCGTGAGTCACTGTTGACGATCTTTCTCAAACCGCCAGCGACCACCGGCCCAGACCCCTGCCTCCGCCGCCCCACCCTCCCCTCGACCTCACACCACCGTCGTGCTTGGCAGCGCCCCCCGGCCATCCCTTTAAGCCCGGCCGACCTCCAGATCGGGCACCAGAAGCTCCTAGGCCCCACACACCCCTAAGATAAACACCGAGGCGCTGCTTCCCCGGCGTAATAGGCGGACTAGCGCCTGTTACGCTGGGGGATGCTTCCTTTAATTGGGAATCAACTGACCAGGAATTGAAATCCAGGGGGGCGACGGACCTCTAGCTAAGGTGAAATAGTATATGAGGAGAAACCTTGCATCGCGAGTTACTAGGAACATCTAGTATCAGGAAGAAGGTGTAGGAAGAAGCGGTCAACTAGTGTCTTCTATGGGATGAATACCGTGCAAGCAGACACGTAAGATTTGCACGAATAAGGGAAGAGGAGTACCAGATCCAGTTGCCAGTGCTATGTCCTCCTGATATCGCGGCGATGTTCTTCTTTTTACCAGGGGAACCGATGTTTTGGAGGAGGGTGGAGCCTTGGATGAACCCATGGCCAAATTGTTGATTGTGTTGCGGTGGTCGTCTGTTGGCGGAGGGGAAGCAGATCCAAGGCGACGAAGGACGGCGTAGCGGGAACAGCTCCGGTGCGGTGGACGGTGGCGACGTTGGAGCGGCAGCGGTGAGGCGCAGGACGACGTGGTTGAACTGGCTCGGGTACGGCGCAAGTTGCCGTCCTGGAGGTAGCTCGGCCTCGGCTTCAACTACTAGCCGTGGAGGGCGTTGCGGTTGCGGTTGCGGTGGACGACGACGTCGGTGTATCGGCTCCGGCGTGATGGAGGAGGGCATCGGTTGATGGGTGGGATGGGGTGGTGGACGGAGGACGCCGGGGTTTCGCGGCCGGTGGAGAGGTAGTTTTGGCACCCACGGAGTACGAATGGGGAATCGGACGGGTGGCGGGGGGGAGCTAAGGGGGAACCTTGTTTCGGTCTGGGACACGCTTGTTTTTGGTTTTTTTTTTTTTGAATAGATGGGACGCGCTTGTTTGAAATTTGGGGGAAGTACAAACTTTGCCCCCCTCTTAAATTTCAGACCTACTGCGGGTCGGGGGTAGGACAGTAATCCCAAGTGTCCCAAATAGTGGGCGGGAGCGATTTCGGCCGAGCGAATGTGTGTTTAGGCGGCCACGGTGTATGAATGTTTTTCGGAGGCGGTTGTGTGGCGTCTAGATGAAGTTACAAACCTACCCCGGTTTAGACCTATAGACGTCGGGCCAGTAGGCTTCATGGGTCGGAGTTAGAAAAGTAATTTCCTTCTACCAAACATTGGTCTCACACGGTTTCGGGCGAGTAGAGGCTCTTTTGGCGCTTCGTTGGAAATTTTGAAACAGAAGCATTCACGTTTAGAGTACTCTTGAACTTTGAGGATTGACCTAAATAGACAACATTAAATTTGACCTTGTATGTTTGAAAACCTCATTAAATTATGCGGTTCTTTTTGAAATTTTGACACTTGAAAATCCTATAACTATGATTATTTTGGAATGGAGGAGGTAAATTTGAATCTATTTTGTACACGACTATATATGCTATTATGTAGAAAAGCAGAGCAAAGATTGGTGCCCCCATATTTAGGTATGATTTACAAATGCCATGATCTCGAATTCAAATAATTGAATGGACTTCATGTTGGAATCGAATTTTTTAAACCACCTTAAGCTGAATTCAAATGTATGCTAGTTCATAGCTAGCTATTTATAATGTTCATTGTGTAAATTTTGTATGTATAATGTGCTTTACACACACAACATGAACTATACTCATGTTTATATTCGAATTGCTAAAGCGATGCATTGTCTGGAGTTCAAAATACTAACTCTATGGATCAATTATGTCGAATAATAACATAGACATGCTCAAATTCGATAGAATATAGATGTCTGATGGATCAATGACCGTTCCTTACGCGAATTGCAAATATCATGATCCCATCCTAATATTTGGATACAATTTATATTTTTAATCAATGTGTACATCAGTCTTTTACGTGTAGTTTCACTCTCCATAGGCCCCTCCTCACACACGCGCTGACTTTCTCTCTCACACATACGCGCACACGGTGTATATCCATCGGTGGTCTCTCAGACATGCTCACACACTCTCTCCCGAGGTGTCTTTCTAGCAGACATGCTCTCGATATCACCCTCCCTCCCTCTCGCAACCATTTACGACTGTTTTCACTAACCTTTATCACAAGCACTCTTCCTCTCACACGCATACACACGCACAATTCCCATCGACCCTTTCTATATACATAGACCTGCCTATGTGTCTCCCGCATGCGCATTATCTTTAGGCATGTCTCGCACGCATTGTCTCCACCTCTCTTCCTAATTGACGAGTATGATTCTAGCAGAGCATTCTTTAGGATGCCCCTTAAAGTTAGGTTGGATGAATGGTAATATCAAATATAAGGGGTTACCTTAGTCCGAGGACCTAGGGTTACAAATCCTAGCTGGCTTTGTTAGTGGACACAGAGTCCTTCACGACTCTGATATCTTTGTCTTGTACGACTAGTCCTCCATGGGTCTCCCTGAATGCGTCACGGGCCGACCAATGTGGCGCAGGACGGAACCGAACCAAGAGCCTCACCTCGGCCCACCGGACCTCACGCGATGACACACCCTCTACCCCCAGGTCTTGTTATCTTCTCACACCCACACATACCAACACACACACCACACAAAATATTTTCTCCTCGTGCCTCTATCCCCGCCCCCTTGCATATACACACTCAAGGGCATCTCTCGCCATGACATCCTATTCGTCTCTCTCTCTCTAGAGCCTCTCTTATTTCTCGTGCTATCTCTCCCACGCCCCGCCCCCCCCGGCCCCTCCATCCATGGCTCTCTCGAATATGTAATACATACACATACCTCTCTAGGCCCTGCCAAATACGTCAACTACACATTCACACATGTTATATCACGTACCCCATTGATCTAAAAAACCCTCTCTTCACGTTTATTTCGCATACAACATTCCTTTTGAATAAAACCACACAAACTGTGGCCAAAAAATTATTTTAGAATTTCTACATATATACAACATTACAAAGTTATATGGAGGAGTATGAACATTAATTTTCATTGCATGGTGCACCCAATGATATTTATTCCGCACTGTGAATTTTTATATTTTTATACTATATATAAAGTTAGTCATAATAAAGAGAAACGAAGAGCATCTCTCTCTCCATCGCATACACCCCCTCTACGCCCCTTTCACGTACGCAAACAAACTATCTCCAGGTCCTCTAAAAGTACGCCCCCAGCACATTCACGCATGTTTCATCTTTCTCTCGCGATATATACAGTGATGATCATTGTATTTGAAGCGAAAGCACGATACGTACATTGGACTTCAGAATCCACTCATTACGGTCACCATTTACGTTTTGTGGTTATTATACAGTCACGGGCTCACCGTACAGCTCTGTATTTGCTGAAGACACGACTAGTTGACCAGTTAAACGCTTCACGTGGCACCTCTAGTGTTGCATCACATTATCTCACTACCATTGGGCCCACCTGTCGGCGTGTATGAGAATGAAAACAAACGATAAAAAATATTGGACGGTGGTTCGAAGTCATGACCGCGGGCACAGCGGACAAGGTGGCCTTGTATTGGTATGCTGAGCCGACTGTTTTAACACACAGGAGCTGGTGTGGTGATTATACACACACGCAGAAATGCACACGAACTGCATGCACGCAACACTCACACGTACACACGCAGCCACGCACGCACGCAACACTCACACATACACACGCAGCCACGCACGCACGCAACACTCACACGCACACACGCATGCATGCATGCACACACCACATGACCAACACACACTCTCACGCTCAAGTGCTCAACATACACGTGCATGCGCACACATCAGGCCCTGACAGACACATACACAACCAGGTGGTTCCCGCGCACGGGTTGGAGTCTTGTCGCGCATGCGTAAATTTGTGTTTATCTTATCTTTTTCCTATGTGAACTGACAGGTGGGACCCACAAGGAACGTGGTCAATTTAACCAATCAACATAGTGCCATGCAGACTATTTGGCCGGTCAACAGAGTGCAATCTGATGCTGAACGGTGAGCAAGTGACCATATAATCACCGCAAAACGTATATAGTGACCGTAATGAGCGTATTCTGAAATCCGGTGATCGTATTACGCTTTTCGCTTGAAATACACTGACCGCTCGTGTATTTATCTCTTCTCTCGCTCTCTCTGTGGATCCGAGTAGGCCAATGTGTTAGTGCCTAAATTGGCGCACGCCACCCCATTATTGTTATACTGGTTTCGTAAGAGCGAACAAGCATTCACGTCTACTGTACAAACTGTAGATATGAATTACAAATGCTATGAAGACGAATACAAATATTTGAATCCACTTTATGCCCAACTTCACTCTGTAGGCCCTCGAAAAGTACATCTCTACACGTTCTCGCATGTTACATCTAACAACTATGCAATACAGCACTACTACTACACTCTAACACAATAAATCATATGTGTTTTTAGTTTTACTAGATCTCATATTGTTACTTAATTATTCAGTTTGCATACATTAAAATTGCCTTTGAAATGTATGGCTAGTGTCATCTACTGCGCGGCAAAAATCCCGCCCTTGCCTGTTTAATCGGGTTTGTATCGATGGATCGTGCGAAACAGCAAAACTATAGTAGTACTACAGTACAAGTAACAGTTCACTGGGCCGCCGTGTCGTGTACTCCTCCATCATAAGAGTGGAGCGCTCGCTTTCATAAATGTTCTAGTCCCTTTCGCCGACATGTGGGACATCGAGCAACCGGGTCCACGTGCCATACCGAAATAACAGTGCAGAGCAGCAGGGGTGAAGCACCCCAGTCATGGCGCCGGCGTAGTAATGAGCAATGAGGCGTCAAATCACAAAGCTGCACCTTTCCCGCAGTTAAATTGGAGGGACGAAGTAATGCTAAAAAAAGAAGTTGGAGGGACAAAGCAACCATCATTTCACTCGTTGCTGAATCCGCTTCTCCCTCATCTTCTTCAAGTTAAGCACGTGTTGCTTCTACCATTGTTCTGCCTCATGTGGGATGCGGATCGGCTTGGTAAAGCACTGACACGTGGGACTGCATGTTAGCAAACCGCTAGGCCAACGTCCTCTAAAAATAAGAAACTTCCCCCGCCTTCCGCGCGGCAAAATCACCTCCTGTTTACTAATCTTGATACTATAATTTTTTAGATCAATATAATCGAGATTTGTATAGATAGCACACACGAGCAAAACCAAGTGGTATGGTTAAGGGCATCCACAATGTATAGCCAAATGTGAAAATAGCTTTTCGCATCGATGGGAACCATTATGGACGGTGCTGCCAAAGCCAAAAAGATGGAACCGAAGCTCCCTAATTGATTGATTGAAGGAATAGAAAAATGCAACCTCTCTCCTCTTTCCCCGTGCTTGGACGCATGTACAGTATAGAGTACAGAGTCTACTCCCCTGTCCCTTCTATCACAAATCACAAAGCAGTGAGGCGTCAAATCACAAAGCACGGACGAAGCAACCATCATTTCACTCTTCGCTGACTCTGGTTCTCCATCGTCTTCTTCGAGAAACCACCTTACCGCACTAAGCTGGACGGACGACGCTATTGTGTAGTACTAGTACATTTACACGTCCTTTGGTTCAACGGACTTCCTGGATGCAAAGAAGCGGTTGTCTCGGCTTGCAGGCGGCACTTGCGAATGACTTACCGTGGTCTCCCTCAATGGTGTGCTCCGTCGAACGCACTTCGCCAAAGCCACAACGTTCGAGATATCGTCGACGTCACCGCAATGGGGAAGGAAGTCAAATAGTTACTACCTCCATTTTTTTGTATACAAGGCCGGTATCAAAATTACAATTTGCAGAAGGCCACTAACACTAATCGAGGCAAAATTGATGGGGTTTGCATCGTACTAGCAACCAAGGACATTAATATACCCTTGCATGCATGCGGAAGTGAGAAGATTGGTTTGCATGGCGCTGCATTAATCAAGCAATGAGGAGTGAGATGGTTAGCTCTTTGGGCGTTGGAGAAAAAAATACGCATTAATTGACACGTCAAACGAGGATTTATATCAATCAATCCCGTGAAGGAAACCCCCGCCTTTCTTTTTTAACACAAGTAGTACGTACGTACTTGTATCCTGTTTGGGTCTAGGCCTTGCATTGCCATACTTCGCCACACATTTTTGCCAAAGCTTGCCTAAAGTTTTCAAAATGAAAAAGAGGTACACTTGCGCACGGCTGTCGCGGTCGCACCGCACCCTCATACAGTCGCTCCTGCACGCCGCAAACCCAACCAAGGATACGCACCCTCACTAACATATGCTACCGCATGTGCTCAAACCAAACTCAGCCATCCTACCGATGACACATAATTTTCGTTCAAACAGCATGTTTATCCAACCGCATGTTGGGGAAGATCCGTACAGCCCGTGCGGTGGTCTGTTGGGAAGAAGAATAGGTGAGGAAGAAGAAGGGTTAGGAGACGTAGGATATTCATCCAACCGCCTGAAATGGTCGACTGACCCAAATGATGAAAGTCAGGCGACTTGCATAAATATATGTTTTTACACAGCAAAAGATCCCTAAAAACAACAACATAAAGAAAAACTATCACTGCTCATGGAACGAGACGGCTTCGTCGTCTTTGGCTGCAAGCGCAAACTAGCCGTAGCTGCCGACGTGTGTCTCCGCATCGTGGTTGTCCTCGGCCTCCAGCTACTCGTTCATGCGAAGCGTGCGGGCACTCTGCCCTGACACGAGCACCACCCGGTTCACGTCCACGACGTTCGGTTCCGCCTGCAGGAGGGCCTCGATGGCAGCGGCATCCGCGCACTACGCGTCGAGTTGAGCCTCCGCCGCCCGGTTCAAGTCCAAGACGTCCGGTTCCGCCTGCAGGAGGGCCTCGATGGTAGCGGCATCCGCGTGCTCCGCCTCCCGGTTCACATCCACGACATCCGGTTCCGCCTGCACGAGGGCCTCGATGGTAGCGGCATCCACGTGCTCCGCGTCGAGTTGAGCCTCTGCCTCCTGGTCCTCCTTTAGGATCGCCAGGTTGAACCGCTGGTCCGCCTGCACCATGGGGGACCCGGATGCCGGCACGAAGTCGATGTCCATCGTCTCATACGCATCGGGGGCCTTCTGCGCCGCGACCTCTGCCATGAACATTGGATCGGCTTCCTCCTCCTCGGAGCTTGGCTCCAGAGAACTCGGGGATTGGCCCGCCGCAAAGCGAGCTTGGGAACGAAGGTCTGTGGCGCCGACCGCCACCGCGATTTCTACGTGGCGCTCCGGCGTCAGCATCTTGTAGTATGTGATCTTGAGGCGCACCATGGCTTTCCGGTGAACTAGGGGACGGTTGATGCGGGCTAGGGGATCGAAAGGTGGGGGAATGGGCTGGAGAGGAGGTGTGGTTTTGGGGCAGTGGTGACCGGCCGGCAAGTAGCTGGCGTAGGCCAAAAAGAGAAGGTTCTGGTGTGAATAGTGGTTCCGGTGACGACCGGTCAATCGGTTTTGACTGTGCGGAGTTTGCAAAGCCGGACGGCTGGAGCCTGGAGAGTTGTGGGGTGGGATGGGACCAAAGTTTCAGAGATTCATGTGGCAGACGTCCGGACCTCCCCACCGTTCCTGTCGACGATGAGGCGGTGACTTCGTAAATCTCAAGATGACTAGCAAGATGCCCGTGCATTGCACGGAACATCAGGATGCATTTTTTTTATGATATCTCAAGAATTTCATCGAAAAATGGTATCTCGAGAATTTCATCAAAAAATGATATCTCGAGAAAGATGAGAGATAAGGTGAGGAGGAGTGGGGCGCGGTGGTGGTTGGTGGTCGGACTTAGCGGAGGCATGGGGATGGACGACGCCGGCAGCAGCCACCATGCCAGATTGTTCTAGAGGCTTCCTTTTTTAATTAATGAACAATGAAGTTGTGGGAGATAAGGATGAACGATAGAGGTGCGGGTATCCCTTTGCAAAATTGCCATAGTTTGCTTTCTATCCATCAGATATAGATCAGACGGTCCATATTGCAAGATGGCAGGCACACCATCATCACCGAGAGTAGAGATAAGAGTAGAAAGCAAACTATGGCAATTTTACAAAGGGATACCCGCACCTCTATCGTTCATCCTTATCTCCCACAAATTCATTGTTGAGTAATTAAAAAAGGAAGCCTCTAGAACAATCTGGCATGGTGGCCGCTGTCGGCGCCGTCCATCCCCATGCCTCTGCCCAGTTCGACCACCAGTCACCACCACGCCCCACTCCTCCTCACCTTACCTCTCATCTTTCTCGAGATATCATTTTTTCGATGAAATTCTTGAGATACCATTTTTCCGATGAAATTCTCGAGATATCATTAGTTTTTACACATGGGATTACTCCTGCATGGGTCAATCACAATAGGTGTTTTGTAAAAAAAATGCATCTTGATGTTCCGTGCAATGCACGGGCATCTTGCTAGCTCTTATAAAAAACAGAGTTGGTGATGATGGTGTGCCTGCCATCCTGCAATATAGGCCGTCCGATTTATATCTGACGGATAGGAAGGAAACTATGGCAATTTTGCAAAAAGATACCCTCACCCCTCTCCACATTTGCAAATAAGGCCTTCCCTTGTTCATCCTTTTCTCTCACAAGATAAACTACTCATACAAATGCATCTTGATGTTACGTGCAACTCATGGGCACCTTGCTAGTAGAGGTATGCGGCTCAGTCTCTCGAAGGTGCTCATAGGGGTAGGGTGTGCGTGTGTGCATTCATAGGGGTGAGTGTATGTGCGCATGTATGAGCGCTTGCGTCTGTACTGTGTTAAAAAAAGGAGTACTCGAAGTATGCAAGTTCATAAGGAACGGACGGTGTACATCACTCTTGTCGCATTCTTGTTGCACCCCGGCACGCTGGACCCTCCACGTCGCTCACCGAATGGAACGCGCTT
Source organism: Thinopyrum elongatum (assembly GCA_011799875.1). NCBI lineage: Eukaryota > Viridiplantae > Streptophyta > Magnoliopsida > Poales > Poaceae > Thinopyrum > Thinopyrum elongatum. The sequence continues at coordinate 506,936,294 of CM022302.1, read as the reverse complement.
CGTCTTGCGTTTTCGCTCGCCTGTGGGACCGCAGTTCAGAGCAAACTGACGTCCCTCCCCCTCCCCCGCCCGCGTCATTTATACTACTAGAAGAGAGAGAGGTCAGCCGAGTGTTACTAGTACTCCCTCCGTTTTATGCGGAGTAAATAAAAATGGAGGGAGTATACTACTAGTACTATGAGCACTGCATACTCTACTACAGATGTTGTCAGTACTCCACTAGCACTACTATTGGACAGGGAGCTTAAAAATGTTACTATTGGACTGGCTATACGTGGCGAAATCCTAGTAGGAAGAGCATGCGCGAGAACAAGCATTCACGTGTTTGAAAACAAATTGGAAACCATCTCTGTTTGAATACAAATCTAGGAGTACGTACGAATCTAACAATATTGACTGGGCATTATTGAATGTTGATACTTTTTTCTGTAAGTTTGATCAAAGTAGAGATACTTTGACTACACATAAAACTTATATGTAAACTAGAAAGGATCGGAGGGAGTATATTGTACATTCAAAAGCGAAATGAACATTGAATACCCTTTATATATGATTTGCTAATGCTATGATCACCGGTTCAAAATTTTGAATCCGCCTTAGGTATATCACACATGCACCCACTCGTTCTCTCTCAGTTTCATCTCAGGGTCTCTCTCTCTCCCTCCCTCCCTCTCTATTTATCTCTCTCTCTCTCGCACACACACACATACCACCTCTCTTCTTCTTTGTTCTTGTCAAACCTAATTGATCTCCGGAGGTATCGGGATTGTATCTCGCTCGTCGTCAGGTCGCTCTTCGCCACACGCCTAGGTCACTCTACCATGCATTAATTGTAACCAAGCCTTTCATCTATCTTTTTTTAAGCATACATTCATCCTCTCCGCCCCTCTCTAGATCGGTCGATCTCCGGACCCACCCTAGTCCTCTTTCAATTGATCTACCTAGATGGTACATGACCGACGCGCACACACGGACCCCCCCCCCCCGGGTCATTTCTATCATAGAAACACACCAAACCTTTATCTCCTTGCACGACACGCACTTGATCTCTCAACATCAATCGATCTCGTCAAGATGTGTCGGGGCATGAACTGAATGGGATGTCAAAACTAAGATGGGAAGCGGCACGTAGTGGAGGCAAAGTGAAACTTTAAACGAATCATTTGTCTGTATGCATGTCGGATAAATTACAACATTGGAAATACAAGCATGGTCTAGGCCCACATGCGAATGACACTCGGCGGAATGTTCAAATGAGGCATGCGGGAGGATGGACTCGACCGGAGGGCGGCATGATCGATGGAGAAGAGGGTATATTCAATAATGAATCTAATGGTATTGATTTGTTATTGTATATGTTATTATTTCTGTCTATAAACTTTGTCAAAGTTTACAAAGTTTAACTTTGAGCAAAGCTAAAATGCAGAGTAAATGAAAATAGAGGGAGTACGCAGGGACTAGTATAGTTACTACTGCTGGAACATGGTCAAATGGAGGAGCTGGCCCACGACCTCCTCGCCACCGACAACCGTTCATGTGGGTCATGGGGGCCAGTAACGTGGCGCAACTCCCGCACCACCTCCGGACATGACGACCGTGGTGAGCAACACGCTCATCGTCGTGGGACACGCTCGACTTCAGGGTGCCAAGGGTGGCGTTAGCGCTGTGGCACGACCAGCAGATCAACACCCGGCTCGTCGAGGATGCACGGGGCGCCAAAGTTCGCGCGCGCTGCGACGCATCCACGGAGTGTTCTAGCGTGGCCAACTGCATCCCAAGGACCTGAGACCATGCCAGGTCGTCTTGCTTTTTCATTGACATGTGGGGATCGCATGTGAGCAAAGGGCATCTCCAACGTTGCCACGACCGCAGCTGACTACCCTGGCACACCAAAAACCCTCGTCCCTCGCGCCATCGCGCGCGTGCGTTCCCAGCCGGCGCCAGCTACCCGCATTCATGCCATCCGTCCGTATGCCGTCATTAAGAGTCTCGGTGCCCGAGGAACCAACTCCGGTGACTTAATGACGCACCCGGACGCTTGGCCTCACCGGAATGCGCTACTTAAAGCGGCAATGCCCAGCTAAACTCCACACCATAGCGCATCCTCCTTCTACCTGGCGCCACATCCACCATGACCGCGAGCGCAAACGCTCTGCGGGAGAGCTTATCTTTGGGGTTGAAGCTCGAGGTCGCCGCCCTCGCTCAAGTCGCCACTCACAACGCAATAGCGGCATAGCCGGACGCAGACGCGACCGCACAAGCGGTGGCCACGCTGGCGGTCGACGACGGGAGCACCGTCAGCCACGCGTCCTACTTGCCGCCGTCCAACGTTCGGTGGCGCATGTGGTAGGTGAAGCGACAGACCGTCCACGTCCATCATCATCGTCCTCACGTCCAACGGCACCGCCGAGGTCGGGGACTCCTTCGAGGATGAGTAGGGCATGGGAGGTGGCAGGGCATGGTGTGCCAACTGGCCGGTTTGTCTCCCGTGTTCTACTCTTTCTCGCCGGAGACCGCACCTTCACTTCACGGGTCTTGAACCCCGCCCCCATCCATGAAGACGACAGATGGAGGACGTCGGTCGCCGCCGTAGAATAGGTTTACGGTCGGGTTTCTTTTATTTTTCTGTCCTGTAAAAGTTCGAAATGTAATGAAAATCTGCCGTGTTTGCATGAATCTCATCCGGTGTATATGAACTTTCACAATAATAGTAAGATATATTGCAGGAGTATGAAAATATATGGAATGATGATTCGTTTTTGTGTGTATAAACTTAGAAGTTTTGACCTAAGACAAAGCTAACATGCGAAGTAAATAAACACATAGGGTCTACATACACAATTTATCTTAGGCACTCCAATAGTACATCCACTACACATTCATGCATTTCACATCTTTCTACATCTACGGGAACCTACGAAAGGGTTAACGTAAATTGCCTCTCTCTCCCCCCCTGATTTTCATGGTGGTGGGCCCCTCCCTCCCCCAATCTCTAATCAACAGCCCACACGTTTCACATTACATTAATTACGTAACTGGGATTACATAGGTGTAGCATTACTCGTCCTAAAAAAACCAACTAAGCCAACCTCCCAGCATATCGTGCGGGAAAAGACCCGGCCGCGCCGTTTTAGTCGGGATTACCGGATTACTAGTAGTAGTATCGATGGATCACGCGAAGCACCAAGTTTAAAAGGAAAAAGGTGGTACACTCACAACACGCCTGTCGCGGTCGCATTGCACCCCTCACACGGTCGGTCCTGCACATGGCTCATGCAAACGGAACACGCTTCGGCTTGCCTCTTCACTGACACATGGGACCGCACTTGGAGAAACCGACCATGCGCCAAACTCCCCCACCCACCGCGCGAAAATTCCCCCCAAAAAATCCCCCCAAATCCCAAATTCAACCGCCCTTCGGCCAACTAGCCAATAATATTCCCCAAACCCCCTCCCCCCGGCCCCCTCCACTCCATTCGCTCCACCAAAGCTGCCCTCCCCGCCGCGCTGATACGTCGGCGCCGCGGTTCGTCGAGGGGACGCACGGCGATCCTCTCGCTCCCACAGTACGCTCTTGTAGACTGCCGTCCTCTAGCCACACCACCACCGCTGGCGACTATCTTGTGGAGATGCATGGCGGTCAGCTTCTCCCATGGTACACACATTCTAGACTGAGGCCCCGTGCATGTCGGAGTAGCGCTGAATGTTAGCTGATAGACGCTGTTAATCTCACTGTTTGCCAAAATAGTTTACAGTCAATATGCTCTGCTTAAGAAGCTTCCTTGCCCTGTTCTGCACTCAATCTGCTTAGCTGAGATGGCATGCCACGCCCGATTAGTTTCTAAAATATCCTGCCATATATTTATTGTGACGTTGATTGCCATGGTCTAGTAGCCAATCTGTTAGGTGAAATAGCTCTACACCGTTTTATACTAGATCTTTGTTGCTGAGATGGCCTTTGATGGCTGTGTGCTCGGCCTCATTGACTGCTGAAATAGCCTGCCATAATTTAGCACTCAAATATGTTTGCTGAATTAGCTCTACATATATTTCGTTACTTAGATCTACTTGTCCAAATATCTTGCCATAGCTTTAGACATCGACCTAGGTATTTTTTTCCTGGACTTCATAAAAAAGCATATATGTTTTTCCTGTAATATCTAGTAGAAGAACTAATTTGTATGTCTAACAGATGGACAGGACTTGGATAACTTCTGCTCAAAGATTATCCGCTGCATATGTCGAGGGGGTTGAAAACTTCATGAACATTATCAGAGCTGAGTACGGAGGTCCGAAATCAGATGTGCTCTGCCCGTGTAGCAGTTGTATGAATTCAGTTACAAGACCCCAGTCAACTATGCAAAATGATCTACACTTGTATGGGATGTCGGTCACATATACTAGGTGGGTTCATCATGGTGAAGCTGTGAACGTCAATGTTACTGACTATGTGGAAGCAGCAGATCACCATCTTGATCTGCCTGATGCTCAGGTGGAAGAGGAGGAGGTGGTGGTGGTGGTGGCGGAGCCAGTGAGTTTGACCAACATTGAAACAATGCTATGAAATGCTCACGCACTTCGTCAACTTTCACCTGCAGAAGAAAAACGGTGGGCCCGCATGTTGGAACAATGCAATGTGGCTGTCACCCCAGGAAATAAGCTGTCAGTATTCTCAGCTATGGTCACCTTTCTTCAGGTGAAGACATCTGAGCGGATGACCAACAAATCATTCGATGCGATGTTGGCTGCTTTCCGCAAATCTTTCCCAGATGCGTCTGAGCTGCCACACACCTACAGTAAAATGAAGAATTTCCTTCGTGCAGTTGGAATTGGATATGATATGATCCATGTTTGTAAGAATAATTGTGTTCTGTTCCGGAAGGATTATGCCAACTTAAGTGAATGCCCAAAATGCAAATCATCAAGATGGAAAGATGGCGATGCTGTGAAGAGGATTCCTCATAATGTTCTGAAACATTTTCCAATTGTACCAAGATTGCAGAGGTTGTTTCATGATGCTGAAACAAGAGAGGATGTACTGTGGCATTCTAGGAACCAGGAGTACAGAGATCAGAATGTAATGAGCCATCCATCTCATGGTAGTGACTGGAAAAGCTTCAATCAGAAACACAAAAAGTTTGCTGCTGACCCAAGAAACATTAGACTTGGCTTAGCTATAGATAGATTTAACCCATTTGGCCACCAGAGCGCCACATATAGTATGTGGCCAGTGCTTGTTATCCCTTACAACATGCCTACAAATGTCTGCACAAAAGAATCAAACTACATGATGGCCTTGCTCATCCCAGGTCCAAAAAGTCCTGGAAAGGATTTTGATTTATTCATGGAGCCTCTTGTGGAGGAACTTCAACAGCTATGGAGGGGTGTTCTCACTCGAGACCTACATAGCAGCCCACCAGCTGATTTCTTTCTACGTGTTGTTATAATTTGGTGCATCCATGATTATCTGGCTTTGGGCACTATGTCAGGGCGAACGACACATGGTTACAATGCATGTGTTCGCTGTGACAAGAATCCGCTGTCATGCGCAATACTTAGCAAGATCTGTTACATTGGACACTGCCGTTTCCTTGCCAAGGACAAGCCGTGTCCTACAAAATACCGAAGACATGTGTTCAATGCAAAGCATGAAAACCGTGATACGCCAAAGAGGCTCACCGGCGATGAGTTGCAAGTGGAATTAGAGAAGGTCGGGCATATTACACCAAGAAACCATCCTGATAATGGTAGCGGGAAAAGGAAGCGTGACAGGGTAGAAGAGAGATTATTGTTTACCCACAGGTCCACTTTATGGGACTTGGAGTATTGGAAAGATTTGGATCTGCGGCATAATCTTGATGTGATGCACATCGAGAAAAATATATGTGACAGCATTATCGGCACACTTCTTAATATTGAAGGCAAGACGAAAGATACCTTAAAATCTAGGATTGATTTGACACACCTGGGCATCAGAAAGGATTTGCAGGTGGAAGATGAAGGTAAACCACGGGATATGGCACCAGCTATGTACGTCTTGGACAAGGTAAATAGAAAAGAATTCTGCAAGGTCCTGTCACGTGTGAGATTCCCACATGGATTTGCTTCCAACCCTGAAAGGAGAGTCAGTGCAGATGGAAACAAGGTACAAGGGTTGAAAACTCATGACTGCCACGTCCTACTTCAAAGGGTTTTACCTGTTATCCTTAGAGGATTGGGCCGCCCTGACTTATACAGAGAAGTTGCAGAGTTGGGACAATTCTTCAGGGAACTCTGTAGTAGAAATATCAGGATAGATGCTTTGGAGCGTCTTAGAGATAAGATACCCACTATCCTATGCGACCTTGAGAAGATATATCCTCCAGCCTTCTTTGATGTGATGGTGCATTTGGCTGTTCATCTACCTGATGAGGCACTACTTAGAGGTCCAGTATAGTATGGCTGGATGTACCCTATTGAAAGGCGGCTAGGCACTTTCAAGGGCTATGTTAGGAACAGAGCTAGACCTGAGGGTTCCATTGCAGAGGCCTACATTGCTACAGAAGTGTTGACATTCTGCTCAAAATACATTGAAACAGCTGATCAGCTTAGCAAAGAGGTGGGTGAAGACAATCCCGAGCTCAATGTTTTCGATTGTTCTGTTCGAGTTACAGGGAAGAGTCGACAAGACAACAAACTTAAAGATTTGGACAAAATGGTTTGGTATGTGTTGAATAACTGTCATGAGATTCTACCTTATATCGAGTAAGTGCTAAGTACTGCAGCTTATACATCGTAATCTACTAAACTTGCAACACATTCTTATATATTTAGATGTTTGACGCGATCACTATGTTGTGCAGCATCTACAAAAAGGACTTACTGCTGCAAAATCCAAGAAACATTGACAAACTAGTTATGGCAGGATTTGCGAAATGGTTCAAGAGCCATGTAAGCTTTTGAATTGCACTGTTAGTTTTTTTTTAATATATTGAGTACATAAGATGATCAGCTTGTCTATTTTCTAACCATAGGTTAAGCAGATGCGGGAGGATGGGCAGGCAGTTAATGATGCCCTCTACGCACTAGCATTGGGTCTTGATACTCGGGTAAGACATTATGAATCTTGCGTTGTTGGAGACGTGCGCTATAACACCCCTGCACGCGACGAAGGCAGGAAGACACAAAACAGTGTCATCATGAGCACGGATAAGTACGGCGAAGAGACAACTGAAATCTATGCTAACATAACAGACATTGTTCAGTTGTTGTATATCTCCAGTTTTGAGGTTCATCGGTGTGTGGTTCTGTTGTGCTGTCATTGGTATAACCTGTTTTCCAGGATCGCAAAACCCAGAGCTGATGATTATTTCAAATCCATCAATGTCAAGGCGGCGTACCAGACCGACGAGCCTTTTATTTTGGCAAATCAAGCAACACAGATATTTTTCTTGGAAGACACATATGCACGTAGCGATGACTGGAGAGTATTGCAAAGGTTTGAGCAGAGGAATTCGTTTAATGAAGTTGCACAACAAGATGATGCTTACACTGCTCCTAATGTAGAAGATTCCACAGATGTTCCTAATATCTTTGAGAACCATCATGTCAATGACGCTGGCGAAAAGATTGCCTGTCGGGCTATGGACATACGAGAGTTGATCAATAAGACGCCAACGTACGTACAGCCCGATCGCAAAAAATACGGCCACGTACGTACATACGGGCGGGGTCTCGAATGCCTACTCGCGCATACGTACGGCCAGGGCTCATGTACATGGAGAGGCAGCGGACGGTAGCAACGGCGTTGTGTTCATCGGGAGCCAACCTGCTTGGACGGAACAGCCGAAATGAGGTCTAGCTTACCGCAGAACGAAGGAAACGGCCTTTCTGTTCGACCGCGTACGGTCGAAACGGGGTCCTGTTCATCGGGAAGGATCTGGCGTACCGCAAAACGGAGGAAACAAACTTATGTTTGAGTGCCTACAATCGAAACGGGGTCATGTTGATCAGGAGGGGTGTGGCGTACCGCAAAATGGAGGAAACGGACTTGTGTTGGGAGCGCTACGGTCGAAACGGGGGTCCTGTTCATCGGGAGGGGTGTGGCGAACCGCAAAACGGGACTCCACGAGCTACTGTTCATCCATCGTTGACTTCCTCTAGCCTCCACCTGGTACTGTTCATCCACCGTCAACTTCCTCCTGCCTCCACCAGCTACTGTTCATCGACGGGGTCCTATTCATCTAGCCTCCACCGGCTGCTGTTCAACCAGCCCTCCATGGGGTCCTGTTCATCCAGCCTCCACCGGCTACTGTTCAACTAGCCCTCCACGGGGTCCCTCCACCGGCTACTGTTCATCCACCCCCACCTCCTCGATCGGGGGTCCTGTTCATCCAGCGGCAACGGCCTCTACTACCACGGGGTCCTGTTCATCCAACCCCCACCGGGAACTGTTCATCCAACCCTGCAACTTCTTGAGCTTGCGTTGGTTTTTCCCTTGAAGAGGAAAGGGTGATGCAGCGAAGTAGAGATAAGTATTTCCCTCAGTTTGAGAACCAAGGTATCAATCCAGTAGGAGACAATGCACAAATCACCGAATACCTGCACAAACAATCAAACAACTTGCACCCAACGCGATAAAGGGGTTGTCAATCCCTTAATGGTTATTTGCAAGAGTGAGATCTGATAGAGATAGATAAACGATAAAGTAAATATTTTTGGTATTTTTTGTTTTATAGATTGGAAAGTAAAAGATTGCAAAATAGTAGATCGGAAACTAATATGATGGAAAATAGAAGATCGAAAACTTATATGATGGAAAATAGAAGATTATATGATGGAAAATAGACCCGGGGCCATAGGTTTCACTAGAGGCTTCTCTCAAGATAGAAAATAATACGGTGGGTGAACAAATTACTGCCGAGCAATTGATAGAAAAGCGCAAAGTTATGACGATATCTAAGGCAATGATCATGAATATTGGCATCACATCCGTGTCAAGTAGACCGAAACGATTCTGCATCTACTACTATTACTCCACACATCGACCGCTATCCAACATGTATCTAGAGTATTAAGTTCATAAAGAACGGAGTAATGCATTAAGTAAGATGACATGATGTAGAGGAATTAACTCAAGCAATATGATGAAAACCCCATCTTTTTATCCTCGATGGCAACAATACAATACGTGCCTTGCTGCCCCTACTGTCACTGGGAAAGGACACCGCAAGATTGAACCCAAAGCTAAGCACTTCTCCCATTGCAAGAAAAACCAATCTAGTTGGCCAAATCAAACCGATAGTTCGAAGAGAATTACAAAGATATCAAATCATGCATAAAATAATTCAGAGAAGAATCAAATAATATTCATAGATAAGCTGATCATAAATCCACAATTCATCGGATCTCGGCAAACACACCGCAAAAAAAGTATTACATCGAATAGATCTCCAAGAACATCGAGGAGAACTTGGTATTGAGAATCAAAGAGAGAGAACAAGCCATCTAGCTACTAGCTATGGACCCGTAGGTCTGAGGTAAACTACTCACGCTTCATCGGAAAGGCAATAGGGTTGATGTAGAAGCCCTCTGTGATCAAATCCCTCTCCGGCAGGGTGCCAGAAAAGGTCCCTAGATGGGATCTCATGGGTACAGAAGGTTGCGGCGGTGGAAAAGTGTTTTTGTGGATGCCTCTGTTGGTTTGGGGATATTTGGGAATATATAGGAGAAAGAATTAGGTCAGGAGGTGCACGAGGGGCCCACAAGGGTGGGGGACACACCCTACCCCCCTGGGCGCACCCTCCGTCCTTGTGGCCGCCTCATGGCTCCTCCAACTTCATCTCCAAGTCTCCTGGTTTCCTTCTGGTCCAAGAAAAATCATCGCGAAAGTTTTATTCCGTTTGGACTCCGTTTGGTATTCCTTTTCTGCGAAACTCGAAAACAAGGAAAAAACAGAAACTGGCACTGGGCTCTAGGTTAATAGGTTAGTCCCAAAAATAATATAAAATAGCATATTAATTCATATAAAACATCCAAAACAGATAATATAATAGCATGGAACAATAAGAAATTATAGATACGTTGGAGACGTATCAAGCATCCCCAAGCTTAATTCCTGCTCGTCCTCGAGTAGGTAAATGATAAAAACAGAATTTTTGATGTGGAATGCTACCTAACATATTTATCCATGTAATTTTCTTTATTGTGGCATGAATATTCAGATCCATAAGATTCAAAACAAAAGTTTAATATTGACATAAAAACAATAATACTTCAAGCATACTAACAAGGCAATTATGTCTTCTCAAAATAACATGGCCAAAGAAAGCTTATCCCTACAAAATCATATAGTCTGGCTATGCTCCATCTTCATCACACAAAATACTCAAATCATGCACAACCCCGATGACAAGCCAAGCAATTATTTCATACTTTTGACGTTCTCAAACCTTTTCAACTTTCACGCAATACATGAGCGTGAGCCATGGACATAGCACTATAGGTGGAATAGAATATGGTGGTTGTGTAGAAGACAAAAAGAGGGAGATAGTCTCACATCGACTAGGCATATCGACGAGCTATGGAGATGCCCATCAATAGATATCAATGTGAGTGAGTAGGGATTGCCAGGCAACGGATGCACTAGAGCTATAAGTGTGTGAAAGCTCAAAAAGAAAACTAAGTGGGTGTGCATCCAACTTGCTTGCTCATGAAGACCTAGGGCAATTTGAGGAAGCCCATCGTTGGAATATACAAGCCAAGTTCTTTAATGAAAAATTCCCACTAGTATATGAAAGTGACAACATAGGAGACTCTCTATCATGAAGATCATGGTGCTACTTTCAAGCACAAGTATGGAACAAGGATAGTAACATTGCCCCTTCTCTCTTTTTCTCCCATTTTTTTTTCTTTTTTTTCTTTTTTTTCTTTCTTTCTTTTTTTCTTTCTTTGACTTCTTTGGCCTCTTTTTTTTATTTCCTCACATGGGACAATGCTCTAATAATGAAGATCATCATACTTCTATTTACTTACAACTCGAAAAATTACAACTCGATACTAGAACAAAATATGACTATATGAATGCCTTCGGCGGTGTACCGGGATGTGCAATGAATCAAGAGTGACATGTATGAAAAAATTATGAACGGTGGCTTTGCCACAAATACGATGTCAACTACATGATCATGCAAAGCAATATGATAATGATGATGCGTGTCATAGTAAACGGAACGGTGGAAAGTTGCATGGCAATATATCTCGGAATGGCTATGGAAATGCCATAATAGGTAGGTATGGTGGCTGTTTTGAGTAAGGTATATGGTGGGTGTATGGTATCGGCAAAAGTTGTGCGGTACAAGAGAGGCTAGCAATGGTGGAAGGGTGAGAGTGCGTATAATCCATGGACTCAACATTAGTCATAAAGAACTCACATATTTATTGCAAAAATCTATTAGTCATCGAAACAAAGTACTACACGCATGCTCCTAGGGGGATATATTGGTAGGAAAAGACCATCGCTCGTCCCCGACCGCCACTCATAAGGAAGACAATCAAAAAATATCTCATGCTCCAACTTCGTTACATAACGGTTCACCATACGTGCATGCTACAGGACTCACAAACCTTAACACAAGTATTTCTCAAATCCACAATTACTCACTAGCATGACTCTAATATAACCATCTTTACATCTCAAAACAATCATAAGGAATCAAACTTCTCATAGTATTCAATGCACTTTATATGAAAGTTTTTATTATATCCCTCTTGGATGCCTATCATATTAGGACTAAATTTATAACCAAAGCAAATTACCATGCTGTTTAAAGACTCTCAAAATAATATAAGTGAAGCATTAGAGTTCAATAATTTCTACAAAATAAAGCCACCACCATGCTCTAAAAAGATATAAGTGAAGCACTAGAGAAAAATTGCCTAGCTCAAAAGATATAAGTGAAGCACATAGAGTATTCTAATAAATCACGATTCATGCGTGTCCATCTCAAAAGGTGTGTACAGCAAGGATGATTGTGGCAAACTAAAAAGCAAAGAATCAAATTATAAAATACGCTCCAAGCAAAACACATATCATGTGGTGAATAAAAATATAGCCTCAAGTAAAGTTACCGATAGACGAAGACGAAAGAGGGGATGCCTTCCGGGGCATCCCCAAGCTTAGGCTCTTGGTTGTCCTTGAATATTACCTTGGGGTGCCTTGGTCATCCACAAGCTTAGGCTCTTGCCACTCCTTATTCCATAGTCCATCAAATCCTTACCTAAAAACTAGAAAACTTCACAACAGAAAACTCAACAGAAAATCTCATAAGCTCCGTTAGTATAAGAAAATAAATCACCACTTTGGTACTGTTGTGAACTCATTTTTTATTTATATTGGTGTAATATCTACTGTATTCCAACTTTTCCATGGTTCATACCCCCCGATACTACCCATAGATTCATCAAAATAAGCAAACAACACAAAGAAAATAGAATCTATCAAAAACAGAACAGTCTGAGAAGATCCAAATTGTTCTAATACTTATGTAACTCCAAAAATTCTGAAAAACTAGGAAAACAGAGGCAATTTGTATATCAATGTTGTATAAACAATTCAGGGTTTTTCAACGCTCCAGTGAATTATTAAAATTCTGAGACTGGATGCAAAAGTTTCTGTTTTTCAGCAAGATCAAATCAACTATCACCGTAAGCCATCCCAAAGGTCTTACTTGGCACAAACACTAATTAAAACACAAAACCACATCTAACCAGAGGCTAGATGAATTATTTATTGCAAAACATAACCAAAAAAGCAAAAACAAAAATAAAATTGGATTGCCTCCCAACAAGCGCTATTGTTTAACGCCCTTAGCTAGGCATAAAAACACGAATAGATCTAGGTATTGTCATCTTTGGTATGCAATCCATAAGTAGCTCTCATAATAGATTCATGTGGCAATTTAATTTTATTTCTAGGAAATTTCTCCATGCCCTTCCTTAACGGAAATTGAAATCTAATGTTTCCTTCTTTCATATCAATAATTGCACCAGTCGTTCTAAGGAAAGGTCTACCAAGAATAATAGGACATGTAGGATTGCAATCTATATTAAGAACAATGAAATCTACGGGCACATAATTCCTATTTGCAACAATAAGAACATCATTAATCCTTCCCATAGGTTTCTTAATAGTGGAATCCGCAAGATGCAAATTTAAAGAACAATCATCAAATTCACGAAAACCTAACACATCACATAAAGTTTTTGGAATCGTGGAAACACTAGCACCCAAATCACACAAAGCATAGCACTCATAATATTTAATATTAATCTTAATAGTAGGTTCCCACTCATCATAAAGTTTTCTAGGGATAGAAACTTCCAATTCAAGCTTTTCTTCAAAAGATTGCATCATAGCATCAACGGTATGTTTAGTAAAAGCTTTGTTTTGATTGTAAGCATGAAGAGAATTCAACATGGATTGCAACAAGGAAATACAATCTATTAAAGAACAATTATCATAATTAAATTCCTTCAAATCCAAAAGAGTGGGTTCATTGCTACTTAAAGTTTTGACCTCTCCAATCCCACTTTTATCAATTTTCGCATCAAGATCTAAAAACTCCGAATCATTGGGACGCCTTTTAACTAAAGTTGACTCATACCCAGTCCCATCTTTATCAAGATTTATATTGGAAAACAAAGATTCAATAGGAGTCACATCAATCACTTTAAGATCTTCATCATTATTTTCACGAAAACAAGAAGAACATGTTTTTACAAACCAATCTTTTTTAGCACGCATCTTAGCGGTTCTTTCTTTGCACTCATCAATGGAAATTCTCATAGCTTTGAGAGACTCATTGATATCATTCTTGGGTGGAATAGATCTAAGTTTCAAAGAGTCGACATCAAGAGAAATTCTATCCATGTTCCTAGCCAAATCATCAATCTTAAGCAATTTTTCTTCAAACAAAGCATTGAAATTCTTTTGCGAACTCATAAATTCTTTAACACTATTCTCAAAATCAGAGGGCATCTTATTATAATTTCCATAAGAATTGCTGTAGGAATTACCATAATTATTAGAGGAATTACTAGGAAATGGCCTAGGATTAAAATTGCCTCTATACGCGTTATTACCAAAATTGTTCCTACCAACAAAATTCACATCCATAGATTCATTATTATTTTTAATCAAAGTGGACAAAGGCATATCATTAGGATCCAAAGAAGCACTCTTGCTAGCAAATAATTTCATAAGTTCATCAATCTTTCCACTCAAAACAATAATCTCTTCAATTGCATGCACTTTTTTACTAGTGGAAGATCGTTTGGTATGCCATTGAGAATAATTAACCATAATATTATCTAGAAGTTTAGTAGCTTCTCCTAGAGTAATTTCCATAAAAGTGCCTCCCGCGGCTGAATCTAAAAGATTTCTAGAAGCAAAATTCAATCCGGCATAAAATTTTTGTATAATCATCCACAAATTCAAACCATGAGTAGTGCAATTTCGTATCATCAATTTCATTCTCTCCCAAGATTGCGCAACATGTTCATGATCAAGTTGCTTAAAATTCATAATATCGTTCCTAAGGGAGATGATCTTAGCGGAAGGAAAATACTTGGAAATAAAAGCATCTTTACACTTATTCCATGAATCAATACTATTTTTTGGCAAAGATGAAAACCAAGTTTTAGCACGATCTCGTAGTGAGAACGGAAATAGCTTCAATTTAACAATATCATTATCCACATATTTTTTCTTTTGCATATCACACAAATCAACGAAATTGTTTAGATGGGATGCGGCATCTTCACTAGGAAGGCCAGAAAATTGGTCTTTCATAACAAGATTCAACAAAGCGGCATTAATTTCACAAGATTCCGCACTAGTGGTGGGAGCAATCGGAGTACTAATAAAATCATTGTTATTGGTGTTGGAAAAGTCACACAATTTGGTATTCTCTTGAGCCATCGTGACAAAGCAAACAATCCAACACACGAGCACACAAAAAGAAAACGAAGAAGACAAACAGAAGAGGGACGAAGAAAAGGCAAAGAGAGGGGTGAAGAAAAAGGCAAATCTTTTCGAAAATCGTTTTAGAAGTGGGGGAGAGGAAAACAAGAGGCAAATGGCGAATAATGTAATGCAAGAGATGAGAGTTTATGATGGGTAATTGGTATGTCTTGACTTGGCGTAGATCTCCCCGGCAACGGCGCCAGAAATTCTTCCTGCTACTTCTTGAGCTTGCGTTGGTTTTTTCCTTGAAGAGGAAAGGGTGATGCAGCAAAGTAGAGATAAGTATTTCCCTCAGTTTGAGAACCAAGGTATCAATCCAGTAGGAGACAACGCACAAATCACCGAATACCTGCACAAACAATCAAACAACTTGCACCCAACGCGATAAAGGGGTTGTCAATCCCTTCACGGTTTTTTGCAAAAGTGAGATCTGATAGAGATAGATAAACGATAAAGTAAATATTTTTGGTATTTTTTGTTTTATAGATCGGAAAGTAAAAGATTGCAAAATAGTAGATCGGAAACTAATATGATGGAAAATAGAAGATCGGAAACTTATATGATGGAAAATAGAAGATTATATGATGGAAAATAGACCCGGGGGCCATAGGTATCACTAGAGGCTTCTCTCAAGATAGAAAATAATATGGTGGGTGAACAAATTACTGCCGAGAAATTGATAGAAAAGCGCAAAGTTATGACGATATCTAAGGCAATGATCATGAATATAGGCATCACGTCCGTGTCAAGTAGACCGAAACGATTATGCATCTACTACTATTACTCCACACATCGACTGCTGTCCAGTATGCATCTAGAGTATTAAGTTCATAAAGAACGGAGTAATGCATTAAGTAAGATGACATGATGTAGATGAATTAACTCAAGCAATATGATGAAAACCCCATCTTTTTATCCTCGATGGCAACAATACAATGCGTGCCTTGCATCACCTACTATCACTGGGAAAGGACACCGCAAGATTGAACCCAAAGCTAAGCACTTCTCCCATTGCAAGAAAAACCAATCTACTTTGCCAAACCAAACCGATAATTCGAAGAGAATTACAAAGATATCAAATCATGCATAAAAGAATTCAGAGAAGATTCAAATAATATTCATAGATAAGCTGATCATAAATCCACAATTCATCAGATCTCGGCAAACACACCGCAAAAAAAGTATTACATCAAATAGATCTCCAAGAACATCGAGGAGAACATGGTATTGAGAATCAAAGAGAGAGAAGAAGCCATCTAGCTACTAGCTATGGACCCGTAGGTCTGAGGTAAACTACTCACGCTTCATCGGAAGGGCAATAGGGTTGATGTAGAAGCCTGCCATGATCGAATCCCCCTCCGGCAGGGTGCCGAAAAAGGTCCCTAGATGGGATCTCACGGGTACAGAAGGTTGCGGCGGTGGAAAAGTGTTTTCATGGATGCCTCTGTTGGTTTGGGGATATTTGGGAAAATATAGGTGAAAGAATTAGGTCAGGAGGTGCACGAGGGGCCCACAAGGGTGGGGGCATGCCGTACCCCCCTGGGCGCGCACTCCGTCCTTGTGGCCGCCTTATGGCTCCTCCGACTTCATCTCCAAGTCTCCTGGTTTCCTTCTGGTCCAAGAAAAATCATCGCGAAAGTTTTATTCTGTTTGGACTCCGTTTGGTATTCCTTTTCTGCGAAACTCAAAAACAAGGAAAAAATAGAAACTGGCACTAGGATCTAGGTTAATAGGTTAGTCCCAAAAATAATATAAAATAGCATATTGATGCATATAAAACATCCAAAACAGATAATATAATAGCATGGAACAATAAAAAATTATAGATACGTTGGAGACGTATCAAACCCCCATCAGGGACTGTTCATCAAGAGGCAGCTTCGATCGGCTTCAGTTAGCAGTAGTAGCGAAGGAATCACTCGGGTTCAGTTAACAGCCAAGGGATAGATCGGGGTTCAGTAATGTAGCTAGTGTAATCGCTCGGGTTCAGTTAGAGCCCAACGCCTCGTACACACGCGCATACGTGTATGAGAGAAATGCGCAAACCTCCATGCATTGCTCGGCCCCGACCACCCACCGTAACCGGGAACTCCCCGAAATTTTCCTCGCCCTCGCTTCTACCATGATTTTTTCCGTCATGGACGGCCCAAAGAATGTCATGCAGGTGCATCCCTAGCCCGCCCAGGACGAAAATCCCATTTTCTGCCATGATTTTTTGTCATAGAAGTAGGAGCCCACCACATCTATGATGATACCGGGTTTTGTCACAATTATCGTCATAGAAGTGTCATAAGCATGACAGAAAAAAAATTCATTCAGGCCAAAATGTCACTGATGTGTCTTTTTTTTGTAGTGGGTTATTATTAAATTTCCTTAATCATGATAAAGGTTTATTATTCATGCTATAATTGTATTGATCAGAAACTTAAATACATGTGTGGATACATAAGCAAATACCAAGTCCCTAGTAAGCCTCTACTAGACTAGCTCGTTGATCAAAAGATGGTTCAGGTTTCCTGACCATAGACATGAGTTGTCGTTTGATAACGGGATCACATCATTAGGAGAATGATGTGATGGACAAGACCCATTCATTAGCATAGCATATGATCATTCAGTTTTTTGCTACTGCTTTCTTGATGTCAAATACATGTTCCTTCGACCATGAGATCATGCAACTCCCGGACTCCAGAGGAATGCCTTGTGTCTATCAAACATCACTTCGTAACTGGATGATCATAAAGGTGCTCTACAGGTATATCTGAAGGTGTCTATTGAGTTGGCATGAATCGAGTTTGGGATTTGTCATTCCGTATGACGAAAAGGTATCTCTGGGCCCTCTCGGTAATACAACATCACAAGAAGCTTGCAAGCAAAGTGACTAAGGAGTTAGTTACAAGATTATGTATTACGCAACGAGTAAAGAGACTTGCTGGTAACAAGATTGAACTAGGTATGGTGATACTGACGATCGAATCTCGGGCAAGTAACATACCGACGTACAAAGGGAACTACGTATGTTGTCATAAATGTTTGACCGATAAAGATCTTCGTAGAATATATAGGAACCAATATGGGCATCCAGGCCCCGCTATTGGTTATTGACCGGAGAAGCATCTT
This sequence comes from Thinopyrum elongatum, assembly GCA_011799875.1. Classification (NCBI taxonomy): domain Eukaryota; kingdom Viridiplantae; phylum Streptophyta; class Magnoliopsida; order Poales; family Poaceae; genus Thinopyrum; species Thinopyrum elongatum. Next base: position 506,918,170 of record CM022302.1, on the reverse strand, counting down.
GGTCATGTCTCCATCATTCTCGAACCCGTATGGTCCGCACGCTTAACGTTCGTTGACAATATAGTATATGAGTTATGTATGTTGGTGACCGAATGTTGTTCGGAGTCCCGGATAAGATCACGGACATGACGAGAAGCTCCGGAATGGTCTGTAGGCAAAGATTGGTATATAGGATGATGGTTGGGCCAAGGGGTAAGGCCCACGGGGCTTTAGGTCGGTGCAAAAGGAAGTTTTGTGGAGGTCAGGGACCAGACGCCAGGGACCCTGGCGTCTGGGCCAGGCGCCGAGGACCATGGCGTCTGGTGCTGGAATCCGAGAAGGACTCTTTCTTGCATTCCAAACTGACTTTGGGGAGGCCCTCTCCCCAAGTAACGACCCCAAGGCTCAACATATAAATAGAGGAGCAGGGCTAGCCCCTAGAACACAAGTTTTTGAGCCTCCTCTAGTTGATCTAGTTCTAGTTCTAGTTGGTCCTAGTTGACTAATTAGAGCTAGCCCTAGCTACCTCTAATCCTCATAATTAGAAGCCCAGAGTGGTTCTAATCTCCTCCCTCTAGTTCATCCTCTGCTCTAAACCCGTTGTGCTTGGCAAAGCCCTGCGGAAATAGTTTCACCACCACCGTCACCACGTCGTCGTGCTGCCGGAACTCATTTACTACTTTGCTCCACTTGTTGGATCAAGAAGGCGAGGACGTCATCAAGCTGAACGTGTGCTAAACGCGGGGGTGTCGTACGTTCGGTACTTGATCGGTTGGATCGCGAAGGTGTACGACTACATCAACCGCATTGATAAACGCTTCCACTTAGCGATCTACAAGGGTATGTAGATGCTCTCCCCCTCTCGTAGCTATGCATCTCCATGGATAGATCTTGCGTGTGCGTGGAATTTTTTTTGTTTTCCATGCAACGTTTCCCAACAAGCGGTACTACCACTCAGCCAAGCGGTACTACCACTTGGGGTGCTACAAGGAAGCCCAAGAAAACATATGGAAACAATAAAACCTGACCTGCCATAACTTCTACATAAGAGCTCCGAATTGAGCAAACTCAAGCTTGTTGGATATAGTAAGAAGAGGCAGGGGGAGTATGCCTAAGATATAGAGGAGTGAAACCTCTATCGGTGAAGAACCGGCAAAAACTCCAACATCAAAAACATCATAGAAGATGCATATGTGAACTCCGTTTTCGATGAACTCAAGCTTGTCATGAAGATGACCAAAAGCTCTAAAACTCACACAGAGAAAAACCAAACAAGAACCAAGAAAGATGATGCAAGGATGTAATGGTTTGAGCTTTCTACGAACAATACGATCAAGCTACTAACTTGAGAACCCCCCCTTGATAGTACGGCAAACGATCCTATAACCTGGTCTCCCAACTACCACCTTCAGACTGGTAAAATAGAAAACCTATCAAGGGCAAACCTTTGCCTTGCACATAGTCCACTTGAGCTTGATGATGACGATATTGACTTCCTCAAGTTGGACCACCTTTCTTGATTGAGTTGGCTTGATGAAGACTAGTTGATTGCTCCCCCATACTCCACTATGGGTGAGCCACTCTTCGGCACATCTTCACAAGTCCATTGTCACCACAATGGACGGCAAGCTTCAAGTACGATCTCTTCATGATGCTCCACTTGAACTTGCACACCGTAACCTTGATGACGATCACCACTTGATGTCATCTTACATGGGTTATATGATATCTTCCTTTTGATGCACGACTATGGAAACATACCTAACCCCACAAACAACTCTCACATAGACCATGGGTTAGTACACAAAGTGTAATGGACAATGCTTACCATACCATGGGATCACTTGATCCCTCTCGGTACATCTTGTACGCTTTGTGTGTTGATCAACTTGATTCACTCCTTGACTTAGTCTTGATCAACCTTGTATCATGTCTTCTCTCTGACCAAACTTTGGATAATTCCTTGAACTCATAAACTCCTTGAAACCAACACATGGACTTCAAGAAATTCCTATGGACAAATCCTTCAAATATAACTCAAGGCAACCATTAGTCCATAGAGAATGTCATCAATTACCAAAATCACACATGGGGGCATGTCGGTGCAACAAACCCTGGGTCTATTGCCCAGACCGTGCACAAGCCCGAGATCAAGATTGCAACATCCAAGACAAGGCTAAGGTGAAGAGATAGGCTCTTTGAGGAATCAAAGGGCAGGTTGAGAAGACCAAGTAGAGCCAAGGAGCAAGACACCGCTAAGGGAAAACCTCCCTTACCGGGTAGGAGAGCCTGGTGAGGTCAAGGTTGCCCCAAAAGCAAGCCTCAAGACCGCCCCGGCAGGCCTGCCGGGTCCTACGAAGGCAAAACACCCCGCCAAGGCTTCACCGCTCCACCTCACAGCGACGCAAGTCATCGATCGGTGCGGTGTCAAGCCCCAAAGTGACTAAGTGGCTGTCTTTTGCCACATGGCAGCCATTTCCTACAAGAATCGCCTCCAAGTGACACCCGTCCAGCAACGTGTCATGCAGACAGAAGAGAAGGTGGCCAAACAGCCCATCAAGGCGTGCCAGGCAGGCCATGATGTGATGCTAAGCGTTGCATTTAATGCGTTCTGCTCTGTCTACAGAGTAGATATGATAGCACTGTTTGCTATCTAATCAGTACACAATGACTGATTTGCCATTGTGGTGACCCCTTGATCTATAAAAGGAGGCCCATGGCAACCATAGAAAGGATTCGGACCCTTGTACACTCATACGCGCCTAGCTACTCTCCCCCCTGAGGCAACCCTGCCGGGCAAGAGCGTTGCGTTTCCACCACCATCCACCATCAATCCACCAAAGCAAGAGTAGGGTTTTACGCCTCACGGCGGCCCAAACCTGGGTAAAACTGCCCGTGTGATCTCTACTGCGCTGCGCTGCGCTCCTTTGCTCTTTGTGCAACGTGCTCGGTCCCCCTGCCGAACCAAAAGGGGCTCGTGGCCCCATAGATGGTCATGGTTTCCCACGACATCTTTGGCGCCCCAGGGATGGGGGAAGCGCTTCCGCAAACCCGAGAAGTGTACGTGGCGCGTCATCTTCACCGCCATCTTCTTCATCAATGGCTCCATCGTCCATGGCGCCCAAGAAGAAGTTCGGAGCCATGGCTCATCCATCCACCTCAAAGACCCCACCACACGCGACCGCCGACGCCGCGGGGGCTACGGTAACGCCTGGGGGTGTGGACACTGCGGGGGACGTGGTCGGCGCAGGCGGCGTCGTTACCACCTCCCCTGCAGCCGAAGCAGGAGCAGGAGGCACCGGAGAAGGACAGCACCAACTACATCCTAGCGGCCACACCCCACGAGGTACGAGAGGAGAGATCATTCCGTCTGCACCTCTCCGTCCGGCCGAGGGGCACAGCCGCAGCGGGGGTACTCGCTCTGGGGGGAATCGCAACTCCCTGACCGCCCCCGCCGCGGGTGCGATCGCAGAGCATGCGCCACCCCCGGAATGAGCCGACCCAGCCGCTGCGCTAAACAGAGCCGCTGGCCCTCAAGCGCCTCCACCTCATCACCACGCCATCCAGGTGGCTGGCTCAAGACGACGAGAGCATGGCGCGACTGCTATCGGCACCGTCAGGAGCCAGGCGACGTTACGGTCTTCATCGACATCCATGCCAGGCACCGCTTCGGAGGCCATGGCATGGGCCCAGCTGCTGTTGAAATTTTCGCCAGCAGCCGATCAGATGGACGAGTGGAGAACCACCATTCAGAGTCTGATTGGCTTCGCCGAGGCGGGAGGATCGCAACGGGCTGGCCCGCCACGACCTCCCTGTCGTGGGAACGATTCCGACAATACGAAGGGGGTAAGGTAAAAGAGCATGATCTACCGAGATGCATATGGGTGACACAGTGTTTTAGCGAGTTCGGGCCTCTCATGGTGGAGATAACAGCCCTACGTCTCGTGCTCCGGAAAGGCTTTGTTTTATCTGAGTATGTATCCGGAGATTACAATGTGTGTGAGAGAGAGGAGAATGGATCCCCATGCCTGAGCTAAGTCCTGAGACTAATGGTGAGAAAGGTAGCAGAAAGAGCCTGCCCAGTCTAGTGGTGGGGGTGGCTTATATAGAGTGCGCCACCCGCTCACCTTTTATGTTACAAAGTGGGGGCATTAATGCCATAACTCAGCCTACTACTAAGATGATGCTTCGAGTGCCTTGTCGACTGTTGGTCTTCGCATATCCGGGTGAGATCAGGTGCTCCGAGTGGGATGAGTTCGTCGAGTGGAGTGCTATGCTCTGAGTGTTTGTTGCCGTCCGAGTGACTTGATGATCATCCGAGTGGATGGTTTGTCGATTGTCCGAGTGATGCTCTAGGCCCATCTGATATGTGGACCCCATGCTTTATGATCTTTGACCCTTCATGGGCCTACCTGTTATGTATGTCCCCAACATTAGCCCCTGAATCGGTTGTGATTTTGCAGAACGAGTTTGTGAAAGACACAATTTGGCCTGAGTGATTACGGAAATACTCGGTACCCATCATCGTGCTTTCAGACAACCAACGTTTGAACAAAATCTCAATGGATTCTGGCACTGCGCTTCCCGACTAATCTGGGATAAGTGCCCGCGAGGAGCAACTTGGTGACATTCGTTCATCTCTCGGAAGAGGTTAACTCGTGATCAGAGTGTGGGTGTGTCATTAAATTCGGGCAACAAGATTGGCGCATGGACTGTTCTCTCGGAGAGATGCCATTCTTATCCCGGGGGAACGTCAATACGAGTCGGTTCTAGATCCAAACTTATGAGTTTCATGCTTTGAGTCTTAGAAGAAGGCTCAAAACAGGTCCACGGAGGAGCGTTAAACTCACCTTATAGCAAAAAAAATTGGATAGTTGACGGGATCCTTAGAACTTGTTTGTTTGTTGTTCGTCACTCAGATTGGTCAGGCCATACCGAGTGGAGATTACTCCAGTGGGGGCACGCTGAGTGCACCCACTGGGTGTAGTCCCCGAGACCGCCGTCGACTGCGGGCAGTCGGCGGGGGTCTGAGAGAAAAAATCTTCGTAGCTGGTGCTGATCAAACTTGTTCCTTTCCGACTCGGGGGTCGAGTAGTACTTGAAGATCTAGTATTGGTCTAGCTTGTTTCTCCTTGACTCAGAAGTCGAGTAGTACTTGAGTGATCTGGAGCTGGACTTGACTGTGCAGAATGTTTCTTTTTGGCTTCTCTTCCAGTGGGGGCACGCTGAGTGCACCCACTGGGTGTAGTCCCCGAGCCTCTGTCGTACTAGATGAGTCTGGTAGAGGGTTTAAGTTTCTGGTGAACCTCCATCCAGTCGGCACGGTAAATATATTTTAGTCTGAAACTGAGTCAATCGGATGGATCTTCACGGTGAATAAGCTCAGTCTGGAGCTGAATCAGTCGGACTGACCTTCATGCACTCGGCACGGTCAATAAGTTCAGCCTGGAACTAGGTCAAGCAGGCGAATCTTCGTGCTCTCGGCATGATGAATGAATTCGGCCTCGAAACTGCCGACTGTAGAAAAAAGCTGGACACTCCAGGGAGTAATCGTTCCAGTAGTACTTCTTACATTGACCGTTAGCTTCTTGTTTTCACCCTTTTGCATGAAAGGGGTATTTGTCCGAGTGGACGTGCTTCCCGACTGATCGGGGTATGTTGACCACGAGAAAAAACTTGGTGGCACTTGTATGTTTCCCGGAGGAGATAGACTAGTGGTCCGATTTGGACGTGCCATGAAACCCGAGTGGTAAGGCTAGCGCGTGGACTGATTCTCCGGAGAGAGGCCACTGATTATCCTAGGGGAACACCAACACATGCCATCTCTGAATCCAAGTTTATGAAACTGACGCCTTGGACCCTAATGGAAGGGCCAAGTTAACCCGCGGAGGGGCGTCAAGCTCATCTCATAGCGATCCTGAAGCTGACTTCAGTCAGGTGTTTTACCTGTCCGAGTGCACGGGTCCCCACGGAGGGTGGTCAGTCGGACTGACAAATGTCCTTTCGGAAAGGAACTATGGGCAATCGATCAGATCGATTCGCAACAGAAATTTCGGGTGAGGCCTAGCCCAACCAGGTGGCGACGCGCGGGGCGGCCGAGTGGTGAGGACGTGCACAACCGAGTGGCGACGCGCGGGGCGGCCGAGTGGTGAAGACGTGCACACCCGAGAGGCGACGCGTGGGGCGGCCGAGTGGTGAAGACGTGCACAACCGAGTGGCGACGCGCGGGTGGCTGAGTGGTGAAGACGTGCACACCCGAGTGGCGACGCGCGGGGCGTCCGAGTGGTGAAGACGTGCACAACCGAGTGGCGATGCGCAGGGCGGCCGAGTGATGAAGACGTGCACAACCGAGTCGCGACGCGCGGGGCAGCCGAGTGATGAAGACGTGCACAACCAAGTGGCGACGCGCGGGGCGGCCGAGTGGTGAAGACATGCACACCCGAGTGGCGACGCGCGGGGCGGCCGAGTGGTGAAGACGTGCACAACCGAGTAGTGACACGTGGGGCGGCCGAGTGATGAAGACGTGCACAACTGAGTGGCGACGCGCGGGGCGGCTGAGTGGTGAAGACATGCACACCCGAGTGGCGACGCGCGGGGCGGCCGAGTGGTGAAGACGTGCACAACCGAGTAGTGACGCACGGGGCGGCCGAGTGGTGAAGACGTGCACAACCGAGTAGCGACGCACGGGGCGGCCGAGTGATGAAGACGTGCATAATCGAGTGGCGACGCATGGGGCGTGTCGTGGAATAGTCACGGCAGATGTCCTAGTGTGAGGACTTAGTCGTGGAGCCATCGCAATGAGGTTAGTTCAAAGGGGTTAATCGGGACAAAGGACACGGGGAGTTTATACTGGTTCGGCCCCTTGCGGTGAAGGTGAAGGCCTAATCTAGTTTGAGGTGGTATTGCTAGGGTTTCGATGACCAGGGAGCGAATACGCTTAACCTGGCTCTCGATCTCTTCTTTCTCATCCCTAAACCGCCGCCGGGTCGTCCCTTTATATACACAGGTTGACGCCCGGCGGTTCACAGAATCCCGGCCGGCTCATAAACGTGTCCGGCTCGGTATCCACTCTTTCCTATCTTACAATACAAGTCATATACTTATGGCGGTTTACATCTATGGGCCCTAACTCGCCTTTGGGCTTTGGGCCTTCTTATTAAGTCTCCTTCGTAAGTCGCCATCTTCTATGTCTTCATGGGCTTCAATACAGGTAAATCACTATGAGCATAACCCGGCCCCTCCTGGGCGGTTTATATTCAATAGTTATATCCCCAACATTAGGCCCCAGGTTGATTTGAACTTGTTCATGTCAATCTTCAACACTTAGGAAAATTCCTTCTTCATTACCTTCGCAAAAATTTGTAGCTCGCCGTGATGTCATCTTCCGAGATCATGATAACCCGCCATGACGTCACCTGTCATTAATTTTATAAACATCCAGAAATCACATATGCATTTCCTTTTTAATGAACCTCCGAAAATCGAGGCGTCAGCCCTGTCACATATCCAATTTGGAGCTCCTCGATTCCCGCGCATGCCACTTATCCATTCACCTTATAAATAGGGCCAGGGGTCCTTTTCGCTTTCCCCCTCGGCCTCTTCGTCTTCCTCATCTTCCTTGTGACGCACTGCTCTCGAGTCCAGCCGCCGCCATCGACCCTCTCCTCTGCATCACCCTTGGCCGCTGCATCAACCCGACTTGGCCCAGAGTTTGCTCACCCGCCTCCGCCGTTCAACAACCTTGGTAAGTTCTTCCTCCTTCCCCCTCCGTAGATCTCATTAGGGTTCGAACGAGTTCATGGAGGTTCGGCATTGTTCTTCACCTGTTCTTCGCTGTAGCATGAAGTTTGATTCAAGCTTAATATCTATCCTGTGCGGCAACAACCCTAGTCCCTTTTTCCTCATCAGAGCATCCCTTTTAGGTAGAAAGATCCGATCTGGACCTTCATAAACTGCTCAAGTACCAGTATTTTAGGTCTGAATATATTTTCATTTTCTGACACGCGGTAGATCCAAAATTGCAATACCAATCTGTGAAACCTGTTTTTCATCACTTAGCCATTTTCCAACTTCAGATATATACTTTCAATATCCATGTAGGCGGTTTAACTTCAGAAAATAATAACCTGCCAGGTACCATTAGTCCCCTCTTTTAACCGCCAAGTGCTCGTCTTTGTAATTTGATAACGTCACTGTCCGGTTTAACATTTATGCATGCTTCAACACTTTCTGCCTGTTAACCATGAGCCTTAAACCGGCACAAATCTTTTCCAGGTTATCGTATAAATGGCCAAAAATCTTTTATTCCTGTAACTGGGTTCAATCCCGGGTTACAGAAGAAGAACTGAATGGGTGTGTTGCAACCGGCGCTTTAGCAAAAAAGGAAGACATCCACTGGAGAGCCCCCGGTCCAGAAAATCTTCCTGAACCCAAGGATGGGGAAGTGATTGTTTTTGTTGATCATCTGAGTCGAGGGTTCAGCCCTCCCGGATCAAAAAATTTCCGTGATGTGCGTCACTTCTTCCAACTTCACCCTCAAGATATTGGGCCTAACTCCGTGTCCAATATTTGCAATTTTCAAGTGTTTTGTGAAGCCTACCTGCAAGAAGAGCCCACAGTCGACCTGTTCAGAGATTTCTTCTATTTAAACCGCCGTACTGAATTTACGGATGGGCCCAATACTGAACTTGGCAGGGTTTCAATTCAGAAGAGAAAAGACGTCAGCTTCCCTCATGCTAAGCATCATAGCCATCCCAAAGATTGGAATCAAACTTGGTTCTATTGCGAAGATACATCTCCAGCTGGCGAGAATCCTCTACCGGGTTACCGTGCTCACCGGCTTACCGATGCACATCCTTTCCCCCAAAGACTCACTGCAAAGGAACGGTCCAAATATGCACCACAGCTTTCAAAGCTCAGAGCCTTTATGGCAAACGGTTTGACAGGCATTGATTTTGTCCGTTGCTGGGTATCTTGGAGCATTTTGCCTTTAAGCCGTCGCTCCGGTTTAATGTGTGAGTACACAGGGGATGTGAAAGACCCTCAACACCACACTGAGATTCAGCTGACTGATGCTGAAATTACTGAATCTGTCAAGAAGATGTTGGATGAACCGGTGACCGATTGTAGCAAAACAAGACTTAGTCCTTTCTGCGCTTCAAATAAACCGCCAGCTGTAAGAATTACCCTACTCCTGCTTTAATCCCTATTTTTAATACTCCCTTATGATCTTTTCAATCTTTAAATAGGGTGATGATCCATTCTGGAAGAAGAAACGGCAGGATAAACCGGCCAAAACACCTCGTGTCAAGACCAAGGTCAACAAGAAGCCCGCTAAGAAGAAAAACACCGAGCCTACCGAGTTAAACATTGACGATGATAATCCGGAGTCAGAGGTAGAACTTGATTCACTTGGCTCTTTTTTCATACATCTCATTGACGATGACTTCTATCAGGACGACGCAGAAGCTAGCCGCGCAAATGACGTAGAGGTAACTATTCTCTCATCCGGTTCAGAACCTCTGCCCACACAGAAAACCCGACAAGCAAGCCAGAAAGTAAGATTTTCTCACCCCCTAGCTTACTTGGATCCAAACTTTCTTTTGAAGAAGCAGCAACACGAAGCTCGCCGCACAACCCGGCATAGCGGCCATGTGGTCACTTCTTCCGATTTACCGAACTCGCCAGTTCGTAAACGCCGCCCAGAGGTCTCTTCTATTTCTGACACATCTTATCCCAAGGCGGGTTATTTCCGACAACCTCTTAATCCGTCTGATTCAAACTATCAGGGAACTTCCCTTTCATCCTGTGGCGAGTCCACAGGGACACAAATTCCAACCCTCAAAACTGTTCCTGGGTGAGCATTTTTAACTAACCCCTTATACCTTATGCTTGATCATTATACTAACCTGTTATTTGCGTCTTTGTTAGAGCCAAGGCCAGACCCAGTAAAAAGGCCAAATTGAACAAACCGGCTGATGACAGCGCGCCAACTAATCCGGAAAAGAACCCGGAACAGTTTGAAACAAATACTGAAGCTATTCTTGATGATCCGCCACCGCAAGATCATGACACCTTTGTTGAGCAGATGGAAATTGATCCGATGGGTCATGCTGATAAACCGCCAAGCCCAACTAAGGCTGCTGATGATAAAGCTGACGATGTTGTAGTTACCGGTGTCAGGTATACAGCCCCAGACAACCCCACTGCTCTGTCAAAACATAGTGCCAAAGAAGAATTTTCTGTTGTTGACAAGGGCAAGTGGAAGGCGGACTTGGAAAGCTATGCCCACCTCAGCGCCCAAGATATTCATTCTGGGTTTTTAAACCGTTTGTACACAAGCCGTGATTATGAAGCCGGTTTACTGAACATGATGAAGGAGCAATATGAGGTAAATGTTGTTAACTCTGCATAAATATTCTTCCCTTAGCCGCCAAGTGTACTGGACATAAAAGAATAGAATGTTCTGCAAACTTTCAAGAGCCATATAGATCAACTCCACTAGCCCACAAGGGCCGGTTTATAATGTCAATATGAACCGGGACTTTAGAATAATAAATCTTCAATTTCGCCTGTGTAGCCCCCAAGGGTCGACTTTAATAAATATGATAAGTTGAGACTAATTATGTTGTAAGGCTCAAAATTCTTACTTAGGACCTTTATAATCCGGTTGACCATCAAGCTGATAGTTGTTATGTGCTTGAGACTTGTAAATTTTTTTTGATAAGAAGCAATAGACATTAGCCCCCAAGTGCCAAGTATATTACTTGTTATGTGCTTGGGACTTTGAATATGCACTGCTATGTAATTAATTACATGTCTCTTGCAGGCTGATCTTAACAAGAAGGAATCTCAAATCGCCGACCTTCAAGAAAATATCAAGTCGCAACAAGCCGAGACCTCCAAAGCCAAGGAGGAACTGACCAGTGCCTTAACAGCAATGGAGAAACTGAAGGAGAGCTTCAAGAACGAGCGAGCAGGTTGGGATACAGAAAAGTCAAATCTGCTGAAGAGGGCTGAGGATGCTGAGGCTGCCCTTAATCCGGTAGCTGAGGAGCTGACTGGCTTGAAACAGCAAATAAATGCCATGACTGCTGCCGTATTTGGTAAATAACTTCTTCATAAGCTTTGAACATGTATTATGTAAGAGACTGCCGGTTTACCGATGTTTTTTGATGATGCAGGAACTCGCATTACTCATCTTGTCTCAGATATGCGGCAAAAACTGAAAGCCGCCTATACACTTATAGAGCAACTATATACCGGCGTACAACGGGTTATCTGCACAGCTTCCCATAATAAACCGCCCCCAACCTTGATCAAGGAGACGTTGGAAAGGCTGGCGATGATGCCTGCATGGTTTGAAGAGCTAAAGAAGTCAGCTGCCAGGGCGGGTGCTCTTACTGCACTGACTCGGGCCAAAGCTTGGATATCTGATCTTGATCCGGCCGATGTGGGAAACGGCTACCCGAGCATAAAGGAGGATGGGTCAGAGTTTAATAACGATGACCTCAGAGCCTTGACGAGGGAAATGCGCCCATTGGCTAGCAAATTGGCTGAAGAAACCGATCTTTCACATTATCAGTCGATTTATGATGCCAACAACAAGAGAGTTAACGCGCCAACTTATGATGCTCCAAATCTTATTCCTCCAATCCGTAAGCATACCTATGCCCCTGATGTTGACCCCTCCACACTTATAAGTGATGAAGCTGTATTCAAGGCCTTAACTGGGATAGATTGGACCACCATTGACTTCCAGCCACTGGGTAGAGAGGAGGAAGATGAACCGGCGCTGGACGATCCGCAACCTTCAAGTCAGCCAGGCCAGGACTCGTAAACCGGGGGCCGGTTTAGCAGCTGCTTTTTTTAAGACTTGTTAAAACAATTATTCTTTTGGGCACCAAACGCCTTGTAATAAGCTAGCTTAAACTCTTGTTCTGCTATGCCATCGTGCATATTTACTTTGCATGACACTACTAATCCACCATGTTAAGATATGCCACTTATGCTTATAATATTAACAATGTGGAATCTGCTCCTGCATGCAACGGATTAAAAGTGTCCTGGCGGTTTACCGCTGGACGGGTCATAACACCCAATATAAAACCATGGAAACTAACATAGCTCATACCCAAGGCTGGACTTTAAGAATAACCAAATTTGAAATATATCATACCTGTGATATTTGATCACACTGTTGGTTTATCAAACCGGTGTAGTAAGGGGGAGAACCCAAACTTTGAGCACTGGTAATTATCATAGATTGCTTGGCTTATGAACAAAACCAGGCCGGGTTAATAAACACCGGATATTATCTTATCTCATACTGGCGACTTATAGTCAAAAGCCAGGCCGGGTTAATAAACACCGAATGTTACCTTATCTCATACTGGCGACTTATAGTCAAAAACCAGGCCGGGTTAATAAACACCGGATGAATTATGATCATAAAGCATTATAAGCCTCATCAAATAAACCTAAAAAAACTGTGGAATAAAACAAACGAAAAAATAAGGCTTTTCATGGGCTGCCAGGCCGAAAATCGAGTGCTTTCACGGGCCGCACAGCCACTGAGTTAAACCTATATACAAACCTTATAAGATGGACCTCACATAACCAATCGTCGTTTTAACTTTGACAAGTTTAGGGTCTGTATAAGATTGACTTGTCAAATGTTCGGCGGGTCATTCCAGGAATACCTGGGCGGAGTGGCTTACTTAAAAAGGCAGGATAACCTGGGGTTTTAGGTGAATACACCTGGCTTCCAAGCCTGGCTTTTAAGCCTATTACAAGGGTTATACAAACTCTTTGTTCTTTAGAATCAAGGAGCCCCCAAGTAATATTTTTGAGTTGTGCTCAAGGGGCACCTATGTTTGAGCTGTGATTTTGCAACAGACTCTCTTTGGTACCTTTAACCTGGGTAGCAAGCCCCCAAGTTTTTTTTTCAATTGGTTTATAAGCCGGTTCAAAGGGTAATCATAACTTCGCTCATAAGCCGGAAGCCCCCAAGTAACCAAAGACTCATTAAGAAAAAACAACAGAGGCCCTGCTTTAGCAGGGGTGCCGGTTTATTATATTGATCACAATATATACATTGTCAAGAATATGTACATCAGAAGAGCCAATGGCTCAGGTGTAGTAAGGCCGAAGATGAGCAATATTCCATGGCCGGCGAGTCTCTTCCTCCGACGTGCGTGAGTCCTTGTGGTCTCGAACATCAATAAGGTAGTATGACCCGTTGTTCAGATTCTTGCTGACCACAAAGGGTCCTTCCCAAGGTGGGGATAACTTGTGCATATCAGTCTGATCCTGGATAAACCGGAGCACTAAGTCGCCTTCTTGAAAGGTTCTGGTCTTGACCCGGCGGCTGTGATAATGACGTAGATCTTGCTGGTAAATCGCCGAACGAGCCGCTGCGAGATCACGCGCCTCGTCTAACAGGTCAAGTGCATCCTGACATGCCTTTTCATTATCAGCTTCAACGTAAGCCGCCACACGGGGTGAGTCGTGACGGATGTCACTGGGGAGAACCGCCTCTGCTCCATAAACTATGAAAAAAGGCGTGTAACCCGTAGATCTGTTGGGCGTTGTGTTGATGCTCCATAGCACCGAGGGTAACTCCTCTACCCAACAACCCGACGTCCTCTGTAAGGGAACCATAAGCCGGGGCTTGATGCCTCTCAGGATCTCTTGATTGGCTCTCTCAGCTTGACCATTAGATTGGGGGTGGGCCACCGACGATACATCAAGCCGGATATGCTCACGTCGACAAAATTCTTTCATAGCACCCTTGGAGAGATTAGTGCCATTGTCTGTTACAATGCTGTGTGGAAAGCCAAAACGGAAGATCACCTTCTTCATGAATTGAACCGCCGTTGCTGCATCACACTTACTGACTGGCTCTGCCTCTACCCACTTAGTGAATTTATCAACCGCCACCAAGAGGTGGGTCTTCTTATCCTTGGACCTCTTAAAAGGTCCAACCATATCAAGCCCCCAAACTGCAAACGGCCAAGTGATTGGAATCATTCTCAACTCCTGAGCCGGAACATGAGCTCGACGTGAAAACTTCTGACAACCGTCACATTTTTTGACCAAGTCCTCAGCATCAGCAAGAGCCGTCAGCCAATAAAAACCATGACGGAAAGCCTTGGCTACAAGATATTTAGAGCCGGCGTGATGACCACAATCTCCTTCATGGATCTCACGCAGAATCTCACAGCCTTCTACAGGAGAAACACAACGCTGAAACGCCCCAGTAACACTGCAATGGTGCAGCTCTCCATTGACAATTGTCATTGACTTGGACCGCCGGGTTATTTGCCTGGCCAAGGTTTCATCCTCAGGTAACTCGCCCCAGGTCATATATGCCAAATATGGAACTGTCCAATCAGGAATAACATGAAGAGCCGCCACCAACTGAGCTTTCGGGTCAGGAATAGCCAAATCCTCCTCTGTAGGTAACTTGACCGACGGGTTATGCAAAACGTCAAGAAAGACATTAGGTGGCACCGGTTTACGTTGAGAACCCAACCGGCTTAAGGCATCAGCCGCTTCATTTTTCCTTCGATCAACATGCTCAACTTGATAACCCTTGAAGTGACCAGCAATAATATCCACCTCTCGTCGATAAGCCGCCATGAGGGGATCCTTAGAATCCCAAGTACCAGAGACTTGTTGAGCCACCAAATCTGAGTCACCAAAGCACCTTACCCGGCTTAAGTTCATCTCCTTAGCCATCCGAAGACCGTGGAGCAAGGCCTCATATTCAGCTGCATTGTTAGTGCAAGGGAACATCAAACGGAGAACATAACAAAATTTATCACCTCGAGGGGAAGCTAGCACAACTCCAGCCCTCGAGCCCTCCAATTGCCTGGACCCATCAAAGTGAATAGTCCAATATGTGTTATCTGGTTTTTCCTCAGGCATCTGTAGCTCTGTCCAGTCATTGATGAAATCCACCAGTGCTTGAGACTTGATGGCTGTGCGAGGCATATACTTCAAACCATGAGGCCCAAGTTCAATGGCCCATTTGGCAACCCGGCCTGTTGCTTCCCTGTTTTGGATGATATCTCCTAAAGGAGCAGAGCTAACCACAGTAATGGGGTGACCCTGAAAATATTGCTTAAGCTTCCGGCTTGCCATGAAAACCCCATATACAAGCTTCTGCCAATGTGGGTATCTCTGCTTGGACTCAATAAGCACTTCGCTGATATAATAAACCGGCCGTTGAACCGGATATTCCTTGCCTGCCTCTTTACTTTCAACCACAATAGCCACACTGACAGCCCGGCTATTAGCAGCCACATATAACAACAGCGGCTCCTTATCAACGGGCGCAGCTAGGACCGGCGGCTCAGCCAGCTGCTTCTTAAGCGCCTCAAATGCCTCATTAGCAGCGTCACTCTAGACGAAGTCATCTGTCTTTTTCATCATCTGATACAAAGGGATAGCCTTCTCACCGAGGCGGCTTATGAACCGGCTTAGCGCCGCAATACGACCCACCAGATGTTGAACATCATTGATACACGCCGGTTTAGCCAGAGAAGTAACGGCTTTGATCTTCTCCGGATTAGCTTCAATGCCCCTGTTAGATACCAGAAAGCCCAAAAGCTTGCCCGCCGGCACACCAAAAACACACTTGGCCGGATTAAGCATCATCTTATAAACTCGGAGATTATCAAAGGTTTCCTTCAAGTCGTCTATCAACGTCTCCTTCTTTCTGGATTTCACCACAATATCATCCACATAAGCATGAACATTGCGTCCAATCTGATTATGAAGACAATTCTGCACACATCGCTGGTAAGTCGCCTGGGCACTCTTGAGCCCAAAAGGCATAGACACATAGCAGAAGGCTCCAAAAGGAGTTATGAAAGTTGTCTTCTCCTGGTCCTTAACTGCCATCTTGATCTGATGATAACCAGAATAAGCATCCAAAAAACTCAAACGCTCACAACCCGCCGTAGCATCAATAATCTGATCAATACAAGGGAGAGCAAAAGGATCAGCCGGACAAGCCTTGTTTAAATCCGTGTAGTCTACACACATGCGCCAAGTGCCGTTCTTCTTAAGTACCAGCACCGGGTTAGCCAACCACTCAGGATGAAAAACTTCAACAATAAACCCAGCCGCCAAGAGCCGGGCTACCTCCTCACCAATGGCCTTACGCCTTTCTTCATTGAAACAACGAAGAAACTGCCTGACCGGTTTAAACTTGGGATCAATATTGAGAGTGTGCTCAGTGAGTTCCCTCGGTACACCTGGCATGTCAGAAGGTTTCCACGCAAAGATGTCCCGGTTCTCACAGATGAACTCGATGAGCGCGCTTTCCTATTTTGGATCCATATTAGCACTGATGCTGAACTGCTTGGATGAATCGCCAGGAACAAAATCAACCATCTTAGTGTCATCTGCCAATTTAAACTTCAAAACCGGATCATGCTCTGTAGTTGGCTTTTTCAAAGACGTCATATCCGCCGGATCAACATTGTCCTTGTAAAATTTTAACTCCTCCGTTGCACAAACCGACTCAGCATAAGCCGCATCACCTTCTTCACATTCCAAGGCTATCTTTCGGCTCCCATGTACTGTGATGGTCCCCTTGTAACCCGGCATCTTGAGCTGCAGATAAACATAACAAGGTCGCGCCATGAACTTGGCATAAGCCGGCCGTCCAAACAGAGCGTGATACGGGCTGTGAATCTTGACTACTTCAAAGGTCAATGTCTCTGACCTAGAGTCATGATCATCTCCAAAGGAAACTTCCAGAGCTATCTTACCAACAGGGTACGCCGACTTACCAGGCACCACACCATGGAAAACTGTATTCGACGGTTTAAGATTTTTA
Source organism: Thinopyrum elongatum (assembly GCA_011799875.1). Lineage (NCBI taxonomy): Eukaryota > Viridiplantae > Streptophyta > Magnoliopsida > Poales > Poaceae > Thinopyrum > Thinopyrum elongatum. The sequence goes on along the minus strand of CM022302.1, from coordinate 506,901,339 downwards.
TCTGTCAACCCCATGCGACGAAAAGTTTCATAATAAAGGATATTGATGCTGCTCCCCCCGTCCATGAGTACCTTGGTAAACTTATACCCTCCAACCTGGGGTGCAACCACCAATGCTAGGTGACCCGGATTATCAACCGGGGGCGGGTGATCTTCCCGACTCCACACAATGGGCTGCTCAGACCAGTGCAAGTAACGGGGAACCACCGGTTCAACGGTGTTCACTGCCCTTTTATGAAGCTTCTGATCCCGTTTGCATAAATTTATGGTGAAGACGTGGTACTACCCACTATTCAACTGCTTTGGGTTACTCTGATACCCAGATTGCTGCTGCTGATTCCCCTGACCTGACTGTTGATGGTAGCCACCCTGATTGCCTTGATTGCCCTGGTTACCTTGGAATCCAGAACTAAAACCGCCACCGCCGTAACCCGGCCCATGAGAACCGGACCCTGAACCACCACCCGGTCCATGATTGTCTTGAAAAAGATTGGAATTTTTATACTCCTTCATGATGTAGCAATCCTTCCAGAGGTGGCCAGCCGATCTTTCTCGCGTCCCATGCCTTGGGCAGGGCTGATTTAGCATCTGCTCAAGATTAAAGCCTGACCCTCCGGCCCGTGGGGGCGGTTTACCTTTATGACGCTGGCCATTATTCTGTGTGTTGGTGTTAGCCACAAAGTCCAAACTATTATCAGCTTTGCGCTTACCATTGCCTCCCTGATTCGCCGGATTATGCTGCTGTCCTCTGGTGCTGCTGCTCTTCTTTCCCTTTCCCGGCTTGTCATCATCAGACTCGGGGTCCTTGGTACCATCAGAGTTAGTGTACTTAACCAGAGCCGCCATCAGCTCTCCCATGTCATTGCAGTGGCGCTTGAGCCGACCCAACTTCTGCTTAAGAGGCGTAAACCGGCAATTCTTCTCCAACATTATGACCGCTGAACCGGCATTGATGCGGTCCGATGAATGTAAGATGGTCGAAACCCGGCGCACCCAATGGGTTGTGGACTCACCCTCTTCTTGGACACAGGCATCCAGATCCACAATTGACATAGGCTGCTTGCACGTATCTTTGAAATTCTGGATAAACCGGGCCTTTAACTCGGCCCATGACCCAATGGAGTTGGCAGGGAGCCCCTTCAACCAAGTGCGAGCCGTTCCATCCAACATCAGGGGGAAATATTTAGCACATGCCGCATCGCTAACATCTAGCAATTCCATGGCCATCTCATATATCTCGATCCATGCTTTAGGAGGTAAATCGGCTGTATAGTTAGGCACCTTGCGAGGACCCTTAAAATCCTTGGGCAGACGCTCATTACGTATGGCCGGCACTAAACATGGCACGCCCAAATTCCTAAAGGTTACACCTGGCTCCACCAAAGTTGTCGGACGAACCGAAGAAGGTTGACGGGCTGCATATTGCACCGCCAGCTCGGCCTCTCGACGTGCTCTACCTTGATCCACCATGTTCTGAGCATCAGCGCCACCGCCCGCCGGGTTATGTCCACAAGGCAGGTTATGGTTCCGCCCATTGCTTGACACAGCTGGTTCATCAATATGCCTACTGTAACTCCGGCTTGGGCGAGGGGTGGAATGAATCTGGCTTCGACTGTAAGAATAAGCCTGCTGCTGAACCAATGCTGTCTGAAGGAGCTCTCTAGCCCTCCGCATCTCAACCGCTGTTGGAGACTCGCCTTCAACCGGGATAGCCGCCAATCGTGACGTTGCAGCAATCATGTTATCCAAAGGGTTAGAGTAATGACCCGGTGGTGTTGGCATGTGTTGCGACGGGATATTGTTCTGACGAGGTGGATCCGTGGTGCGCGGCTGAACCGGCGCTCCCGTCCCAGGCGCTTCAACCGGGTCCACCACTAGCAGGTTACTGGTTCCTGCTCCTGGCGTGTTAAAGAGGTTCCTCGCCTCGTAAACCGGTGGCAGGCGAGACTGATGCCTCCTCCTCATGACTTCGTTTGAAGCATTCTGATCTAACATGAGTCGGTAAGGTTCCGACTGAATCCGCTGCGCTTGAGCATCCAACGTAATCCGCTCCGTAGCCATCCTGGCATCTTTAGCTGCCAGGTCTTCCTTAGCTTGAGCTATCTGATCTCGCAATTTCACAACTTCTGTGTTATGCTAATCTTGATTATCCGGGTTAACCTCCGTCGTCAGCAGTGTTGCCAAGGCGTCTAGTAAACCGGACAAGACTTGAGCCGGCGGGTGCGCAGGGCCTCCTGCCCCGGCTGCCGTCGCCGCTGCTGACCCGAAAATCAATGCCGCTGCAGTTGAAGAGTGTTGCACTGGCTGCGTACCGGCCATGAAGATTGCAACCCGGTTCGGCGGCTCGTAGGGGTCCGGAATACTATCGCCATCGGAACAGCCCCCAAGCCGACCATCTTGCAGTTGGTACAATGACTCGGTTTCACCGGTGGATGACTCGCCATCAGAATAGACAACTGTCTCACCGTCAAATACCGATTTATCCTCAGATCCCGCACCATTGATGAATCCCATGAAGGCACGACTCATGGCGGGCTAAACTGGGGCGGGATTTGCACGCTGAGCCGTCTCGATGATGTCGGTGCAGGTGTCCGGCTCAGGGCCCGGTTCGCCGATCTTGCCAATGAAGACGTGAATTCCACCGAAGGGGACCCGGTACCCGTACTCAATTGAGCCGGCCTCGGGGCCCCAGCCTTCATCGTCGATGTAGAGCTTGCCACGACGACTCTTGGTCATCCGACCCACAGCGTATCCCTCGATCCCTTCGAAGTTGCCCTTCAAAAACTCGAAACCACCATGCGCTGGCCCCACGGTGGGCGCCAACTGTCGTGGAATAGTCACGGCAGATGTCCTAGTGTGAGGACTTAGTCGTGGAGCCATCGCAATGAGGTTAGTTTAAAGGGGTTAATCAGGACAAAGGACACGGGGAGTTTATACTGGTTCGGCCCCTTGCGGTGAAGGTGAAGGCCTAATCCAGTTTGAGGTGGTATTGCTAGGGTTTCGATGACCAGGGAGCAAATACGCTTAACCTGGCTCTCGATCTCTTCTTTCTCGTCCCTAAACCGTCGCCGGGTCGTCCCTTTATATACACAGGTTGACGCCCGGCGGTTCACAGAATCCCGGCCGGCTCATAAACGTGTCCGGCTCGATATCCACTCTTTCCTATCTTACAATACAAGTCATATACTTATGGCGGTTTACATCTATGGGCCCTAACTCGCCTTTGGGCTTTGGGCCTTCTTATTAAGTCTCCTTCGTAAGTCGCCATCTTCTATGTCTTCATGGGCTTCAATACAGGTAAATCACTATGAGCATAACCCGGCCCCTCCTGGGCGGTTTATATTCAATAGTTACATCCCCAACAGGGCGGCCGAGTGATGACGTGCGAGGTGAACGAGTGAAGGACTATGTGTCCAGCCGAGTGGCGACGCGCGGGGAGGCTGAGTGGTGAAGACGAGCACAGCCAAGTGGCGACGCGCGGGGTGACCGAGTGAAGGACTACGTGTCCAGCCGAGTGGTGACACATGGGTTGGCTGAGTGAAGGACTACGTGTCCAGCCAAGTGACAAAAATGGTCCTCGAAGGAGTTAGCCAGATGCTTTCGAAGCTAGTGACGAGGTCGGTGTTGTGTGGTTGTGACGCAACAAGACCGGCGCGACAACTGAGTCTGAGTAGGAACCAAGATGGCGCATAGTGTCTGAGTGATTATATAACTTGTCAAAGTGGCGGATCGAATGCACTTGTTGAAGTGAAGGATATGACTAGTGATAAAGTACTCGACCACTCAGGAGAGTGTCATTCCGAATGAGCCGCAGCCCTCGAGTGTGGCGTAGCCTCCGAGCGTACTACATGCTTCGACAACGGACATGTCGGAATACGAGAAATATAGTTTTGAATGGATAATTTGTAATTCATCGAGTCGGACTCGGGTAAAGGTGAGGAGGAAGCTTCCGAGTGATGCTCGAAAGAGGCAAACTTGCAAAGGAGTGAAGTGTGTAATTTGATTATAAAAGTGACTTATCTGTCTCATGCTCAACGAGACGATGAGGCCTATGTCGTTGACACGATGAAGAGGACTACACGGAGGGGTTGGCCGGATGTGTTTGAAATCAACAGAGCGGCAAGGTCGGTGTTGCGGTGTGCTAGGATTGATACGGTGACCGAGACCGAGAAGCGATGAAGTCGGCGCACAAAGCCGTCGAGTGGTCGCATAACTTGTGTATGAAAAATAGCACAAGCCAACGTAATAATTTCTCGAAGAAATTTGATGGGTGCTGAAATGATTTGTGTAAGTAACACCCATAGACACCCGCTGGGTGTGCAAGGGGCTTGTTGGTTCAGAACCAACGAGAGTCTAGAAGAGTGAAGGAATTGATCGAACTTGACGAAGTGAATGATCCAACTTGATGTGTTAGAGCGCCGGACTCAAATAAAAGGTAGTGTAGTGCTCCGACTGAGTTGCAGCCCCCGAGGGCTGATGCAAACTCGAAATGAAGAACACATGGCGTTCGTGAATGACGTATGCTTTAAAATGGAAGTTGGACTCGGGAGTCAAATAACCAGTACTAAACAAGTATGTGAAAATAAGCAACCGAGCGTAGAGGCACACTCGGTGGCGTGGCCTCCGAGTGAACGTGATGTGTGAGTTTCGAGATACTCGGGAGCGCGGAAATAATAGAATGTAGTGCATGTAGAATGACTTAGCTATCTGAAGGCGCACGAGTGGCCGAGTGGTGAAGATGTGTTCAACCGATGGTGATGCGTGGGGCAGCCGATTTATGTAGATGTGTCTCACTGAGTGGCGACGCACAGGGCAGCCGAGTGGTGAGGATGTGTCCAACCAATGGCGATGCGCGGGGCGGCCGATTGATGTAGATGTGTCTCACCGAGTGTCGACGCGCGGGGCGGCCAAGTGGTGAGGATGTGTCCAACCAATGGCGACGCGCGGGGCGGCCGATTGATGTAGACTAAAAGGTTCTCCGAATGATTGGATGTTGTTGACCGCCGAGCAAAACTTGGTGGCATTCATATGTCTCTCAGAAGAGATAGACTTGAGGTCCGAGTGTGGACATGTCATAAAACCCGAGTGACGACGCCGGCGCGTGGTCTTACTCTCCGGAGAGATGCCACTCCTTATCCCGGGGGAACGCCAACGCAGGCCATCTTCGAGTCCAAGTTTATGAGGCATGCGCCTTGGACCCTAGTGGAAGGGCCAAGTTAACCCGCGGAGGGGCGTCAAGCTCATCTCATAGCGATCCTGAAGGTGACTTCAATCGGGTGTTTTACGTGTCCGAGTGCACGGGTCCCCGCGGAGGGTGGTCAGTTGGACTGACAGACGTCCTTTCGGAAAGGAACTGTGGGCAATCGATCAGATCAATTCACCGTGGAAATTCCGGGTGAGGCCTAGCCCGATCGGGGGGCGACGCGCGGGGCGGCCGGATGCTAAAGATACGTCCAGGTGAGTGGCGACGCACGGGGCGTCCGAGTGAAGTAGACGCGTCCTGCGGAGTGGCGACGCGCGGGGCGTCCGAGTGATGTAGACGCGTCCCGCGGAGTGGCGACGCGCGGGGCGTCCGAGTGATGAAGACGCATCTAGCGGAGTGGCGACGCGCGGGGCATCCGAGTGATGAAGTCGCAGTAGACGCGTCCCGCGGAGTGACGATGCGCGGGGCATCCGAGTGAAGTAGACGTGTCCCGCGGAGTGGCGACGCGCGGGGCACCCGAGTGATGTAGACACATCCCGCGGAGTGACAACACGCGTGGCGTCCGAGTGATGTAGACGCATCCCGCGGAGTGGCGACGCGCGGGGCGTTCGAGTGATGTAGACGCATCCCGCGGAGTGGCGACACGCGGGGCGTCTGAGTAAGGAAGTTAATGATGACGCGACTGACCATGTGGCGATGCGCAGGGCGGTCGAGTTATCCAATGCTCGTCCGAGTGCATAGAGCAGGACCTGTACGTCATGCATGTCCGAGTGGTGTGCCTCAACCCGTCCGAGTGAAAAATACGCAGGAGACCTGCAGATTACTCAGTTCAACTGGCTCGGTGAAACTCGGAGGTCATGGCAAAGCGTTAATGCTAATCACGTGAGTTTTAAAAGTGTGGCAACAACAAATGGTATTAGCATGCAATGATGACTGCATGCTTCGGTTTTGCATGCTACCAATTAAGTGCCCATTCAGTGCTGGCTGCAATTACGACATGCATGGGTTGATGCGTTATATACGCAGTTAATGGCACGGGAGCCTAACCGATCCAGTGGCTGCAATTACGGCGTGTATCGGCTGCTGCGTTATGTACGCAGTTAAGGGCTCGGAAGCCTAACCGATCCAGTGTACATGCAGCCGTGAGGATGGAAGAAAAGATTATGTATGCATGGATGCGTATGGATTAGTATTAATTAGAGGAGGAGAGAGAGATTACGACCTGGTGCGGACACCGAAGGAGAGCTCCGCTGCGGCAGAAATGGCCGGTCTGGCCGGAACCAGACGACAGCCAAGAGGTGGCCATGAGGAGGATGAGCAGCTGGCCGCAGTCCAGTCGTGGGCCGGCGCAGCCAAGGGCGAGGCCGGCACGAGCACTGGTGGTTGCATTTCACTGCTCGGGGAGCCGGAGCTGTGCACAGGTCGGAGTCGTGCTTCGACGCGTGTGGAGCTGGGTCGAGTGCCATCAGCCGGGCCTTGTCACCCGAGGAGCCGGGTCGACCGGACCACCGGTCGACGTGTTCAACCGGCCGGGGAACCAGGCTGATCGTTAGCGGCTGCACGTGTGTGGGCGCTCGGCGACGGCATCGCCGATGAGTACGCGAGATGATGACGGGCGGACGACGACGCTTCATCATCCGGGAGCCGAGCCACCAATCGGAACAAAGGGAGGCGTCCTTTTGTATGAGCTCGTGTGCATACAGAAAAAGAACAAACCATAGTTAGATCATTGCAATGTTTGATTGTAAAGAGGACAAGTTGAGATGAGCAACTCCCTGATCCTTTTGTATGATGAGGAGTATTTTGTGTGATGGCCGGGACTCCAATAGTCAAAATTGGAAGCGGTGATTGTTTGATCTTGGGAGATCATCCCAAGAAAGCTTGGGTTGCCTGCAGAAATTAGTCTGTTGCCAGCGATTGAAGAAAGAACCATATGCATCATGGCTCGATAGACGCCATGCCCCACGGTGGGCGCCAACTGTCGTGGGAACGATTCTGACAATACGAAGGGGGTAAGGTAATGGAGCATGATCTACCAAGATGCATATGGGTGACACGGTGTTTTAGCGAGTTCGGGCCTCTCACGGTGGAGATAACAACCCTATGTCTCGTGCTTCGGAGAGGCTTTGTTTTATCTGAGTATGTATCCGGAGATTACAATGTGTGTGAGAGAGAGGAGAACGGATCCCCATGCCTGAGCTAAGTCCTGAGACTAATGGCGAGAAAGGTAGCAGAAAGAGCCTGCCCTGTCTAGTGGTGGGGGCGGCTTATATAGAATGCGCCACCCGCTCACCTCTTATGTTACAAAGTGGGGGCGTTAATGCCATAACTTAGCCTACTACTAAGATGATGCTTCGAGTGCCTTGTCGACTGTTGGTCTTCGCATATCCGAGTGAGATCAGGTGCTCCGAGTGGGATGAGTTCGTCGAGTGGAGTGCTATGCTTCGAGTGGTTGTTGCCGTCCGAGTGACTTGATGATCATCCGAGTGGATGGTTTGTCGATTGTCCGAGTGATGCTCTGGGCCCATCTGATATGTGGACCCCGTGCTTTATGATCTTTGACCCTTCGTGGGCCTACCTGTTATGTATGTCCCCAACACTCCCCAGGCAACGACAACGGCCAACGCTGCTGGTCGTGCGGAAGGGGCCACTCCTACGGTGCAGTCCCCTCCATGGCAGCCAGCGCGGGAGCCACACAACCAAGAACCCGACAACGTCTCGATGGCTTCGTCCAACCCTCGAGCGCGTCAAGGCCAACGGCGAGTCCTGGAGGATAGGCAGAGGGAAGGCGCGCGTGTCACCACCGAGCGACACCGCGACGCCCACCGCCAGTCCAACAGGCGCGATGGCCCCGACGTCGAAGAGCCCGCACTCGCTGAAGGCGGGTACCTGCCTTTCGAGGCTGGGTGCCCTGCCTTCACCCGCGAGCTACGGCAAGTCCGTTGGCCATCCACTCGCACGTTCAAGCCAGAGATACCAGAGAAGTATGACGGGAGACTGAACCCGGCAGAGTTCCTGCGCATCTACACCATCACTGTTCAAGCTGCTAGGGGAAGAGATGAGAAGGTATTCGCCAACTACTTTCCTTTGGCACTTAAGCCAAATGTGAGGTCTTGGCTGATGCACCTGCCGGAGAACTCCATTTCAACCTGGGCTGACCTATGCCATGAGTTCGTTGGCGCCTTCATGGGCGGCCATCAAGAACCAGGACGGCCCAGCGACTTGCAGCTTCTCCCACAGAAGGAAGGAGAGAGCCTGCGAAAATACATGCAGAGGTTCAGCCGAGTCCACAGGAATATTCCAGACATCCACCCGGCAGCTGTGATAGCTGCGTTCCAGTCCAACGTGCGCAATCATTGGATACGTTCCAAGATGAACGTTCGATTGCCCAAGACTGTGAAGGAGCTTTACACTTTGGTGGATAAGTGTGCTCGAATAGAGGAGGGGAGGAAGTTCCCCGGAGAAGAGGATGGCATCGACATCGATTCAGAGGACGATGACGAGGCCACCAGTCAAAAGAAGAAGAACAAGAAGCGCAACAAAAGGCGCAAGGATAAAGCAGTGATGGTCGTTGAGGGATCGGGCATGCCTAGTACCGGCAAGAAAGCCAAGGCTGAGATACCCGGCAAGGAAGTTGCCGCGTGCATTGATTGCCGGGAAGCCACGGCTGCTGAGAAGGCTGGGAAAGGCGATGGCCTGTACTGCAAGATCCATCGGACCAAGGGCCACGATCTCTAGGAGTGTCATCAGGTTGAGCAGCTTGTCAAGAAGCAGAGGGCTGAATATGAGAAGCGAGATAAAGAGAAAGGTCAGAGTGGCACTGGCGGAAAGGGCCGGGGTGGCGGAGCAAGCCGCCCCGGCAAGGCTCCTCGGAATCAAGGGAAACCCACCATAGGCCGTGAGAAGGTGGATTGCAACGATGAGAGTGATGGAGGAGATGAAGAGGAAACCAGCGAGCAGGAATTCCAAAAGGCCACTGACGCCCTATGCATTGACGGGGGTGCATCTTTGCACTCCTCCCACCGCCAACTTAAACGGTGGGCGCATGAAGTCAATGCCTTGGAGCCAGCGGCAGACTCTCGAAGACCGCTCAAGTGGTCCCGCATGCCCATCATCTTCGACGAAGAGGACCACCCTGACCGCACCACGGCGGTAGGGTGCTTGCTGTTGTTGGTATCACCAACAATCTGCAACCTCAAAGTCACAAAGATGTTGGTTGACGGCGGGGCCGGGTTGAATCTGATTTCTTCAAAGGTCATCAGCAAACTCCAGATAGCAGAAGAAAAGGTCAAGGTTACTGGTACATTTCAAGGAATCAACCCCGGTAGGAGTCGTCCTAAGGGGAAAATCACGTTGCCGGTGACATTTGGGGGAGAGTTGAATTACCGGACTGAGAAGATCGTGTTTGATGTGGTTGACCTCCCCCTGCCATACAATGGAATCCTTGGTCGCCCAGCTCTGGCCAAGTTCATGGCGGCATCCCACTATGCCTACAACACCTTGAAGATGCCAGGGTCGGTGGCCGTCATTTCCATTCCATCAGACGAGAAGGACGCAATTATTTGTGTGGACAAGATGTACTGGGAAGCAGTCGCGGCAGAGGCCACTGAAGCTGCAATCCCCGCTAAGGAAAGTAATGGAAAGAAGAAGGCTAACAGGGACGTCGGCAAGGAATCCGGGAAGCACACCTCTTCGGGGTATGCTGCGCATGTTGATGACTTGCCGGAGAGTTCCAATAGCAAGAGATCCAAGGCTTCTGCACCCGCTGTGAAAAAGGTCCTGGCAGGGCTGGCTGGCGCTGATGGTACTTTCACTATCAGTGCCACCCTCGATGACAAATAGGAAAGCGTGCTCGTTGCCTTCCTGCGGGCGAATGTCGATGTGTTTGCCTGGTAACCATCTGACATCCCCGGTGTTCCCAGGGAGGTAATCGAGCACCACCTTCCTATCTGCCCACATGCCCGACCCGTCAAGCAGAAGGTCCGGAAGCAAGCTTTGGAGCGGCAACGGTTTATTGCCGAGGAGATCAAGAAACTTGAGGCAGCTGGTCTGGTTAGAGGAGTGTTGCATCCAATGTGGTTAGCAAATCCTGTGGTGGTACGCAAGGCTAATGGAAAGTGGAGGCTGTGCATAGATTTTACGGATCTGAACAAGGCATGCCCGAAGGACCCATTTCCCTTGCCACGCATCGACCAGATTGTGGATTCCACCTCCGGGTGTGACCTGCTTTCCTTCCTGGATGCCTACTCTGGATATCATCAGATCTTCATGTCCAAGGAAGACGAAGAGAAGACCGCGTTCATCACCCCATGTGGCACATACTGCTTAGCGCGGATGCCTTTCGGGTTGAAGAGCGCCGGGTCCACTTTCGCAAGAGCAGTCCAGATTGGTTTTGAGTCACAGTTGCACAGAAACGTTGAGGCTTATATGGATGATATTGTGGTCAAGACCAAGGACAGATCAACCCTCATTCAGGATTTAGAAGAGACGTTTGCTAATCTACGCAAGATCAACTTGAAGCTAAACCCGGAGAAGTGTGTGTTTGGCGTTCCTTCCGGCAAGCTACTTGGCTTCTTTGTGTCCCACCGGGGGATAGAGGCCAACCCCGACAAGATCAAGGCTATCGAGCAGATTCAAGCACACAAGATAGTCAAGGACGTGAGGCGTTTGACTGGGTGTGTTGCCGCGCTTAGCAGATTCATTTTCAAGTCTGCCGAGCGTGCCTTGCTGTTCTTCAAGATTTTGAAAAAGGTAGGACCCATGGAGTGGACCCCAGAGGCAGACACTGCACTACAAGATTTGAAGGCCTACCTTTCCTCTGTGCCCAATTTGGTCGCTTCAAAACCTCAAGAGTCGTTGCTGCTATACTTGGCGGCAACTAATCAAGTGGTTAGCGCAACACTGGTGGCGCAGCGGAAAGTGGATGAAGCAGCAGACATAGCTGGTGTCCCTTTCGGGGAGGAAAGTGAGCACACCCGGGCAAGGTCAGATGAAGATCAAGATGGAGAAGAGCAAAGCAGCGGAAGCAGTTCTCTGGTCACGGCAAAGAAGAAAGTGGTGCAGCGCCCAGTATACTTCGTCAGCTCCCTGTTGCAGGGGGCTAGATCCAGGTACTCTGGCGTGCAAAAATTGATTTTTGGCCTTGTCATGGCCTCAAGGAAACTGCGCCAATACTTCCAAGCCCACGAGATCATAGTTGTCACCCGTTTCCCTTTGCAACGGATACTCCGAAACCTTGAGGCTACCGGCAGGATAGTGTAGTGGGCTTTGGAGTTATCCAGCTTTGGTTTGAAGTTTGAGAGCACATCAACTATTCAGAGCAGAGCGTTGGCAGAGTTTATTGCAGAATGGATGCCAACTCCTGACGAAGAGGTGTTGGAGACAGTTATTCCCGGCAAGGAAGCGCCCCAAGAATGGATCATGTATTTCGATGGTGCCTTATCCCTTCAAGGTGCAGGGGCTGGCGTGCTTCTCGTTGCTCCCACTGGAGAGCACCTGAAGTACGTCGTCCAGATGCATTTTCCCTGGGAGGAAGCTACCAACAATACAACAGAGTATGAAGGGCTCCTTGCCAGGCTCAAAGTTGCAACAGAACTGGGGATCAAGAAGTTGATCATCCGCGGAGACTCACAACTTGTGGTGAGACAAGTCAACAAGGATTACCAAAGTCCATTGATGGAGGCATACGTCGAGGAAGTGAGAAAGTTGGAGGAGCGCTTTGACGGATTGCAAACAGAGCACGTACCCCGTGCGGAAAATAGCATTGCTGATCATCTGTCGAAGTGCGCTGCGCAAAAGCTCCCTATGGAACCAGGAACTTTTGTTCTCCATCTGACTCAGCCCTCCGTATCCCCGACAACAATGGCCATAAAGAGGAGGAAACTGGACTCCGGCAAGCCTCTCCCGATAGAACCTTCCGAGGATCCCTGCAGAAAGCTTGTCGGGCGCAACTCCCCTTCGGTCGCTGAGCTGCATCCTCCCGCCAGGCCACCGGTCCCCACGGTCGAGGATTGCACTCTCACGAATGAGGAGGTGCCGTTAGTCCTCGTTGCCGAGCCATAGGCTCCGTCTTGGGCACGGCACATAGTCCATTTCCTCCAAACTGGAGAACTTCCCGAAGAGCAAGAAGAAGCTGAAAGAGTAGCCCGGAGGGCCAGTATATATCAGTTCATTGATGACACGCTGTACAGAAGGAGGCCCAACGGTGTGAAATTGAAGTGCATTTGCCGGGAAGGAGGAAAGGAACTGCTGGCGGAGATACACAAGGGTATGTGCGGCTCCCACATTGGATCAAGGGCGTTGTGCTCAGTCCCCCTGCTGAACCAAAAGGGGCTCGTGGCCCCATAGGTGGCCGTGGTTTCCCACGACAAGGCACCACATGTTCTTTCATGGGGCCATCTTGCCGGTAGACCAAGCCTATAGTTAAAGAAACCAATATCAATGTCGTCGAAAAATACAATATGAAAAAGAAAGTCATGATGAAGCTATTGATCGATTTGCCATTGTAGATGTAGATGATTTTGTTTCACAAAACTTGAACAAACCTAGAAAACTTTAACTTGGGACAAAACTTCTACGCCTCATGTTTTAGACTGGACAACGAATATTATCATTCCTTGTTTAGAGCATGTTAATAGTACAACCAGCTGATTGTTATATAATGTTGGCATATCATCTATAGTCAAATTTATAGTCGGCAAGTACAATACTTAGATATAAAAATATGCTACTTTATTGATATATGGCCCGTTTCGCTTTCTCACACTGTCTCTAGGAGCATGTGCTACAGCTCATTGTTAATCTATAGCTTGATTCTCTACTCTTTCCTCACATTCAGCAAAAAATAATATTTAAAGTCGTTTCGCCCACCTACGTCATCTTATTATACTTGCTCTGGCTCTTAGTAGTCAAAATATCAGAATTCAACAGTGGCTACATCTTATTGCAAAATAAGCATGACTTTTAGGGCATCTACAGTCGGGCGCCTCAAACTGGTCTCAAACGCCCCGACGGACGGAATGGTCACTGATCGGACAAAAAAAGCTGACCCAGATGATGGTGTCATGCACCAGGGGGTACTCACCACATCGTCTCCCGACCAGGTGGATCGGGCCGAGGACCCCCATGGCGGTTCACTATTGAGCCACTTCGGGCAGCCGATGACATATACGAGGAAGATTCCACAAGACTTCGTGATCAAGACAAGGACTCCTCTCCACCAACGTATTCGACTAGAACTCTTGTTATCCTAGGCCTCTGGTACATTATATAAGCTGAGGCTAGGCTAGCCGATAGATCATTATGACATTCATCATCATACCATTAGGGTTTAGACCACAACATACATTGGTACATCGAGGTGCTATACAAACGGTTTTTAACCCCTTTCCGCGATGGCGTTCTGAGCCGTCGCCTAGTGAGTGACTGCGATAGGGGGGTCCTTCCCAGATGACCCAGAAACCGTTGGGGATAGGCTCTCCTGGCACACACGCTCGGCAAAATGAGGTCGTGTGTGACGGGCGAGCGGTCAAATACGATTATACAGGCCCAATCGGTTCCGGTCATAAGTACATCCCACACAGTCAGCCCAAACAAACATTTCTGTTTGTTATGTACATTCCACATAGTCAATCCAAGGAATACGTTTCCGTTCTTATGTACATCCCACATAGTCAATCCAGGGAAAACGTTTCCGTTCATATGTACATCCCACACAGTCAATCCAGGGAAAACATTTCCGTTCGTATGTATATCCCACACAGTTTTATGTATAGGCTCGTGTGTGATAGGTGTAATTATCACACACGCTCTGCCTCGGTTAACCGTTTGCTTTTATTCAACTACATCACACACGATTTGATGAAGAAAACTGTGTGGCATTGGGCTATCCATCACAAGCGCTTTTACTGCTAGAACCGTTTGCAAAGTTCCATGACCCATTTAGCAGGTTTATTAGTTTACAATTAATAATTCCAGTATTACGCAAATTCACATTTCATATCGAACAGCTGTTTGCCAATTTCATATCAGGCACATAAATATATTTTAACATCATAGTACGATAGCTACCTGAAAATAGCACAGTACAGCATATAGCTAGTTCAGCTTCATAAGAACAATATTAGAACAATATATTCATTTCCCTAATCGAGATCATCCAGGCTCGTCTTATCCACCTCTGCTTTCAGTTCAGTAAGAACCTGTTTTGCACTGGCCAATTGGGAAAGTGCCTCCTCCTTCGCCAACACCATCTTAGCAGAGTCTGATTTAAAAAAATCTGAGCTCATTCTCCACCTTCCTCTTTTTATCCCGCATCTTCAAATATTCTTCAGCGTTGACAACACTTTCTCTAAGCCTACCTCTGTTCTCTTCCTCATACATGCTCTAGAGTTTTGCTAGGCACATCTTCAAAGACTGTGGCCACTCTTGATCAACCCACTCCAGGTAAGAACACTTCCGTTTATCCTATAATATTTAAAACTAGATCAGTAACAATTGTAGGGGAAATGGGTTTATAGCAACATAGAAAATCACCAATACTTATTTTGAAAAACTGAAGAAATAGGTTAATTATGACATATCTTCTCAAAAAGATCAACGTGCAAATGAATTAATTCTACTGAGACAACAACCAAATTCTGAAACATCAGAAGCTATAATTAACTACAACAACGCTACAAGTTCTTACTCATGTACTATAAATAACAAATTGAACATTTTATGAGGAAGCTAAATATAACTGCAACAGCATAGCGACAGTGTTTGGATGACAGCAAATTGATCTAACAGGTGTGTATATGCACAAATTTAGTAACATAGAACTAATAGCACTAAGGTCGTCCACTATGTATGCCAAAACCGGTGTAAAGACAATTGTTGCTACATTTCGCATCGGTGCCCTGCACTGGCGAGCTAATGCAGCGGAAAAAAAATCAGGGACCCGGACTCCGGAGCACCTAGTTGCTCCGATGCCCAATTCCTTCGTGCCATAAAGATTTAGTATTTTACTGCTTGGCTGCTTGGATGTGTGGACCAAAGTTGGCTGCACAAACTGCTGAAGCGGTGCCAAATAATTTTCTAATGGCACCGCTGATGAGATGGCAACATTTTTAGATACTAGGTACAAATTGTGACATTGTCTTAGGATGCGTTTGGTTGAAGGTGTGGTATGAATGGGTTGGGACCGTGATAGTGTCTGAATCACATCTAACAAATGATTTGTAACAACGAAAGTGGGGCTAACCTTCTCTGCACATGCTAGAAACTTCCTCCCACTGTCCACAGATTCAAACGCAACTAGCTTCACACATGGAGATTGATGGTGACAACGAGCAGACAAATCTTCAGCCACCCCGCTCTATTCGTTGCAACTGATGGTCCTAGGGAGCTACAAGAGGAAGAAATGAATCAAATTGACCGCTGGGTTAAAATCCTTCATTCCAAGTCATAGCCCGAGAGAGAGAAGAGAGGCATACCCGGGTGGTGAAGGAGTCGTCGGAGGAGGAGGAACCATTGGAGAGGTCATTGAAGAAGACCATGGCGACCCCGGCGGTAGGATGCGAGACAGCGAGAGCGAGGAAGCAAACGAGGAAGCGGCTATAGCTTAGGAAGGAAGGAAGGAAGGAGGAAACAGGGGAAATGTGACTTGTGGTCGGGGAGAAAAGGGGGTGGGGAAGGGCGGGCGGGGGTAGATATTTCGGCGGTAGGCAAAAAAATTCGAAATGTGGAGGGAAACTTTGCGCGCAGTGCCACCGGACACCATTCACTTTGAACGATTGTGTGCATCACAAACAATTCTTCTGCTTTATGCGCATGGGATGAGTTTGATAATTCAAATTTGGTGGAAATTTCCCTGGGTACTGTCCTCATCCACGTCATTGCATAATTTAACATTGCTTGCTAATTTCGGAAAACAAAAGCGCGTACAGCACATAGACCACACTTACTGAATCGAGCAATTTTAGTAATTAAACAGAGCCAGTTGACCTAAACATTGCTCTAACAAAAGACCAGCATTAAAAACAAAGCCTAAGTACGCATAATTTTAACAAAGCCGCCGCCGCGCCGGCCTATGCATCGCCGGTGTGAGATGAGACATCAATGACTTGTCCTGGCGACATGCCGCCGTTGGTGAACTCCGCGTCCCCCCTGCTGAAGTCGGCCGCGTCCTCGTCCTCGTCCTTGGCGCCGCCCTCAAGGTTGTAGTACTCATAGTAGTGGCTGCGCCAGAGCTCGCGTTGGCACTCCACTGCCGATTCCTCGATGGACAGACTCTTCTCTACCTCGACCTCGGCCACGCGCAACTTCTCCTCCCGGCGCTCCTCGATCTCCGCCGCCTCCTGCATCTCCAACTCCTGCTTGGTGATTTCATGAGGAAGCAAGTACTCCATGGCCATCGCCGCCTTTTCAGACGTGGGTTGCATGCTGGATTTCGAGGTGGCCTGGAATATCTTGGTGTGTGCGTCCTCGATCTTGGCATGGATGGCCTCAACCCGGGCCAGGGCGACATCAGCGGCACGGACGGCAGCTCGAGCGCTCTCGGCGTTTGCAGCCGCCGTCGCAGCAGTAGCTGCAGCTGTCTCGACTGCTGCAGCTGCCCTGTCGGCTGCCGCAGACGCCCTCTCGGCGGATGTGGCCGCGCTCAATGCGGATGCGGCGGCACTCTCGGTGTAGGCGGCCGCGCTCTCGGCGCAGGTGGCGGCGCTCGGGGATGACGCGGCCGCCGTACGGGCCTTCACAAAGCGTTTCCACGGCGTCATCTTTGCAAGAAGGGGTTGCGGGAATGGGGATCGGGATTCGTGGATTCGGGGGTTGCCGGCACTGGAGCAGACGAGCCGACGAAGCTTAAGGAGAAAGACTTAAATAGACCCATTAATTTTCATCGCAAACGGTTCCTACAAAAAACTGTGTGTGATGTTGTTGATATTTTTTATTAGCTGTGAAAGATGAATTTGGAGTAAAGTGGCAACGGATGGTGTTTTAAATGTACGAGAAAATTTGTAGTACTAATACAACTGTCATGTCAAATTTTGGAAAATTTCAGGGGTCATTTGACCTTTTAAGACATTTAAGTGATTTTCTAGCCACTTAATGACCGTAATTCAAATTTGAACTACATGTACATGCAACAGCTAACCATAACGGTTTGAAAAGTCATATTTTGTGCACTTGTGCGCGAGTTAATTCCATGTGCAGTAAATTGGAAAGAATTTTCAAACATATTGGTCTCACAGCTATGACACAATTAAGCATGGAGTGCCATGGCATTTAAATTCCAAAAAATTAAAAAAAGATCAGAAACACATGAAACCTTGCTTGATGTAATGTCATGCCACCAAGATGATGTGGTAAAAAATTTGGCATGTTTGACGAAAGTTTGGACACACACCCCTCACAAACCGAAGCAACTCACTAGAAGGCTCGTGGTTCTGAGAGGGAACAATGCATGTTTGATGACGAACGGGCGATAGCTTCCTCTTACGGGCTTCAAAAAAATTCTACAGTTAACGTGCACTAATACAACTGTCGTGTCAAAATTTGGAAAATTTCAGGGGTCATTTGACCTTTTAAAGACATTTAAGTGATTTTCTAGCCATTTAATGACCGTAATCCAAATTTGAACTACATCTACATGCAACGGCTAACCATAACAGTTTGAAAAATCATATTTGTGTACTTGTGTGTGAGTTAATTCCATGTGCAGTAAATTGGAAGGAATTTTCAAATATATTGGTCTCACGCCCTGGACACATGCATGGAGTGCCATGGCATTTAAATTCCAAAAAATTAAAAAAAGATCAGAAACACATGAAACCTTGCTTGATGTAATGTGATGCCACCAAGATGATGTGGTAAAAAAAATTGGCATGTTTGATGAAAGTTTGGACAAACACCCCTCACAAACCGGAGCAACTCACTAGAAGGCTCGTGGTTCCGAGAGGGAACAATGCATGTTTAATGACGAATGGGAGATAGCTTCCTCTTACGGCCTTCAAATTTTTTCTACATTTAACGTGCACTAATACAACTGTCATGTGAAAATTTGGAAAATTCTAGGGGTCATTTGACCTTTTAAAGACATTTAAGTGATTTTCTAGCCATTTAATGACCGTAATTCAGATTTGAACTACATCTACATGCAACGGCTAACCATAACGGTTTGAAAAATCATATTTGTGTACTTGTGTGTGAGTTAATTCCATGTGCAGTAAATTAGAAGGAATTTTCAAACATATTGGTGTCACGGCATGGACACATGCATGGAGTGCCGTGGCATTTTAATTCCAAAAAATTAAAAAATGATCATAAAAACATGAAACCTTGCTTGATGTAATGTCATGCCACCAAGATGATGTGGTAAAAAATTGGCATGTTTGACGAAAGTTTGGACACACACCCCTCACAAACCGTAGCAACTCACTAGAAGGCTCGTGTTTCCGAGAGGGAACAATGTATGTTTGATGACGAACATGAGATAGCTTCCACTTATGGCCTTCAAATTTTTTCTAAGTTCTTCTTTTTTCTCCGTTGCAAAATGATGTGACGAAAGAAGCTCGTATTTCGGTCTCCATGGCGGAGCCAATTAGCCCTTCCTCTTTGTAGCCATTAATCCGAGTGCAAACTCTCTCAATTAAGTGTTGGAAGCAGTCGCTCCTATCCACTCCTACCAGGGAGGGGGTTTCTGAATGACTCAAACGGCAACAGGATCGAAGGTAATGACCAGTTAGCATCTCTGATACAGGGTTACTTTCAGGGACTATTCACCTCAGAAGTCCTAGCTCCCTACCCTGGGCTACTGGGAACGTAAACATTTAACGAGCACTAATACAACTGTCATGTCAAAATTTGGAAAATTCTAGGGGTCATTTGACCTTTTAAAGACATTTAAGTGATTTTCTAGCCATTTAATGACCATAATTCAAATTTGAACTACATCTACATGCAACGGCTAACCATAACGGTTTGAAAAATCATATTTGTGTACTTGTGTGCGAGTAAATTCCATGTGCAGTAAATTGGAAGGAATTTTCAAACATATTGGTCTCACGCCCTGTACACATGTATGGAGTGCTATGGCATTTAAATTCCAAAAAATTAAAAAAAGATCAGAAACACATGAAACCTTGCTTGATGTAATGTCATGCCACCAAGATGATGTGGTAAAAAAATTGGCATGTTTGACGAAAGTTTGGACAAACACCCCTCACAAACCGGAGCAACTCACTAGAAGGCTCGTGGTTCCAAGAGGGAACAATGCATGTTTGATGACGAATGGGAGATAGCTTCCTCTTACGGCCTTCAAATTTTTTCTACATTTAACGTGCACTAATACAACTGTGATGTGAAAATTTGGAAAATTCTAGGGGTCATTTGACCTTTTAAAGACATTTAAGTGATTTTCTAGCCATTTAATGACCGTAATTCAAATTTGAACTACATCTACATGCAACAGCTAACCATAACGGTTTGAAAAATCATATTTGTGTACTTGTGTGTGAGTTAATTACATGTGCAGTAAATTAGAAGGAATTTTCAAACATATTGGTGTCACGGCATGGACACATGCATGGAGTGCCATGGCATTTTAATTCCAAAAAATTAAAAAATGATCAGAAAAACATGAAACCTTGCTTGATGTAATGTCATGCCACCAAGATGATGTGGTAAAAAAATTGGCCTGTTTGACGAAAGTTTGGACACACACCCCTCACAAACTGTAGCAACTCACTAGAAGGCTCGTGTTTCCGAGAGGGAACAATGTATGTTTGATGACGAACATGAGATAGCTTCCTCTTATGGCCTTCAAAAATTTTCTAAGTTCTTTTTTCTCCATTGCAAAATGATGTGATGAAAGAAGCTCGTATTTCGGTCTCCATGGCGGAGCCAATTAGCCCTTCCTCTTTGCAGCCATTAATCCGAGTGCGAACTCTCTCAATTAAGTGTTGGAAGCAGTCACTCCTATCCACTCCTACCAGGGAGGGGGTTTCTGAATGACTCAAATGGCAATAGGATCGAAGGTAATGACCAGTTAGCATCTCTGATACAGGGTTACTTTGAGGGACTGTTCACCTCAGAAGTCCTAGCTCCCGACCCTGGGCTACTGGGGAAAGTAAACATTTAACGTGCACTAATACAACTGTCATGTGAAAATTTGGAAAATTCTAGGGGTCATTTGACCTGTTAAAGACATTTAAGTGATTTTCTATCCATTTAATGACCGTAATTCAAATTTGAACTACATCTACATGTAACCGCTAACCATAATGGTTTGAAAAATCATATTTTTGTGTACTTGTGTGCGAGTTAATTCCATGTGCAGTAAATTGGAAGGAATTTTCAAACATATTGGTGTCACGGTTTGGACACACATGCATGGAGCGCCATGCCATTCAAATTCCAAAAAATAAAAAAAAATGATCAGAAACACATGAAACCTTGCTTGACGTAATGTCATGCCACCAAGATGATGTGGTAAAATAATTGGCCTGTTTGACGAAAGTTTGGACACACACCCCTCATAAACCGGAGCAACTCACTAGAATGCTCGTGTTTTCGAGAGGGAACAATGCATGTTTGATGACGAACGGGCGATAGCTTCCTCTTATGGGCTTCAAAAAATTTCTACAATTAACGTGCACTAATATAACTGTCATGTCAAATTTTGGAAAATTTCAGGGGTCATTTGACCTTTTAAGACATTTAAGTGATTTTATATCTATTTAATGACCGTAATCCAAATTTGAACTACATCTACATGCAGCGGCTAACCATAACGGTTTGAAAAAAAAATTGTGTACTTGTGTGCAAGTTAATTCCATGTGCAGTAAATTGAAACGAATTTTCAAACATATTGGTGTCACGGCTTGGACACATGCATGGAGTGCCATGGCATTTAAATTCCAAAAAATTAAAAATCGTCAGACGATGTAAATATCTGGTGTTCAAAAAAGAAAATGTAAAGATCTGGCAAGACAACCGGCCCCCGCACTATTGGCACTCTATTTCGCGCCTCGAGGTTTGGAAGGTGAGTGGCGCGGGTTATTAATCAGACACGGTTCTGTATTGGAAACCGTCAGCTATTATGTTCACACATGGATTTTGCTGCGGGAATCGTGTGTAATTCAAACTACAGTACTCGTAAATTCCGGCGACCGGCGTGTGTACTGTTCCTGTCGATCTAGATTCCGGCTGCCAATAAATACTACCTTGCTCACGTCGTCCCGCCTGCATTATCATCTACATCCTCCCCTCGCTCGCCCTCTCTCTCTCTCTCTCTCTCAAATCTCTGCCATGGCGTCATCGATCTGCCCACGCGCCGACGAGGAGTCGCCGCCCCCGAGGACGCTCAGTTGAAGAGCAGCG
The DNA here is from genome assembly GCA_011799875.1 of Thinopyrum elongatum. Classification (NCBI taxonomy): domain Eukaryota; kingdom Viridiplantae; phylum Streptophyta; class Magnoliopsida; order Poales; family Poaceae; genus Thinopyrum; species Thinopyrum elongatum. The sequence continues at coordinate 506,879,775 of CM022302.1, read as the reverse complement.
ACGAGGAGGACCCCTACGCGCCACCGGACGAGGTTGCGCCGGACCCCCCAACTTTGGATTGGTTTTGGGGCCAGTACAATCTTTGTCTGTGGAAGTCGCTGCCACCGGCTAAGAAAGCCAGGCAAGTGGCATTCAAGAAGGAGATGGCGGAGGAGGAAGCCAGGTACCAGGCGGCCTGTGAAGCCCGTGATGCCGCCTGGAAAAAGGAGGCGGTGGAGCTTTGGGGGCGGGCGAGTCGTCGTGCGGAGGAGGTGTACGAAGACGGGTACTTCGCGAGGAAGGTCAAAGGCGCTAGGCGCCTCATCGCTGCATGGAGGTGGGTCGATAAGCTCCAGCGTGCCACCGATGAGGAGCACCGGTGGGTGCCCAACGAAATGGCAAGATCATTCGCGCTCGTCCTCCAGCAAGAGGCAAATCGGTACGTCAAGCATTGTGAGGCGGAGGAGGTGGAGTACTGCCTCCGCGCTGGGAAGACGCTGCGCACCAGGGAGCTGCTGGCGAGGGGCTGCCGAAATACTGCCCTCAGGAGGGATTATTAGTTTTAGTATTGTTCGTTTTCAATTTTATGCATTGTACCTAGTAGTTAAGTATCATCACGTATATGTGATGATATTATATATATTCTATGATGAACTAATGAACAATTAATATATATATTATGAATTCCATTTTCTATTAGTTTTTGTATACTAATTTGTATCTAGCTGTTATCATCCACATATACAGAATGGAAAGCATATATACACACATTGAAACAGAACATATAAGAACGGAAAACAGAGTACACACATTGAAACAGAGCAATAAACAGAGCAATATTATGATTGCTGTGAATACATAGTGATCCACGCCGAAATGACTCAACAAAATAAAATGCGTCCATGAGACCATGACCAGTAGCCCTTGCCTACGGTAGCTCTTGGCTCTGCCTGAACTTGTGCAGGCATTCGTCCAGGCGGTCGACACGCTCGTGGTACATCTGGAGCATGATCTCGAGCTCCAAGTTGGCTATTTCATCGAAGATCACTAGCTCGAGGATGCAACGGCCATGTTCCTCTACTGCGCCCAGGTGGACACCTGGGCCAAGGAGGCGGTCGAGCCTAGCGACCAGCGCATTGGCATCGAGCGGGCCGCGGACAAGGCAAACGACGCGACCCATGTGAATGGCGCGGCGGGCGTCCGGTGCAAGTAGGGCGCGGCCGACCTCTGGTGCAAGTACGGCGCAGAGGGCCTCTGCCCACTCCTGGCGAGGAATGGGGGTACTGACAGGACATGTACCCAGCTGCGACGCACAGTCGACAGCAGGCAAGCGTCGATGGATCCGCTCTTGCTGTGCAGCGTGCCGCGCCTCTCGCTCTGCGGCGCTCCAATGGTCTCGCCGTGTGGCGAGACGCATCTTATCGGCGTGGACGTGCCTAGCTTGCTCTGCGGCGTGCCATCGATCATGTTGTGTGGCGAGCTGCAGCCTCTCGGCGCTGACATGCCTATCTTGATCCGCGGCACTGAAGCGCCATGCGCCAAGGGTCTGCTCAACCCTGGTGATGACACGCATCACGACGTCGTCCATCGTGTTGCCGAGGAGCGCCTCGGCCTCGACGGGCCGTGGCGCCTTCTCGTTTTCCTCGTCGATGAGGTTGATGGCAGAGGCGGCGCTTTGGTGGGTTGGCATGCTTGGAAAAGGTGGATGTGTTATAGGCTGCGCTTGTTGCCTCCGTGCATCGCGTGCCGCCTAAGTTTATGCGCAATATCGCTGGGTGGCGGGAAACCGGTGAGGAAATGGTGGGAAACGGTGGCATGTTCATAAAACGCCATCAATTAATGGAAACTTAGCATAGAAGGAACATCGAGCTAGCACAAGAAGTAGATGATGATCAGATGATCGTTTATCCTAGTTAATTATGCATGTAATAGTTTACTTTGGTGTGTGGAAATGTCATGTGTGTACTAGCTACCTATGTAATTGGATGTTTGTCGCGTATTACACACATCTTGTTTATGTGAAACGTTTCTGTTCTCTTGGCTCAACACAAACAGTTTATCGGAATGAACTGTATGTCCTCCATTGCACACACCTTAATCTGGCTGAACCGTTTCTGTTGCGTTGCTTAATCGAAAATAGTTCATCCGAGTGAACCGTATGTCGTATATCGCACACACCTTGATCTGGCTGACCGTTTCTTTTGTGTTGCCTAATCACAAATAGTTCATCCGAGTGAACTGTATGTCGTATATCACACACACCTTCATCTGGATGCCCGTTTCTGTTGTTCCGCCTCATCACAAACAGTTTATCCGAGTGAACTGTATGTCGTATATCGCACACGCCTTCATCTGGCTGCCCATTTCTTTTGTTCTGCCTCATCGCAAATAGTTAATTAAACTGAACCGTATGCCCCGCATCGCACACGCAACTAAAATCTGAACCGTGTTTGATGTATCCTTCATCGCAAACGTTTTGCATCTTTTTTGACGGTTTTTTTACATCACCGTTTGCGATTAATGCATCGCACATAGTTTTGTCAAAGGGTCTCTAATCATAGTGTCACATTAGCAGCATCCTGCAGTAGTGATACGATCTCGAGGTAGATCAACTATGTACTTGATACTCCATCAATATAAACAAGAGCATGACGTAGGGTTTTACCTCCATAAAGAGGGCCCGAACCTGGGTAAAACATCGTCTCCTTCGTTCCTGTTACCGTTGATCCAAGAATCCACAGCTCGGGACCCCCTGCCCCAAGGTCTGCCAGTTTTGACACTAATAATGGTGCTTTCATTGAGAGTTCCGATGTGAGATCGACGAAGAATCAATGGTTCACCTGCAGATCAACTGCGATGTCGACATCTTCGTCGTCGACTCGACTAGTCACCTTAGCTCGACCGAGGATTGCGCTCCGCCTCAGATCATCATGTTCGGATGAGGCCCTTCATCAACATCAAGTCCCATCTCTATCAAGATCATGGAGGAATCATCCATGGAGCTCGGGGGCTCAACGTCAACATTGCCCTCGGGCGACCGTGTTGTTTTTCTGGACAACGGATTTGTATCTGCCGCCACCTCCTCCTCGAGCGTCGCTTTGACGATTGCTTCAGTGGAATTGTGCGGAATTGTGTCTATAACAACCTTGTAAAATTTCGTCGCGTTCCGATGGAGGAATCTCTGGCGATCTCCGATTTACCGAAGACCTGTCGAATCTGGACGGGATTCTAGACGAGTTTAGGGCAAGCGGTTCAGCACCCAGTTCGGACTTCCGTTGGAAAATCCCACTATTCATTAGCTACGGAATTACTATATCAACAACCCCTCAAAATTTCAGCAAGATCTGACCATTCAAACTCCGCGAAAGCTCTGATGAGTGCATCAATTTCCGGATATGTTTTCTGCGCGAGAACGAATCCGACCCGAGTTCATCTTTTTTATGAACGGGATTTCAACATCCTTTTTGAAGGAAGTTTTATATGGGGTGTTGTGTTTTGTTCTCAAACACGTGCCCACTAATTTTAAAAGCCTTTTTTGAGGTAATTTTCACCATCGCGCCGGTGTCAAACCAGCCCGACCACGTTGCTCCACGGCTGCCGACCTGCGCCAGCATTGGTTGCACCGTCGGTCCATCGAGCTGATGACAACTATCTCGGATCGTCACCTCGGCGAGCCGACCAAGAGTTCGGCATCGTGAAGGACAAATAATAATCAAGATAAGATCGTCGCCCCATAGATTGCACGGGTCGGGCGCGCCAGCATCGCCGCGCGGTCACTTCTCAGGCCGGCATTGACCGTGTCACAAGTTCCGACCTGCATGGCATCACCGCACCGTTGCTTCTTCAAACCGGTGTCCACCACGCCAACCTGTTTGACACCTCGACTAGCGTGGCGGCTGCAACGTCAACTTACCGACCTGCTCTGTCAACTTGGCTGGACCGGGGACCTCGCCATCGCTTCATTAACCCACTCCGGGGACTTCGGCGTCACACTGTCGGCCTGCTCCGTCGCCTTGGTCGGACTGGGGGTTTCGCCTCGCCACATCGGTCATGTTATGTCACCACTTTGAAGTGCTGAACTCCTCGCTCGGCCGTGCTATGTCACCACTTCGGAATGCCGAACTCCTCGCTCGGCCGTGTTATGTCACAACTTCGGAATGCCAAACTCCTCGCTCGGCCACCTCGGGACCAGCTTGGGGGCTGAGACCTCGTCCCACTGTAAGCTCGGGCTGCATCATCAACACCAAGGACATTAACCAGCTAAGTCGCTTTCATGCTCAATTTTTTTTAATGTTTAATTTTTGTCCAGTTTGACCAATCATTTGTTAAACAAAAAACTGTTTGTTAAAAACTTTGTTTGTAAAAAAAGGTGTTTGTTAAAACTGGTATTTGTTAAAAAAACACTTATTTTGCCCAAGTTAACTGGGGACTCTTAAATTTACATGAGCCGTTTTATAGTAAGTGTTTTCTTCTTAGTTGTTTGCAAAGTCTTTTTCTATTACTCTTTGTTCTGATGCAAGCATGTGGTCAATAGCCGGTCGCCTGGTTTCTCTCTAAATCCACTTGAGTTTAGTTCGCTAAACTGGCCTGAGAAACACTCCGCCTTCGAGATAGGAGGTTGAAGCCGAAGGCTGACCTACTTGAAGTCTGGAGATCGGATGTATCATGTTAAAGCACGACAGAAGCTCAAACCAATTTGAAGACCAATTTCGGATTGACACAAAAAAAACTCGCTTTAAATTAGACGTACATTTTTTATGTGAGTTTTTTTGGTTTTCTGAGTTTGTGGCACTTTTAACCTATTTGTGTGTCTCCGACGTAACTCTCGCAGTACAACGTCGGACGCCTTTGAAGCATTGGCAATATCAACGGAGGACTGCAGCTAGTGCCGAACCCACCAAAAGCCAAGGTACTCCATGGACTCCTCGGCAAAACATTCTCGGATATTGCTTTATATGCATCGGTTTCGAATTGTGTCTTCGGTCAATAGTTGGGTTGCCCGGCTCCTGTGCTTGCCTCCTATGTTTCGCTTTGTTCGGCTAGGTGTGCAAAGGGAGAACCACTGCGATTGTGCTTCCAGCTCGAATGGTTAAGCGCCTCACTGGAGAAAGCTGGAAACTGACTGTAACAATGGGCATAAACTAGTTAGCGATCCAATGACTGTGTCAAACTATAGATCGATAGAGGTTACCCCATGGGCCTTTCATAAAATTGGCCGAGGAGTTAATGGCTTGACCTCAGCCGACGCTGAACACTAACCGGAGGCTAGTAACTGGCCTCCCAACTTTAAACTCCTATGACTAAGTGAAAGTTATAAAGCCTGCATATCTGATTGCCTCGTTTCCGCTAACGCAACCGCCTCCGGGCACCGAGATGTCGGCTAAGGGTTGTCTTGTTACTGCGGAAACACCCTGCATAGCATCTACAAAGGGGTAGAAGCTGATGATGGGCCACCTTCAAATGATAAACGGTCGCAACAGAGTCAAAAAAAACCTATATCATCAGCGTTGGTATTCAATATACGAGCGCTTCCTTCCGTAATTGTCGTTATAAAGCCATAAATATGCATCAATTTGACTTAAGATTTTGGCCAAGCTGGGTTGCCTGTCTCCTGTGTTTACACCCTACGTTCCCGATTGTTCGGCTAGGGGGTAAAGGGAGCACCTCTGTGATTGTTATTCCGGGTCATCTGGGTTAGTATCTCAGACTGGGTGAAGCCGAAAGCTAGACATCTTAAGAATATAATTGGTCGGCAATGATGGAAGTGAAAATTTAGGTTCACTAAAGACCACAGAGTTTGAGAAGTTTCCCCAAACTAAATCCTTAATATTTTTATCCCACATTGATCGGAGTTGAGGTTTCACGTTCATGGTCAACATGTTAGCCTAGGAAAAGGAACTTATAAAGGAACTATTTTTTCCAGAAGATGTTTCTTAGGTTAAAAAGTAATATAACATATCTCTCTGCGTACCTTTGTTTATAAAACCGTATGGCCGGATTGCCTGATTTTCCGTAAATCTTTGCCCTTATAAAGGCTTTATAAAGTAGGACAAACACTCCCTGGCTACTGGCCGAGGAGGTTGAAACCGATGGTCGGTCAACAAAGTTTTGTACAATGCGGATCCGAGCATTAATGATGTAAAGTATTTGGATACATAGAATCATTACATATAAATTGTGAGTAAGTCAATTTACTGCAGCCCATCTTTTAAAGAGTCAAGGGCACAATCTCGCTGAGACAACTGAGCAGCTGACATAATGCTCTTATATTTCCGTATTGGCATTGATTTCCTATCTATTAAGACCCTTGGGGCCGACCTTGGCGAGCCCAATTTTCGCTAGCTTTAGCTCCTTTAAGAGATCTTTATTCTCTTTTCGAGAAGTTTGTGTTAAACACAACAAAAGTTTCTGTCAAACGGATATCGATACTTAATTCGGCCACCCATGCCCACATTAAGGCTCGGAGGCTAATGGGCTTCGCACTTATCATTTACAAATATTAAAGAGGCACATCGATCCCCTGATCTGGTGTTGCCACCCGACCAGTGGCTCTCTGATACCACTGAAGGGTAACGCGGCAGAAAACAAAAAAAATTCCGACCTACGCACCAGCCCAGGACCACTATGGAGACTGCATACAAGGTTTGATCATTTTCGTTACCGACTAGTAGCGCAGCGGAAGTAGAGTCGATGACGATCGGCGGTGCAGATCCCCGCAGCTAGGATTTACAACCTCCCAACCGCGAGGATGTACTCCCTCATCTGCCCCATGGACAGCCCTCCGGGAGGCGGTCGGGCAGTCCCTCGGACGGTGTCGCGGACAGCCCTTCTGGAGGACCCTCAAAACTCGGACGGTCACTCGGACAGCCCTTCGGGAGGACTCACAGAACTCGGACCGTCACTTGGACAGCCCTTCGGGAGGCACTCTCGATGTAAGACCGAAACTACAATCTCTCTACAGAGTTGCACACATACGGTGTCATCTATCCAGCAGGGCTTCGCTGTCCAGAACTAGTTCCCACCGGAACCCAGACAGCCTTTCGGCTCTACGAAACTCTTTTCGTGGGAGGGAGAGAAGAAGCCAGATAATGCATGGCATGTGTATGAGATCAAGGGATGAATGTGGAGAGAACCCCCTCCACCTCTATTTATAGGAAAAGCCCAAGGGAAAAATACCCAAAAAACCCATCACATGGATTTCCAACAAGGGCATAAAGGGAAGGGAAGTGGAGCTCCACCTTGTGGCCGGCCACCCCTAGGGGGCCCCCCATGAGGGGCTTCCTTGGTTCCCAAGTTCTTCTAGAAGTCTTTTGGAAATATCCCAAAAGGTGACTTTCCATATATATCTCAAAAAGCACTTTCACTATTCACGATGACATTTTTCAGCGTCTGTTCGAACTGAAAATATTTATGTGGGCTTAGAACATTTCTAGTACCCACTAAAATAATTTTCAACGTGTTCCAGAACAATTCCGGATTAGTGATTTTCATCTGCGAAAAGCATCTGAAGTGGTTACGGCAGTTCCAGAACATTTCCGGTTTTTATCCCGGAAAATTCCCAGAAGTTTCCAGAACGATTCTGGCACCCTCCAAGAATTATCAGGCGTGTCCCGAAACCAATTTGACTTAATGGTATACCCCGAAACGACTTTTTGGTTTTACGAAACTATTTCGCTATTCTCTCTCCGGAACTCTTCCGTTGTCTCCGAAACTTTTTCGGCGAATTTCTCTCAGACTCCTTATCTAGTATTCAGCAGATAGATGACCCTTAAGCATGTGACCCTATAGGTTCGGTGAAGTATAGACATGACCCGAAACCCCTTCCGATCAATGATCAACATCGGAGCCGTGGACACCCATATTGACCCCTATACCCACACGAATGAATATTCGAGTGAACCTTCAATTGCCGTGTGCTATTCCTGTTGCTTCGTGATATGTTATAAATACTCGAGGTGAGACATGTTGGCATCCCCGTGGATCAACAACTTGTCCACTATGCCAGTTACCTCGTTACCGGTATTGTTCTCTTTTCTCGTTACCGTGTTCCGGCATCCTCGTGATCAAATCACAAAGTGTCTGGCCAGACGATGATGGATACCGTAACACCGAGAGGGCCCAGAGATATCTCTCCATCGTCGGAGGAGCAAATCCCAATCTTGAGCTATCAAGTTACTTGACATACTTTTCCATGAACCCGTAAGCCGCCGTAATAGCCACCCATTTACAGATGACGTTTAACAAACCCCAAAGTTCATGAAGCAAGCATGAAGAAACTTGATACTCTCATGGTCTAAGGAATCATGCAAACGTTAACCATCTCTATGTTATTAAACATTAACTTGTGACGAAGGTATCTCATAGCATAACATCAAACGGGTCGATTCAACACAAATGTTCTTCTAACATTGTGCCCTCAAAGTTGCTGGCATAGACATGCCCATGATCAGGAAAACAGGACCATCATGCAACACTTGAGCTAGTCTTAGAGGCTAGACTAGGAATACATTTTACCGTTTATTATTCCACACGTGCATATGAGTCTTCCTCCGAGCCTCGTGGTTATTGTAGACTCGAGAACCATAGCAGTTATAGCATGGAACATAAACCTAATTATGAATAGGGAGATAATCAATAACATTTATTATTGCCTCTAGGGCATATCTCCTACAACTGCATTGTCTATTCAATGCAGAAAATTCAAAGTGCTAAGTGTTCGGCTTGACCGAGCTATGGGCAAACGCGTCTTCGGACAACAATAGGTATCATCTGGGACTTATCCGGCATCAAGCTAATATATTACGGCGACTTCTCAAAACCCCCTCTCAAGGGTCCGTCCACCGATCACTATCTCCTCTAATATATTACACTGCGTTTCTATTCCTACGTATGTTGTCGAGCTAGGAGTTGATCCTCAGGCCGATTTCGTGAATCGACCTAAGTCTCAGGGGCTACTGGGATCAGCGGTTTCATGTTTTCCTTCAGGTGCATCTCATATTTTAGGCCGACACACACCTTGAGGGCTACTGGCTATACATCTTGTCAGCAAATAAATTGCACCAATCGGAAATAAAATCCGCAAACAATCAGCCCACGACCGAGGTGGTGCACCACCTCAGATACAGTCCGGCGTTGGAGCTTGGATGCAGTCCGGCGTTGGAGCTCGGCTGCAAAAAGACACCTCGGATACAGATCGGCATTGGAGCTCGGCTGTAAATAGACACCTCGGATGCGGTCCGGCATTATAGTTCGGACGCAGGAGGACACCTCAAATGCAGTCCGGCATTGTACCTCGGACGCAAGAGGACACTGCCGCACGGGAAAAACTTCGAACCCGAGGTGTGGCGTAAAAAATAACAAGGCATTGATAAAGGCCGAAGACTTAAAGGGCTCCTCGGATGCCCGACGTGTGAACTCTTCGGATTTAGCTCGGCAATCCTCAAGATCGAAGATGGGAAGATTTGTTGAACCAGTTTTCAAGGCCGACGACTGAAGATGAAGAACTGTTCAAAAGAATCGAGGAGCGTCCCCAACTTAAAGACCGGTTCAAGGGGCTACTAATGGTGTCATGGACCAGGGGGTACCCACCACGTCGTCTCCCGACTAGGTGGATCGGGCCGAGGACCCCCATGGCGGTTCACTATTGGGCCACGTCGGGCAGCCGATGACATACACGAGGAAGATTCCACAGGACTTGGTGATCAAGATAAGGACTCCTCTCCACCGACGTATTCGACTAGGACTCTTGTTATCCTAGGCCTCTGGTACATTATATAAGCCGAGGCTAGGCTAGTCGATAGATCATTATGACATTCATCATCATACCATTAGGGTTTAGACCACAACATACGATCTCGAGGTAGATCAACTCTGTACTTGATACTCCATCAATATAAACAAGAGCAGGACGTAGGGTTTTACCTCCATCAAGAGGGCCCGAACCTGGGTAAAACATCGTTTCCTTCGTTCCTGTTACCATTGATCCGAGAATCCACAGCTCGGGACCCCCTACCCCGAGGTATGCCGGTTTTGACACCGACACCAGTCGGGCGCCTCAAATTGACCTCAAACGCCTAGGCTGTCTAGCACCCCTCATATCCAGCCCTAATCTGGAGAGGCCCGGGCGCGCCTGGGCGCGTCCATCACGTCAGCCCAACCCACGCTGCCCCACCACTACCCCACTCTGTCCTCATAAAAACCCCACATAGAGAAAACCCTAACTCACTTACTTCGCTTCGCTCTCCATATCTTCTCCTCCCTTTCCCCAATTCAACCCCCTACACTTCCCCATCCACCATGTCCAGCTCCGGCAGCGGTGAACAGATCCGACGATGATTGGGACGCATTCCGCCGTGATGTGGTGGGCGACGAGGAGGATCTAACCCTTCGCATCACGCTACAGCACTAGTGGGTGGACACGAGCGGCAGCTCCGGCTCTGCTCCGTCCCTTGACGCCCACCGCCGCAGCACTGATGCTGGTGCGGGCCCATCGCGCCACCACGCAGAGCTCTGCGCGGTGCACCCGCTCACCCTCAGGTCACTACTCCGCAAAGGCAGCGGTGGGTTTTAGTGCCAGCTTCGTCGATGACGCGGACGCGCCCACCCGAATCGGAGGCCTATGTTGTCCATTGCGAGCGGCAGTGGGCTAGGGAGACATGGGTGGTGGCCTCGGATGCGGTCGCATAATCATCCCGCCGCCGCGGGCTGCCAGCGGTGCCCGATGATGGGGAGCGCCTCCTTGCCTGGGTCTGCCGCATCAATATCACCGACTACTCCGAAAAAGACCTCCTCCTCCTCCCCCCCCCCCAATATCACCGACGATTCCGAAAACAATGGCACCGACGACCCACCTCTTGCTGCCTACCTGGACACCTACAAATAGCGCCGGTGACCGGAAGGGCAAAGGGCTGACGAGGAAGTGGTGAAGCTCGCCCTCTCTAAGTGTTTATTTCCGTTATTAGTAACCTAGTTTAGAACTTGTCCGTTGGTTATGTGGATCATGTGAACTGTGGTGACCTTTTGGTGATCGGTATGTGGATTATGTGCATTTCTATGACCGTTTGATGATCTACGTAATTTAGTTTCATGTCGTATGCTTTAATATGAATATAAAGTATCGGATTTGAGATACACATCTGTGGACGCGTCGATTTAAGTATCGTTCGGTCACTCTCCGCGGACGCGTCCGGACGCCCCACGGACGTTATAGGGTGCCGGATTTGGCAAGCCCTGTTTTTGTCTTACAAGTGAGCCCCACGCCATGTCGATGCCACGTCAGCTATATACGATGCCAGTCAGCGCATTTTACATCTACGGATGATATTAGCACTGTATTTGCACATTCATGCCAAGTTTTAGAACCAGTTTATGCACTGAACAATAGTGGCAAGTTCAAGCATCAGCTTTATTTTACATGTAAAAGTCTAAGGGCATGTACAATGGAGGCAGTACCATGCTACTGCCCCATCTGCCAATAGGACAAAGAAAATCTGAAGCTACATGCATTACAAAAATTACCCAACGCATGGGGTGGTCTCATATACTTTACCGGGTCCCACCATGACTCTCCCTTCATCAACTTTATTTGCATGTAGTTCGATTTTTCCTCACAGCACACTCTCTCCCTTACCTTTCTCTCATGGAGGACCACACTTTTTGGCTGAAGAAGCTAGCTCCTCTGCAAGCTAGACCAAGCCTCAGCAAGCTATAGTCTTTTCTACCAATTTCCTCCACGGCAGCATGCATCCGACGTGGAATCATGGGGCATCTGTCCAAGATGGACCATTGGCCATGCCCTAAGCAAATCGCGGCTGGCATCGGGCACCAACTGCGCAATTTACAGACAGGGATGGAACTGCTCGGGGCCAGAACCTAAGGATTAGAGTCACAATATCTGTTTTTGAACCCTTAGTCAGATGCTTCAATTTGAAGAAGTCGAAGGATGATACGGAAGTAATATGGTTTGATTTCCATTATGAAAAGATTCCTCATTTTTGTTTCGAGTGTGGGAGGCTAGTGCATGTTGGTGGGGTGTGTGACCCGCCTGTGGATTAATCTGAGCAATGGGGGGAGTGGCTGCGCGCTTCGCCGGGCAGGAATACATCAGGAAAGGAGGGATCGACAAGTGCTGCAGCAAGTAGTTCTAACAGTCAGTCTAGCTCTTATGGAGAGGATGGTCCTAGGGCTAAGACTGAACGCCCAAAGATAAGAGATTTACCCACGAAGAGAAATCTTGCTAATGATTTTGGTGGTCCAGTTGAGCACCGCACTGGCGGGGGCTTTGGGAAGGATAAGGATGCTACAGTTGATGGGTTTATGTCTGGGCGCTCTCGGGGTGATCTTAGGCAAGGGTTGGAGCAGAAAAGGGAGGAAAAATTGCGAGACAAGCTAGTTGAGAGAAACTACCAAAGGCACTGGCCTTCGGGTTGGGACGAGCATGCAGACAGAAGGGGAAAGGGCCAAAGTAGTGAGCATGCATATGGCTATGATGCTGGCCGGTCTCCGGGCCACAGGGTGCCGGGGGGAGATGTGTGGATAGACGAACCCGTTATGCATGGGAGACCCGGTATGCATGAGAACTTTCCTATGCAGGAGGAGAGGCGGCGGCGCAAGGGTTACTACATCAGGAAAAACAGAAGGGAGGATGAAACTCAGTTTGGCAGCTCCTCTAGCAAAATGTTAGGGTCAGAAAACCGCAAAAGAGGGACGAAGCGGATATGGGTTGCAAAGGGGGATCAAGACAGGCAAGGAACACATGATACGTTCATTCGCGAGACAAGACGCAAAACGGCGTCGGTGTTTGATCGTATCTCAGAGAAGTATGATGAATCGGCGGACCCCGCGAGGCGGGGCCGCCAAGAGCAATGAATCTTCTAGCCTGGAACTGTCGGGGACTGGGGTTGGACTCGACAGTTGGCAAACTTAGAGACCTGATACGGTCCTACAACCCAGCGGTGGTGTTCTTGAGTGAGACAAAAAAAAGAGCAAGGGCTATGGAGAAACTAAAGTGGAGTCTTGGATTCAGAGATGGTGTTGCTGTGGACTGCTGTGGCAAGAGTGGAGGTACAACCCTATGGTGGAGAGACAACGTTCAAGTAACAGTTAGACCTTGGTGTCAGTACTTCATCGATGCAGCAGTCACTTATGATGGTAAGTCATTCAGAATCACTGGATTCTACGGCGAGCCCCGTACGGAGCTGAGAGAGAAGTCATGGGAAGCTCTTCGGTTTCTGAGGAGGCAGGATGCCCAACCATGGATTTGTCTTGGTGATTTCAATGAAGCGCTTCTTCTGACAGAACAGCACGGGGGTAATCAGCGAAGTTTTGCGCAAATGGACAAGTTTAGGGACTGTTTGGCTGATTGTGGACTTGCTGATCTTGGGTTCTATGGGTATCCCTATACTTGGGATAATAAAAGGGACGGAGTGGATAATATCCAGGTTCGATTGGATAGGGCTGTGTGCAACGATGGTTTTCTTCAAATGTTCCCGGACACTGTTGTTGAGCATGTTATAACTGAAGAATCAAACCATAATGCCATTGTTGTTAGGGCTAGGGAGACGGCTCCTGATGCAAACTCTTGTGCTCCAAGGAGGTTTATGTATGAAGAAATGTGGGCTCGGCATGAGGGCTATGAGGAGATGGTTAACACTGCGTGGAATCATGCGATCTCGGGGGAACAGGGAGCGATGAAGATAGGTGAGAAGCTCCAGGCGGTGACCGCGGATATGCAACTTTGGGGTCGTACTGTCTTTGGGTCGGTCCGGCGGCAGATAAAGAAGCTGAAAGTGGATCTTGAGGACGCTAAAAAACGGGCTCTAATCTCTGGGACCTCACTGGAGGGGCGGGATTTGGAGGGACAACTTCAAGAACTTTATGAGAGAGAGGAGATAATGTACAAGCAACGGTCCAGAGTGGGGTGGCTGCGTGAAGGAGACCAAAATACCAGGTATTTTCAGAATCGCACGAGCCATCGGAAGCGAAAGAATACAGTTAAGGCACTTAGAAGAGAAGATGGGAGTAGGTGCACTACTGATGATGAGATGCGGTCTATGGCTGCAACATTTTATGCCAAGTTGTTTAGTTCTGAAGGCTCTACGGCTGTTAATAATGTTCTAGGGCTGATGGAGGAAGTGGTCACAACTGATATGAACACTAAGCTTACTGCCCCCATTATAGATGAGGAGATTGAAAGTGCTTTATTCCAGATGGGTGCTACTAAAGCACCCGGGCCGGATGGCATGCCTGCTATGTTCTATCAGAGACACTAGTCTCTTCTGAAAGGGGATGTTTGTGCAGCTGTTCGTGATTTCCTGGCTGGTGGTGCAACTCCGGAGACTTTCAATGATACAATTATTGTCATGATCCCTAAGGTGAGCTCCCCGGAGCTGTTATCTCAGTTTCGCCCTATTAGCCTTTGCAACGTGCTATATAAAATTGCAGCGAAGGTGTTGGCAAATCGACTTAAGGGTATACTACCGGTGATGATCTCTGAGGAACAAAGTGCCTTCATCCCGGGGAGGCTTATCACAGACAATGTTTTGGTTGCGTATGAATGTGTGCATGCAATTAGACACCGAAAGAGAAAGGCCCCTCTATGTGCAGTCAAGTTAGATATGATGAAAGCATATGACCGGGTGGAGTGGACTTTCTTGGAACAAGTTATGCAGAGATTTGGTTTTGCCCAGGACTGGATTGATATGATTATGAGATGTGTTCGAACAGCTAGATTCTCTGTCAAGCTCAATGGGGGTTTCTCTGATCTTTTTTTGCCCTCAAGAGGGCTTTGACAAGGTGACCCTTTGTCTCCATCCCTTTTCCTCTTTTGTGTCGAAGGCTTTTCTGCTCTCCTAAAGAAAGCTCAGCAGGCCAAGCGGATTAAAGGAATGTCATTTGGGAGCACTGACCCCCATGTGACTCACCTTCTATTTGCCGACGATAGCATTGTTTTTCTGGAAGGATCACAGGCTAATTTGGAGACCCTTAGGGATATCCTTCGGGTTTATGAGCAGGCTTCTGGGCAACGGGTAAATGTACAGAAGTCATCTATCTTCTTTGGAAGGGGCTGTTCTGAAGATAACAAGAATCTGTTGAAGGGGACCATTGGTATTACCTCTGAGGCGCTTAGTGAGAAATATTTGGGACTACCAACAGTGGTTGGTCGATCGAAGGAGGGTACTTTCAAGCATGTTAGGGAGAGCTCTCGAGGTAAAGTTTTGGGCTGGAAGGGGCAAGGGCTCTCGAAGGCGGCCAAAGAAGTCCTTGCTAAATCTGGGCTGCAAGCTACCCCAACATTCACCATGAGTTGTTTTTAACTCTCAAAGAAAATGTGCCGGAACCTAACATCTATCTCTTCAAACTTCTGGTGGGGTTCAACTCATGGTGAGAACAGGGTGCATTGGGTAGCTTGGGATAAAATGTGTATGTCAAAGAGGGATGGGGGAATGGGATTCCGAAATTATGAAGCATTCAACCAGGCTCTGTTAGGGAAGCAAGCTTGGAGGCTCCTGCAAGTGCCTGATTCACTCGTTGCAAGGGTCCTACGGGCTCGGTATTTCAAGGACTCCTCTATTATGCAGGCTACTTGCCCCTCGAACGGATCATACACATTTCGGAGTATTCTTTTTGGTCGTGATTTGCTGAAAGAAGGACTGGTTTGGCGCGTTGGAGATGGGGCTGATATCCTCATCCATCATGATAATTGGATCCCTCGTAAGGGTTCTCTGAGGCCACTAGGCCAAACTTTTTTTCAGGGTATCACTAGGGTGGCGGACCTGCTGACCGACGATGGAAATGGATGGGATCATGCGAAGGTCGATGCCATGTTTACAGAAGATGATGCGGTGGACATAAAGCAAATTCCGGTGGGAGGGCTTGGAGTTCGGGATTTCTTGGGATGGAACTATACAAAAGATGGTGAGTTCAATGTTCGTTCTGCCTACCATCTCGCAATGAGCATCAAAAGAGCGAAATCTGGACGGCCAGAAGGATCATCGTCGGTGCATACTCATAGGAATTGGCTGGCTCTGTGGGGTGCTCATGTTCCAAATAAGATCAAAATTCATGCCTGGATATTAATGTCCAATGGTCTGGCCACTGGGTCGGAGCTGCACCGTCGACGTATTAAGCCGGGCATTTTTCGTCCAGCATGTGGAAGGGAGGAGACACTTGTCCATCGTTTCTGGAGCTGTCCTCATTCGAAGGTTTTCTGGCAGGATCTAGCTGAGAGAAGGAGTATTCAGGCCATGGTTCCGCCGGAAGGGATTGAATCTAACCATGCGTTGGGTCGGTGGCTCAGGAGCTGGATAGGTGATGCGAAGGAGGACCAGAAAGAGATGTTTCTTCAAGGTGTATACGGGCTTTGGCTTGCTAGAAATGCAACACGGGACGGCGTCCGCATACAAGATGCTCGTGAGCTTGCTGCCTCTGTTTCTCGCTTCATCGACGAATGGAGCAATGCTGTGCCAAAGAAGGTTCGATCCCTCTCAAGGCCACCTGTGGACAAGTGGATCCCGCCGGAGCAAGGGTGGATCAAGGCAAATGTGAATGGTGCTGTGGGTAGAGGCTCAGGTGACGGTGGTGGTGGGGTGGTTTTCCGCGACCATGCCGAAGCTTTTCAAGGCGCCCTAGCCCATCTTTTTCCTCATGTGACTAAACCGGAAGTAGCCGAGCTGATGGCCTTCCGGAAAGCCTTGCAGGTTGGCCGTGAGTTAAACATCCATAGGCTTCATGTTGAAATGGATAGTAAGGAGGCTGTGTGTATGATTAATGGTGCAAGGAGAAACCTTTCTCTGGTGGGCACCACAATTGAAGATATTAAGAGTCTCATGCATGGATGGCAAGGTTGTAAAGTCGCTTGCAGAAGGAGGTCTGCAAACAAAGCTGCTCATATCCTGGCTAGGCTAGCTATAGGTGATGGAGTGTATGTGGAATGGCGCTATGCGCCTCCTGATTGTATCTTAAATGTAATCGTGGACGAAATCTGGGACTATTTTTAAATAAAGTAGATGCTTATCCTCAAAAAAAAAAAGCGCAATTTACGTGCGTTTGCAAACGTCTGCGCACACGTAAGACGCGAGGTAGTGGGATCCGATCCCTGGGTCAACCACCAAGTCTTCCCACCGCTCCCCTCCCCTCCTCGTCCGACCATCTGCGCACGCCTACGGCCTACCCAGCCCACCGTGCCCCGGCGACGAGGAGGACGAACACGTGTGGGCCAACTACGCCGCCGCGAGAGCCAGCAGTACCGCCGATTCCCCCAAAATAATCCCGGGCGACCACCCCCGTCTCGACACGACCCCCCACCCCCTGACAGGGGGTCCCACCACACGAAAGGGATCCGACTTCCATGTGGGGTCCGGTGAGGGGAGAAAAAAGAGTGAACCGCGCCGCTCATCGCTCCCCCCTTTTAAACGCCGAGCGAAGAGGAGGGAGACACATTCAAGTCCAGTTCGTCGGTTGGTGGTGGCGTGCGTGCCTGGGCGACCCTCAGGTCCTTCGATCGCTACGCTCGCTGGGCTCGAGTAAGCGCGAATCGCTCTCTGCATATCCTTCGATCTGTGTTTCTTAGACTCTCTCGGGCGTTCGTGTTCGATTCGATCGGAATCTGACCGCGACCGGGCGAGGAGTTCTTGATTCGGTCGCCGCACCGATCCTTGGATCGGCCTCGCTCGATTCTGCCCGAAGTTCGGGCCGCGCGGGCTGCTCGTCGATTGGACGGATCTTCTCCGTCTGGGTTAGGATTTAGGGGCATCTCTTCCTGCCCTCGTTTTCTTCGTCCATTCCTGGTTATTATCCATCGGATTCTACCGGATTCGCGAGTGGTGGCTGGGTTGATGCCCCGATAGTAGTAGGACCATGACCATCTGTGATTCACTTCCCCAAATGCGATTGTTCACGAAAGGGGAAGAAAGGTCTATCCAGTTACTCCTTTTCTGGTGAAGCTTTTGTTTTGTTTTGTTATTATATTGTTGCTATTGCAGAATGGCTTTGCCAAGATAGTCTAAAGTTTCGATCAAAAGTTTTGGCGTGTTTACCTATTTATATATAGTAGTACTACTTTTACGATGGTTGGGCTGGGTTCATGTAATGCAAAATAGTTATCGTTGTCAATTGTGCACAAATAATTGTAGAACGGTGGATTGAGATTGACCACGCTGTTAAAATTCAGGTTGGTTATAAAACTGAAGGGAGGTAAGGTGAGTATAAGCACCAGAGATATATAGCATGAGTAATACCAGCGGCGCACGGCGTGCCGCGAGGAGGCAATCGCAGGATGGATCTGCTGATAAAGTTGTTGTGGACTTGGATGCAAGCTCGCCGGTGGCGGGGAACCATCATGGGCTCTCGGTCTTCCCTGGTGCACGCACATCACCTATTGATGTGGAAGCTCTCGATGATGAAGTGCAGGCCCTATCACCTTCACAAGTGCCTCCCCCGGTGAATTTCTTATCCTCATCTTTTAATGATACATCATGCACTTCACTTTTCAAGAATAAAATGTTATGCCATTGGGTCCGTGGTGATGTTTAAGAAACAGAGTCTGTGTATGCACCACTTACTAGTGTTTAGTGTACTTCTTGCTCAGATTTTCCTGCTAGGAATATATCTATAATTATGGATCAGTTTTATCAAACTACCTTGCATTTTGCAGGGGGTGAACCGGAGAACTAGAGGGCAACCTGTGGCACCATTTTCTCTGGATGAAGATGCTGTCCTGGAAGGTAAGTTCATTACTGACTACATATTGCACTTGATAGAAATGTTTGGCTTCCAACATACAAGAATTTGGGTATAAATTCTTCATCAGTTCTGTATGAGTTGTGTTAATAGATTCTTCTAGAACTGTTGAAACCACGAACAACACTGTACATCGTTGGGATCTTGTCCATAACATGAAGACATTCTATTTTTCACATGTTGAAACAATCATAATATATGCTGCTGAAAATTAGACTCATTGTGTGACGTTTTCTTCTTCGAATTTCCCACTGCAGAGAATTGGAGAATTATAAGGCAATGTGCGACACCATTTTATCTTGATGAAGATGCTGCCATGGAAGGTTAGATCATTGCTTGCTAGTTGCTACATATATTGCACTTGATAGAAATGGTTGGCTTCCAACATGAAAGAATTTGGCAATAATTCTTCAGCAGTTTAATACGATTTGTGTCGATAGATATATTTAGTACTGTCGAAATCGTGAACAACACATTACATTGTTGGGTTCTTACCCATAACATGAGGACATCTATTTTTCATATCTGGAAGCAATCATAATATAAGCTGCTCAGAATTAGACTCATTGTTTGACATTTTCTTCTTTAAATTTCCCATTGCAGAGAATCGGAGAACTAGAAGTCAGTTTTTGACACCACTTTATCTGGATGAAGATGCTGCCCTGGAAGGTTAGTTTATCATATACTGCACTTGATAGAAATGTTTAGCTTCTAACATAAAAGAATTTGGGAATAAATTCTGCATCAGTTTAATATGATTTGTGTTGATAGATTTGTCTAGAACTGTTGAAATCGTGAGCAGCACAGTACATTGTTGGGTTCTTACCTGTAACATGAGGATATCTATTTTTCAAATGTGGAAGCAATCATAACATAAGCTGCTCAGAATTAGACTCATTGTTTGAAGTTCTCTTCTTCGAATTTCACATTGCAGTTGTTTGTTGTAAGATAATGCACGTGTATGAACATTGAATCTGGAAAGCTTAAGTAAAAGATGTAAACATGTTCATCATATGCTATCTGATTCCGAGTCAATTTAGATTAATCACAACTTTGTCATTCTGCTTTATGATTTACTCAATCAGTACTGTTTCATGTAGATAATGCCGCTATGCCTTCTCATAACACGTGGAACAAACGCCAAAGGGTTGCGCCTTTGATATGTCTCTCCCCAGAAAGGGAAGAAGGGTCCAGCCTGCAGGTAAAATCTGTAATTTTTAAAGGGAACACTTTCACAGCTTTGAGACTTTTAGTTGCTACTTAGCTGCTATCTACTTTGTCCTCTATGTACATAGCAGCTGCTTGGTATATGCTTGTCTTTATCCTTCCTGTAGAGTTCTGAGATATCCTGCCCTTTTAGTGAACTACGAGTGTGAAGGTTCTTTGATTTAAGTAGACAATATTTTTCTTGTTCTGTTACAAGCCATAGATAAATAATAAAACACTCATATGTGTAATTTTGTGATGATGCCATATAGGTCTCTTCAGATCTTGGTAGCTGCTAACCGTAAAGATTTTAATTTTGCACCGACAAGTTGGCAACCGCTAAATTTCAAGGACCATCTTACCTTGTGTAGCATAGATGCGATGCATTGATATGGTTACGCAATACGCTAGAGGATATGTTGGAACAAGGTAGAAGTTCCCCTCCATTTTTCTCCATGCGTTTGAACCTTGTGCCCAGTTCTTGTTGGCCTTACTGCCTTCCAATTTTTGTTCAACTATAACTGTATGTTTTGTTTCCGTCTCGCAGTCGAACAATGCAGTGCAAATTAGCCAAGAGCCTGCTAAGGTGGTGGTTCCAAAGGAACCGAATTTCACTTGCCCGGTGTGCCTTAACAAGCTGGTGGAGCCTTCGACAACAAAATGCGGCCATATCTTCTGTGCCGAGTGCATCAAGCAAGCCATCCAGTTTCAGAAGAAATGCCCTACTTGCCGCAAGGCCCTGAGGAAGAACAACTTTCATCGTATTTACCTTCCGAACACGGATGGTTAAGGTGGGCCCTTCTGCCTATCTGTGAGTTTTTTTCCCCACCTGGGCACCTCATCAAATACAGTACCGTTAGACTAACATCTTCCAGTGAAATCTGTTTTTAGGCCAGCAGCGGATAATTCGGCTGAAGAGTACTATCACCTAGATGTATTGCTGCTGATGAACCTGTAGCAAGAGCTCAGATGAACAATTGATTAAGTTGACTGCTGTATGTACTATTAGATGGTTGGTCTATGTAACTGGAATTAGCTTGAAGCTGAGGTAAAACAGTGGATAGCATCTGTGTGTTCTTTTGAAGTGCCCCGTGTGTTACGTTTGAGTCTTATCAATGATCAGCTCATCCCGGGTCGATTATTGAAGTCTCAAGTAAAGAGGAACACACGCGACTGGCTCCTCTCGGGTCGACCCCTGAGGCCCCAAAACCAAAAGAACGCTGCTAGACGGACGACATATCCTGGACGATTTTGGCACGACGCAGCATATCAAGCCGTCCAGGCGTTGAGCAAGCACCGTTGAATCCTTTGTTGTGTGTAGGTCGGCTGGCAAGTATCGTCCGTCAAAGCAATTTTGAAACCAAAAAAGCCCCGCCCTAGTCTTCCTTGGCCGTAGCTGCCGGTGGTGGCGGCGCCTGGCCTCCAAAGGTGGCGGGCGTGGTGGGTCGCGCCCTGAATGCCGCCTAAACCCTAAACCCTGGGGTTGCGATCGTGGTGTGGTTGTCCGTCTGGTTAGTGCGATGGATGGTGTGACAATGGCTAGCTGTGACGGCGCCCGGGACATTGTGTTGTTGCGGCGGCGATGTGATCCAACTTGGACGGTGTTGCCCCAATCCGGTGGGCAGGGTTGGTGGTGTGCGATGCTATGGATGAAAGTCATGTCCGTCTTCGGTTGGTACCGGTGGTGACGATGCCCGTGGGTGTCGTTCCTCTCTTTGGAGGCGCCGCAGAGGTGTGTTGGCATCTCCCCCGTTCACATTGGTGTTTTGGTTGTTGTCTCCGGACAGAAGCCTAGGTTTGGTTTCAAATCGGTGATGGCGGCGTTCTCGACGTTGTTCCTCGTTGAGAGTATCGTGTCGTTGCTGCCCTAGGTTGAGCTTCAGGGGCACTATGTACGCCGTCGCTTGTGCATCCAAGACGACGCCTTTCGCAAGACCGATCAAGTCTTGCCACCTACTCGTCAACCTTTTTTAGACAGTCATGGGTGGATGGTGCGTTGATTAGGGAAGTTAAGGTGGTGTGTTGTCTTGGGAGGCGTCTGGTGTTGGTCGAGACGCGGCTTTATCTTTCAGTGAGCAGGCGAACACGGTCAATGCTGGAGATGCCAGATTACATAGCAGAAATGGTACTAGGTTTTAGTCTTTCACACACATAAGATGTTCTAATTTTTTTGTTAATCGGATGTATACAGGACACGTTTTAGTGTTTTCGTTCACTCATTTCAGTGCGTATGTGCTCAATATTAAAATACCCAAAACACTTTATACTTATGAACAGAGGGAGTAGATAAATGGAGGAACCCCAAGGACAACTCAACAAACAGGGCTCAGGTTGAAACAATTCCACTTGGGTTTTGTATGATACAGAAATCAGATGCCAAGTATTACAGATTACCACCCCCTACGTTGGGATCACCATCAGGAAAATAGCTTGCGCCTAATCACCTACCAAGTTGATGCCCTCCAAGTCCCAGGGCATTCCCTGGATCTCGGCTTCGAAGATGTTCAGGGTTACAGGGTTACAGGGCTACACACTCCAGATGAGGCGGTGTAAGGTGGTTAAACGGTCAGGTGTCAGATCGGCCTTCAGGCCTTTGATGGCAACTTGTTCATCACAGGGATGATCTTGTCCTCCTGGAGGCCCCTTTGAGGATCAATCTTGTAGGTGTCGTAAAAGTCCAAGATTTCCATTGAGATATTCTTAACCTGAGTGTTGCAAACGAGTGTCGATCGGTTAATATGAGGACATAATGAAATTGCCAACCGATGGGAAAAATATCAGAGGAACGCTTACAATGTTCATGTCAACACGGAGTTCTTCAAACCACGAGGTTGTGTCCTTATCTTTAAGAACGCTTGCAATGTATATGCAGGCCAATGCAATCATATAAGGAGGATATATGAGAATGAGATCCATCTTGTAAGTATCATTGACAAGGCCCCTGCAAGTAACAGTTTCTTATCAGCATAGATATAGGTCGTTTCTGACTGAGCATACAATACACCCATAAATCATAAATAAAAAGTATTTTCACTTATATTTGTTGTCCCTGCTATTCCACATAAAAGATATTTATCTCATCGTACTACTATACTTAAGTGAGAAGGAAAACCCGGTAGAGGCATTTGTATTATCCCCACGGCCCTGCATTCCTACCAGGAATGTTCCATTACGATCATATGTAATGTAAATGTTCTTCATTTAAATGAAATACATGTGCAGACAAATTCTAAAAGGGGGCACTAAAAGGGCAGTCCATTTGCTCCGACCAAAACCACTCATAATAAAATGTTTCAAAAAAGAGGAGGCTAATTTGAACAACCACTATCACTAAAGTATATCAAAGAACTTTTCTTGCATATAAGACAGAATTCAGCTTCCATCCACAAAAAGAAAAACAGTACACGGTGTGACTAAAATTAGAAAGGACGACAAGTTCCATGGCAGATTAGCAGCACGCGGTCCTCAATATGAAACCGCATTCTTATTAAAGAAGATATGCTTACCAGGCAAATTGTGTCAGATCTGTCATGCCAGCATCCTGCAATAACCTGTAAAGTAGAACATCTATCGGTGCCATTGCAGAAAAGCTTCAATTCTAGTGGAAATGTCATTGCTATTGAGATGATAGAGGAAACAAAGCCATACTGTAGAAGAGGACGGTATGGATGGTAAACAACCAAATAATAGTCGAGTGCTTCCAGGAGCTTCATTTCCATTTCAAGGATATCTTTGATTTCAAATCGGTACTTGTCATCAGAACCTACAATTTAGGGGAAGGAGAATAAATGGTTAGTAGGCTGTGCAGCTCTTCCAGTCTTCCAGGTAAGCATGGGTCTATCTATATGATCAGGAGACTCACCACACATCTTCTTGATGTAAAATACAAGAAGCCTTGCTTGCACTGTGCTTTCCTCTACCTTTGATGCCAAATACAAACAAGCTGGTGCTACCAAACGAGGATCATACTCTGTCATGCTCTTTCTGTAAATAGACTCGGACGCAATTCTGAATTATTATTATTTAACTGGAAACACACAGTTCTGAATGCTTAAGTTCCATTACAAAAGGAATTAAATGTTCAAGGAATTATGTAGAAACAGGCAATGAATATGATCCTTCACATCCAATATTTGCTGACAGAAAATACAGAAACACGAGTTTGATGCTTGAAGTATACTATTTATAAATTAATTTTTAAAGATTTCTGGTTGAAGCCATCATACCAATTCTGATGGAAGCAAGTTTATAAGAACCTCACATCTACAATCACACAAGTTCTGAATGAAGCTAGGTGAATTATAGAGTTCTGAATGAAGCACACAAGTTCTCACGGAAATTTTTGAGAAATACCTAAACATGTACAATCACAGTATAGTGTTCTTACTTTTTTTAAGGAAGTAGACTGCTCTTACTGCGCTGTAAGTTGGCCATTTTACATCATAAGAATATACTTGCTAATTTCTTAGTAGCACGACATCTATTACAGACTAAAAAGTAATACCATGTTTTCCTTTCTCTGGCTAGTACAAAATAGTCAAATTCAGATAGCAAAATTAGAAACCAGAGGGGCATTCTTTCTCTCTGATGCATTATTATTAAATAGACAATCATACCTTGTGTAGACACGCCTGAAGTACGTGATTGCGGTAGCTATGACTCTGAGATAACAATGATTTAAGATCGTCAGCATCGTGAGTTAATTCCAGATAGGTCTAGTGGAGAAAGGACAACATATCATAAACTGAATAATGAGCGATTCGGTAGCAGACATTAACAAAAATTGCAGCACCCTACATATAAAGGAGATGGGAATGCTGCTGGCATTTTTATTTTTCTCTTAAAAGTAGTTAGCTTTCGTATCACTGTATCAGTCTTGAAGTTTAATCAAACTCCACAGAAAAGTTAGAAATAAGAACCTCATGAGGAAAAGAATAAGTATCACCAAGCAATTTAATGTGTTTCAGGTAGTAAACCAACAATATATATGCTAATATGTTAAATTTCTTTAGATACAAAGGTAGCCACTTCAAAAATGTAACTGTACCTACTGTAGACGGAAATGTTGCTAACTATGGTCTAAAGCAGAAATGGGCAAGTTTGCTTGATCATCAAAGTCTGCAGATATCATACACAACTATAAACAATGGTACAGTTAAGGAATGGAAAAAATGTCTCTAACCTTTGCCTAACTTTCACCTGCTGGGCCAACCGCCATATATCTGAAATAATCAAATGCACGCTGTGAGGAGAAAAAAATGCAGAATGCATGACCATAAATTCTAGTAAGATATTTTCCTGTGCCCATCCGGATTCCAGCAGGCAACAAGGTGGTTGATTAGTTCTTTAGTTGCTTTATGTAAATTCGTATAGACTAGATAATGCTGTTACAAATTCCTATTAGTTCGATTACATTATGTTGTTAGGGGCTAGGCTAGCTCATCTATAAGTGTGGGCTGCAATGAAAGAATGAGTTCATCCCCATTTTTATTATCTTCTCTCACCAAAGCAAGCCATGACTCACTGCCATCATCACGACGGCATTTACCCCGTGACTGCTACAACTCGAATGGAGTGAATTAAGTGCATGCTAAAATCTAAATTGCTACTTCTTTTTACATTTTTATACATATAGCTAGAGTAGTACTTATAATTTATAGCTAGGGTTGTGCTAGTTACTGAAAATAAGAAATGCACAAGTTGCGTCAGCGAAAATTGCTCAAGCAGAATAAGAAGGCTGTAAGATAGTCTCCATTCGGTACAAAACAAAGACTGTGAGATATTTGTTTTAGCAGAAATGGTAGGAAAATGTTCACCACGCGTTATGGCGAATTTAATGCTACAAAGGCACATGTCACAGTACGCCCATGGGTATGGTTGTGTACCATAGAACGGCCATCCCAAACATTGGAGTTTCCAAACTTCAAAACAAACCACAGTTGCCACATTAAACGCTATAAAATTCACATCTATTACCGGGCGGGTTTATCGCCAATTTTATAATTCGTCGTAGGGGCACCCAATCGTCCTATGCTCCGCGACACAGCACCCCATCCCAACCGTAATTACACCAAAATGTGCACATTTTAAGGCTTGCTATAAACTAAACAAACTACTGCTAATCTGGACGGCCGAGATACTAGAGAGAGCAAAAGAAAACAGGATGGGGACGACGGAGCTCACGGAAGGACATGTGGATCTTGACGAGGCGGAACTCCACGGGCGTGATGCCCCGCTCCCGGTCTTGCGCCGGCACCACGTCCACCTCCTCCGGGTCCAGCAGCTGCTTGCTGCTCGCACGGAGTCATCGCGCACCGAATTAGCAGCTCAAAATTCACGGAGCAACTTGGTGCGATACTAAACCGGTCGAGAGAGGGTGCGGGTGCCGGCGTATTTACCTGTGCGATGACGTCCAGAAGTTGGCCGCCATTCTAGATCGGCGTTTCCCGGACAGGAGTCCCGCCGGCGGAATCGGTGGAGTTCCTCTGGGAGCTCGGGGTTCGGAGAGGAGGTAGGGGCACCGGGTCTGTTCCGCGAGTCGCACCGGTATGGCCCAAGCTTGGAAGCCCAACTGCAAGGTCCAAGATCTCTAACATGGACGCACAAACCTCGAGAGCAACTAGTTAAAGAGCGTTCCTTTGGGAGTCTCACAATGATCAGCGCCACTTGGCGCGCTCCCAACCGCTCGCCACGTGTCACGCTCTGGGCGCTCTCTTCTGATTTTTTTTTAATTTTTCCACATGTGTTTTCGGCTTTTTAAATGGTTTTTTTTTGTTTTTTCGACGTTTCGGTTTTTCATCGGTCTTTCTGAACTTTTGGACAAAAAAAAATTTTTTGCGCGAAAAAATGTGTTTTCCCCTTTCACGAGGGTAACGGTTTTGCTTCCGCGAGAGGCACGGTTTTGCTTTCGCGAGAGTCACGGCCGTGCCTCTCGGAAACGAAAAAAAAACGCGTTTTCTGTTTTTTTCCTTCCGCGAGAGGCACGGCCGTGCCTCTCGGAAACGGAAAAAAGAAGCGCGTTTTTTGTTTTTTTTCTTCCGCGAAGGGCACGATTTTGCTTCCGCGAGAGGCACGGTTGTGCTTTCATGAGAGGCACGGCCGTGCTTCTCGGAAACGAAAAAAAAACACGTTTTCTGTTTTTTTTTCTTTCGCGAGAGGCACAGTTTTGCTTCCGCGAGAGGCATGGTTGTGCTTTAGCGAGAGGCACGACATTACTCCATCATGTCATCATTCTTATTGCATTACTCCATTTCTCCATAAACTTAATACACTAGATGCATGCTGGATAGCGGTCGATGTGTGGAGTAATAGTAGTAGATGCAAGCAGGAGTCGGTCTACTAATCTTGGACGTGATGCCTATATAATAATCATTGCCTTGAATATCATCATAATTATTCGATCTTCTATCAATTGCCCAACAGTAATTTGTTTACCCATCGTATGTTATTTTCTTGAGAGAAGCCACTAGTGAAATCTACGGCCCCCGGGTCTATTCTTTATCATATTTGCGTTGAGATCTATTTTTATTCGCTTTTGTTTTCAGATCTATTATTTCAAAAACCCAAAAATACCTTGCTGCACTTTTTTATTACTTATTTTATTTCGCGTTTTATCGAGATCTATTTATCCAATCTATCACAATTTTTATCCCGTCAACTTGACAATTTCTGGCGCCGTTACCCGTAGAGGGATTGACAACCCCTCATAAGCGTCGGGTTGCAAGTATTTGTTCTTTGTGTGCATGTACCGTTTACATAGTGTTGCTTAGTTCTCCTACTGGATTGATACCTTGATTTCATAACTGAGAAAAATACCTACCGTAGCTGTATTGCATCATCCCTTCCTCTTTGGGGAAATACCGACGTAGTTCAAGGGACATCAGTTGGGCACCCCCTGGCGCGCCCAGGTGTCTTGTGCCCTCCCCGTAAGTCGGTTGGGACCCTTCTTCGGGCGCAAGAAAGATAATTTATGAAAAAAATCATGTAAAAATTTCAGCGCAATCAGAGTTACGGATCTCCGGGAATTTAAGAAACGGTGAAGGGCCAGAAAACAGAGCGCGAAACAGAAGAGAACAGAGAGGGAGATCCAATCTCGGAGGGGCTCCTGCCCCTCCGCCGCCATGGAGGCCATGGACCAGAGGGGGAACTCTCCTCCCATCTAGGGGGAGGCCAAGGAAGAAGAAGGAAGGGGGCTCTCTCCCCCTCTCTCCCGGTGGCGCCGGAGCGCCGCCGGGGCAATCATCGTGACGACGATCTACACCAACAACTTCGCCGTCGTCACCACCAACTCTCTCCCCCTCTATGTAGTGGTGTAACCTCTCTTTAACCCGCTGTAATCACTACTTAAACATGGTGCTCAACGCTATATATTATTTCCCAATGATCTATGGCTATCTTATGATGTTTGAGTAGATCTGTTTTGTCCTATGGGTTGATAGATGATCATGATCGGTTTGAGTTGTATATTTTATTTTGGTACTGTCCTATGGTGCCCTCCGTGTCGCGCAAACGGAGGGATCCCCACTGTAGGGTGTTGCAATACGTTCATGGTTCTCTTATGGTGGGTGGCGTGAGCGATAGAAGCACATACCCGAGTTTGGGGGTCATTGCATATGGGATAAAGAGGACTTGATACTTAATGATATGGTTGGGTTTTACAACCTTAATGATCTTTAGTAGTTGCGGATGCTTTCTAGAGTTCCAATCATAAGTGCATATGATCCAAGTATAGAAAGTATGTTAGCTCATGCCTCTCCCTCATATAAAACTGCAATAATATCACCGATCTAGTTATCGATCACCTAGGGACAAATGAATTTCTTGTTGACAAAAGCTATCTACTTTTATTATCTTGCAATTTATTCGTAGTTTTATTCTTCCAAAGTACTCGTAGTTTTATTCTTGCAAAATAGTTTCATACTTGTTTTAGGTAAAGCAAACGTCAAGTATGCGTAGAGTTGTATCGGTGGTCGATAGAACTTGAGGGAATATTTTTTTTTGCGCAAAAACTTGAGGGAATATTTGTTCTACCTTTAGCTCCTCGTTGGGTTCGACACTCTTATTTATCGAAAAAGGCTACAAACAATCCCCTATACTTGTGGGTTATCACTTTTACATGCCATTTTGGTACTTTTGCTTATAGACATATGCCTTTTGGTTTATGCAATGCACCTGCTACCTTTCAAAGAATGTATGACTGCTATATTCTCTAACTTTTGTGAAAAGATTGTTGAGGTTTTTCATGGATGATTTTTCCATTTATGGAACTTATTTTGATGATTGCTTAAGCAACCTTGATCGAGTTTTGCAGAGATGTGAAGAAACTAATCTTGTCTTGAATTGGGAGAAGTGTCACTTTATGGTTAATGAAGGTATTGTCTTGGGGCATAAAATCTTCGAAAGAGGTATTGAAGTTGATAAAGCTAAAGTTGATGCTATTGAAAAAATGCCGTGTCCTAAAGATATCAAAGGTATGAGAAGTTTCCTTGGTCATGCTGGTTTCTATAGGAGATTTATTAAAGACTTCTCTAAAATTTCTAGGCCTCTCACTAATCTTTTGCAAAAAGATGTTCCATTTGTTTTTGATGATGATAGTGTAGAAGCATTTGAAATCCTTAAGAAAGCCTTAATCTCTGCACCTATTGTTCAACCACCTGATTGGAACCTACCCTTTGAAATTATGTGTGATGCTAGTGATTATGCTGTTGGTGTTGTTCTAGGACAAAGAGTTGGTAAAAAATTAAATGTTATCTATTATGCTAATAAAACTCTAGACAGTGCTCAAAGGAATTATGCTACTACTGAAAAAGAATTTTTAGCAGTTGTGTTTGCTTGTGATAAATTCAGATCTTATATTGTTGATTCCAAAGTTACTGTTCACACTGATCATGTTGCTATTAAATACCTTATGGAAAAGAAAGATGCTAAACCTAGACTCATTAGGTGGGTTCTCTTGTTACAAGAATTTGATTTGCATATTATTGATAGAAAGGGAGCTGAGAACCCCGTAGCAGACAACTTGTCTAGGTTAGAAAATATTCTTGATGACCCACTACCTATTGATGATAGCTTTTCTGATGAACAATTAACTGTCATAAATGCTTCTCATAGTACACCATGGTATGCAGACTATGCTAATTATATTGTTACTAAATTTATACCACCTATTTTTACATACCAACAAAAAAAAGTTTTTTTATGATTTAAGACATTACTTCTAGGATGACCCACACCTTTATAAAGAAGGAGTAGATGGTGTTATTAGACGTTGTGTACTTGAGCATGAACAGGAACAGATCCTACGGAAGTGTCACTCATACGGAGGACACCATGCTGGAGATAGAACTGCTCACAAGGTATTACAATCTGGTTTTTACTGGCCTACTCTTTTCAAAGATGCTCGTAAGTTTGTCTTGTCTTGTGATGAATGTCAGAGAATTGGTAACATTAGTAGACGTCAGGAAATGCCTATGAATTATTCACTTGTTATTGAACCATTTGATGTTTGGGGATTTGATTATATGGGACATTTTCCTTCCTCTGATGGGTATATACATATTTTAGTTGCTGTTGATTACGTTACTAAGTGGGTAGAAGCTATTTCAACTAGTAGTGCTGATCACAACACTTCTATTAAAATGCTTAAAGAATTTATTTTCCCGAGGTTTGGAGTCCCTAGATAATTGATGACTGACGGTGGTTCACATTTTATTCATGGTGCTTTCCGTAAATTGCTTGATAAGTCTGATGTTAACCATAGAACTGCATCTCCTTATCATCCTCAGTCTAGTGGTCAAGTAGAATTAAGTAATAGAGAAATAAAATTGATCTTGCAAAAGACTATTAATAGATCGAGGAAGAATTGGTCTAAGAAACTTGATGATGTATTATGGGCTTATAGAACTGTTTATAAAAATCCTATGGGTATGTCTCCGTATAAAATGGTATATGGAAAAGCATGTCACTTACCTCTTGAACTAGAACATAAAGCTTATTGGGCAATTAAAGAGCTCAACTATCACTACTGCAGGTTGGTCCAAACGCGACAGTCCAATCAGAGACCCTTCGATGAAACTATGTGCGATGCATTAATCACAAACAGTGATGTAATAAAACCATCAAAAAAGATACAAAACGTTTGCGATGGCGTTGACATCAAACACGATTCAGATTAGAGTTGCTTATGCGATGCGTGGCAAATGGTTAATCCAGCAGAACTGTTTGCGATGAGGCTGAACAACAGAAACGGGCAGCCAGATGAGGGTGTGTGCGATATACGGCATACAGTTCACTGATGAACTGTGTGTGATTAGGCAACACAATAGAAACGGTCTGCCAGATCAAGGTGTGTGTGATGGAGGGCATACAGTTCACTCGGATGAACTATTTGCGATGAGCCAAGGCAACAGAAACAGTTCAACTGAACAAGATGTGTGTGATACGCGGCAAACAGGTCCGTAATCAGAAATGTGTGCGAAGACCAATAATAACATAGACGATTGCTGCTAATAAGCCGTGTGATTTGCTCTGTCTACAAAAGAATAACATATATATATATATATATATATATATATATATATATAACTAAAATAAACATCCAATTACATAAGTGACTATACAGATCATTCGCACACACCTCAATAAACAATTGCACGCATTCTAAACTAGGAGAAACGATCGTCTAGTCATCTACTTCTTGTGATGCTCCCACCACTGCTCTGTGACTCGATCCCTCGTCTGGGTCAGGAAGAAGACACTTCCTCATGTCAACGATCCGCCTGTACATCTCGTAGCTTGTGTACGCGTCCTTGGCCGCGTACTTGACGTGTTCTTCATCCAGTCTCTGATGCCAGACACTGTGCCAGGCGTTCTTGTCCTTCTTGCTCTCATCCTTCATCTTCATGTAGTAGGGGTCGATGATGGCCGAGGCGAGGTCAACCAGTGAGTTATGTTTGTTGTCGTCGCTGCCCCAGACCTTGTAGTGGTCACGGATGTCAACAAGATTCTGGCAGGTCAAGCCCGAAACCTTGAGCGCTTTTAGATCGTTGGTGGTGTCCACCGTAGCGAAACTGTAGTCGGAGCTGTTGATAAACCTGGAGAAACGCTCGCAAGGCCTTGTG
Source organism: Thinopyrum elongatum (assembly GCA_011799875.1). NCBI lineage: Eukaryota > Viridiplantae > Streptophyta > Magnoliopsida > Poales > Poaceae > Thinopyrum > Thinopyrum elongatum. The sequence continues at coordinate 506,847,733 of CM022302.1, read as the reverse complement.
TCCAGGTGGTAGTGGTAGACGAGGACGTCATGTCGCACGCACAACTGGGCGACGACAACATTCTGATCATGCCCGTCACAACCGATGGTGAACTCGAGGTCGAAGCCGACCACTTGGTACTTGTCCTCAGTAAGCAACTACTCCATAGTTTGGATGGAGCTCTCCACCGAGACCGGCTCATTCGTGTACACCACCGAGAGGGCCTTCCCCCTCACGTTGGTGTCCACTACGTGATGCATGGTGAACTGCCCCCGTTGTCGTCGTCGGCCGCTGGGAGCGCCATTGGAGCCACGGGGAGCGCCATTGGAACCGCTGGATGTCCTCTCTATATGTGTCATCGTGGGTGTGCTTATTGTGTCGTGTGGCGCGAGAGATGAAGGTAAATGGCCGAAGGAATAAATGGGGGCTGGGCGGCCTGGATTCTCGGCACGTCCGCATGGCAGTTTTTGTAGCGGGTAACTGCATCGTGGCGCCACGCCCGGCGCAACCGTATGCATAATGGCAGCACGAACGTACGTGATCGTGCGCCGGCCCCAAACACTGGCAGCGCGCGTGGAGGGACGAGGGCAGAGTGCCCGGAGGGACGCGAGAGCAGAGTGCACCGGGGCCGCCTCAACCGCGAGCAACCACACGCATAGAGCAGTTGAACACGCAGGGAATGGTTGTCTAGAAGCCGGCCGGCAGTTGCGACACTGCGTAGAGAGCGGCCGTGTGCTACTACCTCCGTCTTGGTCTATTAGTTCCCTTTATATTCTGTGCCATATTTTGACCTTAAATTTAACTAACAAAATGTTAATGCATGTTATAAAAATTATATAATTGGAAACTATGTTCAAATACGAATCCAACGATATAATCTTTGATGACATGCATTCGTATTTTATTAGTTAAATCTCTAGTCAAAATTTGGCACAAAAATACAAAGACGACTTATAAACCAGGACGGGGGTAGTACGTAATTAAATCGCAAACGTTTTTTTATTAACCGTATGTGTACGTGTCCTTTCGTCCTCCTCTCGCACGTCTTGTCACCCCGCTGCCACAGACGGCTTCGAGCGCAAGCTTGCGCAGCGCGCGGGGGCGTTTTTTTGGCCAAACGGTGGCTCGAAGTGGCGCCAATGAATCGTCGGTGAGCCCGTTCCCACGCAACCTTCCCGCCCGACTCGGTGAAATACTCCAAAATCCCAATGCTTCCCGGCCTGCTATATAAACCCTCATGACCGGCTAGTCCTGGGTCGCATATTCCCCTCCCTCTCTGTAGCTTATCTCGTCTGCTTCTCTCACAATCGCCACTGGCACCGGTCCGTCGTCGTCGCTCAGCCACTCCGTCGTCATCAGAGGACAGCTCCAGCTGGGAGGCTACACCGTGGCGGCGGCGCAGTCCCCGGCGTAGTGTAGTGCGCGTGGCGTCCCTGTTGGGTGTGCGCGGAACACCCACCACACGCTCCGCCGCCGCTGCCCGTCGGCAGCTGTTGCCGGCCGCCATTGCCGCGACCCCACCATCTGCCGCCGTGGCCACCATACCACCGTCAAAAGCCAGGGCCATCGCCCGCTCCGCCACCGCGGCCTGAAGGCGGGAGGTGGCCGTCGTGGCCGCCACCCCACTGTCGGCCACCGTGGCCATCACCCGCTCCGCCACCGCGGCCCGAAGGCGGGAGGTGGTGGTCGTGGCCGCCACCCCATCGTTGGTCGTCGTGGCCGCCAGCCCACCGTCGACCACCGGGGTCATCACCCGCTCCGCCACCGCCGCCCGATGGCGGGAGGCGGAGGTGGAGGCCCGCACATGCGTCAGCGACCTTGCGCGCTACAACAAGTTCCCGCGGGAGGAGGAGGAGCGCCTCGTCAAGCATGCAAAGAGCCTTACCGCCGCCATGGCCACAGCACACGCCGCCGCAGAGGCGAGGAATCAGGAGATCTACGAGGAGTCCCGCCGCTTCGAGAGGGGTCGTCTGGAGCGGCAGAGGGCATTCAAGGGAAGCGTCGCTGAAGGTGCGGCAGTGGCAGGCACCGTATTGCAGTTGTCCAGCTCGTCGGTAGGCTCCTCCTCCTCTACCTCTTACTGAGCGCGCTCGGAAGAGGAGAGGTTGCCGGAAGTAGTACAAATCCCCTCCGTATTAGTAGTATTTAGGGGCTATTTTGTTCAGTTCATCTGACTATAGATGTGGTTGAACTGTACAACGTACTTAAAATTAGCTAGTATATATAGTTGAACTAGCTATTTCAGTACGTGGTTGACAACAATTGGGGAAAAGTTTGGTCGGTTCAGCTGTCGAGTTGAACTGTTTGTATAAGAATTGCTGCTTAATCTATGAATGAAATCTATGCTTAATTACTGAATTTTAGTTCCAAAAATTAGATAGTGCTAGTGATTTTTAGCTGCATATGTTGACAAATGGCAGTGTTACAAGGTTAACAAAGGGCAATGTTACTAGATCAACAAATGTCAATCTTTCCAGTTTGATAAATGGCAATATAACAGATGCAAATCTTACCAAATTGTCTGTACGTGGTTGCACACGGGTCATCCGAAAAAAGCGTTTGTGTTGAAGGTGTTGGTGCAATATCTGCCTACCTTGTGTTTTGGAGATTGTTGATAGAAACAGGTATGGACTAATTTGTTTGCTAGTGCACACACAGAGAAAGGTCCATACACAACCGAAGAGAATGCTGTCTCCGGTGCTGAGTTCAAGGAACTTCACCGAAGCATATCTGCACTGCAGAGAAGAACAAGCTATATCTGTTGAAGTGATAGAGTCAAGAAGATTAATGTGAAGAAATCGACCCCTCGAAAGTTTACTGCTGAAGCGAAGCTTTTGTGTCGATACCGTCGTCCGAAGAAATTGACTGCTGTGATTGAAGTCGAAGACAAAGTGAAGACGTAGCATTCATTTCGTTTTTCTTCTTTCAGTCTGTCGAGTCATAGGACCTTCGTACTATTAAGAGGGGTATAGGTTCTCGATGCTTAGATCAGCTGTGATGCTTAGCCACAACCTATGAAAGATGCGAGAGAAATCTCTTTGTGTTCTGAGTAAATACTTGCTAGCAAGAGACTGTGATCTTCTTTGCTGCGAGAGATTTGCCTCGGACCGAGGAGTTAGCATTTCTTGCTCCGCAAGAAATGTTACCGTTGTGCTCAAATCCGACCGTTGGAATCGTGTCGTTCGGCCATTGGCTGAGGCCGATGTCCAATTTGGTCATTTCCCATATGGGAAGGCTGCGGCTATAAATAGCCACCCCGCTCCAACTTTGACCGTTGGCTGCTTCACTTGAGATTTCTGAGAAGATTTATTTGAGCAACCCCTCTTCGAGTGATTTGAGTTTAAGATCCACCGAGAGAAAAACCAAGAGCTCAAACTTAGACAGTTGTTTAGCATCACAGGAGCTCTGAGTGAGAGTTCTTGTACCTATTACTCTTGAGAGTTGCGCACTCTCTAGACAGATAGGTTTGGCTTCGAGTGTTGAAGAGTTGTTGTCTTCACCGAGCCTGATCTTCAGCAACCAAGAGTAATTGTGGTTCACGAAGGTCGACCGAAGGTTTGGAGATCGCCGACAAGGATCTGCCATGAGTGAAATCAACCTGAGTCTGATCAGCTCTGTGTTGAAGGAGAATAGGGTGAAGAGAGTTTATCTTCCGTGTTAAGTCATATCCCCTCCAACCAGACGTAGCCCTTTGGCAGAAGGGTGAACTGGTCTACCAAATCACTCTGTCGCCATCGAGCACCACTGGTTATTTCTATTCTACTGCATCTCATTCATTAGTTCTTATTCGTGCTCTGTGTTGATAGTTTTTCTTGATCAGTCTGTTCTGATTATTTCATTTCCTGTATCCGTTCTTTGACAGTTTATGTATTCTTACTTTACCATCTTGTGTATCTGTCGTACTTGTGATATCTGTGAGGTGCTACTCATTCTATTACTAGCATGTTGTGTCTTATCCTGTTGCATCTGTTTGCTTGTTGCGTAACCCTCGCTGTAGTTAAACCTGTTATCCATCAAGCCCGTACCGTTGTAAATGCTTTCCTCAAAGAATATGCTTATGATGAGGAGGACTGAATCTATTTACTTCCTTCGTCTCTCTATTCCGCTGCTGTGATTGGGTTGAGTTTGAAAGCTTTCAAAAGAAAATTTGAATCTCCCATTCACCCCCCTTTGGTCGATATACTCTCGGTCCTAACAGAAGGGATGTACAAATACTGCATGCCACATTTTCTCTTGGCTTAGCGCCGAAGTCTCGCTTTGCATACCGTATTCAATCTGAACCATTTGTGTTGAAAAGATGCACAAATCCTGCGCGGCGAATTTTCCCTTAGCTTACTGGGGAAGACCATAGCTCTCACTTTGCATATGGGTGTTCTATTTAAAACGTTTGCGATCAAGAGCTGCACAAATCCTGCTCGGCATATTTTCCCTTGGCTTACCGGGGAAGCTGTCGGTTTGCATACGGGTGTTCTATCTAAAACGTTTGCGATCAAGAGCTACACAAATCCCGCTCGGCACATTTTCCCTTGGCTTCCTGGGGAAGCTGTCGGTTTGCATACGGGTGTTCAATCTAAAACGATTGCGATGAGTGTTTTATATTTAAAAACCATTTATGTTTTTTAAAGAAAATTGTTTGATAAGTCTGTACATTCAGAGAGAAAAACGCAAGTTCGTTCAAACCATATCTTTCATTCAGTCACACTGCGAATTTATATTCCTATGATCGAGATACACTGATACAATATTAAACCTCCAAAAAAACTAATTCCAGAGGCGACGGAGGCGGCGTGCCGCGTCGGCGTTGTCGTTGTCGTCCTTCGGGACGCCGTTGTTGAAGTCTTCAAGGCAGCACAGAATGTTCTTCACTTGGAAATTAAACATCATGTCGTCGCGCGATCGACAGGCGGGGCACGGGAGGACGACAACTTGCGGCGCTGCGAGGTAGCGGTTGACGGCAGTGTCCCATGCCGCTAAGGGGGGCGCACGCACGGGCACGGGCGCGGTAGGTGCAGGCAAACGCACGGGGACTGGCGCCGCGGTGGGTGCAGGGGCGCGCACGGGCACGGGTGCTGGCATGTACACGAGCTCGCGCGGGTCCGCGGAGACCTCGCTGACGCCAGCAGCTTCCAGCTCTGCGATAGTGCTCGGCGACCAGCCCGTCAATGCTACGGGGATGGTCGCTGGCGCGGGCGCGGGGATGGGAGCTGGGACGGGCGTGGTGGCAGCAACCGTCGCGGCCAGCTCGTTCAGGGCCATGTCCATGAGGCCCCATTCCTCCTTATTTTCTATCTCGTCTGGCTCGGAGTCGACTTCACCAAACTGGAAGACTAGTGGCAGATGATCCTTCTATGCCATGGTGTTGGTGGAGGTCTGTGGGAGGGGAATTGGGGGCAAACAGTAAAGCCTCCCATATTAAACAGCGGCTCGGGCGCCATTAATGGAGAGGATGCGAGCAAGGCGGGCGGCCATGGAAGTCAAAAGGCTCGCTTCCCAGTGAGGCTGTGCAGTGTACAACTCGCATGCTTCCCGATGAGCCTGCGCATTGGAGGACAGCTTGCATGCCTCTCGGTCAGCCTGCGCTCGCACGCCTCCCGTTTAGTCAAACAGCTGTCCGCACGGCACCTCGTAGCCATTAAAAGTGTGACGCGTGGCATCACGTGAATGGTTAACAGAACGCACACGATTTAAATTATAGAAACGTTTGAGATGTTAAGTGGTAGCTATTTGTTTCAAAATGCCTTTGTTGGCTATTATTCGAGTGCACCTTCTCTCAAAATGGACACGAAAAATACCACAGCATGTCGGGTGCCATTCCATGATAGCATGCCAAGTTTCATGAATTTCAGACGAGTTTTGGATTTACTAGAATCTAAAAACAAAGTATCTCAACGTTTTGCCAGCAATCAACAGTGCCCTGGTGTTTGAAATTCATTCACATTTCTTGCATGGGACCTAAGCATGCACCCAAGGACACACATTTGATATGTCAACCCATTTTTCTGCACTGGAGCATGTGCATGCAGTTCAAATTTGAATTATGCACATAAAATGCCTAGAAAACTCAGTTAATATATAAAAATGTCCAAACGAACCCCAAAAGTGCAAATTTTAACACGACACTCCTATTGCTCTATGTTGCCACTAGGAAAAAAATTGAAAACAGGAAGAGGCAACGAATATGGTTTCATTCACCAAGGAGGCACATTCCCTACCGGAACCATGAGGCTTGTTGTCAGAAGCTCTGGTATGTGAGAAGCTTATACCCAAACCTGCCCCAAATAGGACAAAAATTTTACCACAGCATGTTGATGCCGTTCCATGATAGCATGCCAAGTTTCATGAATTTCAGACGAGTTTTGGATTTACTAGAATTTAAAAACCATGTATCTCAATGTTTGCGGCCGAGCGACGGTGGCAAGGTGTTTGACATTTATTCCCATTTCTTGCATGGGACCTAAGCATGCAACCAAGGACACATATTTGATTTTTCAACCAATTTATATGCACTAGAGCATGTGCCTGTAGTTCAAATTTGAATTATGCACATAAATGCATAGAAAACTCAGTTAATGTATAAAAATGTCCAAACGAACCCCGAAAAATTCCAAAATTTAACACAACACTCCTGTTGTTCTATGTTGACACTAGAAAAAAAATTGAAATCAAGAAGAGGCAACGGATATCGTTTCGTCCAGAAAGGTGAAACGTTCCCTACTGTAACCATGAGGCTTGTTGTGAGAAGCTTTGGTTTGTGAGAAGCTTATACCCCAACCTGCCCCAAATGGGACAATATTTTTACCATGGCATGTTGATTCCGTTCCACGATAGTATGTCAAGTTTCATAAATTTCAGATGTGTTTTCGATTTACTAGAATTTAAAAACCATGTATCTCAATGTTAGCGACCGAGCGACGGTGGCAAGGTATTTGACATTCATTCCCATTTCTTGCATGGGACCTAAGCAAGCAACCAAGGACACACATTTGAATTTTGAACCCATTTATATGCACTGGAGCATGTGCATGTTGTTCTATGTTGACACTAGAAAAAATTTGAAAGCAAGAAGAGGTAATGGATATTGTTTCGTCCACAAAGGTGGCACGTTCCCTACCGAAACCATCAGGCTTGTTGTGAGAAGCTCTGATTTGTGAGAAGCTTATACCCAAACCTGCCCCAAATGGGACAATATTTTTACCACGGCATGTTGATGCTGTTCAATGATATCATGTCAAGTTTCATGAATTTCAGATGTGTTTTTGATTTACTAGAATTTTAAAACCATGTATCTCAACGTTTGCCGGAGAGCCACGGTGCCGTGGTGTTTGAAATTCATCCCCATTTCTTGCATGGGACATAAGCATCAACCCATGGACACATATATGATTTTACAACCCATTTTGGTGCACCGGAGCATGTGCATGTAGTTTAATTTTGAATTGTGCGCCTGAAATGCCTAGAAAACCAAGTTAATGTATAAAAATGTCCAAACGAACCCTGAATAATTCCAATTTTTTTGATGACACACCTATAGTTGCATGTTCATGGTAGATAAAATTTCTAGCAATTCAAACACCATCCTTTGCCGCTGTGACCCCATTATGTAATTCAAATCAAGACGAAAAATCAAGTAGATCGCACACAGTTTATTATCACCAACCGTGTGAGATGCAATACAAAATATCTTGGAGCACCATCGGAGTATAGTACGCATATGGCTTACGCGAGGAGGTGCGTCGGCTACAGTCCACAGCCGACGTGTCAAGCACACTAGTTCGCTCCCCAAATATCATTTCACTGTTCAATCATCGCCGGTGAAAGATGGGGACGTGGACCCGCGTTGTGAGGGAAACTTTGACGGCCCACTCCGGTGAGAGCGCGGTCACAGCCGCCATGCGTGTGCTAACAAGCTGTGTGAGCGCGGCCGCAATCTGCGACCGGGCCAAGGCAGCCCAAACGGCCGCTGTTGCTTCTCAGGTGGCGGCAGCAACATCTGCCTCGGGGATAGGAACCGATGAGAGCGGCACAACAGTTGTCCGTTCCGCAGCGGCGGCCTTAGCCCTGATGGAGGCTGCCCACGACCATGTCGAGGCCGCCCACGCCTAGCTCCTGGCATTCACCGCACAAATCGAACGAAGCTTCTGCGACAACGGTCGGCAACCCACGGCCGAAGAGTTGGCAATCACCGAGAGCATTCGAGCAGCCGTCCGTTCCTCCGCGGCATACCTTGCCACGACGGAGCCCGTCCAAGCCCAGATCATGGCCACCCACGCCCGGCTCATGGCGGCCTTTTCCAAAGAGATGGCGGACGCGGATGGCGAGATGCTTGCCGAGTATGGTGCGATGGATGCCATGGAGCCCCTTCCCCAGGACATCGTCGAGCGCGAGCTGGACATGGAGGAGGCGGCGGAGATCGACGAGCACCAGCCGGAGTATTACTCTTTGTTTTGTTTAATTAAGATCGCCGGTCTTTAATTTGTTAGAGTAATGTTTAGGTCAGCTAGCTCTGTTTAATTGCTGAACTTGCTCGATTAAGAAGTGTGGGTGTGTTGTAGTCTCCTTTGTGTACCCAAATTATGCAATGACGTGGATGACCACTGTAACCAGGGAAATTTAGACCAAAATTTGCACGTTCAAACTCATCACACACGGGGTAAGCTATATGAATCATTTGTGATGTTCACATATCGTACACAGTGCTGAATAAGGGACCTTGTCTGATGACACTTTGCACGTCAGTTTTTTCGCTGCACCGATCCAAAACTTTTGGCTCTCGTGGAAATATCTACCTCCCCGCCCCCTCCCCCTTACCAAAATCCACATTTCCCCTATTTCCGCCTTCCTTTCCAAGTTGAAACCTTCACTCCTTGCTTGTAGCGCCGCCTCCTCGCCCGGCGACCCTCCTTCATGCTGCTCGGTCTCGTCGATCCAGGCAGGTAATCCACACCCGACCCCCATCCTCCTCCTCCTCCTTCCACATCCCACATGCCCCGACCGCCGGCGTGACACCTTCCACCCAAATCACTGACCCCTCCCCCAAATAAGCGTCGCCCTAAGCCATGGTGCACGCAGTATAGCCAGGAGCTCAAGGAGCATTTGGCAGCGGAGAAGCAAATCGCGGCCGCACGCGCGGATGAGGTCGCGATGGCTGCCATTCGTGCCGACCCCCAGATCTTGGAGGAGCACCTCGCCGTCGAGGCCACCGTCGATGCCTCACGCACCGACGCTGCGTCGCGGTTGGCTGCTTTAAACGACAGTTCATGGCGTTTTCTCGAGGCCACCGTCGGTGCCTTCGACGAAGACTGCGAGGTGTTTTCTCAGCGTGCCCGTGCTTACCTCAACTCGAGAGCCAGCAGGTTGGTGCTCGAAGTGGCTCAGGCAACTCACCACTATGACGAGGGTACCCACGATGTGGAGGCCTCGCCCTCTTCCATGTCGAAGGAGCCAATCATCATCGATATCTCCGACGATGAGGAGTAGCTTGTCTTATTAGCTCACTATAGGGACTTATGTTCAGTTTGCTAGCTACGCCTGTTAAGCATGCTCGGTTTACCCGTTGCATGTGCTGCTCCTGCCTTTCCTTAACAAATTCTAGTGAATTGTCCTATCTACTTTTACCATGCAATCTGTTGCTCTACTGTATATGTTCTATATGTCGTGCAATATGGTGCTCACTTATTACTGTTTGGTTAATTAGTTGTCGTGTTCAGTTAACCGTTTTGTTCAATTCTGCAAATGTGATATTCAATTCTTCAGCGTGGAATTTTGTATTGTCTTCCATGTGAGAAATAAATCGAATTTATCTGTACAAAATACATGAGAAACAAATACAACTGCTATATTTCCTAGTTCTTAATCATGCTTGGTTTGGATAAATAGGGTTTCCATGTGGCTCGAATTAATCTGATGAATCTGCAATGTGCTTATTTTTCATCAACATATTTTACTGATAGCATGCGAACCCTCACTTAACCTAATCACTAACTACCTTATATGTGTTGCAGGGAAACAATGGGAAGCACTAAGGTTTACAATCGAGGTTCGCACATGCATGGTCCTTTGTCTAATAGCACATTATTGTGCAATTGCAGGAACCATTCTAATATTTAGGTTTTTAACAATTTGGTCTTGCACATGTAGGTCCTGCTGTCAGAGGTTTTGACCCACTGTTCGACCCTTTTTGCATATGGGGAAATGAGTTGTCCATGAATATCAGTCAAGTCAAGAAACTCAGAAAAATTGTTAGGATAAAGAAACTAGCGACAAAAAATAACAAGATCTTTGTCTACACAATGAAGAAGACATCGGTGCACTACAGGATGGTACTAACTATTATACCTTGTCTTTTTTATTCCTTTGCGCCATTTCAAATCTAGAGAAGATATTTATGCATATCCTTGTTTTGAGGTCTTTCCAAAGCAGTTCACTGATGATTACCTCTCAAACCACCTGTATGGTCAGGAGGCGAGGAAGGTATTCGTACAACACCCACGGTTCAATATTGAAGTGTTCCTGAAGAGGACGAAGGATGGACGGTCAATCATCCATAGGCATTGGCCTAAAGTTGCAAAGACCTTCAACATCAATGAAGGCTCAATATTCGCCTTCCGCTTTAGCAATTTTCCAGATGAGATTCATCTGTCTATGTACCGTTTATGATGTTAATTTCGAAAGGTTATAGATGCTGCATGTGAAACTTGGTGCTGGTGCAGTTGTGTAATGGTGTAGCTGAGTGCTGAAGCTATATGATGTTGTACTCTGATGTATTTCAATTATGAAATCCTGCTTCTTTAATACGAAAATGAAATATATTGTGTGTTTAATACGAAATGTCAATTACTAAATGGATTATTAATAATAGGATAATTAGCCTGCTAATGGCCAATTAGCCTGCTAATTGGGGTTTTTCTATTGCAAACGGTTATTGAGAAAGCACCGTGGGCGATGACCTCAGACAACGCACACAGTTTCTAGGAATAAAATGTGTTGGATCAATGAACAATCACACTCGACTTTCTCTTGAAAATTGTTTGCGTTAGGCCACCTTGCGCAAACGTTTACCACATAAAAAGTGTGTGTGATGGACAGGCTTTGCCACACAGTTTCTTCTACGCACCGTGTGTGCTGCATTCAATAACGCAAACTATAAAATTGTTAATATCGTCTGCAATGACAACGCTATCATAAAAGATTTAATGGGAAAACTTGTGTTTGATGTACCTGCGAACGGAAACGTTTTCCTTGGAGTGACTGTGTGGGATGTATATATGAACGAAAACATACTTCTTGGATTAACTGTGTGGGATGTACATACTAACGAAAACGTATTCCTTGGATTAACTATGTGGAATGTACATACGAACGGACACGTTTAGTCGGGACTGGCTGTGTGGGATGTACTTACGATTGGAAACGATTTGGCCTGTATAATTGTATTTTTTTAGCACAACTGTACGTATAATCGTATTTTATCGCTCGCCCGTCACACACGACCTCATTTTGCCAAGCATGTGTGACCGGAGGGCCTATCCCCGACGGTTTCTGGGTTGTGTGGGAAGGACCCCCCCTATCGCACACACTCACTCGGCGACGGTTCAGAACGCCGTCGCGGAAAGGGGTTAAAAACCGTTTGTATAGCACCTCGTTGTACCAGTGTATGATTTCAAACTTGCCGGTGAGAAGAGGTTATTTGAAATTAGCTCGCTTGATGAATGGAGAACCCAAGCCTATGAAAATGCCAAATTGTTTAAAGAAAAGGTTAAAAGATGGCATGACAAAAGGAAACAAAAGTGTGAATTTAATGTAGGTGATCATGTCTTGCTATACAATTCTCGTTTAAGATTCTTTGCAGGGAAACTTCTCTCCAAGTGGGAAGGTCCTTACATTATCGAGGAACTTTATCGTTCCGGTGCCATCAAAATCAACAATGCTGAGGGCAATAACCCAAAGGTGGTGAACGGGCAAAGAATCAAACATTATATCTCAGGTACTCCCATAAATGTTGAAACTAACATTGTTAATACCATAACACCAGAGGAGTACATAAGGGAAACTTTCCAGAACGCGCCAGAACCCTGAAAAGGAATATGTATGTGATATAGTAAGTAAACCGACTCCAAAACTTTTCCAAAAGAAATTTTACTTCGTTTTGGAATATTTAAAAAAATGGGGAAATAAGAAGCAATCTGAATAGCGCACGAGGAAGCGACAAGCCATGGGGGCGTGCCTCCCAGGCTTGTGGCCACCTCGTGTGCCCTCCGGATTCCGTTTTCTCCCATAATACTTGTTTTGCACAGTAAAAATTCATTATATAATCTCTCGAAGGTTTTGACCACCGTACCACGGCAATATCCTCTGTTCTTGTTTCGAACTATTTTTCTGACAGATCTAGATCGCCATGACGTCTCCAAGCGCCCCCAAGGACAAGTTCTTCGAGAAGGTCATCAACCCCTACCTAGCAGAGGTGCTGCAACACCCTCAAACCATTGAGATGCGTGAGGGTGTGCTGCACATCCAGGATTTTCAAGGGCCAAGGAAGACTAGAAGCGTGGAGTCCAGGCTCGAAGCTGTGGAGCAAGAAGTCTTCAAGTGCTAAGGGATCACTACTGCAGGATGCTGCTAACGCGACACTACGATCAGAGACCCTTTGACGAAACTATGTGGGATGCATTAATCGCAAATGGTGATGTAAAAAACCCGTTAAAAAAGATGCAAAACATTTGCGATGGCGGAGACATCAAACACGGTTCAGATTTTAGTTGCGTGTGCGATGCAGGGCATACGGTTGATCCATACGATCTGTTTGCGATGAGACAGAACAACAGAAATGGGCAGCCATATCAAGGTGTGTGCGATATACGGCATACAGTTCGCTCAGATGAACTATTTGCTATTAGGGAATGCAACAGAAATGGTTAGCCAGATCAAGGTGTGTGTGATATACGGCATACGGTTCAGTCGGACGAACTGTTTTCGATTAGGGAACACAACAGAAATGGCTCAACTTAACAAGATGTGTGTGATATGCGGCATACAGTTCACATAGATGAACTGTTTGCGATGAGCCAAAAGAACACAAATGATTCGTGTAAACAAGATGTGTGTGATACGCAGCAAACAACCCACTCCGATGAACTATTTGCGATGAGAAATTATAACACAGATGATTACTACAGTTAATTCGTGTGCGATTCTGTGTGTGCAAAAAACTTTGAAAAATGCAAACTAGTTGCTTGCGGTGGCTAGATGCGTCTGCAAGTACTCGTGTGTGATGATTAGTAAGTTACACATAAGTTTCCTTATGTTAACACGTGTGTGAATTTGCAATATGGACAATTAATATGCAAATGCCTTCTGGACATCGATGCTGATCGCCACGTCCAAAACATGGACGTCCTCTACTCTACCGCTCTACCGGGCACACGCTTAAACTCAATGAACTGTGTACGATACTAATACTTTCCATGAAAATTTAAGAACTTGGCTAACAACATTTGAGTAACATATATATAGTGGTTACACTATTCAACAAAAGGAGGATCTTCGTGACACGGTTTTGACAACCATATGGTCCATATCTACATACTTAACATAGTAATAACTATCACATTTTAAGAGGCTGAGGGCCAACAACCATATGGTCCATATCTACATACTTAACATAGTAATAGCTAGCACATTTTAAGAGGCTGAGGGCCAACAACCATAACTATCCGCTGGAAGCAGCTTGATCACGGCGACTCGGCATCTCGTCAATGAAAAGGAAGAACCCTCCTGTGCCTTGGTAGAGCATGAGTAGAACAGTGTCTCCAATTTTCCAATATGGATGCATTGCCACGACAAGCGAGAACTTGTTAATTTGAATGGTTCCATTTCTGCGGGAAATGCAGTACCTTGCAATCACTTTGGCGTTATTAGTAGGCACAAGTGTAATTCGACCACGCCGGGAAATCGATCCAGGAACAGCTGCAGCGGGCAATTTCTGTTGAAATGTAGAATAAAAACCAATTGTAACATATCGTTGAAGATATATATAGTTTATGAGTATCAACATAAAAATAAGACTTTGTACCAGCGTTCTGTGCACACAATTGGTCTTGTTCAATGTGTGCACCATAGGTATAATTAATCCCATCCAAAATCTAGCGTTCATACGCTGTGCTATCTCTGTCAGATTATCAAAAAAAATTATGACATGCTTCAAGTCCTTCCAGTGAAATTTGGTACGCTTAGTAACATACAGATCGTTAACTATGCATCCAACATATCCTGCTTAAAAGGTGGAAAGGTATTATTTATTCAGAACATGGCAGAAGAATATATAGTGTGCATAAATTGGTAAAGAATTTGTTACTGCCTAGGAATGGAGTCAAAAAATGAAATCACAATTGGTTGCTTAAATAGTGATCAATTAGTCAGAACAAATACCCCGATTTTGCTAAGTAATATGCCAGCATGGAGAAAGTTGAAAGGACACTAACGTCGATCAGACTTTGATCGGCTGATGACGTTGGGGAAGTAAACATCCATGTTAATTAGACCAGGCTGTGGTGCACGCACTAGAATTTTATTGCCAGCTTTCAGTTCATAACACTTAGACATTTTTCTCCAAAGGTCCGCATCAAAATAGGAGTGGCCATCTTTATCAAGTTTTACGCTAACTGTCATTTTAAATCCATGCTGTGTTGTCAATATGACATCCATGGAGTCATCAACAAAGTAAAGCCCAAGATTTCCTTCTACTCCTGTTCTTGCAAAGCAAGGGGTGTACTGCTTGAAATGAAAATTAAGATCGTAAATTAGATATATTGAAATAACAGAGCAAGATGCAAATATGGGAGTAACTGATAGAACAGATCAATATATAGTTGAAAGCAAAGTACAAAAATATATAATTAAAATAGATAATGTAACAAAGATTTGATGCAAATATGAGAGTAACTGAATGAATAATACATCATAAATTTGCCTAATATAGGGGGAAAAATCGGTTTCGACATCTAGGCTGCACGTGGCACCGTACCTTTTATCCAAATGTAGCAATAAATGGTATATGTTCACAAATTTAGGCCATGCCGACCGTGGTAGGGTGAGATTGAACATACCGAGTGCTCCCTGAAGTCATCCGGAATGGTGAGATAGAACTTCGTTTCCGACTGGCCGCGACCACACTTGCCTGATTTGTGCTCGCACTGTGGGCACA
Source organism: Thinopyrum elongatum (assembly GCA_011799875.1). NCBI lineage: Eukaryota > Viridiplantae > Streptophyta > Magnoliopsida > Poales > Poaceae > Thinopyrum > Thinopyrum elongatum. Next base: position 506,832,555 of record CM022302.1, on the reverse strand, counting down.
TGAATGAAAACCCTCGAATCAACTAGAAGAAAAATGAATCCACGGCGATTTCCGCCGGTTGATTAACAACGACGGACGGACTGCGATAAGAGATGAGTGAATATTTTGCTAAATTGATTACCTTCTCCATGAGAAAAATCCCCGGCCCAATCCCGCAGAAAACCCCAATCGACCAGAGTCTAGAATGTCAGTGCAAGTCGGTGCAGATAGGCGGCGGCAAGCGGTAGGGGCGAAATCTCGTGCCGTTTGGAGCGCGACCTCTGCTTGCCGACGACAGCCGTCGAGCTTAGGATGGCCGCCGCGATAGAAGTTGATGAGGTGCAGAGTTGCGGAGGAGTCCGCGGCAAGTGGGTGGGGACGAAGTGGGCGAGGGTTTTCTTTTTTCCTTTTGCATGTGTGGGTGAACACACATGGTTCGCAGAGGCGACGGAGATGAATCGTGTGCGATAGTAAATCACCGAGATTGAAGGGGAATCCAAATTTCCTTTGTCCTTTGTCCATGAGTTTTTTCTACGATGAACATAAACCCTGCAAATCACCGTGTTCAAATTTGGCACTTTTCCGGGTTCATTTACCATATTTAGGGGATCATGTGCATTTTCTAGGCATTAATCCACATAATTCAAATTCAAACAACCGGTGCATGAAAAGGTGCACGAGAACGGCCTGGAAAACCATGCTCGTGCTATTTAGTAAATTCTCATGCCTTTTACAAGGAATTGGCAAAGATTTCACGGAAATGTGTGGCAATAGTCAACCTCAGACCCGTCGTTTATTGGTTTTTCAACTGTAGAAAAATGAAATACGTGCTTGAAAAACATGACGGCTGGCATGGTGCCATGGTATGGCCTCACTGTGCCCTGGTAAAAATTTGAGAAGGTTTGGCTTATGTCGTCGTGCACGCCCTTCATAAATCGAACCATCACCGAGGAAGTTTCATGGTTTTCGAGGGGGAAATCATCAAGATTGAAGGGGCCAGGAATCCAAATTTCCTTCCTAGTTTGCCATTCAGTTTTTTCTACGATCAACATACCCCCTCCAATGCAACATGTTCAAATTTGGCATTTTTCCGGGCTCATTCACCATATTTAGGGGATTATGTGCATTTTCTAGGCATTAATCCACATAATTAAAATTCGAATAATCGGTGCATGAAAAGGTGCACAAGAATGGTCTGGAAAACCATGTTCATGGACTTTAGTAAATGCTCATGCCTTTTACAAGGAATGAGCAACGATTTCAAGGGAATGTGTGGCAATAGTCAACCACAAACGTGTCGTTTACTGGGTTATTGATGATCCTTTCTTGTATTGTATCTGTGTCAGTATTTTCCCTAAGGAGGAAGGGATGATGCAGTACAGCGAAGGTAGGTATTTCCCTCAGTGATGAAACAAAGGTTATAGAACCAGTAGGAGAACCAAGCTACACTATGTAAACTGTACCTGCACACAAAGAACAAATACTTGCAACACGACGCTTATGAGGGGTTGTCAATCCCTCTCAGGTAAAAGATTGGTAAAGTGATAGATGCAAATAAAATAAAAGCAAATAAAATTTAGCAAGATATTTTTGGGTTTTTGATAATATAGATCTGAAAATAAAAGATGCAAATAAATAAAAAGGCAAATAGCAATATAGATCTGAAGATATATGATGAGAAAATAGACCCGGGGGCCGTAGATTTCACTAGTGGCTTCTCTCGAGAAAATAGCATACGGTGGGTAAACAAATTACTGTTGGGCAATTGATAGAACTTCAAATAATTATGACGATATCCAGGCAATGATCATTATATAGGCATCACGTCCAAGATTAGTAGACCGACTCCTGCCTGCATCTACTACTATTACTCCACACATCGACCGCTATCCAGCATGCATCTAGTGTATTAAGTTCATGGAGAAACGGAGTAATGCAATAAGAACGATGACATGATGTAGACAAGATATATTCATGTAGGAATAGACCCCATCTTGTTATCCTTAATAGCAACAATCAATACGTGTCTTGCTGCCCCTTCTGTCACTGGGAAAGAACACCGCACGATCGAACCCATCACAAAGCACCTCTTCCCACGGCAAGAAAAATCGATCTAGTCGGCCTAACTAAACCAAAGATTCAAAGAAGAAATACGAGGCTATAAGAAATCATGCATATAAGAGATCAAAGAAACTCAAATAACTTTCATGGATAAAAAGATCTGATCATAAACTCAAAGTTCATACTAAAGCATAATTACTCGTCAACATGACTCACATATCACTATCATCATATCACAAAACTATTACAAAGAATCAAGTTTATTTTGTCCAATGATCTTCATGAAAGTTTTTATTATATCCCTCTTGAATATCTATCACTTTGGGACTAGTTTCATATATTGCAATTACTTTTGGCAAGCTCAAACAAATTTAAGTGAAGAACATGAGCATAAAATTTTTCATCTCTCAAAATAATATAAGTGAAGCATGAGAGAATTTCTTCAAATTTTTACTAACTCTCAAATAAATCTAAGTGAAGCATGAGAGCATTTCTTCAAAAATATTAAAGCACACCGTGCTAAAAAAGATATAAGTGAAGCACTAGAGCAATTCCGTAGCTCAAAAAATTTAAGTGAAGCATAAAGAGCAATCATAGCATAATTTTGGCTCTCTCAAATAGGTGTGTCCAGCAAAGATACTTGTGACAAACTAAAAAACAAAACAATCAAAGACTCATATAATACAAGACACTCCAAGAAAAACTCATGATATGTGATGAATAAAAATATAGCTCCAAGTATAATACCGATGGTCGTTAGAAGAAAGAGGGGATGCCACTCGGGGCATCCCCGAGCTTAGTTGCTTGTTAATCCTTGAATATTATCTTGGGGTGCCATGGGGCATCCCCAAGCTTAGGCTCTTGCTTCTCCTTATTCCTTCATCCATCGTGATCTCACCCAAAACTTGAAAACTTCAATCACACAAAACTTAACAAAACCTTCGTGAGATCCGTTAGTATAAGAAAACCAATCTTCACATTAAGTACTGTTGCAAACCCATTCCAATTTTATTTTTGCATTATATATACTGTATTCTAACTTTACCATGGCTCATACCCCCCGATACAATCCATAGATTCATCAAAATAAGCACACAATGCAAAGAAAACAGAATCTGTCAAAAACAAAATAGTCTGTAAAGATGCGAATTTTGCTCACACTTATGTATCTCCAAAAATTCTGAAAAATTAGGAAAATGTAGGAAATTTGTATATCAATCTTGTGAAAATAATTAAGAAGTTTTCGTCTCTTCTGTGAATTTAAACAGTTCTGTTACTGAATGCAAAAGTTTCTGTTTTCTAACAAGATCAAGTCAACTATCACCCAACATGATCCCAAAGGTTTAGCTTGGCACAAAAACTAATTAAAACATAGAAACAGAATCATAACAGTAGCATAATTGTGCAAACACTCAAAAACATAAATAAAAAGGTAAAAATAAATTTTATTCATTGGGTTACCTCCCAACAAGCGCTATCGTTTTACGCCCCTAGCTAGGCATAATATTTTATTGATGCTCACATGAAAGGTAAGAATTGAAGCACAAAGAGAGCATCATATAGCATGAGAAAATCACATTTAAGTCTAACATACTTCCTATGCATAGGAATTTTAGAAGCAAACAAATTATCCAGACGAGAAACATCTAACATATGCAAAGAAGAGGAATAAAACATTGACAATCTCAACATGACGAAAGGTAATTTAGTAACATGAAAATTTCTACAACCATATTTCCCTCTCTCATAATACCTACATGTAGGATCATAATTAAATTCAACAATATAACTATCACATAAAATATTCTCTTCATGATCCATATGCATGCAAAGTTGACACTCTTCCAAAATAGTGGAATTATCAAATAAAGTCATGACCTCTCCAAGCCCACTTTTATCCAAATTTTCATAAGATTGATCATGCTCCAAAGTAGTGGGATCATTAATACCTAAAGTTGACACTCTTCCAAACCCACTTTCAATATTATTGCACACATATTCATCATGAGGTTTAAATAAATTTTCAAGATCATAAGAATCATTATCACCCCAATCATGATCATTGCAATAAGTAGTGGACATAGAAATATTAGCATCCCCAAGCTTGGGGTTTTGCATATTATTAGCACAATTGACATTAATAGAATTTATAGTAACATCATTGCAATCATGCTTTTCATCTAAGGAGCTATCATGAATCACTTTATAATTTTCTTCTTTTAACACTTCATCATAATTTTCAGATTCATAAATCTCAAGCAAAACTTCATAAAGATAATCTAGTGAACTCAATTCACTAGCAATGGGTTCATCATAATTGGATCTCTTGAAAAGATTAGCAAGTGGATGAGGATCCATATCAATAGATTTTTAGCAAGCGAAGATGCAAGCAAATAGAAGGCACATGTCAACAAAAGCAAACATGAGATCTGACGAGAAAAAGGCAAACGAAAAAGATGGCGAATAAAATGGTAAATTTTTGTGAAGTGGGGGAGATGAAAATGAGAGGCAAAAGGCAAATAATGTAAATTGCAAGGAGATGAGATTTGTGATTAGGAACCTGGTAGATGTTGTTGATGTCTCCCCGATAACGGTGCCAGAAATTGGCAAGTTGACGGGAGACTATCTTGACTTGATCCTCCCCGGCAACGGGGCCAGAAATTCCCTTTGATGATCCTTTCTTGTATTGTATCTGCGTCAGTATTTTCCCCGAGGAGGAAGGGATGATGCAGTACAACGAAGGTAGGTATTTCCCTCAGTGATGAAACCAACGTTATCGAACCAGTAGGAGAACCAAGCAACACTATGTAAATGGTACCTGCACACAAAGAACAAATACTTGGAACCTGACGCAAAAGAGGGGTTGTCAATCCCTCTCGGGTAAAAGATTGGTAAAGTGATAGATTGATAGATGCAAATAAAATAAAAGCAAATAAAATTCAGCGAGATATTTTTGGGTTTTTGATAATATAGATCTAAAAATAAAAGATGTAAATAAATAAAAAGGCAAATAACAATATAGATCTGAAGATATATGATGAGAAAATAGACCCGGGGGCCGTAGATTTCACTAGTGGCTTCTCTCGAGAAAATAGCATACGGTGGGTAAACAAATTACTGTTGGGCAATTGATAGAACTTCAAATAATTATGACGATATCCAGGCAATGATCATTATATAGGCATCACGTCCAAGATTAGTAGACCGACTCCTGCCTGCATCTACTACTATTACTCCACACATCGACCGCTATCCAACATGCATCTAGTGTATTAAGTTCATGGAGAAATGGAGTAATGCAATAAGAACGATGACATGATGTAGACAAGATCTATTCATGTAGGAATAGACCCCATCTTGTTATCCTTAATAGCAACGATCAATACGTGTCTTGCTGCCCCTTCTGTCACTGGGAAAGAACACCGCACGATCGAACCCATCACAAAGCACCTCTTCCCATGGCAAGAAAAATCGATCTAGTCGGCCTAACTAAACCAAAGATTCAAAGAAGAAATACGAGGCTATGAGTAATCATGCATATAAGAGATCAAAGAAACTCAAATAACTTTCATGGATAAAAAGATCTGGTCATAAACTCAAAGTTCATCGGATCCCAACAAACACACCGCAAAAAGAGTTACATAAATAGATCTCCAAGAGACCATTGTATTGAGAATCAAAAGAGAGAGAGGAAGCCATCTAGCTACTAACTACGGACCCGTAGGTCTACAATAAACTACTCACGCATCATCGGAGAGGCACCAATGAGGATGATGAACCCCTCCGTGATGGTGTCTAGATTGGATCTGGTGTTTCTGGAACTTGCAGCGGCTGGAATTGTGTTTCGTCGACTCCCCTAGGATTTTTGGATTTTTGGGGTATTTATAGAGCAAAGAGGCGGTGCGGGAGGCGACCGAGGTGGGCACAACCCACCCCCCAGGCGTGCCCAGGTGGGTTGTGCTCCCCTCGGAGCCCCCCTCTGGTACTTCTTTGGCCCAACAGGTGTCTTCTTGTCCAGAAAAATTCTCCAAAAAGTTTCACTGCGTTTGGACTCCGTTTGGTACTGATATTCTGCGAAGTAAAAAAACAAGCAAAAAACAGCAACTCGCACTGGGCACTATGTCAATAGGTTAGTCCCAAAAAATGATATAAAGTTGCTATAAAATGATTGTAAAACATCCAAGAATGATAATATAACAACATGGAACAATAAAAAATTATAGATACGTTGGAGACGTATCAGTTATCAACTATAGAAAAATGAAATACATGCTTGAAAAACATGACGTCTGGCATGGTGCCATGGTATGGCCTCACCGTGCCCTGGTAAAAAGTTGAGAAGGTTTGGTTTATCTCGTCATGCACGCCCTTCATAAATCGAACCATCACCAAGGAAGTTTCATGGTTTCGAGGGGGAAATCACCAAGATTGAAGGGGAATCCAAATTTTCATCCTAGTTTGTCATTCAGTTTTTTTCCAACGATCAACATACCCCCTCCCACTGTTCAAGATATCTTCCGATATTCTGATAAATCGGCCGATTTATCGCTTACCGGTGTCTAACCGATAAGATAAACTGGCCGATAAATCAGCCGATATGGCGATAAATCTGCTGATATGCCGAGAAACTGGCCGATTTACCCCTTATCATGAGTCCACCGATAAGTTCCCGATAAGCGATATCCCCAACATTGCCCCCTCCAACGCAACGTGTTCAAATTTGGCATTTTTTCGGGCTCATTTACCATATTTAGGGGATTATGTGCATTTTCTAGGCATTAATGCACATAATTCAATTTCGAACAATCGGTGCATGAAAAGGTGCACAAGAATGGTCTGGAAAACCATGCTCGTGCTATTTAGTAAATTCTCATGCCTTTTACAAGGAATGGGCAGAGATTTCAAGGAAATGTGTGGCAATAGTCAACCACAAACGCGTCGTTTACTGGGTTAACAACTATAGAAAAATGAAATACATGCTTGGAAAACATGATGCCTGGCGTGGTGCCATGGTATGGCCTCACCGTGCCCTGGTAAAAATTTGAGAATGTTTGCCTTATGTCATCATGCACACCTTTAATAAATCGAACCATCATCGAGGAAGTTTCATGGTTTCGAGGGGGAAATCACCAAGATTGAAGGGGAATCCAAATTTCCTTTGTCCTTTGTCCATGAGTTTTTTTCTACGATGAACATACACCCTGCAAATCACCGTGTTCAAAATTTGCACTTTTCCGAGTCCATTTACCATATTTAGGGGATTATGTGCATTTTCTAGGCATTAATGCACATAATTAAAGTTCAAACAATCGGTGCATGAAAGGGTGCACAAGAATGGCCTGGAAAACCATGCTCGTGCCATTTAGTAAATTCTCATGCCTTTTACAAGGAATGGGCAGATATTTCGATAAAATATGTGGCAATAGTCAACCACAAATGTTTGTTTATTGGGTTTTCAACTATAGAAAAATGAAATAAATGCTTGAAAAACATGACGCCTGGCATGGTGCCATGGTATGGCCTCACCATGCCCTGGTAAAAATTTGAGAAGGTTTGGCTTATGTCGTCATGCACGCCCTTCATAAATCGAACCATCACCGAGGAAGTTCCATGCTTTCGAGAGGGAAATCACCAAGATTGAAGGGGAATCCAAATATTCTTCGTTCTTTGCCCTTGAGTTTTTTTCTACGATGAACATACACCCTACAAATCACCGTGTTCAAATTTGGCATTTTTCCGGGCTCATTTACCATATTTAGGGGATTATGTGCATTTTCTAGGTATTTAGCGCATATAAATCCAATCCAGCTACAGCTGCACGGGTGTGGTGTGAGGGACATGGATTGTCGTTCGATCGCGGCGCATCCTACGATGCACACGCGCGATCCGCGTGGCTGGGGTTCCGGCCAATCATAACGCAACACACAATAGGCTCAGCGCACACTGTTTCCGGAGGCGACGGAGATGAACTGTGTGCGATAATGAATGAGCAAGATTGTAAGGGAAGCCAAATTTCCTTCGTCGTTTGTCGTTGAGCTCTTAAAAACCACCGCACTGTACGGCTATCCGGCCACTCCGTCCCAGAGCTCTCTCCAAGCGTCGTTCATGGCACCGCGACGCACAGTAACTGGTAAGGAAGCGATGGCATCCAACCACGCTGCGTTCCTCGCCGCCCGCGACCGCACACCTGGTAAGGAAGCGATGGCATCTCGCCGCGCCGAGTTCATCGCCGCCGCCGGCCGCACAAGTGCGTGGGCGGACTTTGATGCTGCCATGGCCGAATGGGCGGTGGATCTAGAGGTGGCTAAAGCCACACAGAAGGAGCGGAAAAGGCAGAAAGCCGTCAAGAAAAGAGAGTCCCACCGCCGAAATAAAGAAGAGGCCGCACGCCGTGCTGAGGAGAGCTCGGCGGAGATCGAAGCACGGTGGGCTGCCGCCTACAAGGCCGGGAAGGAGAATGACGATGTCTGGCCAGCATGCCCCGATGGCAGCAAGTGAGAAGTAGTTAGTGTGTGTGTTGCCCGTAAGTTTGCATAATTAATTATGAGCATCTACCAGTACTACATACGTACTAGTTTTAGAGCAAATTAACAGTAGTACTTTAAGTTGGTACTATCTAATATTAACGTACATGTTGGGAAACATTGCATGGAAAATAAAAAAAAATCTACGCACATGCAAGATCTATCAAGGAGATGCATAGCAAAGAGAGGGGGAGAGTGTGTCTACGTACCCTCGTAGACCGTAAGCGGAAGCGTTTGACAACGCGGTTGATGTAGTTGAACTTCTTCGTGTTCCAACCGATCGAGCACCGAACGTACGGTAGCTCCGCGTTCAGCTCGATGACATCCTCCGCCTTCTTGATCTAGCAAGACGGCGAGGTAGTGGATGAGTTCCGGCAGCACGACAGCGTGGTGGCGGTGATGGTGAAGCTATCTCCATAGGGCTTCGCCTAAGCACTACGAAAATATGACCGGGGTGTAAACGGTGGAGGGGGCGCCGCACACGGCTAAGCAATTGTCTGGGGTGTGCTAGGCGCCCCCTCCCACATATATATAGGTGGGAGGGAGAGGGGAGAGGCCAAGGGGCGCCCCAAGTAGGACCGAATCCTACTTGGGCTCCTGCCCTTGGCCACGCCCCCTTCCTTATTTGTCGGAGGGGGAAAGGAAAGGGGGGAGAGGGAAGGAAGGGGGAGGCCGAATCCCCCCTTTCCTTTCCCCCATGGGCCGGCTGCCTTAGGGGGGGGCGCCAGCCCCCTGTGGGCTGGTGTGCTCCCCTCTAATGGCCCAATAGGCCCATCACCCTTCCGGGAGTGCCCGGTACCCCCTCCGGTACTCCGATAATCACCCGGTACACTCCGAAACACTTCCGGTGTCCGAATATCATCGTCATATATATCAATCCTTACCTCTCGACCATTTCGAGACTCCTCGTCATGTCCGTGATCTTATCCGGGACTTCGAACAACATTCGGTCACCAAATCATATAACTCATATAACACTATATCGTCAACGAACGTTAAGCGTGCGGACCCTACGGGTTCGAGAACTATGTAGACATGACACCTCTCCGGTCAATAACCAATAGCGGAACCTGGATGCCCATATTGGTTCCTATATATTCTACGAAGATCTTTATCGGTCGAACCGTTATGACAACATACATAATTCCCTTTGTCCATCAGTATGTTACTTGCCCGAGATTCGATCGTCGGTATCTTCATACCTAGTTCAATCTCGTAAGTCTCTTTACTCGTTCCGTAATACATCCTCATGTAACTAACTCATTAGTCACTTTGCTTGCAAGGCTTCTTATGATGTGTATTACCGAGAGGGCCCAGAGATACCTCTCCGATACTCGGAGTGACAAATCCTAATCTCGATCTATGCCAACTCAATAAACTCCTTCGGAGATACCTGTAGAGCATCTTTATGATCACCCAGTTACGTTGTGATGTTTGATAGCACACAAGGTATTCTTCCGGCATCCGGGAGTTGCATAATCTCATAGTCAATGGAATATGTATTTGACATGAAGAAAGCAATAGCAATAAACCGAACGATCATTATGCTAAGCTGACGGATGGGTCTTGTCCACCACATCATTCTCCTAATGACGTGATCCCGTTATCAAATGACAACACATGTCTATGGTTAGGAAACCTTAACCATCTTTGATCAACAAGCTAGTCTAGTAGAGGCTTACTAGGGACACGGTATTTGTTTATGTATTCACACATGTATTTAAGTTTCCTATCAATAGATATCTAGCATGAATAATAAACCTTTATCATGAATAAGGAAATATAAAATAACAACTTTATTATTACCTCTGGGGCATATTTCCTTCAGTCTCCCACTTGCACTAGAGTCAATAATCTAGATTACATTGTAATGAATCTAACACCCATGGAGTGTTGGTGCTGATCATGTTTTGCTCGCGGAAGAGGCTTAGTCAACGGGTATGCCACATTCAGATCCGTATGTACTTTGAAAATTTCTATGTCTCCATCCTTGACCTTTTCACGAATGGAGTTGAAGCGTATCTTGATGTGTTTGGTTCTCTTGTGAAACCTGGATTCCTTCGTCAAGGCAATTGCTCCAGTGTTGTCACAAAAGATTTTCATTGGACCCGATGCACTGGGTATTACACCCAGATCGGATATGAACTCCTTCATTTGCTGCTTCCGAAGCAGCTATGTACTCCGCTTCACACGTAGATCTCGCCACGACGCTCTGCTTGGAACTGCACCAACTGACAGCTCCAGCATTCAATATAAATACGTATCCGGTTTGTGACTTAGAGTCATCCGGATCAGTGTCAAAGCTAGCATCGACGTAACCATTTATGACGAGCTCTTCGTCACCTCCATAAACGAGAAACATATCCTTGGTCCTTTTCAGGTACTTCAGGATGTTCTTGACCGCTGTCCAGTGATCCATTCCTGGATTACTTTGGTACCTCCCTGCCAGACTGATGGCAAGGCACACATCAGGTCTGGTACATAGCATAGCATACATGATAGAACATACGGCTGAGGCATAGGGAATGACTTTCATTTTCTCTCTATCTTTTGCAGTGGTCGGGCTTTGAGTCCGACTCAACTTCACACCTTGTAACACAGGCAAGAACCCTTTCTTTGACTAATACATTTTGAACTTCTTCAAAACTTTATCAAGGTATGTGCTTTGTGAAAGTCCTATTAAGCGTCTTGATCTATCTCTATAGATCTTGATGCCCAATATATAAGCAGCTTCACTGAGGTCTTTCATTGAAAAATTCTTATTCAAGTGTCCTTTTATGCTATCCAAAAATTCTATATCATTTCCAATCAACAATATGTCATCCACATATAATATCAGAAATGCTACAGAGCTCCCACTCACTTTCTTGTAAATACAGGCTTCACCGTAAGTCTGTATAAAACCATATGCTTTGATCACCTCATCAAAGCATATATTCCAACTCCGAGATGCTTGCACCAGTCCATAGATGGATCGCTGGAGCTTGCACACTTTGTTAGCACCTTTAGGATCGACAAAACCTTCTGGTTGCATCATATACAACTCTTCTTTAAGATATCCATTAATGAATGCAGTTTTGATGTCCATTTGCCAGATTTCATAATTATAAAATGCGGCAATTGCTAACATGATTCGGACAGACTTAAGCATCGCTACGGGTGAGAAAGTCTCATCGTAGTCAACTCCTTGAACTTGTCGAAAACCTTTCATGACAAGTCGAGCTTTGTAGACAGTAACATTACCATCAACGTCAGTCTTCTTCTTGAAGATCCATTTATTTTCTATGGCTTGCCGATCATCGGGCAAGTCCACCAAAATCCACACTTTGTTCTCATACATGGATCCTATCTTAGATTTCATGGCCTCAAGCCATTTTTCGGAATCTGGGCTCATCATAGCTTCTTCATAGTTCGTAGGTTCGCCTTGGTCTAGTAACATGACTTCAAGAACAGGATTACCGTACCACTCTGGTGCGGATCGTGCTCTGGTTGACCTACGAGGTTCAGTAGTAACTTGATCTGAAGTTTCATGATCAACATCATTTGCTTCCTCTCTAGTTGGTGTAGGCATCATGAGAACGGATTTCTCTGATGTGCTACTTTCAAATTCGATAGAAGGTACAATTACCTCATCAAGTTCTACTTTCCTCCCACCCACTTCTTTCGAGAGAAACTCCTTCTCTAGAAAGGTTCCATTCTTGGCAACAAAGATCTTGCCTTCGGATCTGTGGTAGAAGGTGTACCCAACTGTTTCCTTAGGGTATCCTATGAAGACACACTTCTCCGATTTGGGTTCAAGCTTATCAGGCTGAAGTCTTTTGACATAAGTGTTGCAACCCCAAACTTTAAGAAATGACAGCTTATGTTTCTTGCCAAACCACAGTTCATATGGTGTCGTCTCAACGGATTTAGATGGTGCCCTATTTAACATGAATGCGGCTGTCTCTAATGCATAACCCCAAAACGATAGTGGTAAATCGGTAAGAGACATCATAGATCGCACCATATCTAATAAAGTACGGTTACGACATTAGGACACACCATTATGCTGTGGTGTTCTAGGTGGCATGAGTTGTGAAACTATTCCACATTGTTTTAAATGAAGGCTAAACTCGTAACTCAAATATTCGCCTCCGCGATTAGATCATAGAAACTTTATTTTCTTGTTACGATGATTCTCCACTTCACTCTGAAATTCTTTGAACTTTTCAAATGTTTCAGACTTGTGTTTCATCAAGTAGGTATACCCATACCTACTCAAATCATCTGTGAAGGTCAGAAAATAATGATACCCGCCGCGTGCCTCAACACTCATTGGACCGCATACATGGGTATGCATTATTTCCAATAAGTCATTAGCTCGCTCCATTGTTCCGGAGAACGGAGTTTTAGTCATCTTGCCCATGAGGCATGGTTCGCAAGTATCAAATTATTCATAATCAAGTGATTCCAAAAGTCCATCTGTATGGAGTTTCTTCATGCGCTTTACACCAATATGACCTAAACGGCAGTGCCACAAGTATGTTGCACTATCATTATCAACTTTGCATTTTTTGGCATCAATATTATGAATATGTGTATCACTACGATCCAGATTCAACAAAAATAGACCACTCATCAAGGGTGCATGACCATAAAAGATATTACTCATATAAATAGAACAACCATTATTCTCCGATTTAAATGAATAACTGTCTCGCAATAAACAAGATCCAGATATAATGTTCATGCTCAACGCGGGCACCAAATAACAATTATTCAGGTTTAAAACTAATCCCGAAGGTAGATGTAGAGGTAGCGTGCTGACGGCGATCACATCAACCTTGGAACCATTTCCGACGCACATCGTCACCTCGTCCTTAGCCAATCTTCGTTTATTCCGCAGCTCCTGTTTCGAGTTACAAACATGAGCAACCGAACCAGTATCAAATACCCAGGCGCTGCTACGAGCATTAGTAAGGTACACATCAATAACATGTATATCAAATATACCTTTGTTCACTTTTCCATCCTTCTTATCCGCCAAGTATTTGGGGCAGTTCCGCTTCCAGTGACCAGTCCCTTTGAAGTAGAAGCACTCAGTTTCAGGCTTGGGTCCAGCTTTGGGCTTCTTCCCGGGAGTGGCAACTTGCTTGCCATTCTTCTTGAAGTTCCCTTTCTTTCCCTTGCCCTTTTTCTTGAAACTAGGGGTCTTGTTAACCATCAACACTTGATGCTCCTTCTTGATTTCTACCTCCGCGGCCTTAAGCATTGCGAAGAGCTCAGGAATCATTTTATTCATCCCTTGCATATTATAGTTCATCACGAAGCCTTTGTAGCTTGGTGGCAGTGATTGAAGAATTCTGTCAATAACACTATCAACTGGAAGATCAACTCCCAACTGAGTCAAGTGGTTATGATACCCAGACATTTTGAGTATGTGTTCACTGACAGAACTGTTCTCCTCCATCTTCCAGCTATAGAACTTGTTGGAGACTTCATATCTCTCAACCCGGGCATTTGCTTGAAATATTAACTTCAACTCTTGGACCATCTCATATGCTCCATGATGTTCAAAATGTCTTTGAAGTCCCGGTTCTAAGCCGTAAAGCATGGCACACTGAACTATTGAGTAGTCATCAGATCGAGCTTGCCAGACGTTCATAACATCAGCTTCAGCTCCTGCAGCAGGCCTTTCACCTAGCGGTGCATCAAGGACATAATTCTTCTGTGTAGCAATGAGGATAAACCTCAAGTTACGGACCCAGTCCGTGTAGTTGCTACCATCATCTTTCAACTTAGCTTTCTCTAGGAATGCATTAAAATTCAGGGGAACGGTAGCTCGGGCCATTGATCTACAACATAGATATGCAAAACTATAAGACTAAGTTCATGATAAATTAAGTTCAATTAACCAAATTACTAATGAACTCCCACTTAAATAAACATCCCTCAGGTTATCTAAGTGATACGTGATCCAAATCAACTAACCCATGTCCGATCATCACGTGAGATGGGGTAGTCATCAATGGTGAACATCTCTATGTTGATCATATCTACTATATGACTCACGTTCGACCTTTCGGTCTCCAGTGTTCTGCGACCATGTTTGTACATGCTAGGCTCGTCAAGTTTAACCCAAGTATTCCGCATGTGCAAAACTGTCTTACACCCGTTGTATGTGAATGTAGAGTCTATCACACCCGATCATCACGTGGTGCTTCGAAACGATGAACTTTGGCAACGGTGCATACTCGGGGAGAACACTTTTATCTTGAAATGAAAGGATCATCTTATAATGCTACCGCCGTTCTAAGCAAAATAAGATGCATAAAGGATAAACATCACATGCAATCAAAATATGTGACATGATATGGCCATCATCATCTTGTGCTTTTGATCTCCATCTCCGAAGCATCATCATGATCTCCATCGTCACCGGCTCGACACCTTGATCTCCATCGTTGTGTCGTGGTCGTCTCGCCAACTATTGCTTCTACAACTATTGCTAACACATAGCGATAAAGTAAAGCAATTACATGGCGTTTGCATTTCATACAATAAAGAGACAACCTTAAGGCTCCTGCCGGTTGCCAATAATTTACAAAACATGATCATCTCATACAATAACGTATATCACATCATGTCTTGGCCATATCACATCACAACATGCCCTGCAAAAACAAGTTAGACGTCCTCTACTTTGTTGTTGCAAGTTTTACGTGGTTGCTACGGGCTTCTAGCAAGAACTGTTCTTAGCTACGGCAAAAACCACAATGGTGTTTCATCAAGTTTGTTGTTTTAACCTTATTCAAGGACCGGCCGTAGTCAAATTCGATTCAACTAAAGTAGGAGAAACAGACACCCGCCAACCACCTTTATGCAAAACTAGTTGCATGTCTGTCGGTGGAACCGGTCTCATGTGCGTGGACATGTAAGGTTGGTCTGGGCCGCTTCATCCCACAATACCACCGAATCAAAATAAGACGTTGGTGGTAAGTAGTATGACTATCACCGCCCACAACTCTTTGTGTTCTACTCGTGCATATCATCTATGCATAGACCTGGCTCGGATGCCACTGTTGGGAAACGTTGCATGGAAAACAAAAAAAATTCTACGCACATGTAAGATCTATCAAGGAGATGCATAGCAAAGAGAGGGGGAGAGTGTGTCTATGTACCCTCGTAGACCGTAAGCGGAAGCGTTTGACAACGCGGTTGATGTAGTTGAACTTCTTCGCGTTCCAACCGATCGAGCACCGAACATACGGCACCTCCGCGTTCAGCACACGTTCAACTCGATGACATCCTCCGCCTTCTTGATCTAGCAAGATGGCGAGGTAGTGGATGAGTTCCGGCAGCACGACGGCGTGGTGACGGTGATGGTGAAGCTATCTCCGCACGGCTTCGCCTAAGCACTACGAAAATATGACCGGGGGTGTAAACGGTGGAGGGGGGCGCCGCACACGGCTAAGCAATTGTCTGGGGTGTGCTAGGCGCCCCCTCCCACATATATATATATAGGTAGGAGGGAGAGGGAGAGGCCAAGGGGCGCCCCAAGTAGGACCGAATCCTACTTGGGCTCCTGCCCTTGGCCGCCCCCCCTCCTTAATTATTTGTCGGAGGGGGAAAGGAAAGGGGGGACAGGAAGGAAGGGGGAGGACGAATCCACCCTTTCCTTTCCCCCATGGGTCGGCTGCCTTAGGGGGGCCGCACCAGCCCCCTGTGGGATGGTGTGCTCCCCTCTAATGGCCCAATAGGCCCATCACCCTTCCGGGAGTGCCCGGTACCCCCTCCGGTACTCCGATAATCACCCGGTACACTCCAAAACACTTCCGGTGTCCGAATATCATCGTCCTATATATCAATCTTTACCTCTCAACCATTTCGAGACTCCTCGTCATGTTCGTGATCTTATCTAGGACTCCGAACAACATTCGGTCACCAAATCATATAACTCATATAACACTATATCGTCAACGAACGTTAAGCACGCGGACCCTATGGGTTCGAGAACTATGTAGACATGACCGAGACACCTCTCCGGTCAATAACCAATAGCGGAACCTGGATGCCCATATTGGTTCCTACATATTCTACGAAGATCTTTATCGGTCGAACCGTTATGACAACATACGTAATTCCCTTTGTCCATCGGTATGTTACTTTCTTGAGATTCGATCGTCGGTATCTTCATACCTAGTTAAATCTCGTTACCGGCAAGTCTCTTTACTCATTCCGTAATACATCATCCTGTAACTAACTCATTAGTCACTTTGCTTGCAAGGCTTCTTATGATGTGTATTACCGAGAGGGCCCAGAGATACCTCTCCGATACTCGGAGTGACAAATCCTAATCTCGAAATATGTCAACTCAACAAACACCGTCGGAGATACCTGTAGAGCATCTTTATGATCACCCAGTTACGTTGTGACATTTGATAGCACACAAGGTATTCCTCCAGTATCCGGAAGTTGCATAATCTCATAGTCGAAGGAATATGTATTTTACATGAAGAAAGCAATAGCAATAAACTGAACGATCATTATGCTAAGCTAACAGATGGGTCTTGTCCATCACATCATTCTCCTAATGATGTGATCCCGTTATCAAATGACAACACATGTCTATGGTTAGGAAACCTTAACCATCTTTGATCAATGAGCAGTCTAGTAGAGGCTTACTAGGGACACGGTATTTGTTATGTATTCACACATGTATTTAAGTTTCCGATCAATACAATTCTAGCATGAATAATAAACCTTTATCATGAATAAGGAAATATAAAATAATAACTTTATTATTGCCTCTAGGGCATATTTCCTTCAGTACAATATCGGTAAGCGCATCCTTTGAGGGCTTTGAGCATTGATTAGCAGGTGTTCACTGAAGTTTTGTAGCCGCACCCCGGCCCTAAATACTCCCGAAATGTCCGCCCGCAGCCACCGGAGACTAGAGCTGGCCGCAGCTGGTTTTTAGTCCCAACTCGCCGCGTGAGTTGGCCGCACACCGGCTTAAATTACCGCGCCGGCGGATGGCAGCAAGCTTCTCTCTTGTGTTGCATAGGATCAAATCTAGCTATGCGAGCGAGGCAGGTTGACACTTGATTGCATTTCATAAACTGATGATTGTTCATCGGGTGTCACCTTTCCTCGTTCATGTACATTGAATAATCCTGATAGAATGAAAGAGATTTTTGAAATTAGGTGCGGTTGGAGATGCTGATAGATATAAGAATTATTAGAAGATCACAAAACACACGGTTTCTATGGCGTACCCGTGTGCGTTGTTTTTGCGTTAATGATCCATAAGTCAGTTACCTGTGCGATGTTTCCTAATAAACCAAGCGTACCATTGACCGAAAAAATCAACTACACGTGTACATTTTTTTGGAGACGGGATCTGCCAATTTTCTCTTTTCTCGCACACGAGTATTTTATGCGTTTCGTCTGTGTTGTGTGTTTCCCCCGCCCAAGTTTCAAGTTTCGCAGCGAAATTTTCATTAGGCACGCGATTTCAGAATTTATTCCTCCCACCACATCCCCACCCATCATATTTCCTCAGTATCCCCCCTTCCCCCTACCTACAGCTCAAACCGCCGTCGCCGCAACCACAGCTTCAACCACATCTACGTTATGCCCGAGCATCGTCGATCCAGTCAGGTAACCCACCGATCTCTATCACGGCCCTGGCCTGATTGCTTAAATGGCGCCTGCGAAACATCCTCATGCCTCCAAATCCCCACTGCCCTACCTCCAGAGCATCGCCGCGCAAGCCCAACCACATATCACGTGGAGGTCGAGGAGCTGATGGCGGTCGATGGCGCGATGGCCGCTGTGCGTGTTGACCCGGAGGAACACCTCGCCTCCGCCGCCACCGACTTGGTGCAGGCTTTGGCCCAGATGAAGTGCCCCAGCGACTACCCCCCAGGACTTACCAAGTATGATCTGACCAGCTCAATCTTACCAATACCACTTGCAATGGCTATGTTTTGTATGGTTGATGTATTAAGCATGTTCGTGCCTTGTTTATTTCAGTACTGCACACCGTGTGATGTTCAAGTATTAACTGCCCAGCTCAATTTCACCAATACCAGCAACAAACTTACAATACATGACTAAGGATATCACTAGAGATGCTGCCCATTTGCTATTTTTGGTGGATGCTAACCCTGTTGTACTTAACATGCCTGTCCATGTACTTACGCAGGGTCATAACGGGCGATGCTGTTGTTTGCCGTCGAGGTTAGCTGCATCCCATGTCTTACAGTATTTCACATCATTTGTGCAATTGCAGTTTAACTTCTACAATTTACTGGTTGCCTGTAGGTACACATGTCAGCGGCACTGATCCATGCTTCGACCCAGAGGAACAGCCCGCCTCCGCCGCCGCTGACTTTGGGCGGGCTCTGGCCAAGATGAAGTGCCCCAGCAACTACCTCTCAGGACTTACCAAGTATGAACTCACCAGTTCAATCTTACCAATACCAGTTGCAATTAATGGCTATGTTTTGTACGGTTGATGTATTAAGCATGTTGTAGTAAACATGCCTAACACATTTTAGCTATTTTCCCTACCTTTTTATAGACAACTGGGCCATTCTCTGCTCTGGCAGCACTTGCCTTGCGATGTTTAACTCTGTCAATTGCATTTTTATTAGTACCAGTTTCAATGGCTATTAAGCATGTTGCAATTAATAGTTGTATCCATTTTTAAAAAGTTGTATTTCAATGGCTACAAACTTATAAAACATGACTTAGGATGCTGTTAAGCCTGTTGCAATTAACAGTTGTATCCATTTTTTAATCTGTCCCTTTGCTACCGTGCTACTCTTCGCAATGAAGATATACTAGAGATGCTGCCCATTTGCTATTTTCAGTGGATGCTAACCCTGTTGTACTTAACATGCCTTTCCATGTACTTATGCAGGGCCATAACGGGCGATATTTGTTTGCTGTCGAGGTTAGCTGCATCCCATGTCTTATAGTATTTTACATCATTTGTGGAATTGCAGTTTGGCTTCTAACATTTACTTGCTTCTTGTAGGTACACATGTTGGCGGCACTGATCCACTCTTCGACCCAGAGGAACACCTCGCCTCCACTGCGGCCAACTTGGGGCGGGCTCTTGTCCATATGAAGTGCCCCAGCAACTACCCCTCAGGACTTACCAAGTATGAACTCACCAGTTGAATCTTACCAATACCAGTTGCAATGGCCTTGTTTTGTACGGTTCATGTATTAAGCATGTTGTAGTAAACACGCCTAGCCCGTCTTATCTATTTCCCCTACCTTTTTATAGACAACAGGGCCATTCTCTGCTCTAGTAGCACCTGCCTTGCGATGTTTAACTCTGACAATTTCATTTCTATCAGTACCAGTTTCAATGGCTATACTAGGATGTCTATTGCAGTAAACAATTCTATCCATTTTTTAATCTGTCCCTTTGCTACCGTGCTACTCTTTCGCAATGAAGATATCACTACAGATGCTGCCGTTTTATTACCATTTGCTATTTTTGGGGGATGTTAACCCTGTTGTAGTAAACATTGGCTTTCCATGTACTTACACAGGGCTACAATGGGCGATGCTGTTGTTTGCCGTCGAGGTTAGCTGCATCCCATGTCTTATACACCATCTGTTCCTAAATATAAGTATTTTTAGAGATTCCAATATAGACTACATAAGGAGCAAAATGAGTGAATCTAGATTCTAATGTAAACTATGTCTATAATTCTATATACATCCGTATGTAGTTCATATTGAAATCTCTAAAAATACAAGTACTTAGGAACGTAGGTAGTTGTATTTTACATCATTTGTGCAATCTCAGTTTAGCTTCTAACATTTACTGGTTGCTTGTAGGTACATATATGAGCGGTACTGATCCACGCTTCGATCCCTTTTGCGTATGGGGCAATGAGATATTCATGAACAAGCGTCAAGTGAGGAAACTAAGAAAGATTGTTAGGCAAAAGAAATGGGTGATGGGAATTAAGCTCTTTATTTACACTTTGTCCAAGACAACAGTGAACTTTAGGATGGTAAGTAATGTGTTGCATTTTCCCCCTGCCCACAACAAGTTACTCTATTAGACCTGAGTATCTGAATTTTTTCTCTTTTCAGTGGTTTCCAAAGCTATTTACTGATGATTACCTTGGAAACTACATGACCGGAGTGGAGGCAACTAAGGTTAAAGTATATAATTCATGCTACCATGATAATGCTCTAGAAGTCTTCCTGAAGGCGGTGAAGGATGGGCGGGCGATCGTCACAAGGGGTTGGACAAAAGTTGTTCGTGCCTATGGCATGCAGGAGGGCACATTATGGGCATTCCGCTTCTTCAACACCATCGGCGGCCAAAATGATTTACACTTGTCTCTTCACCTTTACCGCCTCTAAATATTGTGGTTCATCATAGTTAATTGCTGTCTAATCATGTAATTACTGAACATATTGTACTGAGAATTTTATTTATGGATTTGTTGTTGGACCATTGTGCTGAGAATTTGAATTCCACATGTCATATTTCAAAATTTCCAATTCGAATAATAAATTACAGGTAAAAATAAAATTATATAGGAGCGAATAAAGTAATCTGCACACGGTTAGAAAGAAAACAATGTGTGTGATGAAAAATAGAGAATAGACGGTTCTTTGACGTGAAACGTTTGAGATGCCCGACGGATGCACACACGGTTTCATCTCATATGCGTGTATGATTCATGGTAATACGGCAAACGTTTCAAACCTGTGTGCGTGTGTGATAGGAATACCTATCGCACACAGTTATGAAAATGGACACGTTGGCGTTAGTAGAGGCACCGCACACATTTTAGCTCCTTGAATTGTGTGCGATAACGTACCTATCGCAAACATAAAGGTAGATTAAATGTTGATGTCCACCTTTTTCACACGACCATAGCGGCGTAATCGTTTGGGATGTCTCTCGTATCAGAAACGTAACATCGAGACGTAACATGTGGGACTGGGGCGACTTCTCATACGTTTATTCTATGGCGATCGTCAGTAGCCGCTCGCCTATCCCGAACGGTTTCTGGGTCGTGTGGGAAGGACCCCCCCTATCGCAGTCACTCACTTGGCGACGGTTCAGAATGCCGTCACGGAAAGGGGTTAAAAACCGTTTGTATAGCATGTTACGGTACCAGTGGATGGTGGAACGTGGACTCAACGCCAATCACCCCATGATCACGGAATTCACCCGTGACCACAAGTTGGATGCCAATGATATTGGAAAGGCCATCTTCAAGCTTCATGAGAAAATCGAGCATCTCCAAGCCCAGATCTATGACATGCAAAACCAAAACTGTGAGTATGAATATAGATTTAAGAGGATGAGTTTAGCTGCAGATTTGAGGATTCTGGAGACTCGTTCATCCTTCTATGAAGGTGAGCCTATGCCTTGTAAGACAGAGGACAAGCCTCCCACATCATCAACCTCATCGCCACCACCTCCGAAGAAGGAGACTTGAGTACATGGGTATGGGCACTCCCCTTGGCTTGTGCCAAGCTTGGGGGAGGTGCCCCGGTATCGTATCACCATCACTTCTTTATCATTATCATTTATCTTAGTTCGATCCTTTTGGTTATATCACTATCTAGTAGAATAAAGTTTTAGTATGATCTAGTCTTTGAGTTTTGCTTTGGGTCCTATCTTTGTAATCGAGTTCGAGAGCTATATAATAAAGAGTAGTTTTGAGTAAGGGCTTTGCTTTCTTGCTTTGATCTTGAGAAAAAAAGAATAAAAGAATAAAAAGAGTATATAATGATCTTATGGAGAGTGATGACTTCACATATAAGAAGTATGACGATTAAAATTTGTTGAGGGTTGATGTCTACTACGCAACCTTCTTCTTGTAGACTCTTGTTGGGCCTCCAAGCACAGAGTTTTGTAGGACAGTAGCAAATTTCCCTCAAGTGGATGACCTAAGGTTTATCAATCCGTGGGAGGCGTAGGATGAAGATGGTCTCTCTCAAACAACCCTGCAACCAAATAACAAAGAGTCTCTTGTGTCCCCAACACAACCAATACAATGCTAAATTGTATAGGTGCACTAGTTCGGCGAAGAGATGGTGATACAAGTGTAATATGGATAGTAGATATGGGTTTTTGTAATCTGAAAATATAAAAACAGCAAGGTAGCAAGTAACAAAAGTGAGCAAAAACGGTATTGCAATGCTTGAAAACAAGGCCTAGGATTCATACTTTCACTAGTGCAAGTTCTCTCAACAATGATAACATAATTGGATCATATAACAATCCCTCAACGTGCAACAAAGAATCACTCCAAAGTTTCTATCAGAGAATGTATGATGAAAACGTGCATCAACCCCTATGCATAGATTACCCCAATGTCACCTCGGGAATTTGCGAGTTGAGTGCCAAAACATACATCAAATGAATCAATAGAACATCCCATTGTCACCACAGATATCCCATCGCAAGACATACATCAAGTGTTCTCAAATCCAATACTCAATCCAACATAATGAAACCTCAGAGAGCAAGACTCAATTCATCACAAGAAGGTAGAGAGGGAAGAACACCATATAATCCAACTATAGTAACAAAGCTCACGGTACATCAAGATCGTGCCAAATCAAGAACACGAGAGAGAGATCAAACACATAGCTACTGGTACATACCCTCAGCCCCGAGGGTGAACTACTCCCTCCTCGTCATGGAGACCGCCGGGATGATGAAGATGGCCTCCAATGATGGTTTCCCCCTCCGGCAGGGTGCCGGAATGGGCTCTCGATTGGTTTTTCGTGGCTACAGAGGCTTGCGGCGGCGGAACTTCCGATCTAGGTTTCTTTTTGGAGGTTTTTATATTTATAGGAATTTTTGGCGTCGGAAACAAGTCAGGGGGGTGCCCGAGGGGCCCACAAGCCGTAGGGGCATGCCCTAGGGGGGCACCCCCTAGGCTTGTGGTGGCCTCGGGACTCTTCTGGCCCAACTCCGATGCTTCGTGGGTCTCTTCTGGTCCATAAAAAATCACCGTAAATTTTCAGCTCGTTTGGACTCCGTTTGATATTCCTTTTCTGTAAAACTCAAGAACAAGGAAAAAACATAAATTGGCACTAGGCTCTAGGTTAATAGGTTAGTCCCAAAAATAATATAAAATAGCATATTAATGTATATAAAACATCCAAAACAGATAATATAATAGCATGGAACAATCAAAAATTATAGATACGTTGGAGACGTATCAAGGGTTGCAATTAATAGGAAGTAATAAAGAAAGAGAGGTTCACATATAAATATATCATCTTGGACATCTTTTATAATTGTGAGCACTCATTAAAATATTATATGCTAAGAAGTTGATGTTGGACAAGGAAGACAACGTAAAGCTTTATGTTCCCTTGTATCTGAATAAAAGTTATATTGTCATGGATCCTCCAACATGTTGAGCTTGCCTCTCATCCTATGCTAGCCAAAAACTTCCGCACCAAGTAGAGATACTACTTGTGCATCCATAAACCCTAAACCCAGTTTTGCCATGAGAGTCCACTATATCTACCTATGGATTGAGTAAGATCCTTCAAGTAAGTTGTTGTAACACCCCTATGTAATGGTGCTACAGTAATCCATCATGATAATGCTAAGCTACTGTGATTTGCAATGATAATCATGTTGGGATAATATCTCATTTCAAATTCCTTCTTTGAATTCTACTCAAATTCAAAGTGTAATTTCAAGTTGCACAAAAGTTGCTGGAAAAATGTTCATCATTTAGCAAATATTCCAAAACAATTTGTTGTTAAGGAAAAAAACATCACCATCAAGTCAAAGTGGGTCAAAGCATTTAAAACAGTGCCAAAACAACACTTTAAATGCCCTATTCATTTTTGAAAAATTCAAATGAATTCCAAAATTGCCCAAACTTTTTGTGGCAGTACAGAATAATGCATGGTATTTTTGTGGGCAAGTTTCACATTTTACTAAATGCATTTGGCATCTCTTTTTATTCCCAAAATCTTCTGTAAAAAGAAAGAAGAAAATAAAATGAAAAGGCCTGGACTGACTGGGCCTTAGTGCACAGTGGCAGGCCCAGCCAGCCCAGCCTGCTCGCCCGCACAGTCGTCGTCCTCTTGGCCTCGCTGTCGCCACGCCCTTGGCCGCGCCGGCGCGCTCCGGCGAATCATCGACACGGCGACGCCTGCGGCCGACAGAGGGGATAAGATCCACCCCTGCCCACTCCCTCGTCGTCCTCATCCACTTTCCCCTCTCCCTCCCGCTCGCTTCCCCTCTCCTCTGCCGCGCAGCCGAGCACCACCGCCGTCGCGAACCTGCTCCCCGCGGCCATCGTCGACCCCGCGACCAGCTGAGCTGCTCGGAAGCTCCGCCGGCCTCTTCCTCTTCCCCTGGTGCTGCCAGACAAAGCCGAAGGGACCTGCTTCGCGCGGATCGAACCGGTCCCCTTCCTCTCGGTCTCCGGCGAACTCCGGCCGCTCCAGCCTCCGCTGCAGCTACTAAACCTCCACGGGCCTTTCTTGCCCCGCGCGGTGAGCCTCTACCTCCTTCCCTTTTCTTCCGTCGCCGTTGCGCCGCCTAGCTCGCTCGCCCGCGAAGCCGAGCTTCGCCGTCCGCCATTGCTGCCGTTGTCGTGCTCCCAAGCCATTACGAGCTCGGCCGACTACCCTGGCGTGCTCCTCATGCGCCGTAAACCCCGCCTAGCTGGTTAGCTTGGCCGCTCGCACGCTCTAATGCTGAACCTGCTCGAGCCCGAACTCCGACGCCGCCGCGGTCGTCATAGCGCTCGTTTCCGGCCGTTTTAGCTCGCGATAGGGACACAGATCGACGCGGTTTGATCTTCTCGTTAGAACAACGCTGACCGCGCGTGAAACGAACGCCGGACGGTGATTTCCGAGAAGGTCCGAGGCCACGCCGCCGCGTATTTCGTCACCGGCGAAATAACGGCGCCGACGCCGGCGACGCTAACCTGGCCTGATATGTGGGGCCCCTGTGGCACTGGCAAGTGGGCCCCTTTGACTCATTGACCACGGTCAACGCTGACTGGGCTGATTACTGTCGCTGACAGGCGGGCCACGCTCTCTAATTAACTCAAGTTTAGGTTAAAATTGATTAATTAGCTCAACAGCCACTGACACCTGGGCCCACACCCTTAACTAACTCTGTTTAGATAAAATAAACTGATGTTAGCTCTCTGAGTATGACATGTGGGACCCACTGGTCTGTTTGACCAGTCAGCTGGTCAGCTGGCTGTTGACACAGTAGTGACATCATGCTGATGTCATATACCTAATTTAGCATTTCTGTTAATTTAAATAATTTCAGAAAAATGCTAAAAACTTTGAAAAATCATAGAAAATAAAACCGTAGCTCCGATCGAAAAACTTTCTACATGAAAGTTGCTCAGAAAAATCCCATGAATCAGACCGTGCCATCTGTTTTCGTGTTGGGACCCTCTACGGAGGTGAACCCGCAACTTTTAGCATGATTCCGGTAGATGAATAGTGCATACATACCTGTTGATAAATCCAACTTAAATCCTAAAATAACTAATATGACTTAGACATGCTTTTAGGCAACCCTGCACTGCACGTTATCTTAGCATGCTTTGTGTTGCATAAGTTTACTATGTATTTATCTGTTTCTTCCCCCCTCTTCTCTCTCGGTGGATCCCAGTACCGACGTAGTCCCCGAGACCGACGCAGCTCCGGAGATCGACTACGCCCCTGACGACCAGGCCTTTGCCGCAGAGCTTCCAGGCAAGCACCCCCCTTTGAACATGCCTATATCACCTATTCTTTCTCCCTCCTGCTTGCATTAGAATTTGCTACTAGTTTGAGTTATCCTATTCTGATGCATAGCCTGTTTATTGTAACCTACTCTTGATACCTTACCTGCTTATCCTAAACTGCTTAGTATAGGCTGGATAGAGACCCACCAGAGACACCACTTTGACCCAGTTGCCCCCGCTGGATTATCAGATGACTCGATCAACGTGATCGACAACCAGGCCCTGGCACCGCACATCACCCCCTTAGTTGTACGACACTTCATCGTTACCATCGAGTGCCGAGGGTGATACCTCGTTTAGCACTTCTGATGTTAACTCTGTAGAGTAGCTATTCGGTCGTGGTCATCGAGGGTGATTCCTCCTTCACCACTTCCGATAACGACGCGGTCGTGCAACACCTCAAGTGTGAACCTCGCGGGTGATTCCTCCTAAGTTCACCTTGACGGATACATCGAGTAGGAATCCAACGAGGTTGATACCTCGGATTCCTTGATGTTATGGACACACGGATACTTGGATAGTACAACTGTTACTTGGAAAGGCGGGTCGACCCTGAGGGGTACCCGCGAGTGATGGGAAGTCGGGTTGACCTGGAGGGTGCCCGAGAGATAATTATGAGGCGTGGCCGGGCATTCTTAGCCCTTGCCGCAAGTCCTCGAGACGGGACAACGCGGTCACATCGATCGTGAGTCTGCTCGTTACCGCGCACTACCAAAACACTAACGATTTGGATATTTGATCCGAGTGGGCCTCTGGCCCAATAGCACTAACCATCACGTGGGGAAAGTTATGGGCACTCTGCATCATATGCATCAGCCGAAAGCTCTGTCAGATGTCCAGTTCAGCATGGCGGCACGGCTTGGCCGGCACCATCCTGTAGTGGTGGAGCCTGGACTCGCCCTGCATGCAACGACCCGGAGTGCATAGGGCGATGGCCCAAGACCCCTGAGCGCTTAGGATATAGACCGACGGGGACCTCTCTGCTGAGCTCTAGGTAGGGCTGCGGTGTGTCGTTTGGCCGAGGCCGGGCATGACCCAGAAAAGTGTGTCCAGCCGGAGTTAATCAAGCATGGTGGGTAAGTTGGTGCACCCCTGCAGGGAAGAACTAATCTATGCATAGCCGGCTCCTCGGTAAAGGACGCTCAAAGTTGTATCCCGATCGATACAACTAGAACATAATGTTGAGTTGAGAAATGGATAGTATGGCTCTGGGATTGATTTCTCGCAGGTAGTCGAGAAAGGATCTCTGGCCGAGGTTGATACTTAATGCTACTACTACTTTATACTGTACTAATCTACACTCTTCTAATGCTGCAAGACCGTTGAAGATGCTAGTCTTCGATAGGACTAGGCCCCCTCTCTATTCTGGCATTTCTGCAGCCCAGTCCACATATAGAGCCTTTCTTTGATAATGTTGCATACGTAGTGTAGATCCTTGCTTGCTGAGTACTTCGGATGAGTACTCACGGTTGCTTTGCTTTCTCTTTTTCCCCATATTCGTTTGATGCAACTAGATGACGAAGCCCCTGAGACAGCTGCCCCCGCCGACGACTACTACTACCACCCCGAGGGTGGTTACTACTACGATCTTGCCGACGACCAGGAGTAGGTTCGGAGGGTCCCAAGCAGGAGGCGTGCGCCTTTTCGATCATAGCTTTTGTTTTGCACCGCCTTCTTAAAGGCTTATCTGTTTCTCTTTTATATCTGTACTCAGATATCTAACGCTTCCGCTGATGCTTGTTGACATCAATCTTATGTATTCGAGCCCTCAAGGCCCTGGCTTGTAATATAATGCTTGTATGCCTTTATTTATGTTTTAGAGTTGTGTTGTGATTCCTTCAAGTGAGTCCTTAGACTTGATCATGTGCATTTGCGTGAATGATTAGTGCACGATTAAGCCGGGGGCATCACAGGTTGGTATCAGAGCCGACTGCTCTAACGCCGAACCCGCTCGAGCCCAAATTCCGGCGCTGCCGCGGTCGTCATAGCGCTCGTTTCCGGCCGTTTTAGCTCGCGATAGGGACACAGATCGACGCGGTTCGATCTTCTCATTTGAGCACCGCTGACCGCGCGTGAAATGGACGCCGGATGGCGATTTCCAATGAGGTCCGAGGCCACGCCGCCGCATATTTGGTCGCCGGCGAGATTCCGGCGCCGACGCCGGCGACGCTGACCTGGCCTGACATGTGGGGGCCCCTGTGACACTGGCAGGTGGGCCCCTTTGACTCGTTGACCACGATCAATGCTGACTGGGCTGATTACTGTCGCTGACAGGTGGGCCCCGGTCTCTAATTAACTCCGGTTTAGGTTAAAATTGATTAATTAGCTCAACAGCCACTGACACCTGGGGGCCACACCCTTAACTAACTCTGTTTAGATAAAATAAACTGTTGTTAGCTCTCTGAGTATGACATGTGGGACCCACTGGTCAGTTTGACCAGTCAGCTGGTCAGCTAGCTGCTGATGTAGTAGTGACATCATGCTGATGTCATATACCTAATTTAGCATTTCTGTTAATTTAAATAATTTCAGAAAAATGCTAAAAACTTTGAAAAATCATAGAAAATAAACCATAGCTCCGATCGAAAAACTTTCTACATGAAAGTTGCTCAGAAAAATCCCACGAATCCGACCGTGCCATCTGTTTCCGTGTCGGGACCCTCTACGGAGGTGAACCCACAACTTTTAGCATGTTTCCGGTAGATGAATAGAGCATACATACCGGTTGATAAATCCAACTTAAATCCTAAAATAACTAATATGACTTAGACATGCTTTTAGGCAACCCTGCACTGCACGTTAGCATAGCATGCTTTGTGTTGCATAAGTTTACTATGTATTTATCTGTTTCTTCCCCCCTCTTCTCTCTTGGTAGATCCCAGTACCGACGTAGTCCCCGAGACTGACGCAGCTCCGAAGATCGACTACTCCCCTGACGACCAGGCCTTTGTCGCAGAGCTTCCAGGCAAGCACCCCCCTTTGAACATGCCTATATCGCCTATTCTTTCTCCCTCCTGCTAGCATTAGAATTTGCTACTGGTTTGAGTTATCCTATTCTGATGCATAGCCTGTTTATTGTAACCTGCTATTGATACCTTACCTGCTTATCCTAAACTGCTTAGTATAGGCTGGATAGAGACCCACCAGAGATACCACTTTGACCCAGTTGCCCCCGCTGGATTATCAGATGACTCGATCAACATGATCAACAACCAGGCCCCGGCACCACACATCACCCCCTTAGTTGTACGACACTTCATCGTTACCATCGAGTGCCGAGGGTGATACCTCGTTTAGCACTTCTGATGTTAACTCTGTAGAGTAGCTATTCGGTCGTGGTCATCGAGGGTGATTGCTCCTTCACCACTTCCGATAACGACGCGGTCGTGCAACACCTCAAGTGTGAACCTCGAGGGTGATTCCTCCTAAGTTCACCTTGACGAATACATCGAGTAGGAATCCAACGAGGATGATACCTCGGATTCCTTGATGTTATGGACACACGGATACTTGGACTGTACAACTGTTACTTGGAAAGGCGGGTCGACCCTGAGGGGTACCCGCGAGTGATGGGAAGTCGGGTTGACCTGGAGGGTGCCCGAGAGATAATTACGAGGCGTGGCCGGGCATTCTTAGCCCTTGCCGCAAGTCCTTGAGACGGGACGACGCGGTCACATCGATCGTGAGTCTGCTCATTACCGCGCACTACCAAAACACTAACGATTTGGATATTTGATCCAGTGGGCCTCTGGCCCGATAGCACTAACCATCACGCGGGAAATGTTATGGGCACTCTGCATCATATGCATCAGCCGAAAGCTCTGTCAGATGTCTAGTTCAGCATGGCGGCACGACTGGGCCGGCACCATCCTGTAGTGGTGGAGCCTGGACTCGCCCTGCGCGCAACGACCCGGAGTGCACAGGGCGATGGCCCAAGACCCCTGAGCGCTTAGGATATAGACCGACGGGGACCTCTCTGCTGAGCTCTAGGTAGGGCTGCGGTGTGTCGTTTGGCCGAGGCCGGGCATGACCCAGAAAAGTGTGTCCAGCCGGAGTTAATCGAGCGTGGTGGGTATGTTGGTGCACCCCTGCAGGGAAGAACTAATCTATGCATAGCCGGCTCCTCAGTAACGGACGCTCAGAGTTGTATCCCGATCGATACAACTAGAACATAATGTTGAGTTGAGAAATGGATAGTATGGCTCTGGGATTGATTTCTCGCAGGGAGTCGAGAAAGGATCTCTGGCCGAGGTTGATACTTAATGCTACTACTACTTTATACTGTACTAATCTACACTCTTCTAATGTTGCAAGACCGTTGAAGATGCTAGTCTTCGATAGGACTAGGCCCCCTCTCAATTCTGGCATTTCTGCAGCCCAGTCCACATATAGAGCCTTTCTTTGATAATGTTGCATACGTAGTGTAGATCCTTGCTTGCTGAGTACTTCGGATGAGTACTCACGGTTGCTTTGCTTTCTCTTTTTCCTCATATTTGTTTGATGCAACCAGATGATGAAGCCCCTGAGACAGCTGCCCCCGCCGATGACTACTACTACCACCCCGAGGGTGGTTACTACTACGAGCTTGCCGACGACCAGGAGTAGGTTCGGAGGGTCCCAGGCAGGAGGCCTGCGCCTTTTCGATCGTAGCTTTTGTTTTGCACTGCCTTCTTAAAGGCTTATCTGTTTCTCTTTTATATCTGTAGTTAGATATATAACGCTTCCGCTGATGCTTGTTGACATCAAGCTTATGTATTCGAGCCCTCAAGGCCCTGGCTTGTAATATAATACTTGTATGCCTTTATTTATGTTTTAGAGTAGTGTTGTGATTCCTTCAAGTGAGTCTTTAGGCTTGATCGTGTGCATTTGCGTGAATGATTAGTGCACGATTAAGCTGGGGGCGTCACAGGTTGGTATCAAAGCCGACTGCTCTAACGCCGAACCCGCTCGAGCACGAACTCCGGCGCCACCGCGGTCGTCATAGCGCTCATTTCCGACCGTTTTAGCTCGCGATAGGGACACAGATCGACCCGGTTCGATCTTCTCGTTCGAACGACGCTGACCGCGCGTGAAATGGACGCCGGATGGTGATTTCCGATGAGGTCCGAGGCCACGCCGCCGCATATTTGGTCGCCTATGAGATTCCGGCGCCGACGCCGACGACGCTGACCTGGCCTGACATGTGGGGGCCCCTGTGACACTGGCAGGTGGGCCCCTTTGACTCATTGACCACGGTCAACGCTGACTGGGCTGATTACTGTCGCTGACAGGTGCGACCCGCTCTCTAATTAAATCCGGTTTAGGTTAAAATTGATTAATTAGCTCAACAGCCACTGACACCTGGGGGCCACACCCTTAACTAACTCTGTTTAGATAAAATAAACTACTGCTAGCTCTCTGAGTATGACATGTGGGACCCACTGGTCAGTTTGACCAGTCAGCTGGTCAGCTGGCTGCTGACGCAGTAGTGACATCATGCTGATGTCATATACCTAATTTAGCATTTTTGTTAATTTAAATAATTTCAGAAAAATGCTAAAAACTTCGAAAAATCATAGAAAATAAACCGTAGCGCCGATCGAAAAACTTTCTACATGAAAGTTGCTCAGAAAAATCCCACGAATCCGACCGTGCCATCTGTTTCCGTGTTGGGAGCCTCTACGGAGGTGAACCCGCAACTTTTAGCATGTTTCCGGTAGATGAATAGTGCATACATACCGGTTGATAAATCCAACTTAAATCCTAAAATAACTAATATGACTTAGACATGCTTTTAGGCAACCCTGCACTGCACGTTAGCTTAGCATGCTTTGTGTTGCATAAGTTTACTATGTATTTATCTGTTTCCTTCCCCCTCTTCTCTCTCGGTAGATCCCAGTACCGACGTAGTCCTCGAGACCGACGCAGCTCCGGAGATCAACTACGCCCCTGACGACCAGGCCTTTGCCGTAGAGCTTCCAGGCAAGCACCACCCTTTGAACATGCCTATATCGCCTATTCTTTCTCCTTTCTGCTTGCATTAGAATTTGCTACTGGTTTGAGTTATCCTATTCTGATGCATAGCCTGTTTATTATAACCTGCTATTGATACCTTACCTGCTTATCCTAAACTGCTTAGTATAGGCTAGATATAGACCCACCAGAGACACCACTTTGACCCAGTTGCCCCCGCTGGATTATCAGATGACTCGATCAACGTGATCGACAACCAGGCCCTGGCACCGCACATCACCCCCTTAGTTGTACGACACTTCAGCGTTAGCATCGAGTGCCGAGGGTGATACCTCGTTTAGCACTTTTGATGTTAACTCTGTAGAGTAGCTATTCGGTCGTGGTCATAGAGGGTGATTGCTCCTTCACCACTTCCGATAATGACGCGGTCGTGCAACACCTCAAGTGTGAACCTCGAGGGTGATTCCTCCTCAGTTCACCTTGACGGATACATCGAGTAGGAATCCAACGAGGGTGATACCTCGGATTCCCTGATGTTATGGACACACGGATACTTGGAGTGTACAACTGTTACTTGGAAAGGAGGGTCGACCCTGAGGGGTATCCGCGAGTGATGGGAAGTCGGGTTGACCTGGAGGGTGCCCGAGAGATAATTATGAGGCATGGCCGGGCATTCTTAGCCCTTGTCGCAAGTCCTCGAGACAGGGCGACGCGGTCACATCGATCGTGAGTCTGCTCGTTACCGCGCACTACCAAAACACTAATGATTTGGATATTTGATCCGAGTGGGCCTCTGGCCCGATAGCACTAACCATCACGCGGGAAAAGTTATGGGCACTATGCATCGTATGCATTAGCCGAAAGCTCTGTCAGACGTCTAGTTCAGCATGGCGGCACGTTTGGACCGGCACCATCCTGTAGTGGTGGAGCCTGGACCCGCCCTGCGCGCAATGACCCGGAGTGCACAGGGCGATGGCCCAAGACCCCTGAGCGCTTAGGATATAGACCGACGGGGACCTCTCTGCTGAGCTCTAGGTAGGGCTGCGGTGTGTCGTTTGGCCGAGGCCGGGCATGACCCAGAAAAGTGTGTCCGGCCGGAGTTAATCGAGCGTGGTGGGTAAGTTGGTGCACCCCTGCAGGGAAGAACTAATCTATGCATAGCCGGATCCTCGGTAACGGACGCTCGGAGTTGTATCCCGATCGATACAACTAGAACATAATGTTGAGTTGAGAAATGGATAGTATGGCTCTGGGATTGCTTTCTCGCAGGGAGTCGAGAAAGGATCTCTGGCCGAGGTTGATACTTAATGCTACTACTACTTTATACTGTACTAATCTACACTCTTCTAATGCTGCAAGACCGTTGAAGATGCTAGTCTTCGATAGGACTAGGTCCCCTCTCTATTCTGGCATTTCTGCAGCCCAGTCCACATATAGAGCCTTTCTTTGATAATGTTGCATACGTAGTGTAGATCCTTGCTTGATGAGTACTTCGGATGAGTACTCATGGTTGCTTTGCTTTCTCTTTTTCCCCATATCTGTTTGATGCAACCAGATGACGAAGCCCCAGAGACAGCTGCCCCCGCCGACAACTACTACTACCACCCCGAGGGTGGTTACTACTACGAGCTTGCTGACGACCAGGAGTAGGTTCAGAGGGTCCCAGGCAGGAGGCCTGCACCTTTTCGATCGTAGCTTTTGTTTTGCACCGCCTTCTTAAAGGCTTATCTGTTTCTCTTTTATATTTGTACTCAGATATCTAACGCTTCCGCTGATGCTTGTTGACATCAAGCTTATGTATTCAAGCCCTCGAGGCCCTGGCTTGTAATATAATGCTTGTATGCCTTTATTTATGTTTTAGAGTTGTGTTGTGATTCCTTCAAGTGAGTTCTTAGGCTTGATCGTGTGCATTTGCGTGTATGATTAGTGCACGATTAAGCCGGGGGCGTCATAGTTGTCATCGGTGCAAGCAATAAAAATTGCTCTTTAAATATGTATGATCTAGTAGTTTGAGGAAAATAAGCTTTATACGAACTTGTGATATGGAAGAAATAAGAGCGATGGATTGCATAATAAAGTTCTTTATCACAAGAGGCAATATAAAGTGACGTTCTTTTGCATTAAGATTTCGTACATCCAACCAAAAAGCGCATGACAACCTCTGCTTCCCTCTGCGAAGGGCCTATCTTTTACCCTTACCTTCTACCTTTATGCAAGAGTCATGGTGATCTTCACCCTTCCTTTTATATTTTGTCTTTTTGGCAAGCACTATGTGTTGGGGAAGATCCACGCATATATATCCACTCGGATGTAGGTGATCATAAATTATTACTGTTGATGTTACCCTTGAGGTATATGGTTGGGAGGCAAAACTATAAGCCCCTATCTTCCGATGTGTCTGATTAAAATTTTGATCTCATAAATATCGCGTGAGTGTTAGCAATTGTGAAAGGCTAAAAGATGAATGAGTATGTGGACTTGCTAGATAAAGCTCTTATATTGACTCTTTCCGATGTTATGATAAATTGCAATTGCTTCAATGACCGAGATCATAGTTTGTTAGTTTTCAATAATTTTTTTGATTCATACTTTACCTTGTGAACGAATTGTCACTTTGGCATAAGAAGTTATATGACAATATGTTGCTGTTTTAAAGATGATCATGATGCCCTCATGTTCGTATTTTATTTTATCGAGACCTCTATCTCTAAACATGTGGACATGATTATCGATCTCGGCTTTCGCTTGAGGACAAGCGAGGTCTAAGCTTGGGGGAGTTGATACGTCCATTTTGCATCATGTTTTTATGTTGATATTTATTGCATTATGGGCTATTATTTCACATTATGGTACAATACTTATGCCTTTTCTCTCTTATTTTACAAGATTTACATGAAGAGGGAGAATGCCGGCAGCTGGAATTCTGGACTGAAAAGAGCAAATCTGATATACCTATTCTGCACAACTCCAAATGTCCTGAAACTTTACGGAGAATTATTTTGGAATATATAAAAAATACTGGGCGAAGAAACAACAGAAGGGGACCCACCAGGTGGCCACAAGCCTGGGGGGCGCCCTACCCCCCAGGGCGCGCCCCCAGGGCTTGTGGGCCCCCTGGCCATCATTCGGTGCCCATCTTCTGCTATATGGAGGATTTTGACCTGGAAAAAAATCAGAAGGAAGCTTTCGGGACGAAGCGCCGCCGTCTCGAGGCGGAACCTGGGCAGAACCAATCTAGGGCTCTGGCGGAGCTTTTCTGCGGGGAAACTTCCCTCCGGGAGGGGGAAATGGAAGCCATCGTCATCACCAACGATCCTCTCATCGAGGGAGGGTCAATCTCCATCAACATCTTCATCAGCACCATCTCCTCTCCAGACCCTAGTTCATATCTTGTATCCAATCTTTGCCTCAGAACCTCAGATTGGTACCTATGGGTTGCTAGTAGTGTTGATTACTCCTTGTAGTTGATGCTAGTTGGTTTACTTGGTGGAAGATCATATGTTCAGATCCTTAATGATATTCAATACCCCTCTAATCTTGAACACGAACATGCTTTGTGAGTATTTACTTTTGTTCCTGAGGACATGGGAGAAGTCTTGTTATAAGTAATCATCTGAATTTGGTATTCGTTCGATATTTTGATGAGATGTATGTTGTCTTTCCTCTAGTGGTGTTTTGTGAACATCGACTACATGACACTTCACCATTATTTGGGCCTAGGGGAAGGCATTGGGAAGTAACAAGTAGATGATGGGTTGCTAGAGTGACAAAAGCTTAAACCCTAGTTTATGCGTTGCTTCGTAAGGGGCTGATTTGGATCCACATGTTTCATGCTATGGTTAGATTTATCTTAATTCTTATTTCGTAGTTGCGGATGCTTGCGAGAGGGGTTAATCATAAGTGGGAGGCTTGTCCAAGTAAGGACAGCACCCAAGCACCGGTCCACCCACATATCAAATTATCAAAGTAACGAACGCGAATCATATGAGCATGATGAAAACTAACTTGACAATAATTCTCATGTGTCCTCGAGAGCGCTTTGCTTTATATAAGAGTTCATCCAGGCTTATCCTTTGCTATAAAAGGGATTGGGCCACCTTGCTACACCTTTGTTACACTTGTCACTTGTTACCCGTTACAAATTACCTTATCACCAAACTATCTGTTACCGATAATTTTAGTGCTTGCAGAGAATACCTTGCTGAAAACCGCTTGTCATTTACTTCTGCTCCTCGTTGGGTTCGACACTCTTACTTATCGAAAGGACTATGATTGATCCCCTATACTTGTGGGTTATCACATGTTTGTGATGACAATTAGAGATTATAGTTGCTCATGCCATGCTTAAGTAGTTAGGAGTTGATAATGATTTATCTTGGGTGTCAACATGCATTAAAATAGTTGTGATGTAGTATGATGATTTGGTATCCTCCTCTGAATGTTTCGAGTGGCTTGACTTGGCACATGTTCACGCATGTAATTGAATCAAAACCAACATAGCCTCCACGATACTTATGTTCATGGTGTTACTATCCTACTCATGCTAGTACTCAATGTTAATTATTCATAATGCATGATCATGACCGTTTTCGCTCTCTAGTTGGTTGTTTCTCATCCTAATTGCTAGCCTTTGCCCGTACTGAGCAGGAATACTGCTTGTGCATCAAAATCCTTAAACCAAAAGTTACTCCAGATGAGTCCACTATATCTACCTATATGTGGTATTACCCTGCCGTTCCAAGTAAATTTGCATGTGCCACCTCTAAATATTCAAATAACATTTGTTTTGTGTGCCCGTACCGCTCATGGAGCGATAGGGGGTGGTCAGTATCTTCCATGCTAAGCGGGTTATTCTCATGATGAGTGTTTATTCACTCGTCCTTGCACGAGAGGGGCTGGTAATAGGGATGCCCTATCCCATGATCAAAACTGCAAAAATAATTAAACAAAACGCCCCCGGACTGTTGTTGGTATGGAGGGCACCCGAGGATTCGGCTAGCCATGCATGGCTTGTGTTTGTTGGTGGAGGGGGAGTAAACTTACTTTACCGCTTGGGAACCGCCGCTAATTTGTTTAGCGTGGAAGTGATATGTCTCCATCGTATCTACTTTGACAAACTCTTTTGCCCTTGTTTTGGACTCTAATTTGCATGATTTGAATGGAACTAACCCGGACTGACGCTGTTTTTAGCAGAATTGCCATGGTGTTATTTTTGTGCAGAAATCAAAGTTCTCGGATTGACCTAAAAATTTACGAAGAATTTCTGTGGAATATATAAAAATTACTGGCGAAAAAGATACCAGAGGGGGCCACCCATAGGCCACAAGCCCAGGGGGCGCGCCATGCAGGCTTGTGGTCCCCCTGGACCATCTCCAACCCTAACTCCAACTCCATATATATCTATTCACGGAGAAAAAATCAGAGAGAAGGATTCATCGTGTTTTACGATACGGAGCAGCCGCCGCCTCCTGTTCTTCATCGGGAGGGCTGATTTGGAGTCCGTTCGGGGCTCCAGAGAGGGGAATCCGTCGCCATCATCATCATCAACCTTCCTCCATCACCAATCCCATGATGCTCACCGCCGGGAGTGAGTAATTCCATCATAGGCTTGCTGGACGGTGATGGGTTGGATGACATTTATCATGTAATCGATTTAGTTTTGTTAGGGTTTGATCCCTAGTATCCACTATGTTCTGATATTGATGTTGCTATGACTTTGCTATGCTTAATTCTTGTCACTAGGGCCCGAGTGCCATGATTTCAGATTTGAACCTATTATGTTTTCATGAATATATGTGTGTTCTTGATCCTATCTTGCAAGTTGTAGACACCTATTACGTGTTATGATCCGCATACCCCAAGGTGACAATAATTAGGATTCTTTCCGGTGATTACCGTAGTTTGAGGAGTTCATGTATTCACTAAGTGCTAATGCTTTGTTCCGGTTCTCTATTAAAAGGAGGCCTTAATATCCCTTAGTTTCCTTATGGACCCCACTGCCACGGGAGGGTAGGACAAAAGATGTCATGCAAGTTATTTTCCATAAGCACGTATGACTATATACGGAATGCATGCCTACATTATATTGATGAATTAGAGCTAGTTCCATGTCGCTCTAGGTTATGACTGCTACATGATGAATATTATCCAACACAATTATCCATCGTTGATCCAATGCTTACGAGCTTTTCACATATTGATCTTTGCTAAGCTACTTTCGCCGTGCTGCTGTTACAATCACTATAAACTTGCTATTGCTACTATTACTACTGTTACCGTTATTTCCATACTATTTTGCTACTAAACACTTTGCTGCAGATATTAACACTACAAAAAAATACACTTCCGTGATGATACGTGTTTGTCACAGTAGGTCACATTTTCTGTCATGCATCTACATCCATGACAATTTTATAACAGAATCAAGATAGTCATACCTGTGCTGTCGTAGAAGTGTTCCATGACATTACCAAAATTATCATCACGGAAGTGTCCCCTTCCATGACGATAAATGGCGCGTCATGGAAGTGCTTTCGTCAAGGTTAACTGATACGTGGCATCCACCGTAATGGGTCGTCGTTAAGCTATTAGGTTCCGGTTTGGATCCGATAACCCGTTAATAGCCCGGACCAATGGCGATTTTCCACGTGTAAAATTCTCATTCGCCGACGATCCACGTGTCAGCTCAGCGTTGGGACAGATGTCAACCGTCCATTGGACAAGAATCGCCAATGAATCGTTGACACGTGGGACGGCCCAATAGAGGCCCACATAGGTTTAAAAGCCGGTCCAGGAACAGGCCGACAAGATTTCGTCAGATCTAATGGGCCGGCCGTTAACAGCCTAACATTTTCTGGACCAAATTATGGCCCTGTAGGATCGAAAGTAGATCTAGAGGGGGGGGGTGATTAGACTACTTGACCAAATAAAAATCTAGCCTTTTCCCAATTTTAAGTCTTAGCAGATTTTAGCAACTTAGCACAAGTCAAGCAATCAACCTACACATGCAATTCTAAGAGTATAGCAGCGGAAAGTAAAACATTGCATATGAAGGTAAAGGGAAGGGTTTGGAGAAGGCAAACGCAATGTAGACACGAAGATTTTTTGCGTGGTTCCGATAGGTGGTGCTATTGTACGTCCACGTTGATGGAGACTTCAACCCACGAAGGGTAACGGTTGCGCGAGTCCACGGAGGGCTCCACCCACGAAGGGTCCACAAAGAAGCAACCTTGTCTATCCCACCATGGCCATCGCCCATGAAGGACTTGCCTCACTCGGGTAGATATTCACGAAGTAGGTGATCTCCTTGCCCTTACAAACTCCTTGGTTCAACTCCACAATCTTGTCGGAGGCTCCCAAGTGACACCTAACCAATCTAGGAGACACCACTCTCCAAAAGGTAATAAATGGTGTGTT
Source organism: Thinopyrum elongatum (assembly GCA_011799875.1). Taxonomy (NCBI): domain Eukaryota; kingdom Viridiplantae; phylum Streptophyta; class Magnoliopsida; order Poales; family Poaceae; genus Thinopyrum; species Thinopyrum elongatum. The sequence continues at coordinate 506,792,855 of CM022302.1, read as the reverse complement.
GATGATGAACTCCTTGCTCTTGTGCTTCAAATGATAGGCTCCCCAACACTCAACTTTCTCTCACAGATTTGGCTATGGTGGAAAGATGATTTGAGTGGAAAGCAACTTGGGGAAGGCTAGAGATCAAGATTCTTGTGGTTGGATTGGAATGTCTTGGTCTCAACACATGAATAGGTGGTTCTCTCTCAAAAAATGAGTAGTGGAAGTGTAGGCACGTTCTGATGGCTCTCTCTTGAATAGAGAAGGGGGTGGAAGGGTATATATAGCCTCCACACAAAATCTAACCATTACACACATTTGACCCAACTCGGTGAGACCGAATAGAAGAACTCGGTGAGACCGATTCAATTCAAAATGTGAACGTTAGGATTTTCGGTGGGACCGACATGATCAACTCGGTAGGACCGATGCGCTAGGGTTAGGGCTAAACCTCATCTCGGTGTGACCGATTGCATGAACTCGGTGAGACCAATTTCAGCAATGAGCAAACAGAGAGTTGGTCAGGTAAACTCGGTGGGACCGATCGCTCCTTTCGGTGATACCGAAACATTACGAAAGGTAAATAGAGAGTTTGCATTGCAAACTCGGTGGGACCGATTGCTCATTTCGGTGAGACCGAAATGTTACGAAGGGAAACAGAGAGTTTGCAATCCCATCTCGGTGAGACCGAGATCCCTATCGGTGAGACTGAACTGATTAGGGTTTCTGGCTATGGCTATGTCAAAAGAACTCGGTGGCACCGGATAGATCAAATCGGTGGGGCCAAGTTTGACTTTAGGTTTAGGACATATATGGAATTGAGAAAGTGGTTGAGGGCTTTGGAGCATATCACTAAGCATTTTGAGCAAGTAGACCATTAAGCAACACCTCATCCCCTTTTAATAGTATTGGCTTTTCCTATGGACTCAATGTGATCTTGGATCACTAAAATAGAAATGAAGAGTCTTGAGCTTTTGCCAATATTTGTCCTTAGCATTTTGAGGGGTCCACATCTCTAGTCCATGTGCCATGCCAATCATTGAACTACCTGAAATATTTAACTTGAATGGATATTAGTTCAATGAGCTATATGTTGTTATGAATTACCAAAACCACCCAGGGATTAGTTGCACTTTCAATCTCCCCCTTTTTGGTAATTGATGACAACATATAGATCAAAGCTTCGACAAATGATAATATGAATGAGATATATCATCGCTTTGCGAAGTATGTGATAAGCAAGAGCTCCCCCTAAATTTGTGCATTATTTAAAATTTGCTTTTGAATGCAAATGCACAATCGATTAGGATCATGGGTTACTCTTCCATGTCACATACATCTTGGTGGAGCGCTCAAAATGATAGAATATAAATAGCATGCACTCATCACCAAGGCAAACATGATTGATCATACACAAGTGATAAGATATCATCATTCAAGCACACATTAAAGCATAATATGATCAATCACATGATCATAAGAGTTTGAGATACTCTTATCTCACACACAAGCATAAATAGTGTAGCAAACAAACAAGCAAATAACAAGTAGCAAGAGAGGCAAATAAAAGCAAAACACTCTCTCTCTCGAAGCCTATGATCTATACACTTTCTCCCCCTTTGGCAACAAGTTACCAAAAAGCTTGAAAATGCATAGTGCTATGAGGCACTCTAAGCACGATCTCCAGGAGCTCTGGTGTGCAAAGATGGCGTGGAGAGAACAGCATCTGCAAAAGCTTCCGATGATGACTGAGGAACGGGGGGAGTTGCAACTAGAGGGGCAACTGGGGTTGTGGCTGCAGGTGCTGAAGTGGTGGCTCTTGTTTCACTGACTGGCACAACTACAGACCTGTTGGCTCTAGGCACTCTCTGAAATGCCTCTGTGGTAGCTCTTCCTCTCATGTCCTCTGCTTCTTCTTGAAGTTGCTCAACTATGGTCTGAATTTCTGTGACCTTCAAGTCTAGATCATAAAATTTTGTTTCAATGATTCTCTCAAGACTTTCTTGATTTTGAGTTAGGGTAGCTAGTCCTTTCTCAATTCTCATAGTGGCCTCAAGCAGATAGCTGAGCTGATCCTGCTTGGTCTTGAGATTTACAGCTGAGACATCTGGAACCTTGGAAGTCTTTGCTGCCTTTGCTTTTTCTCTCTTCTCCTGAGCCTCCACAGATGTAGGATGTGATGCATCCATGACAACTACATTGTCCTCAAAGTCTGGCCTCACAGGAAGGTGCTCTCTGTCTAGTAGATATGTGCTTGTGCCCATCTTGGAGTTGATGAGCATCTGAATGTGTGGGGCTTATCCACATGACCTCTTCTGATATAATGTAGTCCTCTTAACTATTTCAACAATCAAGGTCATCACCTTGAACTTCTCTGGCACATCAAACATATGTAACAAGTTGATTGAGTGACCTCTGATCATCCTGTCATCTCCTGATTTGGGCAACAAAGTATGCCTCAGTATAGTGTTGATTATAGGCAGCCCTGACAGTAGATAGTAAATGGACCCAAACTTGTGAGTCCCCAATGCAGCATCTGGAATTTCCTTGTACATGTGAGCCATGGAGTTATGATCTTTCCTGGGCTTGGCATAGACATCTGTGTCATCCTCACTTTCTTCAGGGGCATTGATCAGCTTGGCCCACTCAGCAATTGAAGATTGGTACCTAGTACCCTCAGTCATCCAGACTATCTTGCCATCTGGGTAAAAATGTGTAGTTGAATAAAATTGCAGCACCATCTCATCATTCCATTTTGTCAATTTCTGACCAACAAAAGTGTCAACTCCATTCATTCTGAAGCTCTCATGAACTCCAGGGAAGTAATCTTCATTGTCATCAATGAACTTCCAGTCGACCCATCTCATGTCACTTACTATGGGCTTCAAGTCCAAAAGAACTGTCTCATAGAAGTCCTGCTGCTCCTTGGTGTGAAACCTGTAATCCACAGCAGTCCTTCTCCTTGTAGTATAGGGGTCCATCTGCCTCCATAGTCTGAGACCTGCATCTTTTCTCAACTTCATGTTCTCTGCAATTGGATGAGTGTCATCATGGTCTGGAATTTTTGGTTTTAGCTTCCTGAGCACTTGCTGCTCCTCATCTTCTTGAGCTTCAGGCACTGGGGCCTTGTTCTTCTCTGCAGCTGAGATATTTCTTGTGCTTCTCTTAGGTGCTGTTGACTTTGGAGCTTGAGCTTGTGAAGATTGCTTGGGAGCTGTCTTGGGCTTGGATGGAGCAACCCCAGACTTAATAGCATCTCCCATCAATTTCTGAGATTTCTGAGCTGGTGCAGCATCTTCTTCTTCATCATCTTCATCTGGATCTCTCATCATTGATAATCTTCCAATCACTCTGGCCATGGTCTTCTTGACCCTTTCTTTCCTCTTCTTGCCTCCAGCAGCCTCTTCTTCTCTTGGTTCAGCAGTGAACTCCATGGTTTCCTGAGTTGAGGCTCTGGCTTTGGACACGGGCACTCTCTTGGCAGGAACTTTCTTCTTCATGCCAGGCTTGATGGCAGCAGCAGCATACTCCTTCTTGACTACTTTCTTCTTTGAGGTGACCTCCTCATCAACCACAAAGTCTTCATCTTCAGAATCTGAGGTTCTCTTCTTCCTTTGCCTAGTTGCAGCCTTAGGCAAGTTGCTTGGGGTGCTTCTGCTACCCTCATCATAGCTACTGTTGGAGGGACTAGTGCCCTCACTGAGATTTGCCTGCTCCTCTGATCTGTTCTGGCTGTCACTATTGTCTGACATCTTTGACACTGAAAGCTGACTCTGTGAAAAGATAGGTTGAGATGGAGTGGATAAGCATCACAAAATATAGCCATTTTGCAAAACAAATGAGTCAAAAACTTAGTTTTAGTTTTCTACAGAAAGCATTTCGGAGCTACCGATATTACAAACTCGGTGACACCGAAGCAGCTTTAGAGTCTAAACATGTGAAATCGGTCAGACCGAGACATAGTTCGGTGACTCCGAGATGCTAGGGTTTCACAGAGAAATGAACTCGATCACACCGATTGGTATGTTTCGGTCAGACCGAAAAATACTTGTGCTATGGCCTGAGCCAAATCGGTGAGACCGAAATCCTAATATCGGTCGGTCCGAGATGAGTTCGGCGAAAACCTAAACCTAAATTTTTGCATCAAATCTAATCTAACGGAGTTTCCAGTGGATAGAGTAGTCTCAAAATGTGGAAAGAATATAGGCATTGATCTTTGTGCTTGGAATCGAAGTGGGGAAGGCACAAAGGGACGAGTTCATACCCTAACTTGGTGATGAACTCGCTACGGCGACAACGGCGGTGAAGATTCCCATTGACGGTGGCAAAAACCAGCGGCAGGAGGACGCTGGCGACAAGGAGACGATCCAGAGACCTCGAGTCGGCAGAGCTGGACAGGCGCGGGCGACACGTTTGAAGGAATTTCCAAATTTTCAGCCCGTGGGAATATATGTCCAGTCACTGTCGGTGTGACCGAGTGGAACTACTCGGTGGCACCGAGATGCAGAATCGCAAGAGGTTGCTGCAACTCGGTGTGACCGAAAGGTTCAAATCGGTTGCACTGAGATTAAAACTTAGATCAACTTAATGAACTCGGTTTGACCGAATGGGATGGATCGGTCAGACCGAAATGCACTAAGAAGTTTTGGAAGTTAAGTCTATGACGAATCGGTGGCTCCGAGTGCTCCTCACTCAGAGGGTCCGAATATGACTTGATCAAACTTTGTGATGTAGCATGAATAGAGTTTGAGATGAGAAAAGCATAGATAGCTAGAGGGAGTACTTAGGCATTCTTTTCCATCCATTTGGTAGAAAGAAGAAAAACCAATCAATCAAAACAACAAATGGATGTCCTCGAATGGAGAAAAAATTATGCATCCAACATGCTCACACAATAAGATAGCAAATGAAATATGTGTCAAAGCATGCACAAACACTCTAGCATCTATCAAGCAATTGGCGATGACTAGGTCATCTATATATGAGTATATTGACTTAGGAGTCAAATGAGAACATTTGATCATAGGTCATACTCATCATTTAAGCACAAGTGGGGTTACCACTTTTACATAAAGCATTGTTGTGTTCACACCATTAGAGTTGCTTTAGCTCAATTCTTAGAGTAAAGCTCCCCCTGGATGTGATATCCCCCCTAAGAGGGATGAACTAACCTTGGGTTTTGTCGATGATGACTTCATGTAGATGTTGAAGATGTGGATGCTCAATGTTGATGTAGATCATTTGGAGCAATCCATTGGAGTGAGTTGCACTTTCAATACCTACATGGGTTAGTCCCACAAGGAACACACAAGGATATCCATAGACAAAGAGTGAAATACACATATGATGTTGTCCATGAAAGCATTAGGTTACCTTGTCCCTTGTCTTACCAACAAGAGGGTTTGTGACTCCTTGAACTAGTGCAAGATATGGAAGTTGATTGCACTTGTCCTTGCCAAAATGAATATGAGTGAAGTATGTTGGCTGAGTCACCCTCAAGAACTCTCTAGTTCTTCTTCTTTGGGATCCACATCATCTTGATGGGAATCCTTGGAGTTGTAGTCGTACTTGATGAAGTAGAACTTGATGTAGTCTTAGGAACCCACTTGACCAAGGCCTTTGGAGCTTCTTCAAATGAATCAATCTCCTCTTGAAGCTTGTCCTTGCCTTTTAGCTTGTGGTCTTGTGGTGGAAGATCATCTTGAGCTTGTGTTCCCTTGAAAGAAGTGGGCTCATACTTATCTTGTTGAGGAACAAACTTCGTCTTGGGGTATTGATCTTCTTCCCACTCAACTCCATTGGCATTGAACTTGCGTTCAAAACCAACACCTTGATTCTTCCGGTGCCTTCCTTGCTTGTGTACAATTTCCTCAAATTGCTTACTTCCGACAAGGCTCTTGTAAACACCTTTCTCTATAATTCCCTTCAATAAGCTATTTTCTTGCTCAAGTGTAACTTGGCTAAGAGAATCATTAGTGGAATCCAAGGAACTACTAGAAGCAACAATTTTGGATTTAACATGATTATTGTTACTACTAGAAGAAGAATCTTTCATGTAATTGTTGCTAGATTTTACTTGTGGCATGTAAGTAGACAAGAGTAAACGCTTGGCAATGTAAGAAGAACTTTTCTTACGAAGATCATCATTGATTGCTTTTAAGAACCCATGCTCTTGCTCTAGATTGAGCTTTTCAAAGCGTAGCTTCTCATGAGTCTTTAAAATCTCTCAATGATCCTCTAAGGTAGTTTCATGAGCTAACTTAAGAGTGTTTAATTCTTTAGTTAGACGCTCAATCTCCTTCTTATCATTGCCATTCGTTTCATCTTGATTAGCATGATTAACAGCAATTTCATCATAGTTTTCGTCACTAGAGTTGTCAACAAGTAAATCATCTTCACCTAGCAAATCATCATCATCACTATTGAAATCAACATACTCGGGGTGTGATACCTTGGGGCCTTTAGCCATGAAGCATCTTCCAATCCCTTCATTTGGTGAGTCAAATATGTCGTAGGAGTTGGATCACACAAGTGCAAGACCGGCAACACCTTCATCTTGAGTATGTTTGGAGTCGGAGTGATGACTTCTCTCGGAGTGGTGTTCGGAGTCGGAACCGGATACCCATTCACCAACATGAGCTTGATGTCTTCGTCTTGTGTAGCTCTTTGATGACTTGTCCTTCCTTTCCGAATCCTTGCTTCTGCGAGAGGGTCTTCGTTCATAACGATCATCTCTACTCCTTCTCTCTCTTGGAGGTGATTCCTCTCTTTTACTCCTCCTTTTAGGTGAGTCTTCTCTTCTTTTGTAGGGAGCCGTACACTCATTGGAATAGTGTCTGGGTCTTCCACAATTGTAGCAATTTCATTCACGACTAGAAGATCTCTTGTCATAGTAGGACCTCGACTTGGAACTTCTCTCTTTGCTTCTACTCTTGTAGAACTTGTTGAAGTTCTTCACCATTAGGCTCAATTCTTCATTGAAGGCTTGTTTCTCACTTGATGATGTAGGAGCGTCACATGAAGCTTTGTAAGCACCACTAGACTTGTTATGAAACTCTTCTTTATCCTTGAGTGACATCTCATGAGCAACAATTCTACCAATGACTTCTGTTGCCTTGAGATCTTTGTAATTGGGCATCATTTGGATCAAAGTGCACACGGTACCATATTTTCCATCCAAGGCTCTTAGGATCTTCTTGATGATGAATCTGTCGGTCATCTCTTCACTTCCTAAGCCGGCGATCTCATTTGTGATGAGAGCAAGCCTAGAGTACATTTCAGCGACACCTTCACCATCCTTCATTTTGAACTTGTCAAGTTGACTTTGAAGCACATCCAATTTGGATTCCTTGACGGACTCGGTACCTTTGTGCATATCAACCAAAGTATCCCAAATTTCCTTTGCATTCTCAAGATGGCTGATTTTGTTGAATTCTTCGGGGCACAATCCAATGAAGAGGATATCGCAAGCTTGAGCGTTGCATTGCAACATCTTCAATTCTTCCGCGGATGCTTCACGATTCGGTTCTCTTCCATCTTCGAAGAATTCACCTTGCAAACCAATACACACAATAGCCCAAATGGAGGGGTTATGTCCAAGAATATGCATTTTCATCTTATGCTTCCAACTAGAAAAATTTGTACCATCAAAGTAAGGACCTCTACGGTGGTAATTTCCCTCGCTAGACGCCATACTCTCCTAGGTTGTGAAACCAAGGCTATGATCACCAAAGCTATGGAAATCAAGGCAAATGGAGACCAAAGCTCTGATACCACTTGTAGGATCAAAAGTAGGTCTAGAGGGGGGGTGATTAGACTACTTGACCAAATAAAAATCTAGCCTTTTCCCAATTTTAAGTCTTGGCAGATTTTAGCAACTTAGCACAAGTCAAGCAATTAACCTACACATGCAATTCTAAGAGTATAGCAGCGGAAAGTAAAACATTGCATATGAAGGTAAAGGGAAGGGTTTGGAGAAGGCAAACGCAATGTAGACACGAAGATTTTTGGCGTGGTTCCGATAGGTGGTGCTATCGTACGTCCACGTTGATGGAGACTTCAACCCACGAAGGGTAACGGTTGCGCGAGTCCACGGAGGGCTCCACCCACGAAGGGTCCACGAAGAAGCAACCTTGTCTATCCCACCATGGCCATCGCCCACGAAGGACTTGCCTCACTCGAGTAGATATTCACGAAGTAGGCGATCTCCTTGCCCTTACAAACTCCTTGGTTCAACTCCACAATCTTGTCGGAGGCTCCCAAGTGACACCTAACCAATCTAGGAGACACCACTCTCCAAAAGGTAATAAATGGTGTGTTGATGATGAACTCCTTGCTCTTGTGCTTCAAATGATAGTCTTCCCAACACTCAACTCTCTCTCATAGATTTGGCTATGGTGGAAAGATGATTTGAGTGGAAAGCAACTTGGGGAAGGCTAGAGATCAAGATTCTTGTGGTTGGATTGGAATGTCTTAGTCTCAACACATGAGTAGGTGGTTCTCTCTCAGAAAATGAGTAGTGGAAGTGTAGGCACATTTTGATGGTTCTCTATTGAATAGAGAAGGGGGTGGAGGGGTATATATAGCCTCCACACAAAATCTAACTGTTACACACATTTGACCCAACTCGGTCAGACCAAATAGAACAGTGAGACCGATTCAATTCAAAATGTGAACGTTAGGATTTTTGGTGGGACCGACATGATCAACTCGGTAGGACCGATGCGCTAGGGTTAGGGCAAAACCTCATCTCGGTGTGACCAATTGCATGAACTCGGTGAGACCGATTTCAGCAATGAGCAAACAGAGAGTTGGTCAGGCAAACTCGGTGGGACTGATCGCTCCTTTCGGTGATACCGAAACGTTACGAAAGGTAAACAGAGAGTTTGCATTGCGAACTCGGTGGGACCGATCGCTCATTTCGGTGAGACCGAAATATTACGAAGGGAAACAGAGAGTTTGCAATCCCATCTCGGTGAGATCGAGATCCCTATCGGTGAGACCGAACTGATTAGGGTTTCTGGCTATGGCTATGTCAAAAGAACTCAGTGGCGCTGGATAGATCAAATCGGTGGGGCCGAGTTTGACTTTAGGTTTAGGACATATATGGAATTGAGAAAGTGGTTGAAGGCTTTGGAGCATATCACTAAGCATTTTGAGCAAGTAGACCATTAAGCAACACCTCATCCCCTTTTAATAGTATTGGCTTTTCCTATGGACTCAATGTGATCTTGGATCACTAAAATAGAAATGAAGAGTCTTGAGCTTTTGCCAATATTTGTCCTTAGCATTTTGAGGGGTCCACATCTCTAGTCCATGTGCCATGCCAATCATTGAACTACCTGAAATATTTAACTTGAATGGATATTAGTTCAATGAGCTATATGTTGTTATGAATTACAAAAACCACCCAGGGATTAGTTGCACTTTCAGGCCCACATCAGATATGGGCTATTAAAGGACTGCAATATTCTGGGCCAGTTTACGGCCCATATCAGATCCGGCCCGTTAACAGCTTGCAATAGTTTTGGCCAAATTACGGTCCATATTTGATCCGACCCGTTAACTAACTTTCATATCTTGGGCCAAATTACGGCCCATAATAGATACAACCCATAACAGATACGGCCCTTTAACAACTAATTCACCATCGGGCCCATTGGGGGCATGATTTTCTCTTCGGCCTCTTAATGGCCCGTTTAACAGTCTGGCCCGATATTAGTTTTGGCCTGTCAGCGGCCCTGTCTACATATGGGCCGCTTTCGGCCCGGTTTCACTTTCGGCCATTTAAAGGCCCGAGTTGCACCTAGGCCTAATTCTGGTTTGTAGTTACTTTCAGCCTCTTAACGGCCCGTAGTCTTCGTGGATACATTCTAGCCCAAACTGCCTATCGGCCCGTTAAAGGCCCTTGATAGTGTTGGGCCTAATTTTGGCCCGTTATACATTCGGCCTGCTTCCAGCCTGTCATGTAATTGGGTCAGCCAAGGCCCAAAAACATTTCAGCCTATTAATGGCACGTCATACAAATGAGCCAATAATGGGCCGATGTATATTACAGCCTGCTGTCGGCCCATGATTTGTTCGCCACAATTAAGGCTCAATCTAGATCTCAACCTGTTAAAAGCCTATTTAATTTTCTGGCCCAGTTAAGGCAAGCGGTTTACTCGGCCTTTTAAAGGCCCGAAACTAATAGTGGGCTAGATTAAGTCTAGACCTAACTAATGGCCCAAGATGATTGTAGGCCCACGGTTCGGCCCGTACTAGCGATTGGCGACCGGCCAGTTTTAGTACCGAAATTATTTTTTTATAAACCTAACCTATTGGCTCATTGCGCTCCGATCAAAGATTACGACCTTTTCTTAGAGCGACGACAGCATAAATAGCAAATAAATTACAGCATTGTGACGAAGAATAAACCTAGACTATACAACAAAGAAATTATAGCATATTACATCCCCTGGGCATCAAAGTTCGCCGCCAGTGATAATAAAGGGCAACCAGATAGCAGATTCCATAAACTGGGCAGGTCGTCACCAGTGGAAGTAAACAGGCCAACAAAATAATAGACAGAATCGACAGCACTTCAACACAGTTCAAGAAAGGTTAGCCCGGCCCAGGAGCTGCAGCGCAAGCAGCTTAGCAACCTGATGAGACTGCGCTTGTTTGACGCTTATATCCACCAACTCAAGCTGCATAGCATCAATAGACGTCCTGTACTTATGGTTAATCTTGCTTAGAGATTGGAGTTCCAATCGGTTTTGAGTGGAAGCATGTCTTTCTGCCTGAATTTCAGACTGAAGAAGTCGAACAGATTCAGGCGACGACTTCATCGAGCTTGTGTCACTGAGTAAGTTCGACACTACATCAAGACATGACTTTGGGGTTGTATCGCTACCCTTAGGATGTGTTTCCTTCTTCTCTGGAATATATGTTAGAGGGACAAACAATGGGTTCGTCTCACTATCATTGTGGCAGTTCTTCCAAGCATCAGTGCTGTCACCCTGAAAGAGAAACAAGTAGGTAGATAACAGGTTTTGCACGTATAAGCATCAGCATTGTCAATTCATCTCATTTCTTTGTCAGAAATAAAGAGACACGGTTTAAAATAGCATTAACATAATAGGCATTGTTCATAGTTAAGATGGCATGAAATGGCATTATGCAGGAGTGGCCAGCTTCACCATACCACTGGATTACATATCGAGAACACAAGCGTACATGTAGTGCTAAACAACGTATAAGCATGAATGGTGAGTGTACTGTCAATTTATACCATTTCAGATTGGTAAATAAAGAGACATGATTTAAATAACGTTAGTATAATATGGCATTGTTCATAGTTGAGACATAGCAGGATATGACATTGTGCTGGAGTTGGTAGTTTCACCACACCACTGGATTACAGATCAAGAACACAAGCATACACGTAGTGCTAAAGAAGATAACTTGCTATGTTTAGTTTAATTTACATGGTATGAATGAGGAACTAGGTTGTACAACTAAAGACTGAAATTGAGAAGGACAAACTTATGTTTATGTACTTCTTCGTTATAAACTTTGAACAAGCAATTTGATGCAGACGACAAAAATAAACAGCATTTGCACTCAGAGCTATCCAAATATACACAAAAAAGTTTGAAGGCTCGAGGAGGACAAACTTACATTAGTAGTGAAGACCGGCTCTATAAAGCCCTTGTCCATATTGATGGGGGGGGGGCAATTCAAGAAGTTTATCGCACACTCTTCTTCAAGAGCATTGCCTTTATTCTACCTTTTGTTAAGAGTAAACATAGATGTGAAAATATAGGAACAAATGGTGATTATTTAACCTAAGATGCAGAGTACAAATGTAAATATAGCATACAGGCAAAAGGCACTAACAAGAGCAATGCAGAGCTAAACTTCTTCAGTAACATTGGTTTTATTCAATATTTTGGCAAGAGTAAATGTAGATCTGATGTGTAGAAAATGGAGGGCAAGGGAAAATAAGTTGCAAAGTGTACATGAAGAACTAGCTGACAATATAAGTACAGTGATGAAGGACGGCAGATACTTACAAGAACAATGCAGAACTAAATTTCTTCATAAGCATTGGGTTTATTCTACATTAATGTAAGCATTAATATAGATCTGATAATTTGGAGCGAACAGTGGATAAGCAAGCTATAATGCACAAATGATGTCACATAATCCACCAGGTATGAATGTAAGTACAGCGATAGGATAATAGGTACTCACAAGAGCAAAGCAGCGACCAACATAGTTGCGATATCCTAGGTTTTGTGGCGCTAGTTCTATCGCCAATGTAAGTGGGGTGCTATCTGATTTCTCTGGTAGCACCACCTTTTTCAAGGACTTTGCTTGTACTCCTTCAGGTTCTGCAATCACCCTCTTCCTTTTGGATGTCTGAAACACAAGAACAACATTTGAATGGAAAAACATGGTATGACGACAAATGGAATATGTATTGATAATGGATGGGCATGGCATCTTCACATATATCATGAGTAAACTAAGCAGATGGCGGTGCAACGAAGCAAAAGAAATGCAAGACACCTTATGCAAGATACGTGCAACCAATAAAATGTTGCCAAATTAGAACAGGCACCTTATTGGTTGAACATGATAGGCCATTTGCCTTTGACTCCTTGAGCTCAGAATAGTCATTAGGATCATATTCTGAATACGAATCTATAGGTCAGGAGCATGTGGGTTTCATTGCATCCACAATGGACCTCAATCCCTTGAAGCCAAGTTTGTTACCCATTGAACTATTCCGCAATATTCTTCTGATGTGTGCATTCTTATATTCATTGTGATTACGTACAATATCTGAAAAGCATGAAAACATAAATAGTAGTGAGATTATCTTTGTAATGCAGAGGATATTGTAATATAATAGGGGCTCCCTGTAAACCCTTGTGTGCAATCACTGGATTCTGATGAGAGAGCCCATGTGTGTTGTAATATGGTGAGTAGATTAATATAATCTGGCACAACTACACAAAAAAATAGGCTCCCTATTGGGAGCTCCAGATGTAAGGATAGTTGGCAGATGATAGGTTCATAATATACCGTATAGAAAGTTTATTGCCAAACCATGATAACGAGAGCGCACAGCCACTAGGCAGATTGTAGTGTAGATAAAAGGGGTACACCATAACCACCATAAATAAATCGGGAAAGCAAAACTGGCTCGAAAATACAGGGTTTTGCCGCTACTAATATGCAGCCTATCGATCACCTACAGGCCAGCTCTATTCATCTGAAGGCACACTGCTGTTACTATCAGTCTAGTCTATCAAAGACCACGTGTCTCCCACCATTTCTGGGATATTATGGCAGACCAACTCGAAGTGCGAAATCATTTTAGCAGAACCGGCCCAATAGAGCTATCGACTGTAGATGTCCCTGCTCCCCTTCCTGACAAGGAACATACTGTACTTACTAAAGAAGAACAGAAGAGGAACATGTTAAAGAATAGAAGGGGAAGCATATTATTGAGATTCCCCTTCTTTATATACAATGTTGGTTGCCCACTATGATGAACCAGAGCGCCCAAAGAAATGCCATTCCATGATGTCTCTCTATATGTGGCCACATGCATTTGGAAACTCAAGTGGGAGCATTAGCTAACCAATTAAATGTGTGTCTGTTAGCTAATGTCAGTATCATATCACATTCGTATTTGAAGAAGCTTAGGACGTATGACTGGTGTGTTATTTAGCTTTAAAGGGTGGACAGCTGCTAGTAGGACACAAAGCACCTACGCAGATCATTGTGTAGATATAATGGGAAAACCCTAAGCATCAGGAGTAAAATCAGGAAAGTGGAACTTGCTGGAAAATATGTGCTAGTATTGCCGGTACGGCTAGAAAGGCTTCGGATACCAGCTCTCTACAACTGAAGGCGTAGTACTGTTACTATCAGTCTAACTCTCAAAGGCGACACAGACGACCGAATACGAAGAGTTGAAAGCGTCCATGACAATCGACATGAAGACCAACACGAAGAGTTGAAAGCGTCCATGACAAGCGACCGAATAGACCTGTACACTGCAAATGTACCTGCTCCTCTTCACTACAAAGAACATACTGTACAACTATTATACTCCCTCTGTTCCTAAATACAAGTCTTTGTAGAGATTCCACTATTGATCACATACGGATGTATATAGATACATTTTAGAGTGTAGATTCACTCACTTTGCTCCGTATGTAGTCCATGGAGGAATCTCTACAAAGACTTATATTTACGTACGGAGAGAGTACTTACAAAAGAAGAACATAAGAGGAGCATGGTAAAGAAGAGCAAGCAGATTTTGGATAATAAAATGTTGGTTGGCCACACATGATGAACCAGAGCGCATAAAGAATGCAACTCCTTGTTGTCCCTCAATATGTGGCGCATGTGCTTTTCGAAAGTAAAGTAGGAACATTAGCTGACCAATTAAACATTCTCTGTTTTAGTACATGTCAGCATCATATCAGATTCGTATTTGAGCAACTAAGTTTGGAATTATGAGTGGCATGTTGTTTAGCTTGATGGGTTGAGGAGCACTGCTTGCACGTAGGTCTCGAAGCACCTATGATGATGGTACTGAATATATGGGAATGTCTACATGCAAGTCACCTGACTTTCGTCATTTGGGTCAGCCGACCATTTCAGGCGGTTGGATGAAGATCCTACGTCTCCTAACCCTTCTTCTTCCTCGCCTCTTATTCTTCCCCTAAAGACCACCGCACGGGCCGCCGGCCGAACCACCGGCCCCCGCCCTCCCCTGAACCGCCCACCACCTTCGGTCTTCCGCCGCCCCCGGTCATCCCTCTAGCTAACCCCACCCCCCACCCGCGTCAAGTTTTGCCTCCGGCGAGGCCCCACCATAGCCCGACGACAGCCCCCACAACCACTGTACCCACCCGAAACCCTAAGATAGATAATGGGGCAGCCCTCCGGCGAGCCCCTTCCTTCCCTCCGGCGAACTCCCAAAAATGGACTGACCCCAATTTGAAATTCAGTCGACTGTCATTTAAGCTAATGTGGAATATAAAAGGGGAAAACCATAGGCATTGCGAGTATAGTGGTGAGCGTGCCATGGCGGATCTGAAGGTGCAAACCGGACAAAGGCAACTTCGCAACCAATGTTTGGTTTCAACTAACAAGTAAGATTCTAAGTGATGGACAAGAAATCACAGTAAAGCAGTGGCGATCTATTTTCTTGCTGAGATAAATAACTTGAGCAGATACGAAAGAGTACCACCTCTGGTGTGGCGCCGTGTAAGCATCTGCTGAGGCGTTGAGGGTGCTGCAGTAGCGATGGCCGTCGGTGGCGAGGAAGCAGATCTAGGAGGGCAGACGGTGGCGGCGAGGGAACTATCCCGGCCCGGTGGACAAGACGGTCGTACGAGCGGCCTCGGCAAGGTGGACGATGGCGCGGATGAAGTGAGAGGACGCGATGCAATGATACTGGTCTGAAGCCATGGATGAGAGAGGTCGATCTCTTGTAATGGACGACGGTGTCGGGGTATCAGCTCCGGCATGGTGGAGGAGGACGGCGGTGGATGGAGTGGCAGATGGAGGAGACTGCGGTGGAGAGGGTGTTTTGGCGCCCACGGAGTACGAATGGGGAAATGGAGGGAGAGAGGTAGGGGGGAACCATGTCTTCAGGGCGCGCTTGTCTCAAATGCGAGGAAATTTACAAACTTAGCCCCCGTTTAAAATTTCCTACATCACAGCAATATTAGTCGGTTGGGGATAGGACAGTAATCTCGCATACACCGAATATTTGCCAACGGAGATTTCGGCCGAGGAGAGTTTGTTTTGGCGCCCACCGTGTATGAATCGGGGAGGGAGGTGAGAGGCGATTTCGGCCGAGGAGAAATTGTGTTTTGGCGCCCATCATGTATGAATCCGGGGAGGTGAGAGGCGGAGGCGGTTATGTCATGTTTGAGTGAAATTACAAGCCTACCCCTATCGAAACCTATAGAAATCGAGCCGATAGGCTTTGCGTGTCAGGGATAGGCAGTAATTTCCATCTCGCAGATTTTGGTTTCGGGCAGTTACTACGAGTTTCCCCGCTTCGTTCAAATTTTTGCAGAGAAACAGTGCACGTTTACCGTGCCAACTCAATTCGAATCCAGTTTGTATTTTTTTCGGGCAGGATCCATTTTGTATTCGAATACAAATCTATATACATCATTTTTTTAATATATACTTTCAAAAGCACAACACCCTTTATACATAAATATGGTTTACAAATGGCATGATCTCAGATTCATAAGGCTGGATCCATCTTAATTTGGATTTTCAAATATTTGAAACCACTTTATGTTGAAATCCAATGTATGCATTCCTCGCTAACTGTGTCCAATTAATGTGTGTTTCATGCGGGTTTTTTTTTACTTCTCAAACACGTATAATGTGTTTGACACACGCAACATATAGTGTAATCCCGTTTAGACATTAATTGCATATAAACCATGCATTGTCTCTAAATAAAGAATCTATGGATCACTAATATTGATAAACTATATAACATTACACGTGTCCCCAAATTCAAATGAATATGCATGTTTGATAGACCAAATTTTGTTATGATATTATCGATGTCGTGATCTCTAGTTTAAATATTTGAATCCCCTTTAATCCAGATATTCATCTCATATAGCTATCACTCATGCTTATATATCTCTCTAGACCTATATGCCTTCATCGTCTCTCGGGTATCTCTCGTGCTACTTGTATGTCGACAATGATCTTTTATCTTCGTAACACACTGACGGTACTCTCTCCCTCGACCTTCACTCTATCTCTCTCTAAGTATATCTCGCTCCCTACTATGTGTCTCTAACTATGATTCTCCATGTGAAATCTCTTTCTCTCACACAAACACAAACTTCGTCTCCCGGGGTATCATTTCTCTCTACTATTCCCCTGTGTGCCACTCGCCCACCCCCTCTCACACAGAGATGTCTTGCGCTCCTTAGGTATGAGAAGCTACGACACTCCCTCTTAAATATCTCTTTCTCACACACAAACACAAACTCTGTCTCCCAGGGTCTCATATCTCTCCACCATTCCCTTGTATGTCGCTCGCACACACTTTCTCTCCCTAGGGATATCTCATGTTCCCTGATATGTCTCTCTAGCTATCACTCTCCTTGTGAAATATCTTTCTCTCTCACAACCACAAAACTCCATCTCTCGGGATCTCATTTCTCTCTGATATTTGTTTGTATGTGATAACCCACAAGTATAGGGGATCGTCTGTAGCCTTCTTCAATAAATAAGAGTGTCGAACCCAATGAGGAGCTAAAGGCAGAACAAATATTCCCTCAAGTTCTATCGACCACCGATACAACTCTACGCACACTTAACATTTGCTTTACCTAAAACAAGTATGAAACTATTTTGCAAGAATAAAACTATGAGTACTTTGCGAGAATAAAACTACGAATAAATTGCAAGGTAATAAAAGTGGATAGCTTTTGTCAATAAGAAAGTCATTTGTCCCTAGGCAAGCGATAACAAGTACCGGTAATCATTCTTGTAATTTTATATGAGAGGCATGAGCTAACATACTTTCTCTACTTGGATCATATGCACTTATGATTGGACCTCTAGCAAGCATCCGCAACTACTAAAGATCATTAAGGTCGTGAAACCCAACCATAGCATTAAGTATCAAGTCCTCTTTATCCCATACGCAACAACCCACTTACTCGGGTTTAAGCTTCTGTCACTCTCGCAACCCACCATAAGCGAATCATGAACATATTGCAACACCCTACAGCGGGGGCCCCTCCGTTTGTGCGACACGGAGGGCACTGTAGGATAGCACCATAAATAAAATATACACTCATACCAACCAAGATCATGATTAGCCCATTGGACAAAACGGATCTACACAAACATCATAGGATAACCATAGATCATTGGGAAATAATATATGGAGTTGAGCACCATGTTTAAGTAGAGATTATAGTGGGGAGAAGAGGTGTTACACCGCTGCATAGAGGGAGAGAGTTGGTGTTGACGGTAGCAAGATTGTTGATGTAGATCGCCGTCATGATCCTAGCCTCGGCGGCACTCCGGTGCCACCGGGAGAGAGGGGGAGAGAGCCCCCCTCCTCCTTCTTCTTCCTTGGACTCCCCCCTAGATGGGAGGAGAGTTCCCCCTCTGGTCCATGGCCTCCATGGCGGCGGAGGGGCGGGAGCCCCTCTGAGATTGGATCTCCCTCTCTGTTCTCTTCTATTTCCCGTTCCCCAGATCTGGCCGAAAACCATTTCTTATATTCCCCGAGATCCGTAACTCCGATTGCGCTAAGATTTTAACATGATTTTTTTCCGGATATAAGCTTCCTTGCGCCCGAAGTAGAGCTCCAACCGACATCCGAGGAGGGCACAACCCACCAGGGCGCGCCTGGCCCCTGGGGCGCGCCCTGGTGTCTTGTGGGGCTGTGGACCCCTGTTTGCGTTGATTCCAAGTCCCAAAAATCACATATATTCCAAAATAATTCTCCGTAAATTTTTATCGCGTTTGGACTTCGTTTGATATGGATTTTCTGCGAAACAAAAAACATGCAAAAAACAGGAACTGGCACTGGGCGCTGGATCAATATGTTAGTCCAAATAAATCATATAAAATGTTGCCAAAAGTGTATAAAAGTTGTATAATATTGGCATGAAACAATCAAAAATTATAGATACGACGGAGACGTATCAGTATGTGACTCACATGCACCCTCTCTCTATCTCTCTCACACCCACACACATAACTCAACCTTCTGATCCACTCGACTCTTATCTCTAACACACACACACACTAGCTAGCCGATCTCCCTCTAGCTAGCATCTTTATCTTTCTATTTATCTGTTTCTCCATCAACCTTCTTTCTCGCCCTCACTCTTGCTTCCTATCACGCACAATATATATGTTTTTATCTACATGCAGTCATGCACCCTCTTTTTATCTTTCTCACACACACATAACTTCACCCCTCTGAACCACTCGACGGTCATCTCTAACACACAAACTAGCCGATGTCCCTCTAGCTAGCATCTCAATCTCTCTATCTATCTACAGTTTCTCTGTCAACCTTTCTTTCTTGCACGCACTCTTGCTTCATATCACGCACACTATATATGTCTCTTTATACATGCATCTATAGGTTGATCTCTTTTGCACAATCGTTGTGTCTCGCTCTCTCTGCTCGCCATAGATGCATGCTCCAGCCCACGCCACTATCTCTTAAAGACAAAAACACATGCTGTTGTGGTTCAACACGGCCACCTATGGGGCCATCGGTCCCTTATGGTTCGGCAAGGGGGAAGGGCACACTGCATGAAGAGCGGAGGCCATAGGACGGCGCGGCGGTGATGACACAGGCAGTTTTTACCCAGGTTCGGGCCACCGCGAGGCGTAAAACCCTACTCTTGCTTTGGTGGATTGATGAATGGACCGGGGTGGAGGCGCAGCGCTCTAGCCCGGCAAGGTCGCCTTGGGACAAGAGCAGCTACGCGTGTATGAGCGTACAGGGGTCCGAATCCTTTCTAAGGTTGCCCCGGCCCTCCTTTTATAGGTCAAGGGGTCACCACAATGGCAAATCAGTCATTACGTACTGATTGGATAGCAAACAGTGCTATCATACCTAAGTCTGCAGACAAGACAAGGCGCATTAAATGCACTGCTTAGTGTCACATCATGGGTGTAGCCCGGCAAGCCTTGCCATGCCATTCAGCCACCTCTTCGCCTACCTGCGTGACACGTCTCCTGGACGGGTGTCATTTAGGGGTGTTCTTCCTCAGAAATGGCCTGCCACATACCAAATACGGCCACTTAATCACTTGGGGGCTCGACACCACACCGATAGGTGACTTGCGTTGCTGTGAGGTGGAGCGTTGGAGCCTTGGCGGGGTAATCCGCCCTCGGCATCTCCGGCAAGCCTGCCGGGGGAGTCTTAAGACTTGTCTCTGGGACGACCTCAACCTAACCAGGCTCGCCTGCCGGGCAAGGGAGGTTTCCCCTTGGTGAGATCTTGCTTCTTTGGTTTGTCTTGGTCTTCTTGATCCGCCCTTTGACTTCTCAAAGAGCTATATCTTCAGCTTGGCCTTATCTTGGATGTTGTAACCTTGTTCCTGAGCCTGTGTATAGTCCGGGCAACATACACCAGGGTCTGTTGCACCGACAGGAGCCCCCGGGCCTAGCCCGAACACGCTGCCGAGCGTCGTCGGGGTAGGCCCTATCATGTACACAGGAAGAGGTCTTGTGGTAGCTCATACTTTGAGATTTCCTTTGCTTCTTCATTAACCTGCACTTGAGTCAATTTCCGGTTTACCCGCGTGCCGCGTGATGCCAATCATGGTGCGGCCATCTCTGTAATGGCCCGTGAATGACTTTAACTCACGGGGGAGTAACTGCCAATTCACTCATCCCACCACGCCCTTATCCTTCACCACGTATGCTGCATGCATCGAGTGGGGTAGGTAATGGAGGCGCGTGGTGCAGAAGGGATGCCATGGCGGAGGATTGGCGTAGGAGGGCGGCGATCGTATCCGGTCGTCGGTGACAGCTTGGACGGGTTGGATTAGGGAGAGCCCCCCCTGGGGGTGGGTGATGCATCAGCCCCCAGCCCTGACCTGCCTATAAAAGGGAGGACGAGAGAGGAGCGGAGGCATCTACCCACGCATCTCTCCCCTTTTTCCTCCTGTCTCTTTTCTCGTCATGTCGAGAAGGAGAGACCGGGGCCAGGCCCCGGGCTCTAGCTCGGGGGTGACGACGTCGGATACTCATATTGATGCTCGAGGAGTGAGTCTGGTCCGGAGTTGTCGGAGACACGGCGGTGGTGGATGCGGGCACCGTGTTAGCCGTAGTGCGGGAAGTGTTGTGCTCCTCCAAAATGGAGGGGCACTCGTTTCCCCCACACAAGCCAGCCATCCGTAGGGAAGCACTTGCCCTTGCCGCAAGTCGTCGAGGCTTGTCCCCCCGTCGGCGGGGCCCCCGGATCTTTTGGCGCTCGCCCGCGGGGCTGTGCCTGAGACCCTTGGTAGTCCCTGCATGACCCCTCCAGCGAGGTCAGGGTCAATGCTGAAGATGGCGGGGGCTTCTTGCCCGCCAAGGTGAGGAGCGGCGCCCCTCGCGCGCGCTGGACGCAATCATCGTCCGCCTCTTCTCAGGGGGAGGTGATGGGCCGAGGGGTCGGCGTCCTCCTGAAGTGTTGGTGATGGTGGAAAAACAAGGAAAGACAGAGAAGGTGGGTGGCAGGCCGTCAGGTCGGAGTACGATGGCACCGACGCCTTTGTCTCGCACTGGCAGCCCGCTGCCACGTCTTTTCGCTCTTCCCCTTCCTCCCCGGCACCATCATCACCGTCCTCTTCCGGATGGCTGCCGGGGAGGGGGCTGCTCTCTTGGTGCCTTCGCCTCCTCCAGGAGTCTTCCAGCTGAGCCCCGGCAGGCTTTTCCCGCCAGCACTTGTGCCGGGGTGTCTTGCTGGCCCTGGGGGTGGTGACCAGGGCACCGCTGAGCTGCTCCCTCTGTCCCCCTTCTTCGCAGCCTCGCCACTCTCGATCTTGTCAGGCTGCGCCTGGCAGGTCCTGACGAGGTCGGGCTGGGCTTCTGCTCAGGCACTCCTTTTGCCACCTTCGCCTCTTGCCGCGGTTCCTAGGAGGAGAGGGACAAGAAAGGGATTACGGGGCACTTATCTTTTTTTAGTCTAAAATATGTTTGGATTTGCCAAACTTTAGTCTAAAATATGTAATCTGCTTTATCCATGTTTGTGTCCTGTAAGATTTGTACTTGCTTATCGCATATTAATGAAAAATACAAGCCTTGCCGGGTACTTGTACATGTGTCATGTCCATGCAGAGGCGAGATGCCTCTATACATTTAAGTAAAGAAGTTTTCTCCGGCAAGCTATCTTGCCGGTGCCTTTCGTTTGTTGCCGCGGGGCTTGGCCTGCCGGGCACAAAACCATGGAAAGGGACCAGCTCCTCGTCGAACCCCCTCCGTCAAAGGCCACTACAACCACCCTGACCGAAGCAACGTTCGGGACGCAGGACGGGAGCACCCATGCTTCGAAGGTGACAAGGTTTTCGTATGCACAAGTTTTCACCTTACAGAACATGTATGGATAAGAAATAACTTATCTGCTTGGCTTGTCGGGGACTAATATGTAGGCTTGTTTTCATTTCTTCTCTTCGGGACCAGGTCCAAGGCAAGAACCCTGCAGCTTAGTGTAGAAGAAAACAATGCTACATGTGCCCTGATCTACATGATCATGCTATGCTCATGTTATGCTTATGCATGCATGCAAGTTTTAGGGCCCCCCAGCGCTTCATTTATTCATCTGTTGCTCAGGGTCTGCGCCTGGCTTTGTACAAAGGGTTACATGCAACATCGGCAATGCTTGTACAAAAGGGTGGCTGCCAGGCAGGGCCCGACAGCCGCGCCTTACGGGTAGAAATTACGGAGATGCTTAATGTTCCATGAGTTTTGCAATAGAATGCCATCTCCGGTCTCCAGACGGACTGCGCTAGGTCTGGTGACTCGTCCCACCCGGTAAGAGCCTTCCCACTTCGGCATCAACTTGTTTGCACCCTTGGCGGACAGAACGCGCCTAAGGACAAGGTCGCCTTCCTCAAGGCTCCGGGCACGAACCCTGCGGCTGTGATAGCGACGCAGGGCTTGCTGGTATCGTGCAGCACGTACAGCAGCCCGGAGACGGTTCTCCTCAAGTAGCACAGCGTCGTCACGCCGGTGCCATTCTTGCGCTACTTCATCGTAGGCAAGCACTCGACATGACCTGTATATGAGTTCCGTGGGGATAACTGTTGGGGAAGGTAGTATTTCAAAATTTCTCCTACGATCACGCAAGATCTATCTAGGAGAAGCATAGCAATGAGCGGGGAGAGTGTGTCCACGTACCCTCGTAGACCGAAAGCGGAAGCGTTTAGTAACGCGGTTGATGTAGTCGAACGTCTTCGCGATCCAACCGATCCAAGTACCGAACGTACGGCACCTCCGCGATCTGCACACGTTCAGCTCGGTGACGTCCCTCGAACTCTTGATCTAGTTGAGGCCGAGGGAGAGTTTCGTCAGCACGACGGCGTGGTGACGGTGATGATGAAGTGATTCCGGCAGGGCTTCGCCTAAGCTCTCCGAAAATATGACCGAGGTGGAAATCTATGGAGGGGGGCACCGCACACGGCTAAAAACAATCAACTTGTGTGTCTATGGGGTGCCCCCCTCCCACGTATATAAAGGAGGGAGGGAGGAGGAGGCCGGCCAGGAGGAGGCGCGCCCAAGGGGGGGGAGTCCTACTCCAGGTAGGATTCGGCCCTCCCCTTTCCTACTTCCACAAGGAGAAGGGGGGAAGGAGGAGGAGGAGAGAAGGAAAGGGGGGGCGGCCCCCCTAGCCCTAGTCCAATTCGGTTTGGCTAGGGGGGGCACGCGCCACACCTTGGTCTGCCTCCTCTCTTCCACCACTAGGCCCATGAAGGCCCAATAACCCCCCGGGGGGTTCCGGTAACCCCCGGTACTCCGAAAAATAACCGATACACCTCGGAACTATTCCGGTGTCTGAATATAGTCTTCCAATATATCAATCTTCATGTCTCGACCATTTCGAGACTCCTCGTCATGTCCGTGATCTCATCCGGGACTCCGAACTACCTTCAGTACATCAAAACACATAAACTCATAATACCGATCGTCATCGAACGTTAAGCGTGCGGACCCTACGGGTTCGAGAACTATGTAGACATGACCGAGACTCATCTCCGGCCAATAACCAATAGCGGAACCTGGATGCTCATATTAGCTCCCACATATTCTACGAAGATCTTTATCGGTTAAACCCCATAACAACATACGTTGTTCCCTTTGTCATCGGTATGTTACTTGCCCGAGATTCGATCGTCGGTATCATCATACCTAGTTCAATCTCGTTACCGGCAAGTCTCTTTACTCGTTCCATAATGCATCATCCCGTAACTAACTCATTAGTCACATTGCTTGCAAGGCTTCATATGATGTGCATTACCGAGAGGGCCCAGAGATACCTCTCCGACAATCGGAGTGACAAATCCTAATCTCGATCTATGCCAACTCAACAAACACCATCGGAGACACCTGTAGAGCATCTTTATAATCACCCAGTTACGTTGTGACGTTTGATAGCACACAAGGTGTTCCTCTGGTATTCGGCAGTTGCATAATCTCATAGTCAGAGGAACATGTATAAGTCATGAATAAAGCATTAGCAACAAACTAAACGATCATCATGCTAAGCTAATGGATGGGTCTTGTCAATCACATCATTCTCTAATGATGTGATCCCGTTCATCAAATGACAACTCATGTCTATGGCTAGGAAACTTAACCATCTTTGATTAACGAGCTAGTCAAGTAGAGGCATACTAGTGACACTTTGTTTGTCTATGTATTCACACATGTATTAAGTTTCCGGTTAATACAATTCTAGCATGAACAATAAACATTTATCATGATATAAGTAAATATAAATAACAACTTTATTATTGCCTCTAGGGCATATTTCCTTCAGTCTCCCACTTGCACTAGAGTCAATAATCTAGATTACACAGTAATGATTCTAACACCCATGGAGTCTTGGTGCTGATCATGTTTTGCTCGTGAGAGAGGCTTAGTCAACGGGTCTGCAACATTCAGATCCGTATGTATTTTGCAAATTTCTATGTCTCCCTCCTTGACTTGATCGCGGATGGAATTGAAGCGTCTCTTGATGTGCTTGGTTCTCTTGTGAAATCTGAATTCCTTTGCCAAGGCAATTGCACCAGTATTGTCACAAAAGATTTTCATTGGACCTGATGCAATAGGTATGACACCTAGATCGGATATGAACTCCTTCATCCAGACTCCTTCATTTGCTACTTCCGAAGCAGCTATGTACTCCGCTTCACACGTAGATCCCGCCACGACGCTTTGCTTAGAACTACACCAACTGACAGCTCCACTGTTCAATATAAATACGTATCCGGTTTGTGACTTAGAGTCATCCGGATCAGTGTCAAAACTTGAATCGACGTAACCACTTACGATGAGCTCTTTGTCACCTCCATAAACGAGAAACATATCCTTAGTCCTTTTCAGGTATTTCAGGATGTTCTTGACCGCTGTCCAGTGATCCACTCCTGGTTTACTTTGGTACCTCCCTGCTAAACTTATAGCAAGGCACACATCAGGTCTGGTACACAGCATTGCATACATGATAGAACCTATGGCGGAGGCATAGGGAATGACTTTCATTTTCTCTCTATCTTTTGCAGTGGTCGGGCATTGAGTCTTACTCAACTTCACACCTTGCAACACAGGCAAGAACCCTTTCTTTGCTTGATCCATTTTGAACTTCTTCAAAACTTTATCAAGGTATGTGCTTTGTGAAAGTCCAATTAAGCGTCTTGATCTATCTCTATAGATCTTGATGCCCAATATATAAGCAGCTTCACCGAGGTCTTTCATTGAAAAACTTTTATTCAAGTATCCTTTTATGCTATCCAAAAATTCTATATCATTTCCAATCAACAATATGTCATCCACATATAATATTAGAAATGCTACAGAGCTCCCACTCACTTTCTTGTAAATACAGGCTTCTCCAAAAGTCTGTATAAAACCATATGCTTTGATCACACTATCAAAATGTTTATTCCAACTCCGAGATGCTTGCACCAGTCCATAAATGGATAGCTGGAACTTGCACACTTTATTAGCATCCTTTGGATCGATAAAACCTTCGGGTTGCATCATATACAACTCTTCTTCCAGAAATCCATTCAGGAATGCAGTTTTTACATCCATTTGCCAAATTTCATAATCATAAAATGCGGCAATTGCTAACATGATTCGGACGGACTTAAGCATCGCTACGGGTGAGAAGGTCTCATCGTAGTCAACTCCTTGAACTTGTCGAAAACCTTTTGCAACAAGTCGAGCTTTGTAGACAGTAACATTACCGTCAGCGTCAGTCTTCTTCTTGAAGATCCATTTATTCTCTATAGCTTGCCGATCATCGGGCAAGTCAACCAAAGTCCACACTTTGTTCTCATACATGGATCCCATCTCAGATTTCATGGCCTCAAGCCATTTCGCGGAATCTGGGCTCATCATCGCTTCCTCATAGTTCGTAGGTTCGTCATGGTCAAGTAACATGACCTCCAGAACAGGATTACCGTACCACTCTGGTGCGGATCTTACTCTGGTTGACCTACGAGGTTCGGTAGTAACTTGATCTGAAGTTACATGATCATCATCATTAGCTTCCTCACTAATTGGTGTAGGAGTCACAGGAACTGATTTCTGTGATGAACTACTTTCCAATAAGGGAGCAGGTATAGTTACCTCATCAAGTTCTACTTTCCTCCCACTCACTTCTTTCGAGAGAAACTCCTTCTCTAGAAAGGATCCATTCTTAGCAATGAATGTCTTGCCTTTGGATCTGTGATAGAAGGTGTACCCAATAGTCTCCTTTGGGTATCCTATGAAGACACATTTCTCTGATTTGGGTTCGAGCTTATCAGGTTGAAGCTTTTTCACATAAGCATCGCAGCCCCAAACTTTAAGAAACGACAACTTGGGTTTCTTGCCAAACCACAGTTCATAAGGTGTCATCTCAACGGATTTAGATGGTGCCCTATTTAACGTGAATGCAGCTGTCTCTAAAGCATAACCCCAAAACGATAGTGGTAAATCAGTAAGAGACATCATAGATCGCACCATATCTAATAAAGTGCTGTTACGACGTTCGGACACACCATTACGCTGTGGTGTTCCGGGTGGCGTGAGTTGCGAAACTATTCCGCATTGTTTCATATGAAGACCAAACTCGTAACTCAAATATTCTCCTCCATGATCGGATCGCAGAAACTTTATTTTCTTGTTACGATGATTTTCCACTTCACTCTGAAATTCTTTGAACTTTTCAAATGTTTCAGACTTATGTTTCATCAAGTAGATATACCCATATCTGCTCAAATCATCTGTGAAGGTCAGAAAATAACGATACCCGCCGCGAGCCTCAATATTCATCGGACCGCATACATTGGTATGTATTATTTCCAATAAATATGTTGCTCGCTCCATTGTTCCGGAGAACGGAGTTTTAGTCATCTTGCCCATGAGTCATGGTTCGCAAGTACCAAGTGATTCATAATCAAGTGATTCCAAAAGTCCATCAGTATGGAGTTTCTTCATGCGCTTTACACCAATATGACCCAAACGGCAGTGCCACAAATAAGTTGCACTATCATTATCAACTCTGCATCTTTTGGTTTCAATATTATGAATATGTGTATCACTACTATCGAGATTCAACAAAAATAGACCACTCTTCAAGGGTGCATGACCATAAAAGATATTACTCATATAAATAGAACAACCATTATTCTCAGATTTAAATGAATAACCGTCTCGCATCAAACAAGATCCAGATATAATGTTCATGCTCAACGCTGCCACCAAATAACAATTATTCAGGTCTAAAACTAATCCCGAAGGTAGATGTAGAGGTAGCGTGCCGACGGCGATCACATCGACTTTGGAACCATTTCCCACACGCATCGTCACCTCGTCCTTAGCCAATCTTCGCTTAATCCGTAGTCCCTGTTTCGAGTTGCAAATATTAGCAACAGAACCAGTATCAAATACCCAGGGACTACTGCGAGCATTAGTAAGGTACACATCAATAACATGTATATCACATATACCTTTGTTCACTTTGCCATCCTTCTTATCCGCCAAATACTTGAGGCAGTTCCGCTTCCAGTGACCAGTCCCTTTGCAGTAGAAGCACTCAGTATCAGGCTTAGGTCCAGACTTGGGCTTCTTCACTTGAGCAACAACTTGCTTGCTGTTCTTCTTGAAGTTCCCCTTCTTCCCTTTACCCTTTTTCTTGAAACTGGTGGTCTTGTTGACCATCAACACTTGATGCTCCTTTTTGATTTCTACCTCCGCAGCCTTTAGCATTGCGAAGAGCTCGGGAATTGTCTTATCCATCCCTTGCATATTATAGTTCATCACGAAGCTCTTGTAGCTTGGTGGCAGTGATTGAAGAACTCTGTCAATGACACTATCAACCGAAAGATTAACTCCCAGCTGAGTCAAGTGATTATGGTACCCAGACATTTTGAGTATATGCTCACTGACAGAACTATTCTCCTCCATTTTGCAGCTATAGAACTTATTGGAGACTTCATATCTCTCAATCCGGGCATTTTGCTTGAAATATTAACTTCAACTCCTGGAACATCTCATATGCTCCATGACGTTCAAAACGTTGTTGAAGTCCCGGTTCTAAGCCGTAAAGCATGGCACACTGAACTATCGAGTAGTCATCAGCTTTGCTCTGCCAGACATTCTTAACGTCATCAGTAGAGTCTGCAGCAGGCCTAGCACCTAGCGGTGCTTCCATGACATAATTCTTCTATGCAGCAATGAGGATAATCCTCAAGTTACAGACCCAGTCCGTGTAGTTGCTACCATCATCTTTCAACTTAGCTTTCTCTAGGAACGCATTAAAATTCAAAGGAACGGTAGCACGGGCCATTGATCTACAACAACATAGACATGCAAAATACTATCAGGTACTAAGTTCATGATAAATTAAAGTTCAATTAATCATATTACTTAAGAACTCCCACTTAGATAGATATCCCTCTAATCATCTAAGTGATCACATGATCCAAATCAACTAAACCATGTCCGATCATCACGTGAGATGGAGTAGTTTTCAATGGTGAACATCACTATGTTGATCATATCTACTATATGATTCACGCTCGACCTTTCGGTCTCAGTGTTCCGAGGCCATATCTGCATATGCTAGGCTCGTCAAGTTTAACCCGAGTATTCTGTGTGTGCAAAACTGGCTTGCACCCGTTGTATGTGAACGTAGAGCTTATCACACCCGATCATCACGTGCTGTCTTGGCACGACGAACTGTAGCAACGGTGCATACTCAGGGAGAACACTTGTACCTTCAAATTTTGTGAGAGATCGTCTTATAATGCTACCGCCGTACTAAGCAAAATAAGATGCATAATAGGATTAACATCACATGCAATTCAATATGTGACATGATATGGTCATCATCATCTTGTGCTCTTGATCTCCATCATCGAAGCACCGTCATGATCTTCATCGTCACCGGCGCCCCAGCTTGATCTCCATCGTCACCGGCGCCCCAGCATGATCTCCATCGAAGCATCGTTGTCATCTCGCCAACTTATTGCTTCTACGACTATCGCTACCGCTTAGTGATAAAGTAAAGCAATTACATGGCGATTGCATTGCATACAATAAAGCGACAACCATATGGCTCCTGCCGGTTGCCGATAACTCTGTTACAAAACATGATCATCTCATACAATAAATTATATCACATCATGTCTTGACCATATCACATCACAGCAAGCCCTGCAAAAACAAGTTAGACGTCCTCTACTTTGTTGTTGCAAGTTTTACGTGGCTGCTACGGGCTGAGCAAGAACCGTTCTTACCTACGCATCAAAACCACAACGATTTTTCGTCAAGTGTGCTGTTTTAACCTTCAACAAGGACCAGGCATAGTCACACTTGATTCAACTAAAGTTGGAGAAACTGACACCCACTAGCCACCTGTGTGCGAAGCACGTCAGTAGAACCAGTCTCGCGTAAGCGTACACGTAATGTCGGTCTGAGCCGCTTCATCCAACAATACCGCCGAATCAAAGTATGACATGCTGGTAAGCAGTATGACTATTATCGCCCACAACTCTTTGTGTTCTACTCGTGCATATAACATCTACGCATAGACCTGTTGGGGAACGTAGTATTTCAAAAAAATTCCTACGATCACGCAAGATCTATCTAGGAGAAGCATAGCAACGAGCGGGGAGAGTGTGTCCACGTACCCTCGTAGACCGAAAGCGGAAGCGTTTAGTAACGCGGTTGATGTAGTCGAACGTCTTCACGATCCAACCGATCCAAGTACCGAACGTATGGCACCTCCGTGATCTGCACATGTTCAGCTCGGTGACGTCCCTCAAACTCTTGATCCAGTTGAGGCCGAGGGAGAGTTTCGTCAGCACGACGGCGTGGTGACGGTGATGATGAAGTGATTTCGGTAGGGCTTCGCCTAAGCTCTCCGAAAATATGACCGAGGTGGAAATCTGTGGAGGGGGGCACCACACACGGCTAAAAACAATCAACTTGTGTGTCTATGTGGTGCCCCCCTCCCACGTATATAAAGGAGTGAGGGAGGAGGAGGCCACCCAGGAGGAGGCATGCCCAAGGGGGGGGAGTCCTACTCCAGGTAGGATTCGCCCCGCCCCCCTTTCCTACTTCCACAAGGAGAAGGGGGGAAGGAGGAGGAGAGAAGGAAAGGGGGGCCGGCCCCCCTAGCGCTAGTCCAATTCAGTTTGGCTAGGGGGGCGCGCGCCACACCTTGGCCTGCCTCCTCTCTTCCACCACTAGGCCCATGAAGGCCCAATAACCCCCCAGGGGGTTCCGGTAACCCCCGGTACTCTGGAAAATAACCGATACACTATTCTGGTGTCCGAATATAGTCTTCCAATATATCAATCTTCATGTCTCGACCATTTCGAGACTCCTCGTCATGTCCGTGATCTCATCCGGGACTCTGAACTACCTTCGGTACATCAAAACACATAAACTCATAATACCGATCGTCATCGAACGTTAAGCGTGCGGACCCTACGGGTTTGAGAACTATGTAGACATGACCGAGACTCATCTCCGGTCAATAACCAATAGCGGAACCTGGATGCTCATATTGGCTCCCACATATTCTACGAAGATCTTTATCGGTCAAACCGCATAACAACATACGTTGTTCCCTTTGTCATCGGTATGTTACTTGCCCGAGATTCGATCGTCGGTATCATCATACCTAGTTCAATCTCGTTACCGGCAAGTCTCTTTACTCATTCCGTAATGCATCATCCCGTAACTAACTCATTAGTCACATTGCTTGCAAGGCTTCATATGATGTGCATTACCGAGAGGGCCCAGAGATACCTCTCCAACAATCGGAGTGACATATCCTAATCTCGATCTATGCCAACTCAACAAACACCATCGGAGACACCTGTAGAGCATCTTTATAATCACCCAGTTATGTTGTGACGTTTGATAGCACACAAGGTGTTCCTCCGGTATTCGGGAGTTGCATAATCTCATAGTCAGAGGAACATGTATAAGTCATGAAGAAAGCAATAGCAACAAACTAAACGATCATCGTGCTAAGCTAATGGATGGGTCTTGTCAATCACATCATTCTCTAATGATGTGATCCTATTCATCAAATGACAACTCATGTCTATGGCTAGGAAACTTAACCATCTTTGATTAACGAGCTAGTCAAGTAGAGGCATACTAGTGACACTTTGTTTGTCTATGTATTCACACATGTATTAATTTTCCGGTTAATACAATTCTAGCATGAACAATAAACATTTATCATGATATAAGGAAATATAAATAACAACTTTATTATTGCCTCTAGGGCATATTTCCTTCAATAACTGCTTCTGCCCCATAGACTAGGGAGAAGGGAGTCTGGCCGGTAGCTCAATTTGGTGTCGTACGGAGGGACCAAAGAACCACCGGCAGCTCGTTGATCCATCGCCTGCCACACTTCCGCAGCTTGTCAAAGGTTCTTGTCTTGAGTCCTCGCAGCACTTCAGCGTTTGCCCTCTCAGCTTGCCCGTTGCTCCTGGGATGGGCAACAGAGGCGAATGAGGTCTTGCTTCCGAGGGCATGAACGTATTGCATGAAGGCACGACTCGTGAACTGGGTGCCGTTGTTTGTGATGACTCTGGCGGGTACTCCGAAGCGGCACACCAGTCCTTTCAAGAACTTGATAGCTGACTGTGCAGTCACCTTCCTCACAGGCTCTACTTCCGGCCACTTTGTGAACTTGTCGATGGCGACGTACAAGAACTCAAAGCCCCCGGTAGCATGGAGGAAGGGGCCCAAAATGTCAAGCACCCAGACCGAAAAGGGCCATGACAAAGGGATCGTCTGGAGAGCTTGGGTAGGCTGATGGATATTCTTGGAGTGGAACTGGTAGGCTTCACATCTGGTGACTAGCTCAATTGCATCTTGGAGGGCCGAGGGCCAACAGAATCCTTGCCGGAAAGCTTTTCCAACCAAGGCCCTCGATCCAATATGAGAGCCGCACATGCCTCCGTGTATCTCTGCCAACAGTTCCTTTCCTTCTTCCCGGCAAATGCACTTCAATTTCACACTGTTGGGCCTTCTTCTGTATAGTGTGTTGTTGACAAACTGATACATACTGGGCCTCCGGGCTACTCTTTCAGCTTCTTCTTGCTCTTCGGGAAGTTCTTCTGTTTGGAGGTACCGGACTATGTGTTGTGCCCAAGTTGGAGCCTGGGGCTCGACGACAAGGATTAGCGGCACCTCCTCATTCATGGGAGCGCATGCCTCAACCGCAAGGGTTGATCGCTCGGCGGGAGGGTGCTGCTCACCAGGCGAAGTGGAGTTGTCCCCGCCAACCTCTCTGCCGGGGGCTTCAAGAAGCTCTGCCGGGAGAGGCTTGCCGGAGTCCAGTTTCCTCCTCTTTCTGTCCATTGCTGTTGGGGATACTGAGGGTTGAGTCAGGTGAAGAACAAAAGTTCCTGGTTCCACAGGAAGCTTTTGCGCAGCGCACTTTGACAGATAATCAGCAATGCTGTTTTCCGCACGCGGCACGTGCTCTGTTTGCAATCCGTCAAAGCGCTCCTCCAGCTTTCTCACTTCCTCCATGTAAGCCTCCATCAATGGACTTTGCTAATCCTTGTTCACTTGCCTCACCATGAGCTGTGAGTCTCCTTGAATTACCAACTTCTTGATTCCCAACTCTGTTGCAATCCTGAGCCCGGCAAGGAGTCCTTCATACTCAGCTGTATTGTTGGTAGCTTCCTCCCGGGAGAAATGCACTTGGACCACGTACTTGAGGTGCTCCCCAGTAGGTGCGACGAGGAGCACGCCAGCTCCCGCACCTTGTAGGGAGAAGGGACCATCAAAGTACATGACCCATTCTTGGGGCGCTTCCTTGCTGGGGATGACTGTTTCCAGTGCTTCCTCGTCAGGGGTAGGTGTCCACTCTGCAATAAACTCCGCCAACGCTTTGCTCTGGATAGTCGAGGTGCTTTCATACTTCAATCCAAAGCTTGATAATTCCAGTGCCCATTCAACTATCCTGCTGGTGGCTTCAGGGTTCCTCAATATGCGTTGCAGGGGAAAACGGGTGACAACCATGATCTCATGGGCTTGGAAGTAGTGGCGCAATTTCCTTGAGACCATGATGAGGCCAAAGATCAACTTTTGCATGCCAGAATACCTTGATCTAGCCCCCTGCAGTAGGAAGTTGACAAAGTAAACTGGCCACTGCACCACCTTCTTCCTCGCCACAGTCTTGGAGTTGCCTTCCCTGTCCTGCTCTTCTTCCTCTTGATCTGTGCTCAATCCTGCCGTGACTGGTTCACTTCCTTCCCCAGGAAGGGCAGTGGCCGCCGCTCCTCCTCCTTCTGCTTCCCGCTGTGCCACTAGGGCTGCACTAACCACTTGATTGGTTGCCGCTAGATATAGCGGCAACGGTTCTCACGGTTTAGGAGCAACCAGAGTGGGAACAGAGGAAAGGTAGGTCTTCAAGTCTTGCAGCGCTGCCTTTGCCTCCGGGGTCCACTTCATGGGCCCTGCCTTCTTCAAGATTTTGAAGAATGATAGGGCGCATTCGGCGGACTTGGAGATGAACCTGCTCAACGCGGCAACACATCCAGTTAAACGCCTTATGTCCTTGGCTGTCCTGGGTGCTTGAATCTGCTCAATCGCTCTGATCTTGTCGGGGTTGGCCTCTATCCCTCGATGAGACACAAAGAAGCCAAGTAGCTTACCGGAGGGAATGCCAAACACGCACTTCTCCGGGTTAAGCTTCTGGTTAATCTTGCGCAGATTCGCAAAGGTCTCCTCCAAATCTTGAATGAGAGTTGATCTGTCCTTGGTCTTAACCACAATGTCATCCATGTAAGCTTCAATATTTCTATGCAACTGGGGCTCGAAGCCAATCTGCACGGCTCTTGCAAAGGTGGACCCGGTGCTCTTTAACCCGAAGGGCATTCGTACAAAGCAGTACGCGCCGCATGGGGTTATGAACGTGGTCTTCTCCTCATCTTCCTTGGACATGAATATCTGGTGGTACCTGGAGTAAGCGTCCAAGAAAGAGAGCAGGTCACACCCGAAGGTGGAATCCACAATCTGATCAATGCACGGCAAGGGGAATGGGTCCTTCGGGCATGCCTTATTTAGATCCGTAAAATCTATGCAGAGCCTCCACTTCCCATTCGCCTTGCGCACCACCACTGGATTAGCCAACCATGTTGGGTGCAATACTCCCCTGACCAAACCAGCAGCTTCAAGTTTCTTGATCTCTTCGGCAATGAATTGCTGTAGCTCCAAAGCTTGCTTCCGGACCTTCTGCTTGACGGGCCGGGCATGAGGGCAGACAGCAAGGTGGTGCTCGATTACCTCCCTGGGAACACCGGGGATGTCAGATGGTTTCCAGGCAAACACATCAACATTTGCCCACAGGAAGGTAACGAGCGCGCTTTCTTATTTGTCCTCAAGGGTGGAGCTGATGGTGAACGTACCATCAGCGCCAACCAGCCCTGTCGGGACCTTCTTCACAGCAGGTGCAGCAACCTTTGATCTCTTGCTATTGGAACTTTCCAGCAAGTCATCGATAGGCACAGCGCACTCCAGAGAGGCGCACTTCTTGGATTCCTTGCCAGTATCCTTGCTAGCTTTCTTCCCTTTCTTACTTTCCTTGGTGGGAGCGGTAGCTTCTGCGGCCTCGGCAGCGACTGCCTCTCTGTATATCTTATCCACGCATATGATTGCATATTTCTTGTCCGACGGAATGAAAATGACGCCCATTGGCCCTGGCATCTTCAGCATGTTATAGGCATAGTGGGATGCCGCCATGAATTTAGCCAGGGCTGGACGACCAAGGATTCCATTGTACGGCAGGGGGAGGTCAACCACATCAAACACAACCTTCTCAGTCCGGTAGTTTACCTCCCCTCCAAATGTTACTGGTAGCATGATCTTTCCCTTAGGACGACTCCTGCCGGGGTTGATCCCTTGGAAAGTACCGGTAACTTCGAGCTCTTCATCTGCTATCTGAAGCTTGTTGAGCACCTTGGGGGAAATCAGATTCAACCCAGCCCCGCCGTCAACCAACATCTTCGTGACTTTGAGGTTGCAGATTGTTGGTGAAACCAACAATGGCAAACACCCTACCATGGTGGTGCGGTCAGGGTGGTCCTCTTCGTCAAAGATGATGGGCATGCGAGACCACTTGAGCGGTTTCCGAAACTCTGCTGCTGGTTCCATAACATTGACCTCACGCGCCCACTGTTTAAGCTGGCGGTGAGAGGAGTGCAAGAAAGCACCCCCATCAATGCACAGGGCGTCAGTGGCCTTCTGAAACTCCTGCTCACTGGTTTCCTCTTCATCCCCTTCATCGCTCTCGTCATCGCTTTCCTTCTTGTCACGGCCTTTAGCAGGTTTCCCTTGATGCTGATGGACCTTGCCGGGGCGGCCTCCTCTGCCACCTCAGCCCTTCCCGCCAACGCCATCTTGGTCTCTTTCCTTGTCGCGCTTCTCGTATTCAGCCTTTTGCTTCTTGACGAGTTGCTCGACTTGGTGACACTCTTGGAGATCATGGCCTTTGGTCCGATGGATCTTGCAATACGGCCCGTCAGCTTTCCCAGACTTCTCGGCCGCCGCAGCCTCCCGGCAATCAGTGCACGCGGCAACCTCCTTGCCGGGAGCTTCGGCCTTGGCCTTCTTGCCGGTACTAGGGGCACCAGGTCCTTCGACAGCCAACACGGTTTTCTCCTTGCGCTTCTTGTTGCATTTCTTGTTCTTCTTCTTCTGATCGGTAGCATCGTCGTTGTCTTCCGAATTGACGTCGACGCCACCTTCTTCTCCGGGGAGTCACCTCCCCTCCTCTGTCCGGGCACACTTATCCGCCAAAGTGTATAGCTCATTCACAGTCTTGGGCAACCGAACGTTCATCTTGGAACGTATCCTGCGGTTGCGTACTTTGGACTGGAACGCAGCGATCACGGCTGCCGGGTGGATGTCTGGAATGTTTCTGTGCACCCAGCTGAACCTCTGCATATACTTCTGCAAACTCTCTCCTTCTTTCTACGAGAGGAGTTGCAAGTCGCTGGGCCACCCTGGTTCTTGATGGCCGCCTATGAAGGCACCAACAAACTCATTGCACAGGTCAGCCCAGGTCGAGATGGAATTCTCTGGCAAGTGCATCAGCCACGACCTCACGTTTGGCTTGAGTGCCAAAGGGAAGTAGTTGGCGAACACATTTTCATCTCTTCCCCCGGCAGCTTGGACCGCGATGGTGTAGATGCTCAAGAATTCTGCCGGGTTCAATCTTCCATCGTATTTTTCTGGTATCTCCGGCTTGAACATACGGGCAGATGGCCAACAGACTTGCCTTAGCTCACGGGTGAAGGCGGGGCACCCAACCTTTAAAGGCATGTACCCGTTCCCACCAGGCGCGGGCTCGTCGACATCGGGACCATTTTGCCTATTGGACTGGCGGTGGGTTTCGCGGTGTCTTCCCCCCGCCTGTCTTCTAGGACCTGCCGCTGGTCTCGACGGGCTCGAGGATCAGACAAAGCCATCGACACATCGTCGAGTTCTTGGTCACGCAGTTCTGGCTGCAGCCCCTGCACTGGCTGCTGTGGAGGGGACTGCATCGTCGGAACAGCTCTCTCGGTGCGGCCAGCGGCTTGGGCCGTTACCGCTGTCGGTGGAGGCTGCAGCGGGCCTGCCTATTGTGATCCTCCCGCCTCAGCGAAACCAATCAGGCTCTGAATGGTGGCTCTCCACTCATCCATTTCATTGGCCGCTGGCGGGAATCTCAACAAGAGTTGGCCCCGTGCCATGGCTTCCAAGGCAGTGCTTGGCATGGACGATGACGCGGATCACGATGTCGCCCGACTTCTGATGGTGCCTGTTGTGGTGGTGCCATGTTCTCGCCGCCGCGAGCCGGTCGTCGGGGTGGCATGACGACGAGGTGGATGCGCTTGGGGATTGATGACCCCGTTCGGTGCATCGTCCTGGTTAACTTGCCCCGGGATGGCGCGGGCCCTATAGCCGCTCCCGCGGCGGGGGCAGCTAGGAGGCTACGACCCGCATCAGGGCGAGCGCCATCGCTGCGGCTATGTCCCTCGGTGAGGTGGGGAGACGGAACATTATCCCCACCTGTACCTTGCGGAGCATGGCCGACGGGGTGCTGTTGGTGTCGCCCTCCTCCGGTGCCTCCTGCTCCCGCTTCGGCCGCAGGGGGAACGGTGATGGCGCCGCCTGCGCCAGTCACGCCCCCCGCGGCGTTCGCGTTCCCATGTTCCCTCGCAGCCCCCATGGCATCAGTGGCTGCATGCGAGGGGGCCTTCGAGGTGGATGGGTGACCTGAAGCACCGGATTTCTTTTTGGGCGCCATGGCTGATGAAGCTGTTGATGAAGAAGACGGCGATGAAAACGAACGCGCCGCTTATGACCTGAGGTTCGCACATGCGCTTCCCCCTACCTGGCGCACCAAAGATGTCATGGTTCAACACGGCCACCTATGGGGCCATCGGCCCCTTGTGGTTCGGCAAGGGGGAAGGGTGCACTGCATGAAGAGCGGAGGCCGTAGGACGGCGCGGCGGTGATGACACGGGCAGTTTTTACCCAGGTTCGGGCCACCGCAAGGCGTAAAACCCTACTCCTGCTTTGGTGGATTGATGAATGGACCGGGGTGGAGGCGCAGCGCTCTAGCCCGGCAAGGTTGCCTTGGGACGAGAGCAGCTACGCACGTATGAGCGTACAGGGGTCCGAATCCTTTCTAAGGTTGCCCCGACCCTCCTTTTATAGGTCATGGGGTCACCACAATGGCAAATCAGTAATTACATACTGATTGGATAGCAAACAGTGCTATCATACCTAACTCTGCAGACAGGATAAGGCGCATTAAATGCACCGCTTAGTGTCACATCGTGGGTGTAGCCCGGCAAGCCTTGCAATGCCATTCAGCCACCTCTTCGGCTGCCTGCGTGACACGTCTCCTGGACGGGTGTCATTTAGGGGTGTTCTTCCTCAGAATGGCCTACCACGTACCAAGTACGGCCAATTAATCACTTGGGGGCTCGACACCGCACCGATAGGTGACTTGCGTTGCTGTGAGGTGGAGCGGTGGAGCCTTGGCGGGGTAATCCACCCTCGGCGTCCCCGGCAAGCCTGCCAGGGGAGTCTTGAGACTTGTCTCTGGGATGACCTCGACCTAACCAAGCTCGCCTGCCGGGCAAGGGAGGTTTCCCCTTGGTGAGATCTTGCTTCTTTGGTTTGTCTTGGTCTTCTTGATCTGCCCTTTGACTTCTCAAAGAGCTATATCTTCAGCTTGGCCTTGTCTTGGATGCTGTAACCTTGTTCCTGAGCCTGTGTACAGTCCAGGCAACATACACCAGTGTCTGTTGCACCGACACAAGCTCAATTATCGGGCCTTATTCCCTCCACTCTCACATGCATGCATATTGTCATACCGATCCGTCCCTCCTATGCCGTTGATCTTATGACTTATGTCTTCTTTCTTTTATCTCGATCATGCGCGCGCGCACACACACACACATCCCACGTATACATGTATACCTCTCGCACATGCACGTTCAAGGTATCCTATGTCTCCATACGTAGTTAATTACCCTCAGCCCTCACCCCACATCGAATCGTTCTCTTCTTGTGTGCACATGACTTCCGCCTGGATGGGTCTCTTCTCTAAAACACACACTCACACAACAATCTCCTTCTAGCTACCCCCCCCCCCCCCTCTCTCACTCTTCCCCTATATCCCCGAAACCAATAAGACCATCCCTTCGTTTAATTCCTGTGTATATGCACCATCGATATATAGTAGTCTTCCTCGGTGTCTCTCCAACAAACACGTTATCTTGATGTCGACTCCTCTCATGCGCACACGCCTTCTCTTCCCTCTTTACAGGCCTCTTCTCTCTCGCACCCCCCTCGTTGGTGGCCTCTTCCATACACATCACCTCTCTATGATGAAGCTACACACACTTAAATTACTTTCGCCACCGAAGACTCCGCTTCACACACACACACTAAGACTCCATCTCACACACACATGCTCTAGG
This sequence comes from Thinopyrum elongatum, assembly GCA_011799875.1. Taxonomy (NCBI): domain Eukaryota; kingdom Viridiplantae; phylum Streptophyta; class Magnoliopsida; order Poales; family Poaceae; genus Thinopyrum; species Thinopyrum elongatum. Next base: position 506,753,628 of record CM022302.1, on the reverse strand, counting down.
TGGAGCATTTGTTCCTACCACCCTTCGTCCAACCTTAGCCGTATGATAAACAATCACCTTAATTTACTTATATAACATGGACAAATTCCACTTTATTTTAGTAGTTAGAAAACTTCTCATAATTATATAACGCAAATCACGAGCAGGAAGTGACATTTTTTTACACAACCACATTAACATGGCCACGTAAATCACAAGCTAAAGTGTAATACCATTATACTTATATCCTGATGCAAAAGGTGGAGTACATGTCCGAAGAGTAGAGTCACACACACGCACTCTGTCTCTGAGAATCTCACACACATACCAGTTATGTGACGCCCACTAAGCAGACGCGTATGTTACAATTTGTACACCCGCGGGTACACGTGATGGTGCGCATTTATTTAAGCCGGATGGCGAACCCAAACAGTAGCTGCATTCATTCCCCTCCCGCCGCCTCTTCTCTGGTTGCCGTCTCCTGATAGCCATGGCCCGGCCTTAGGTAACGACATACGCCATGCTCCCGCCGGAGAGGCGCTTTGATCTGGAGGCGACACAAAGCCCGGATCGCAGCCGCCCTGCCTCCGGAGTCCGGACTAGCCGAAGCCGGACGAGGAGGCGTTGGAGGCAGAGCAGCACATGGAGCCGGAGGAGGAGATCGATGATGCGGAGCTGGAACAGGAGGACAACGACGCGGGCGAAGCGGAGCCAGAGGAGGATGATGATTTCCATTATACTCAGACTTAAAGGGCTTTGAGTTTCACGCCACATTTATTTCATAGAGATAAGAGAAAGGAAATTTTAGTGGTCATGCATGCATCTTCTTGTGCTAGCACTCCTATATAAGGGTTGACCGGTCGATTCCCGCGGACGTGCGCGGGCGGTGGAAGAGGAAGGAGAAGGGAAGCGGGCTGTGGAGTACGCCAGTTGCAGCACGAGCTCCAAGGAACGTTCGTGCCAAACAATGCATAGTAGTACAGTATAGCCCAACGGAGTATGAATTGGCCTTTAGGTTGCGTGTGGATGACATGGCTGCTACATTTAGGCTGCAGTTCGACAACCAACCGCTCCGCTTTCCATGGTTTGGTCACGCAAGATTTGCATGCTTGCATGTCACGCATGTACTTGTCGAAGGCGTGCTCAAAAAAGGGCAACCAGGTCAGCTAGTCCGCGTTGGTCCATGCGCCCGGAAAACAACTAATCCCAGTCGCTGTAAATGTCGTGCGTGCTTTAATTCCGGGCTAGTGGATGGACGCGAACGTGCCGTACAACGAACCGCCCGCCAGCTCCCTAATCTCTATCTCTACTCTTATAATAATAATAAATAACCTTATCTTACTCTTATAAAAAGCAGAGTTGGTGATGATGGTGTGCCTGCCATCCTACAATATAGGCCGTCCAATTTATATCTGACGGATAGGAAAGAAACTATGGCAATTTTGCAAAAAGATACCCACACCCCTCTCCACATTTGCAAATAAGGCCTTCCCTCGTTCATCCTTTTCTCCCACAAGATGAACTACTCATACAAATGCATCCTGATGTTCCGTGCAACATATGGGCATCTTGCTAGTAAATAAATAAATAAATCTACTCTTATAAAAAAATAGAGTTGGTGATGATGGTGTGCCTGCCATCCTGCAATATAGGCCGTCCAATTTATATCTGACGGATAGGAAGGAAACTATGGCAATTTTGCAAAAAGATACCCACACCCCTCTCCACATTTGCAAATAAGGCCTTCCCTCGTTCATCCTTTTCTCTCATAAGATAAACTACTCATACAAATGCATCTTGATGTTACGTGCAATGCACGGGCATCTTGCTAGTAATATAAAAAACCGAGTTGGTGATGATGGTGTGCCTGCCATCCTACAATATAGACCGTCTGATCTATATCTGACGGATAGAAAGCAAACTATGGCAATTTTGCAAAAAGATACTTGCACCCCTCTCCACATTTGCAGATAAGGCCTTCCCTCGTTCATCTTCGTCTCCCATGAGATAAACAGCTCGTATAAATGCATCTTGATGTTCCGTGCAATGCATGGGCCTCTTGCTAGTCTCAAATATAAACTGCACTAGTGCGCGCCCGCAGAACATCCTTTTCGAAGGGACGAAGCCTTGCAGTTACCATCTCCTCTCGTGTAAACCAGCTCCACAAGGGACAAGGCAGTTGGTCGCCATTGCCATGGATTCGCAAGGCGGTGGTGCTTCTCGTCCTCGTCGAGGTTGGGAGACCTTGGACCATGATCCTTTGGGACAAATCGTAAGTCACTCTGACTTCCTCACATCCGCAAGACTTAGCGGTACTTGCACCAAATATTTTAAGAGGGTGCGTAAATATGCGTGGGAGAAGGCCATGCTAGTTGGTCTTCCATGCGTCCTCGAGGACGAGGATGTTTCCTTGGGGGTCTCTCCAGCACGGCGTGGCCGTAGTTGCAAGTTGACGCCCCTTGAGATGCCGGCGTTGAGGGGCACTCGGATTTTGTCCGATGAGCAGGTAAGTGATGAGTTTGATCACGTAGTAAATGCATTATAAAGACTACTTCCGTGTCCATTTCCTAATTCCCCCGCTGCCCACTGTTTCACAGGTTAGGCTTGGTGCCAGTGGAGATTGGCTTGCATATGTACGGGAGGGTACCAACATCAATTTGCACGACATCTACAACGGTGACACCGTTCCCGTAGAACCTTTGTCCAACATTGGGATCAGCCATGCAATGGGCCATCGCTTGAATTGGTACGATGGAACCATGGTGAGATTGAAGAAGATAGCAATCCCGGAAGCCCCGATAAGGTCGTCCGCCAACCAAAATTACACTCTCATCGTGGTGTTCGACATCGCGATTTCTTTCACGAACCCTACACATGGCGGTTAAAGGTGGACCATGCTGTCTGCGGCCGATTTGTTGCCGTACGAGTGCGAAGACGCTGTGCTCCTTTCTAACCGCATCTTCACGGTGACAAACCAGGGGACTTGTTTCGTATGGGACACATCCTACGGTATACTCCCTCTCTTCCAGTTTATTTTTTTTTTATTTTTTTGTTTTATAAGTTTCAAATTCAAATTTAGAGCTCCCCATCACATGTTGAGATTACAATGTGCATTAAATCGTTGCGTGCATGTAGTAGTTTTTTATTGGTCATTTATATTGGTCATGCATGCATGCATTGCAAGTAACATTTTTTACAGCAATTTTTTAGGAAACTGAGTGCAATAATTGAGTAGTTTTGCAAACTACCAGTACTACACCTGAAATGGTACAAAATCAATACCACCTCCACGCTGTCGTCTGACCGCCCTGGCTGACCCAAACCCCCTCCCTTGCCGGCGCGCGCTTCTCGCCTGAAACTGTCAGCGCCGCCCCAAGCATCAGTGCCGCATTAATGCTCGGCCGAGCGGAGGCGACCTCTCACTGGCGTCGGCTTTGAAGCAGCGTGACGGCCGAGAGAGCACCGCTTCTCGGTGCACGCGACTGCTCCGCGTCGAGGCTGGCCATAGTGGTGGTAACTTAGCTGGTACATACACTCGGGAATAGCAGACATGGTGATGTGGCAAAGAATTAAAGAAGAGATAGGGGGTCATGCATGGCAATAAATATGATCATCTATGCTACTACTCTATGATACTATGCACTATAAAAGTAGTATATCATACACTAGTATCATGCACTAGTATATTGTATATGATACTCCCCACTATGAGTAGCCTCAAACGACACCACGGCCGGCCGGCGTCCATGCGCCACCCACATTATAGTTGCAACTTGTTTAGAGTAGGTTTTACTCCGGTTTGTATGAATACTGTAATGTATCTCGTCCGGTTTATATGAAAAGTTTTCAAAATGTAATGATTTTTGTCCGGTTTCTATGAATTCCGCCTTGTTTGCACGATTATGCAGGGCAAAGTCATCCCCCGATCAAAATCAGATCGCCAATCGTGGATGTGCATGGGGCATTTGGTCTAACTTGGAACCTTGTAGCTGACGACACCCAATTGGGACGTACTATCTTAGCAGTCATTACCCATGGTACCATTGAAGGGCAACAAGGTGCCACAATCTATCATGATCGGACCCTGATCATGTACCCAGGTAATCCCTTCTCTCCGATCCAAGAGTAGTAGAGCCAGGAACTATCATATATCTTATTGCCATGTCATCTTATAACATTTCAATACATGTCTCTTTGCACTCCAGGAGCAGGAGTAGTTCTTTCCTTCTTTTTTTTATTGATTGGGATAGTCATCTAAGCAACTTTATAATGCCAGTTGTATAAACTATAAAGGACTTAAAAATTTCAATTCTGTGTAGTACTAGCTAGGTAGCCATAATCCCATCAAACAAAACTACACCTACTTTAATTAATGTACATGGCCCAGGTAACACTCTCAAATTGTTTGTCGTCGCCCGTGCCGCAACTGGTCTATACATTGCTTCCCTTCCCCCTCATAGAAATAAGCAATATAAAGTATTTTATTTTAATCCATATCCTCTGCTTACGTCACCTTATTATACTGCATGGACCATAACCATGCACGTCAGCATGTATCCAGGTTTGAGATGCCAGGTGTACCAGATGGACGGTGGTGTGTTCGACCCTCGTGATGCTACCTGGGTGTGGATGAACACACTTGAAGAGTACTCGATTTTCATCGGGGACAACTACCCCATAGTGCAAACGATGTCACCTTCCGTGCACGACGTCGACAGCCTGCCGTTCATGAAGAACGGGTGCGTTTTCATTGCGCACCAACGGATTCATATCTTGAACGCCCCTATCCCTCATCTATGCCGCTTCAGTTTGGATGAGTCTCCATCATGGGGAGCCACACTAAGAAGCTGCGATGATATGGACTCCCGTTGCGCATCGTTATGGATCATTCCATCTATGAAGAACACGTGGGACTGGAACTACGAGACGGACATGTACCCAGGGATGTAAGAACCTGAGTAATGTAGCGCAGTAAGTGAAGTAGAAAGGCACAAATAGTATGAACATGCGTGGCATATAGGCATTTGTCTTACTACCACTAAATGTTGTGCGTGCAATGCACGGTGTAAGTGCCTAAGTACTCTACTACTATATTAATTGGAGGCACATATTAGGTTTTATATTTGTTTATGTGTATGGCCCAAGACCTTCCAACTAGACGTGTCTTTCTCTCCGGGTCGCACTTTGTATCGTTACATACTACTAGTACTACGTGTGGTCTCCGACCTAGAAGTGGAGACGCTCTACCACGCTGTTCATGTCCCACTCCTTTCGCTGACGTGTGGGACATCCAGCATGTGCCGTGTTTGGCACTCCTTCGTTGTAAGAGTTGAAACGCTAGCTTTCATCAAAAATAAAAAATAAATATAAATCAGCAGTGATACTATACCACGCGGTTTCCTTGCTCCTCGATATCGGAAAGAATACTTCCGTTCGCTGACATGTGGGACGTCGACCATCCTGGTCCACTTGCCATGCACGCAGAACTCCAAGGGAGAGTCACCCCGGTCGTCGCGACACAGTAATATTGACTAATGAGCCGTCAAATCACAGGCCCAACCTTTCCCACTGTAAAGTTGCTCGGACAAAGGAACCATAATGACTTCGTTGAATTCCGCTTCTTGAAGAAAACTACTGTACCAGCAATACTGCTAGCTACAATAGTACTGTACTCCAGCGGAGGCCTCCTTTGGTTCATAGGATAGGAATTTTATAGGAATATGAAAATCATAGGAAGTGAGATGACATGCATCTCAATTCCTATAGAGAAAGTGATGCCATTTGATGCATAGGATAGGAATTTTTCCATTGAGTCTAGGCTAATGTACTGGTAATTTGCTCTAAAAACTATAGTAGTAACTAGTACTGGTACATGCTCATAATTAATTAAACAAACGTACGGGCGACACAGACACACACACTAACTACTAGTACTACTACTTCTCACATGCTGGCCAGACGCCGTCGTTCTCCTTCCCGGCTTTGTCGGTGACACCCCGCTTGGACCTCTGCCGAGCTCTCCGCAGTAGCAGAGACCCACTATATTAACTTCAGCCCCAGCCATAGCCAAAGACCCACAGTCATTCTCCTCCGGTCCCTTCCTTCTGTCGGCACCACTCCAACCATGGCCTCCTCGCGCTCCAAAGCTCTCTTGGACGTACTGTTGCAGGAGCAGACAAAGGACATCGCCGGCTCCGCTCTGGGCGCGCTCCAAAGCTCTCTTGGACGTACTGTCGCAGGAGCGGACGAAGGACATCGCCGGCTCCACCCCACCCCCCCCCCGGCCGCCCTCCACCACCACGACCACAAAGCCAGCGCGCGTGCGCGGGCGCAACCGGCACCAAGGAAGAGTAGTACATGGTAGGCCACCGCTGCTCTGGTCCCAGGAAGGCCACCGCTCCTCCACTCAGTCGATGCCAAGCTCGGTGGGGTAAACATCGATGGCCGATTAGCCGCTTGACGGCGACGTGGAGGCGGAAATCTTCAGAACCTTGTGCACCGGAGGAGGAGGTTATCGAGGCGGAGCTGGACAAAGCCGGGGCGGATGAGGAGGAGGCAAAGGCAATAGCCGGAGCGTCAGTTCTCGGGGCTCATGGCCGGACATGGTGGTCGGGCGCCGGCGAACATTTAGATTAGGTTTACGGTAGGTTTTAGTAAGGTTTGTGCGAAATATGTAATGAATTTCGTCTGGTTTATAGGAAAAAAATCAAAATGTAATGAATTTCATTCGATTAATTTGAAATTTGCTTTGTTTGCATGAATTTCGTCCGGTTAGTTCATATAGTTGTCGAAAGGTATGCGGGCAGCATTGGATGGCATCGCTGGCATCAGTGTCCTCGGACAGATGTTGGTGTAAATTTGTGGGTCAGCGCTGGAGATGCCCTAACTATCATGCTATAATCGCTAACAGTGCTCCATTATTTCGCAGGGAACAGTTATCCCTCGATCAAAATCAGATCCGTCGTGTTTCGCACTCCTCCCACGTAAGAGTGGAGACGCTTGCTTACATAAAATGGAGCAAGTGGACGGCACTGTAGCACGTCATATCACTCAAACCCACTAGGCCAAACTAGCCCGCCTAACGCGTGGGAAAGCCCCGCCCTCGTCATTTTGTTCTGGATTTCTATCGATCGATCGCACGAAAATGTTACACTTTGCAAGTTCAAAAGGAAAAAGCGGCACACTTAAAGCATGCCTGTCGCGTTCGCGTCGCACCCCCGACAGTCCGTCTCGCACGCCGCTCACCAAAGGGGACACGCGTTGTCTTGCATTTTCACTGACATGTGGGACTGATATTGAATAAACCGTCAATAGCCGAAATCTAATCGCTCGGCGGGCGTCGGCTGAGAAGAGAGAGACGGGGGAGGGAGAAGAGATCGCCCACCCACTGCGCACGGACTCCAAGAAATATGGTGATAATGTGAGGTGGGCCATGCGGGAGTCCGGACCGCTTCCAAGCCCGCTTCTGACCGCCCTGGCCCATCAGAAAACCCCTCCCCCCTCCCGCGCGCGCTCCCCTTCCCAGGCACCAGCTGCCCGCATTCATAGCAAATACAATACTGGGCTATAAGCCCGCTTATGTGGAGGAGAGAGGCATTGAAAAAGTGAAGGAGTGGGCTCTACAAGAGCCCGTCTCTACACGTGCTCCTAGGTATAAAAAAACAATTGTGTCTAAAAAAAGAAGGTAAAAAACATTTGAGAGGAAATAGATAGAGAGAAAGTGAGAAAAAGTTGTAACCTTATAGTCAGCACTATGGTACATGAGGAAGGAGGGAGTTGTGCACATGCCAAGTTCAGTGGGCTGCCGTGTTTCACACTCCTCCATCGTAACAGTGGAGACAATAGCTTTCATAAAAAATAAACAATGAATACTCCTTGCTCGTCCTCGATATCGGAAAGAATACTTTCATTCGCCGACATGTGGGACGTCGACCATCCTGGTCCACTTGCCATGCACAAAATTATACTGTAGTGCACCAGACAGTACTGTAGGGGAGAGTCACCCCGGTCGTAGCGCAGGCCCAACCTTTCCCACTGTAAGTTGGTCGGACGAAGGAACCATCATGACTTCGTTGAATCCGCTTCTTCAAGAAAACTTACTGTACCCGCAATACTGCTACCACACGCGAAGACTGGATGGCACTGTAGCACGTCATATCACTAAAACCCACTAGGCCAAACTAGCCCGCCTAGGATTTGTATGTCTCTGTACTGCTATGATTTTGTGTTCTCAAAAAATATCCTTTGTCAATCTAACGACTAGGAGTAGAAAGAAATGGAGGGTCTTTCTCTCTCTCTAGATCTCTCTCCATCCCACAACCCCTGTAGCATATGTACACACTCTCTGTAGCCACTCCGAGGCCTCCTTTGGTTCATAGGGTAGGAAAATTGTAGGAATAGGGAAGTCATAGGAAATGAGATGACATGTATCTCAAATCCTATGAGTATGAATAGGAAAGGAGATGCCCTTTGATTCACATCATAGGATTTTTTTCCATTGAGTCTAGGCTAATGTTTATTTTCCTATGAAATCTGGAGGATAGGAAGAATTCCTCCATAGGAATAGGATTCCATTCCTACAAACCAAAGGGCTCTAAAGGAATTTTTCCTATAGAAATCCTATCCTATGAAATTCCTACAAGATTCCTCTAAACCAAAGGAGGCCTAGTACGACGTGACTACACATTCACGCTTCCAACAAAAAAATTACACATTCACGCATGTTACAAGTACGTGCCAATTTTGCTGGCTATTAATGAGAATGTATCCATGAACCAACTCTTTGAGTTTGATGTGAATTAATGTATAATTGTGGACTATTGTCTGATCGATCGCTAAGCTTACAATTTTAGGAGCTTGGGCTATTGGCCGATCGACGATGGATCAGACCTATAAGCGTACCACGAGCTCATCAGCCCCAACGTTTCTCTTTGGTGAGTGTTTGCAAGTACTATAGCTCGCACAGTAGCTAGCCTACTAACATCAAGAATCATCAAACAAGCCCTGTTGATATGATAAACAGTTCAAACTTACATCTAAGCATGCCATATATTACATCAAAAGCTGGTGAGGATACATCTGTTTCCATAACTCGGAGAGGCTTCGCATGATTCACTATCAAAAAAAAGTAGCAAGTACCGCCCACACAAGACAGTGCACTAGCCCTAAGATGGTTTGATAACACTCATCATTCTGGTAATTAAACACAATGCAAACTACCTTGAAGGATTAGCGCGACCAACTATTTCTTGTCATCAATCTCTCGGACAATGACCACAGCATGGACAGTGGCATGGGAATCGATCTCTGGGGCGATGTCCACAAGACGGACCGCGACATCGGAATCGATCTCTGGGGCAATGTCCACAGGACGGACAGCGGCATGGGAATCGATCTCCTGGGCGATGTCCACAGGACGGACCGCGACATCGAAAACGATCTCTGGGACGATGTCCACAGGACGGACCGCGACATCGGAATCATCAAGGACATCCACCGGCACCTGCACAACCCTAACATATTAGCAAGCACATTGCAAATAATCAAAAACCACAACTATGTTAAGCCATTTTTTTACCTTGTGCAGCTCACCGGGGGATCCCATCCCTCCAGGGGCCATCTCCTCGATGGGGGCCATCGCCTTGCCAGGGAAATACTGCTTCTCAACGGCGACTATCTCCTCAAACTCGGCCTTGAGCCTCTCATAGGTGGCCATTAGAGTTTCTGGGGTAGGTACGGTGGGGCCCTTGCTGTTCTTCCAGCTTTCTTTGAGGAGTTCGTCCGCCAACGTCGTCAACTCTTTGGCCAGTGCTTGTTTCTTGGAGTTCTTCGTCTCCATGGGTTGGCCCGCCAACATGGCCAACTAGTTGGTCGGTGCTCGCTTCCTGGAGATGTTTGTCTCGAGTGGATTGTCCACCGGCAACTCTTTGCCTAGTGCTCCAGGATCCATCAATAAACTGACAAACAAAAAGCAATCGAAAGGAAACCACAATCGCAATAAAAACGGGAAAAGAATAGGCAGTGAGAATCGGTCGGTGCTTCGCAAAAAGAAGATTCTTGGAATGAAAATATAGTAGCATCACTGATTCGCCCACCTTTCTTTCATCGGTACAGAAGAAAAATGGCAGAAGTGAGTAGCCTGGAGTGAGGTTTTCTTCAAGATAGGGGAGGAAGGGCTTCAACGAGCGTTCCAGTAAAATGATGGTTGCTTCGTCTAGTCCAACTTCGAGGCCACTTTACCACTGCTGGTAAAGGTGTGGGTTTTGTGATATGACGGGTCATGACGGCCACACCGGGGTGACTGGAGTCTCGACTGTAGCACCTCACTGTGATTTGGTGGATGGCACGCGGGGCCGGATGCTTGATGTCCCGCATGTAATAGAGCGGCTAGTTATATAGTAGTTTGGACGACAGACGAGGAGCTCCGTCCTGGTTTATTGGTCCCTATGATAATCTGTGCCAAATTTTGACTATAAATTTAACTAACCAAATGTTCATGCATGTCACAAAAAATTACATCATTGAAAACTATGTTCAAATACGAATCCAAGGATATAATTTTTGGTAACATGCACTAACATTTTGTCAGTTAAATCTTTGGTCAAAATTTAGCACAAATTACAAAGGGGCCCAATAAAGATTGTACTCTCACATTTTGTTTTGAGGATACTCCCACATAGAAAATATAAATAATAATGCATGTTGGTGTAGCCCACGTTTCCGATAATTTTAGCCATGGGCTTGTTCACAATTTTTACGAGGCGGTGGTTATTCACTTAATGGAGGGTCTAGTACCAGACTTGAACGATACAAAGTGCGACCTGGCACACTGTTAGGGCTGGAACAAAAGCTCGTAGCTCGCGAGCAATGATCCCTCGATAGTTCGGCTTGTTGTCCTCGTGGGTCGCTTCTTAATGAACAAAGCCAATCATCAATTTGTTAAGGAGCTTAACGAACCAGCTAACAAGTTTCACGCTAAGTTCGTTAGTGACAACACAACACATGTCTCATCTTACATGAATTTTCTTTTAACGAGCTTCGAACGAGCCGAGCCGGGCAGCTCGTTAATCCACCCCTGTACACCACTTGGAATAAGCGGGTAGCTATCTCAAAAAACACTCAACAACTCAAAAAAAGGGCGACCTGGCACGTACACAATTTTAAATGATTGTTTTGATGGAGTGAAAAAAGAAAACTACCCCACTATACGTATATATATATAGGCAGGAGCCTCCGCGCTTGCTTGCTAGGGTTGCTCTATTCACACACTCTCATCCTCTCCAGATCTAAACGAGATAGCGGTGGTAACACTGTCTTTCTATCCTCACCGCTGGTTACAGATCCGGACGTATCCACCTCCGCCGGTGAAGGGGAGGAGGGGCAGCGTTTAGGCCGTCGTCGACAGCGAGGGAGGAGACCCACTGCCGGACGCACCATTATCTCTGGCTGAGCGCCGGCACGGGAGGTCCTCCGATCCCTTCGTCGCTGCCCTAGTGTGGGCGGATCCAGCCTCCCGCCGCCCACCTATCCACACCCCGACGACCTTCAGGTATATCTTCCTTCGAAACCGGCCTAGCTCTACTTCCCCAGCTCGCTATGTCGCTGCATGTGCATCATTTTCTACCTCTCAACCCCCCTCGTAGCTAGGCTCGATCAGATGGTCCAACGTCACCTAATATTTTTTCTATTGTTAGAGGTAAAGCTATTTCATGGAGTCAAATCTTGTACTTGGTTCAAACAAGAAATAAAGGGGGGAAATTTAGTATGTACATCAGACTTGGTACAAACAGGAAAGAAAGGGGGTGAAAGTAGTACAGACTGGTCATCCAACCGGTCTCTTGGTCGAAAAGGGAAATATAGGGGAAACGCTGTACACAGTGGTATGACCAGGACTAGATTTGCTATCCACACAAAGGAATAGGTGGCTAGAGTGAACAAAAATGGGACCAACCCATATATGTTTCTTGGATGTTTGTTTCTTGGGGCAACAAACTCTGAATCACCACTTTATGCCCCGGTTTAGGTACATGGTGCTGGACTGCTGGTGCACCCACTGTCCCATGCCCTTATAGCAAATATTTAGCTATTCTTAATCTAATGCCCCTGGTAAAATGAAGCCATGCCACTGTTATAAGCTATGACAAGTTTAACCAATTGTTTTTGCCAGTAATTGTTTGAGACTCTGACTGTTTCCTCTGTAGCTTTTTGTGCAAACAGGGATATCCATTTCACCTCGTTGCTATTGCGAGCTTTTGGTGCACTACACAAACACTTCTTAAAAGAAGTGACTTTTGTGCTGTTTAACTGGAATGTCAGAATGGAACTGTTAGTTCATTTCGGTGGAACTGCACAAAGGGAGATCTGTGTTCCAATCTTCATCCTCCATATTGGCACCATAACCTTCCTTTAGGTAAGAATGATATTTAATGCATGTGTTCACCTCTATTTTGCGACTGCCATGAGAAAATAATGCTATTGTTTACTAGTACACTTGTACTCCCTCACTGACAAAACCAAATCTGAAATAGAAGGCCAATCATGTACTTGGTTTCACCAACTGGTGAGGAGAAAGAGAAACAGGGCATGAAGAGGAAGACGAAGAAGAAGAAGAAGAAGAAGAAGAAGAAGAAGAAGAAGAAGAAGAAGGAGGAAATGAAGAAGATCACACGATGGTACCGTCCTATGTTATCCTGACATCTTGCTAGTGGTATTGTATTGTTGTGTTGCTACTAGTCTTAATTTACTTGGAAGACTAGAAGATGCCCGTGTGTTGCATGTAACATCAAGATGCATTTGTATGAGTAGTTTATCTTGTGAGAGAAAAGGATGAACGAGGGAAGGCCTTATTTGCAAATGTGGAGAGGGGTGTGGGTATCTTTTTGCAAAATTGCCATAGTTTCCTTCCTATTCGTCAGATATAAATCGGACGGCCTATATTGCAGGATGGCAGGCACACCATCATCACCAACTCTATTTTTTATAAGAGTAGATAGAGAAATGCAGCAGAGTAGTACTTGGCTTGACGACACATCATACTAATTAACTGGATTCTGGATGCATGTGTGACCCAGCTCTACACGATCAACAATGCCAAGGTGATCTTGCTGAAGCCGAGGCCTCAGTCGAGGCCATTCAAGGGCTCCGGCAACGTCTCCCTTACATGTGAGACGATCCTCCAGGAGCCCTTCCACTTCTGTTGTCTCTCCTGCAAGGTCACTTAATTAATTAGGAGTACTTAAGTAGCACTAATTAATTGCTGCCTAATTTTCCTGTCGGAGTTAAACAAATTTTTTGTAGCACCCTATGCTGAATCATGTACGTGTGTATGTGTGTCTGTGGAGGTGAACCATGTGGTGGAGCAGGGAGGGAATCTTGGTAGTGTCAAGACATAATAATGTTATTGTTTTGCATGTCAATTTATTGCCACTAGTTCAATGAGGCAATGTTTTGCGTATTATCCATCATGAATTTGATGCTACTGTTAAAGTAATATGCTAATGTCTTTCTATCCTTTCTCACTAAGCTAATGAAGGTTTCACCTTGTTCCTACTTGTGCAAACAGGGATCATGTTGTGACAATCGTACATTTTAGTGGAACTGCACAAGAGAATACAATGAACTGTATCCCAGCCAGTGCTTTAATTCTGCTGGAAGTTCTTGATAATCTTTTGATATAATCTCACCACTAGTAAACAAGAGTGATGTCAACCATACATTTGAAGTGCACAAAAATATATACTATTGAATGATTCCAGTGAGTGCTTTATCATCTCTTCTGGGACTACTTGAATAAGCTTCTTGCTCAGGTTGGTACCGGCCTAAGGCCTTCATCCATATTAGTTTGATGTCATCTCTATTTGTATCGTGCTACTGTGTTGCTACTGTCATGAGAAACTCCTTTATCTTTGCACGTTAAATTTTTGCAACCTATGATACATGGCAATGCTTTGAGTGTTGAGCTAATTGGCACTGATTAAATAAACTAATACCTCTCTTTAAGGAAGACTACTATGTTGCTAACTTTACCCATTAAGATAATGAGGGTGCTTCTATTTGTTAGTGTATGTTTCATGAACTAGTCCCACTATTACAGTAATCTCACTCTCTCAATATATGTGACAACAGGGATGCTCGATTTTGGTGGAACTGCACAAAATCTTTGGGTGCTTCATTGCCTCGACTGCATCCTTCCTTTCCTGTCAGTCACTTATCTCGGCTTCCAGTCAAAGGAAATAGTAATTGATATGCTTCCTCACACAGGTTGGTACCGGTCTTTATCCTGATTATTGTGCTTGTCATATGTATTGGTAATTTGGTATTGTGCTACTATTTGCCGATTTCATAAAGGAGTAACTTGGAGCCTGAACTCGCAGGCAAATCGTTACATTGGGCGATTTCAGTAGAACTGCACAAAAAGATCAGATGGACAGATACTTATGTTGCTGCTATGTACTCCAAAGTTCACTCAGACAAGCATCGATGTTGACAAGAAGAAGTGCCAGAGTGAACGCCAACAATATTGCTTGGCGCATAGCCCAGAAAAACGCAGTCCAGTTTTTGGTCCCAACTTGTGCCTTTTGGTTATCGGCGCATATGGTAGCGAACTATATGGCATGGAGTCTAAAGATTCCAGACAAGTTGGTTGACGCATATATTCATCTGGCACTTAATCAGTCTGCACGCCAGGGATGCTCCATTTCAGTTGAACTACACAAAAAAATTGGGTGGTTCATTTTATCGACCGCCTCCTTTCTTGTCTGCAATGTAGAATTTTGGTGAGCTACAGGACCAAGATGAGCCAGTAAACTAGTTGGATGAAAGTAGTGGCCAAGTTGCTCAAACCTCCCTCAGCATCGAGGCCACTATCTCGAGGATAAACCTACAAGCAAAGTTTAGATTGTCTGTGCTGCCTCTTATGTACTCGAAAGTTTGCTCGTACAAGCATTAGTTTTAGCAAGAAGTACCACCGAGTGAACACCATTTACCAGTTTGTACCCTAGGTAATTAAAGTTTGTCCATGGATGATATTGGCTGTGATCTCTCAATCATTTGGACGCATAAACATGCTGAACATGTGTATATGTGAATCTTTTTGTGAATTATCTATGAATATTGTCTTGTGATCTATAAATCATTTGGATGCATAGACATGCTGAACTTGTTTATATATGAATCTTTTGAGTTGTTGATTGTGAATGTTGGCTATGAATATGAACGTGTCCTGTGAACCTGAGTTTGATATGAATGTTTAACTTTTCTGTTGTACTTGTGTGTGAACTTGTTAGAATGTCTACAGTGGGATTGTGATGTGTGAGTGTCAACGGCACACCTTCTTCCCGAGAAGAATTGCACCTGCTTGTTAGGGTAGCAATGGCGCATCAGCTCTTTTTTATCTTTTTGCTCTGTCTTCCCCCCTCCCCCGCTCAACCCCTGTCGTAATGTTTTCGGCCTCAAAATAAACATAGTACTGCGTTGTTTTTAGGCCTTGATGAAAAATCAAGTGCTGCTTTCTGTAGGTTGGCCCGCCCAGCAAATGGGTTGCTGGTCCACCACGGACTGGGAGGCTAAAAATACAAGCTGTATGGTGCAGAGGCAAGTAAAAAAAAGCCATCGAGAGACATCCACTGAAAAAAAATCGCGTCTGATGTGCTTCTTCAGCCGCGCCGCCGGCCCCCTCTTTAATCCAGTTCGCTCCATTCCCCAACTGGCAGCATGGGATGGAAGTTTATTTCCCCCTCGCACTGCAGGGGGATTGAAGAAGCGCGGCATCGAATCCAACACCGTCGATGGCTGCTTGTCCAAGTGATTTTCAGATAAGAAACTGCATGTTTCAGAGGCAGAGCATTTAAATCAACACGCACTTTTCAAATATGGATAACAGAATGTTGGAAAATTTATTCATGGTAAACAATGGGACTAACAACAAGTTAACATCATGCTGATCAACATTCATGTATAGCACATCTTCATATGATGCAAAGTCAAAAAGATATGCTATTTTCAAAATGGCAACACAATGTTGAGTGTGCGAAAAACTGGGTAAACTAGGGAAATTTTTTTGGCAAGTGCTAGATATTTTTCAACTGTACCAGTTGGAATCGAACTCGGGCAATACAGCTTTTGGGTGAGAGGGATGCAGACACCGGGCTAGTGCGGTATGTTTGAAAGAATGAAGGCGTCTTCCCCGGCTTAGGTTCTTTCCCGTCCGTGTGCGCTCGCCGTGGCGCCGCCGTATGCCGTTGTCAACATGCTCAACAAACGAGAGGAATCTGGAGACATGCGTAGCTCATGACATACCGAGACAGTGGTTTCAACTTATTTTTTGAGGTCCATCATGTACGTACCGGCCTAAGGGCCTCCCAGCGTAGGTTTTACTTTTTCTTAAACATTGGCAGCCCAATGTATTTTTTTAATAAAACGTAGATCTCTGTTCTATTTATCTATATATAAGAATATTAATGCAGTGTCCAATTTATGTTTTCCCTTCTAACCACATTATATATATTTATATTATTACTATTATCATATATTTAATAGAGACTTATATATACATTATAAAAACATCCCACGTCTTATTAACTTATAAAAGTAAATGTTTAACAAAAGTTGGCAAGGAAAAATCCTGGTTGTTTTTGACTCACAGGCAAGGAAAATCCTGGTGATTGCGTACAAAAGCTTGCGAAGATTTTAAGGACCAATGTAATAATAACGCGCTCATTTTTTTTTGAGCAATAACTCGCTAATTTGTTAATTTTATATATAATAAAATGTGTAGCTCCGGTTTATTTTTTGATATTAATTGCTCCTTCTAACCTAACATTAAATATAGAACAAGCCCAGCTAATTCGTGTATTTCAAGAAAGTGCAAATGGGCTGGGATTTCTTAGAAAATATTAGATGGACCGCATTGACGCGAAATTATTTGTTCACCCAGCCCAGCAAATGGACTGTAAATTCTAGAAAACATGGGTTAAATATATGCCACATTTTTGCAGGCTGACATGTGGGCCAATAGGTCGAAGCCTGTGCAAAGCGTTGTCAACTTAGTCAACAAATGATTCTGACATCCACAGCCATTGGATTTATATCCAACGGCCGGCATGCACCTTTAATCTCTCGTCTTCTTCCTCCAGCGTCGTCGGGACCGCCTGCTCTGGCCTTCGGCGGCTAGCGGCTCTGCTTAGCACGCATCGCTGCGAAGCGCTACCCCACCGCCGGCCAGGCTATCCCTCCACCCCTCCACACCTCCTGTTATTCTCCACCGACTACAGCCCCACGTCACACCAGAACCAGTTATAACCCATGTACTCCTCTCAATCTGCGACTCCACTGCCGCGTCTTCCCATCTCCGGGTCGTTCCCGTCCGGGGCCTCACCGTCGTCCACCGCCTTGTTGCGCTCGGCATGGCGTGGTCAACAAACGAGAGTCATCGAAAGAGGACTGTACGTGGAGAGCCTGAAAGGAAAGTTCCTCCTTATTCTCCACGAGGTCCATTGTCACACGCAAGGAAAGTTCCTCCTTATTAAGCTGAAAAAAATGTTTCCTCCCCCTGACAGCTGGGACCCACCAGCTACATCTTCGCACACAAGGAAGTGCCTTCTTATTACGCAGAAAAAAATGATTCCTCCCCCTGACAGCTGGGACCCACTAGCTACATCTTCGCACGTAAGGAAGTGCCTCCTTATTACGCGGAAAAAAATGATTCCTCCCCCTAACAGCTGGGACCCAGCAGCTATATCTTCGCACGGGAAGTGCGTCCTTATCCTCCATGACAGCTGGGACCCACCCGGTCGAAGCGTACATAGCGTTGTCTATCTTGTCACGAACGTGTACGTACATACTGGTCGATCGGCCGCTCTGCAACGATGAACCGTGGCCAAGTAAGTAGCAGCACATGTCATAGTAGAGCCCCCCACGTAGCAGTTCAGGCTGTCCCATCTAAACCATGTACACATACATACAACCACATGCCAAAAAATATGGCCACGTACGTACATACGAGCGGGGTCTCGAAACACGTACTCGCGCATACGGACGGCCAGGGCTCATGTACATGGAGAGGCAACAGACGGCAGCGATGTCGGCAGCTAACCGGCTGGGTCGGAACAGAGGAAATAGCGTCGTGTTCACCGGGAGCCAAGTGATTGGGTTGGAACGCATCATGTTCATCGGGAGCCAACCGGCTGGGTCGGAACAGAGGAAACAGCGTCCTGTTCACCGGGAGCCAGGTGACTGGGTTGGAACACGTCATGTTCATCGGGAGCCAACCGGCTTGGACAAAACAGCCGGAACGGGGTCTGGCGTATCGCAAAACGGAGGAAAACAGCCTTCTGTTTGATCGCGTATGGTCGAAACGGGGTTTTTTTCATCAGGAAGGGTCTGGCGTACCGCAGAACGAAGGAAACGGACTTGTGTTCAAGCTCCTATAGTCGAAACGGGGTGCTGTTGATCGGGAGGGGTGTGGCATACCGTAAAACGGAGGAAACAGACTTGTGTTGGAGCTCCTACGGTCCAAACGGGGTCGTGTTCATCGGGAGGGGTGTGGCGTACCGCAAAACAGGACTCCACAGCCTACTGTTCATCCACCGTCTACTTCCTGCAGCCTCCACCTGCTACTGTTCATCCACCGTCGACTTCCTCCTGTCTCCACCAGCTACTGTTCATCGACGGGGGTCCTGTTCATCCAGCCTCCACCGGCTACTGTTCAACTAGCACTCCACGGGGTCCTGTTCAACCAGCCCTCCACGGGGTCCTGTTCAACCAGCCCTCCACGGGGTCCCTCCACCGGCTACTGTTCATCCACCCCCACCTCCTCGATCGGGGTCCTGTTCATCTAGCGGTAATGGCCTCTACTACCACGGGATCCTGTTCATCCAACCCCCACAGAAAACTGTTCATCCAACCCCCAACAACGGTCACTGTTCATTAGGCAGCAGGTTCGATCGGATTCAGTTAGCAGCAGTAGCGAAGGAATCGCTCAATCGGGTTAAGTTAACAGCCAAGGGATCGATCGCTCGGGTTCAGTAACGCGCGTAGCTAGTGCAATCGCTCGGGTTCAGTAAGTGAATGCCTCGCTCGTGTTCAGTTAGAGCCCAACGCCTCACACCCACGCGCGTACGTGTACAAGAGAAACTCGCAAACCTCTATGCATCGCTCGACCCCGACCACCCACCGTAACCGAGAACTCCCCAAAATTTTCCTCGCCCTCGCTTCTACCATGATTTTTTCCGTCATGGACGGCCCAAAGAATGTCATGCAGGTGCGTCCCCGGCCCACCCAGGATGAAAAGCCCATTTTCTGTCATGTTTTTTGGTCATAGAAGTAGGAGCCCACCAGATCTATGATGATACATGCTTTTGTCACAATTATCGTCATAGAAGTGTCATAAGCATGACAGAAAAAATTTCGTTCGGGCCAAAATGTCACGGATGTGTCTTTTTTTGTAGTGTATGTCTTTCAGGTGTGGTTGAATTGACAACTCAACTGCTAATACTCATGAATATTCTTTGGCTCCCCTTGTGTTGAATCAATAAATTTGGGTTGAATACTCTACCCTCGAAAACTGTTGCAATCCCCTATACTTGTGGGTTATCAAGACCTTTTTCTGGCGCCATTGACGGGGAGCATAGCTCTATTTGCTGAGTCACTTGGGATTTATATCTGTTGATCACTATGAAGAATCTGAAAGATACCAAAACCAAGATTTTTCCCTCTAGGACGAGGGGAGGTAAGAAACTGCCATCTCGCTCTGCACTTGATTCACCTTCTGTTTTGAGTAACCTTGCGACACCTACACATGCTATTGATTCTGATATGTAGCAAGTAATTAATGATGCTACTTCTGCTATGAATGATGCTTATGATACTAATACTTTATTTGATAATACTGTGCCACTGGGTGAATTTCTTGATGAACAACTTGCTAGAGTTAATGCTGAATCTGATGATATTTCTGAAACTGATGAAACTATTGAAACTAAAGAATATGAAACACCTATTAGACCTAGCACTCCTAGATATGAATTGCCTGATATACATGAAGGTTATGTTATGGATGGAGAGGTAGCTAGGGATTTTCTTGCTTGTAAGGATAGAGATGATCTTAAGAAATTGTTAGTCAAGTTGAAAGAAAAGTCTTTGAATGCTAGAATGAAATATGATCCCCACTTTGCTACTTCACCTATCTTTGTTACTGATAATGATTATGAATTCTCTGTCGATCCTGAGTTAATTACTTTGGTTGAATCTGATCCTTTCCATGGTTATGAATCTGAAACTGTTGTGGCACATCTTACTAAACTGAATGATATAGCCACCCTATTTGCTCGTGAGGAAAAAATTCACTATTACTATATTCTTAAGTTGTTTCCTTTCTTGTTAAAGGGCGATGCTAAGATATGGTTTAATTCTCTTGCTCCTGGTTGTGTGCGTAGTCCCCAGGATATGATATACTACTTCTCTGAAAAATATTTTCCTGCTCATAAGAAACAAGCTGCTTTACAGGAAATATTTAACTTTGTGCAAGTTGAAGAAGAGAGTCTCCCACAAGCTTGGGGAGGCTTCTCCAATTACTTAATGCTTTGACTGATCATCCTCTCAAGAAAAATGAAATACGTGATATCTTTTATAATGGACTAATAGATGCTTCTAGGGACCACCTAGATAGTTGTGCTGGTTGCATTTTCAGGGAACGAACTGTTGAACAAGCTGAAGAATTATTGAATAATATATTGAGGAATGATAATGATTGTACTCTTCCTGAACCATCATAGCCTAAGCCAACTCCGAAGAAGAGAGGTATTCTATTTCTCTGTCCTAAAGATATGCAAGAGGCAAAGAAATCTATGAAAGAAAAAGGTATTAAAGCTGAAGATGTTAAGAATTTACCACCTACTGAAGAAATACATGGTGTTAATACCCCAACACAGGTAGTAGAGGTAAATTCTCTCTATAGATTTTATGAAGGTGATATTCCTTATAATAAATCTGCTAGTCAATGGTTGGATGAATTTGATAACTTTATTGTTAAACAAGAAAATTTCAATGCTTATGTTAGTAGACAATTGAAACGAAATGCTTATATGATTGAACACTTGAGTGACTATATGTTTAGAACTGTTAATGATCTTAAGTTTGTTAGTAAACATGCTTCCATGGTAAAAACTCAAGTAGAACAAGTCCTTAAAGCACAAAATGATTTGCTTAATGAAATGAATAATAAGATGAATGATCCTGTTGTTAGAGTTATGACAAGAGGTGGTAAAATGACTCAGGAACCTTTGTATCCTGAGGGCCATCCTAAGAGAATTGAACAATATTCTCAGAGAATTAATACTGATGCACCTAGTTCATCTAAAAATAAAAAGAAAGATGATAGGACTTTGCATGCTTCAAGTAAACCTATTGTAGACACACCTGAGAATCCAAATGATATTACTATTTCTGATGCTGAGACACAATCTGGTGATGAACATGAACCTAGTAATAATGATAATGATGATGTTCATGTTGATGCTCAGCCTAGTAATGATAATGATGTGGAGATTGAACCTACTGTGGATCTTGATAACCCACAACCTAGGAATAAAAGATATGATAAGAGAGACTTCATTGCTAGGAAACATGGTAAAGAAAGAGAACCATGGGTTCAGAAACCCATGCCCTTTCCTCCTAAACCATCCAAGAAAAAGGATGATGAGGAATTTGAGCGCTTTGTTGAAATGCTTAGACCTGTCTTTTTGCGCTTATGTTTGACTAATATTCTAAAAATGTCTCCTTATGCTAAGTATATGAAAGATATTGTTACTAATAAAAGAAAGATACCGAAAGCTGAAATTTCCACCATGCTCGCCAATTACACTTTTAAGGGTGGAATACCAAAGAAACTAGGAGATCCAGGAATACCAACTATACCATGCTCCATTAAAAGAAACTATGTTAAAACTGCTTTATGTGATCTTGGAGCCAGTGTTAGCGTTATGCCTTTCTCTTTGTATCATAGACTTTATTTGAATAAGTTGACACAACTGAAATCTCTTTGCAAATGGCCGATAAATCAACTGCTATACCCATCGTTGTTTGTGAGGATGTACCTGTCGTAGTGGCAAACGTTACTATCTTATATAACAGCCTTTGTTATTCTTGATATACCCGAGGACGACAGTATGTCGATCATCCTTGGTAGACCCTTTTTGAACACTACAGGGGCTGTTATTGATTGCAACAAGGGCAATGTCACTTTTCATGTTAATGGTAATGAGCATACGGTACACTTTCCGAATAAGCAACCTCAAGTGAATAGTATCAACTCTATTGGAGAAATTCCAATAATTGCTATTGGAGGTTTTAAATTCCCTATTCCTACTGTCAAGAAGAAATATGGTATTCTTATTGTTGGGGACATGCATATCCCTGTTGAGGTAACCTAGTGTTATTCGAAAATTATCCGATTTCATGTCATTCGGAAGAAGTTTGTTAATAAGACTTGATCAACCTTATTAATGGATTCCTTTTGACGGGCATGTGATGGATGAATTTAGGAAACACAACTTTCTGTACCCAACTTTTACTTTCTGTTATTTAGAATTAATAAAGTACAAATGCTATTATTTTACTGTTTTCTGAATATTCCATGCAATAAAAAATGACCAGAAAATAAAAGTTCTCCAAATGCCCTGAAAATTTAGTATGATTTTTATAAAATATTTAAGAATTTTTGGCACTGAGCACACCCCAGGGGGCTGCACCTGTGAGCCACAAGCCCACAAGGCGCGCCTAGGTGGCTTGTGGTGCCCACGTAGGCCCCCTCACTTATTCCAGCCACCCATCCACTTTGTCTTCCTCCAGAAAAAATCACACCATTGCTCAAACCCGTGTTCTTGCTCATCTTGCTGCCATTTTTGATCTCCTTGCTCGGAGCTCCACTTGCAAAACTATTTTGGGGGATTGTTCATCGATATGTGACTCCTCCAATGGTCCAATTAGTTTTTGTTCTAGTGCTTTATATATCGCAAATTTTTGCTGCTGTGGTGACCTTGTTCTTGAGCTTGCATGTCAAATTTATATGGTCCAAAGTAGTTTTGTTGCATGATATAGCCTCTAGACACTTGTAGGAGTAGTTGCTATCAGTTTTGTTGAGTTTGGTTCACTTTTATTTTGAGTCACTAAAAATTTCAGAAATTTTTCAGAGGAAGAAAATGTTTAGGAAAATGTTCCAACGTGGCTCCTCAAAGAAGAAAGCCCCGAGGCTCGTGATACGTGAGCCAGACCTTGAACCACCGTGGGAGGCTCTAGTGCGACCTTGCGAATGGCCTTCGGATCACTTCATGACTCGTGCAGGTTTCAAGGAAGAATTTGATATGTACATGCATAGCACCGACCTGACGGACTTCATGTCAGATAAGTGTTTGCAGTACTACAACCTTACTGATTCCTTTGTGCAGAGATTTAAGTATTCGGTCCATCGCAATACACACTCTATTTTATTTGATCTTTATGATAAATCATTTAGCATGGATATTGAAGAATTTAATGATGCACACAAAATTCCACAATGGGGCATTTATACTGAACCTTGTAAAATTGGTTGTGCTGAGCTTCTTGCTAGCATTACTGTAGGTGAAACTAGAACCATAACACAAGCCACTATAAGGAGCATTCACTTTCCTGCATTACATTGTGTTGCTCTCTTTATAGGTAGATGCATTAACGGTAAACATGACCATAGCCATCTTTGTGCATCTGATCTTATTGTCCTCAAGCGCGCGGTAATGAATGATAAACGATTTAACTTGGGGGCTATCATTGCAAGGAGGTTACATAATAATGCTTTAGCTGGGGACTTCTTTGGTGGAATTTATGCCACACGTTTAGCTCATCATCTTGGGGTTCCAATAAAAGAAAATGATATTCAGTTGCCACCTGCTTTCCTTGATTATGATGCTATGGAACGTTACCAGTTTCTTGAGAGAAACGAGTTGCCTTTTCAGTACAGACTAATCTTTGATAGGCAGCGTGTGGTCTATGTTACGCTTCCTGCCCCTACTTTCTTTGACTTTCAGGCAAAACCAAGATATTTTATACTTAAAGAGGAGGCGGACGAGTATGAGAGGGCGAGGAAGACTGCTCGCCTCCACGAGGCAGCCCGCTAGGCTGTGGCAGCTGCAATTGAGTACAACCCCAACTACAACTCTGGATATTATTCGGGCAATCCATGACCCTAGACCAACTTCAGCCAAAGCCTAAGCTTGGGGGAGTACGTATCTCTCACCGACATTACATTCATGCATCACACATTCATTCCAAGTTGTCGGTGTTCATCCTTTTTCATTGTATAATCCATGTTAGTTTATTTTTCTTGCTTTCTTCTTGTGTGTTTGAAAAACATTGAAAAAAATCCAAAAATATATTTCTCGCTTCTTTTTCAGTTTAAGTAGTTGTAGTATTAAAAGAAAACCCAAAAAGATTTCTCGTTCTTCTTTTTGCTTGTTGGGAACTTTCCCATGTAAATAGTTTTTCTCATTTTTATTTTTCCTTTCGTTAATTTTCTTCCTTCTGAGAAAAACAAAAACTCCAAAAATATTTCAGTGTGTTTCTTTGAAATTATTTTCTTTGGGTCGTAAGGAGAAGACCGCGATGAAAATGTTGAGTGGCTCTCATTTCCATTATTGTTTATCTAACAAAGAGCCCATATTACCTTGTCTTCTCCTTTGAATAAATGTTTGCAGATTCCAGCTTAGTCCAATGCACGTGCACTCTTATTATTATTCACATCGTTCGGTCGTGCAAGTGAAAGGCAATAATGATGATATTTGATGAAATGATTGAGATGGAGAAAAGCTGGTATAAACTCGACCTATTTTGTTTTTGTAAATATGATTAGCTCATTGTTCCTGATTCAGCCTATTATGAATGAAACATGTTTGCAATGACAATTAGAGATTATAGTTACTCATGCCATGCTAAATTAGCTAGGAGTGGATAATGGTTTGTCTTGTGTGCCAACATGCATTTTAAAATGGTTATGATATAGTATGATAGGATGGTATCCTCCTTTGAATGTTTCAAGTGGCTTGACTTGGCACATGTTCACGCATGTAGTTGAATCAAAACCAACATAGCCTCCACGATATTTATGTTCATGGTGATTTATATCCTACTCATGCTTGCATTCAATGTTGATTAATCTCAATGCATGTTTATGACCGTTGTCGCTCTCTAGTTGGTCGCTTCTCAATCCTTTAGTTAGCCTTCACTTGTACTAAGCGGGAATACTGCTTGTGCATCCACTTCCTTAAACCCAAAGTTGTTCCATATGAGTCCACCATACCTACCTATATGCGGTATTTACATGTCGTTCCAAGTAAATTCGCATGTGCCAAACTCTAAACCTTCAAATAATAATCTGTTTTGTATGCCTGAATCGCTCATGTAGCGACTGGGGGCTGTCAGTATCTTCCATGCTAGGTGGGTTATTCTCACGATGAGTGTTTATTCACTTGTCATTCACGAGAAGGTGGCTGGTAATTGGGATGCCCAGTTCCATGATCAAAATCAAATCAAAATATAATAATGAAACAAAACTCCCCCAGGACTGTTGTTGGTATGGATGGTACCCGTAGATTCGGCTAGCCGTGGAGTGTGTTTGTTGGTGGAGGGGGAGTAAAACTTTACCATTCTGTTTGGGAACCGCCTATAATGTGTCTAGCATGCAAGATAGTGAGATCTCTTGGTTGTTATGTTAACAATGAAAGCATACCGCTCAAAATTATATTCATCTCTATTTTAAAAGCTTCGAGCTCTGGCACCTCTGTAAATCATTGCTTCCCTCTGCGAAGGGCCTATCTATTTACTTTTATTGTTGAGTCATCATCTTCTCATAAAAGCACCAGTTAGAGAGCACCACTGTCATTTATATGCGTTGTTATCAATTGATATTGAGTATGAGTCTGACTGGATCTCTTTTGCCATGAAGTACAATGTCTAGTCCGTGCTTGAACTTCAGAGGTGCTCTGCATTTATTTTTTGCGATCTCAAAAAGGGCTAGCAAGATACCATTATGTCATATTATATCATGATTGTTTTGAAAAAAGTGTTGTCATCCGAGATATCCTATTATTGCTCGCTAGTTGATTATGCCATTGATATGAGTAAATGTGAGACCTAAATGTTATTGTGAATATGGTTAGTTCATAATCTTTGCTGAAAACCTGAATGTTGGCTAGACATATTTGCAACAGCAAGATCAAACAGAATAGAACTAACCCAGACTGATGCTGTTTTCAGTAGAATTGCCATGGTGTTATTTTTGTGTAGAAATCAAAGTTCTTGGATTGACCTAAAAATTTAGGGAGAATTTTTGTGTATAAAAAATACTAGCAGAAAAATATACCAGAGGGGGGCCACCCAGAGGCCACAAGCCCTGGGGGCGCGCCCACCCCCTGGGGCATGCCTTGCAGGCTTGTGGGCCCCCTGGACCATCTCCAACCCTAACTCCAACTCCATATATACCTATTCACGGAGAAAAAAAATCAGAGAGAAGGATTCATCATGTTTTACGATACGGAGCAGCCGCCACCTCCTGTTCTTCACCAGGAGGGCTGATCTGGAGTCCGTTCGGGGCTCCGGAGAGGGGAATCCATCACCATTGTCATCATCAACCTTCGTCCATCACCAATCCCATGATGCTCACCGCCGGGAGTGAGTAATTCCATCGTAGGCTTGCTGGACGGTGATGGGTTGGATGAGATTTATCATGTAATCGATTTAGTTTTGTTAGGGTTTGATCCCTAGTATCCACTATGTTCTGAGATTGATGTTGCTATGACTTTGCTATGCTTAATGCTTGTCACTAGGGCCTGAGTGCCATGATTTCAGATCTGAACCTATTATGTTTTCATGAATATATGTGTGTTCTTGATCCTATCTTGCAAGTTGTAGACACCTATTACGTGTTATGATCCGCATACCCCAAGGTGACAATAATTGGGATTCTTTCCGGTGATTACCGTAGTTTGAGGAGTTCATGTATTCACTAAGTGCTAATGCTTTGTTCCGGTTCTCTATTAAAAGGAGGCCTTAATATCCCTTAGTTTTCTTATGGACCCCGCTGCCACGGGAGGGTAGGACAAAAGATGTCATGCAAGTTCTTTTCCATAAGCACGTATGACTATATACGGAATACATGCCTACATTATATTGATGAATTGGAGCTAGTTTTGTGTCGCCCTAGGTTATGACTGCTACATGATGAATATTATCCAACACAATTATCCATCGCTGATCCAATGCCTACGAGCTTTTCACATATTGATCTTTGCTAAGCTACTTTTGCCGTGCTGTTGTTACAATCACTATAAACGTGCTATTGCTACTATTACTACTATTACTGTTATTTCCATACTATTTTTCTACTAAAAACTTTGCTGCAGATATTAAGTCTTTCAGGTGTGGTTGAATTGACAACTCAACTGCTAATACTCACGAATATTCTTTGGCTCCCCTTGTGTCGAATCAACAAATTTGGGTTGAATACTCTACCCTCGAAAAGTGTTGCGATCCCCTATACTTGTGGGTTATCAGGAAGATATTGAAAACTCTTGGTCGTAACGTTGATAGGAAAGGTGCACCTCCCAAAATTATATTTATCTCTGATTTAAGCTTTGAGCTCTGGCACCTCTACAAATCCCTGCTTCCCTCTGTGAAGGGCATATCTATTTACTTTCATGTTATTTTACTTTTAAGGTGAGTCATCACCTTCTCAAACAAGCACCAGTCATGAGAGCACTATTGTCATCCTCATGCATTGTGTATAGTTAATGTTGTGTGCATCATGACTGGATCTCTTCTACCATGAATTACAATGTCTAGTCGCTGCTTGAACTTTGGAGGTGCTCTGCATTTATGTTTTGCGGTCTCAGAAAGGGCTAGCGAGATACCATTATTGTCATATTATATCATGATTGTTTTGACAAAGTGTTGCATTTGAAATATTTTATTATTGCTCGCTAGTTGATTATGCCACTGATATGAGTGAATATAACTTCTAAGAGTTATCATTTACATGGTTAGTTATGCTCTTTGCTGAAAACCTCGGTCCTATTTAAGCATATATATGGACACAACAACAAAAGAGTTCGTAAAAGTGTTTCTTTATCACTTTCAGTTTGTCAACTGAATTGCTTGAGGACAAGCAATGGGTTAAGCTTGGGGGAGTTGATACGTCTCCGTCGTATCTACTTTTCCTAACGCTTTAGCTCTTGTTTTGGACTCTAATTTGCATGATTTGAATGAAACTAACATGGACTGGCGCTGTTTTCAGCAGAACTACCATGGTGTTGTTTTTGTGTACAAATAAAAGTTCTCGGAATTGGACAAAACTTTTTGGAGAATTATTTTGGAATAAATAAAAAATACTGAAACCAAAACCCACTAGAGGGGGGCAGCTGCCCACTAGGCACCAGGGCACGCCACCCCCTCTGGCACGCCCTGGTGGGTAGTGGGGCCCACGAGGCTGCTCCAACCCTATTCTGGATACTATAA
Source organism: Thinopyrum elongatum (assembly GCA_011799875.1). Lineage (NCBI taxonomy): Eukaryota > Viridiplantae > Streptophyta > Magnoliopsida > Poales > Poaceae > Thinopyrum > Thinopyrum elongatum. The sequence goes on along the minus strand of CM022302.1, from coordinate 506,725,110 downwards.
ATTCATATTCTCGAAGAAAAAATAGGGGAGGAAGTTTCATCGTGTTTCACGATACGGAGCTGCCCGCCACCTCCTGTTCTTCATCGGGAGGGCAGATCTGGAGTCCGTTCTGGGCTCCAGAGAGGGGGATTCGCCGCCATCATCATCACCAACCATCCTTCATCACCAATTTCATGATGCTCACCGTCGGGAGTGAGTAATTCCTTCATAGGCTTGCTGGACGGTGATGGGTTGGATGAGATTCATCATGTAATCGAGTTAGTTTTGTTAGGGCTTGATCCCTAGTATCCACTATGCGCTGAGATTGATGTTGCTATGACTTTGCTATGCTTAATGCTTGTCACTAGGGCCCGAGTGCCATGATTTCAGATCTGAACTGTTTATGTTTTCCCCATTATATCTATGTTCTTGATCCGATCTTGCAAGTCATATGCACCTATTACGAGTTATGATCCGTAAACCCCAGGGTGACAGTAATTGGGATACTTTCCGGTGATGACCGTAGTTTGAGGAGTTCATGTATTCACTATGTGTTAATGCTTTGTTCCGGTTCTCTATCAAAAGGTGGCCTTAATGTCCCTTAGTTTCCATATGGACCCCACTGCCATGAGAGGGTAGGACGAAAGATGTCATGCAAGTTCTTTTCCATAAGCACATGTGACTATTTACGGAATACATGCCTACATTATATTGATGAACTAGAGCTAGTTCTGTGTCGCCCTAGGTTATGACTGTTATATGATGAATATCATCCAACAAAATCACCGATCCAATGTCTATGAGCTTTTCACATATTGTTCTTGCTAAGTTACTACTTTTGCTACTACTGTTGCAACTGCTACAAAACTACTGCTACTACTGTTACTATTGCTATCACTATCAAACTATCATATTACTGTGCTACTGATCACTTTGCTGTAGATATTTAATCTCTAGGTGTGGTTGAATTGACAACTCAACTGCTAATACTTATAAATATTCTTTGGCTCCCCTTGTGTCGAATCAATAAATTTGGGTTGAATACTCTACTCTCAAAAATTGTTGCGATCTCCTATACTTGTGGGTTATCACGTCGCCAGGCCCCCTGCTCCGGTGTTGATCGGTTTACAGGTTCCCTTAAAAAATGGCTCAAATCCTTCATATATGATGGGTGGTTGCTCTAATATACGGAAACCTATAAAAAAATACGGGATCTGCTATTTTACAGGATCTATTCGGTGCATTTTTTTAACCTATGCCGTAAATTTAAAGGTTTGGCCGCTTTTACGGGATCTGCTAAGATGCTCTTACACTCTCACCAAATGTGTAAGAGCATCTCCAATAGATGATGCAAATTTGGAGATGTAAAACTAGGTGTTGTATAATTTACATCACCAAAAAGTGCATTTTACATCTTCAAAAAAGAGCCAACTCCAACAAATGATGTATATTTGTGATGTAAAACTCCAACTCTAATAGATGACGGAAATGCAAAGATGTAAAAACTAGAAACTTCAACTACTAATTTGAAACATAATTTAAACATAGCAAGTTGAACTACTACTTCATTTGAAACATAATTAAACATAGTTCTAATTGAAAACATAAATTAAACGAGTACTACAACTAATTCAAACTACTACATCCATCAAATTACTACTACTCGAAGATGAAACTAGTCCTCATCGGAGCTCTTGAACTGCTCCCAGAACTCGTCCTTGCTGGGGTCATCGCACTCCTCATCATCCTCCTCCAACTTAGACTCGATGGGGATCACCGTCGAGGGCCGACCTCGTCCTCCTTCTTCACCCCCTTATTCTTCTGCTCGACCTCGTGCTTTTAGAAGAATTTGCGCTCGGCCTGGACATACTTCGGATGCTCCCGCGTGAACCTCGCCATCGCCGCCTCGTTGCTATCGCCGAGAGCAACGTGAATGGTTGGCTTCTTCTTATTTGTCATCTCCTTCATCCAAATACCCTCTGGCACGAGGAACTCTGCAGCCGCCCGGGCTCAATCTCCGGGAAGTTGAGGTGCGGCCTCAGCCTCCTGGCACGCCACACTGCCATGTTGCAGGCACGTGCGGCCTTGTCGGCGATGGGGGAACATGCCAAGCCAGAAGAAGCAGCTGCCATCGAAGAACTCGACGCTGAAGTTGTTGGACGGCTTTGCCCGCATGCCGAAGAACCCTGTTGCTCTTTGGGAGCTTCTTCGTTGACATGGCGATGCGGCGGTGGTGGCTGCGCGACGAGCGAATCGGGGAGGCAACGATGCGGTGTGATTCGGGGCTGGGCGGGTAGCGAAGGAGAAATGTCGGGACTGCGGGGGTGGTGAATCGAGGCGGCGATTTGAGGTGGGCGGCGGCGGGGGTGGTTGACGGCTAGATCTGGCGTGGGCAAGCGACAACGGTAGTGCGGCGGGTGGGTGGGCGGCGGCGGCTATGCAACGGGTGAAGAGAGGAAGAAGGGGGAAAGGAAATGAAGGCAGTTGGTGACGAGGACATATACCTAGAGTAGGGTCCCAGGCCTGACCTACATACCCTACCCAAGGGCATTACATACAAGAATCCAAGACCTACAAAGTTAGAAAGGAGACGCCGACTGGAATGACTGCATCATACAAGTCACTCGAACACAGGATCCACTCGGAAGCCTCTCCATCACTTGACCGCCCTTATTCACTCGAAGTACCAAGCGTCACTCAAAGACAGAAGACCTAGAGCCACCCTGGGATGGCAACGGTCAGGCAGTCAGTTCGTCGCCATAAAGAGCATCGAATACAGACGTTACCAGTAATGCTCGCACCCTTTACTTCTCCATTGAACCATTGGGTAATGGGGCATTCATGAGGGGCCAGCAGACTCTATATAAGCCGCCCCTCTGCTCTTGCACAAGGGTTCGCACCCCCTGTAACACATCACACCAGATAACAAAAGCTCCTGCAGCACCGAGACGTAGGGTCTTTACCTTTTCCGAGAGGGGCCTGAACTCGTAAATCCGAGTGTACAACCTCGCCATAGCTAGGCTCTGCCCTCCTATACGTACCCCTATCCTCTACTGTCAGATCTGTTCCCACGACAGTTGGCGCCACCGTGGGGCAGGCGTCTAAGCGACTTCCGGCGTGGTTGCGTTCTTCAAACTCCTTCACCATGGTTTCCGGCAGCGAACTGTCCCTGGGTCGCGAGATCCGTCTCGGCGCTCTCAGTTTCATCGCCGACGATTCGGCGTGGCTCCAAGAAGCCCCTCTGGATGTCGAGGCGCTCCCTATTCGTGGGGCAGCACACTTCCGTTCAAGCTCCTGCGGCGTCCTCCTCCGGCAGCCGTCGACCCAGTATCAGTTGGCTCCGGTAGCGTTTTCCCTCCCCACTACTCGCCGCCGTAAGTGATCCGGTTGCTCTCGGCTCCAGCGGTGGGTGAGGCATGCGGTGGCTCGTCAGTCATCCACTCTGTAGATCACGGTGATTGAGCCCGATGAATCCCTCTACGACCTGACCTATCCGTTGTCTCATCACTCGGATGTTCCTTCCGAGTGCGAGAGCAACAATCCGGCGGCGGAAGTACTTGTGATTGGCTCTCAGCATAGCCCACCAGGATTTCCCCATGATGGAGATGGGAGCGGTGGTCCGTTGCATGTCAACGACGAGTATTACCTGCAACCCCTCACTGCGGAACAAAGGGAAGAACTGCTATGCAGGAACGAGCAGGTCCTTCAGACTCCCATCGTCGGCACGACCGTCGAGGCTTAGGCTTTGGAAGCTGCGCGCATAGCCACTCTGGCTGAGCACGCGCGTCTCGAGGAGCTCCAGAAGTCCCTCGACGACCGTGCTTGCAGACAACCCCCAAGCTCCAATCGACGGTAGCGACAACTATTTCCGAGTAGATCGCAAAATGAGTACCAGGTCTTCCACACTCCGGTCCAAAACGTTGCGGCTGTGGCCCAAATTGCAGACTCTATCCAGCCATCTTGATCCAAAGCTGGAGAAGGTCAACGGCAGATCCGAGCGCTCCTCAGAGCGGCTGGGGAACATAATTCGGCCGTTTCCTAGTCGCGCAACAGAATTCATAGCAGATCCGTGAGGGCAGACACAGTTCAGTCGGCTCATAACCCAAGATCACCTCTGCGGAGTGAAGATCGCGGTTACTACCAAGATCAGTACCTAGATCAAGGCTGCGGTCAGTTTGCTCCTCGACATCACCATGACGACTGCCGTCGAGTGCAGACACCCCCTCCGAGGGGTGGTTCGTACGCGCCCCGGGGGTACAACGATAGGCGCCCGTATGGTGACGAGCGAAGAGAGCCAGTCAATCCTCGTGATCCTGGGTTCAACGCAAGGTCAGTCCTCGTGCAGAATCTGGTCAACAGAGGCAGGGCTCACCGAGAGAGTTTGGACAGAGATCATCCAAGTGGAAGTGGCGTGTTCATCTCAGGGCCCGAGTGTTTCAGCAGAGCCATACGAGCCGCGGAGATTCCACCTAACTTCAGGTTAGCCGCAGGGGTGAACAAGTTCACTGGCGAGTCTAAGCCAGAGACGTGGTTAGAAGATTACCGAGTGGCAGTGCAGATTGGCAGAGGCAATGATTATGTAGCCATGAAACATTTGCCCTTGATGTTAGAAGGGTCGTCCCGCGCGTGGTTGAACCAGTTGGCTCCTGCTAGCATATACTGCTCGGAAGACTTGGCTCGAGTGTTCATCAAAACATTCAAAGGCACTTGCAAGCGACTCGCCAGGCTGACCGAATTGCAGCACTGCGTTCAAAAGCCGAATGAAATGTTGAGAGATTACATACAGCATTGGACCACGCTCCACCATGTGGTTGAGAACGTCACAGAGCATCAAGCGGTTTGTGCCTTCAAAGATTGTGTTAGATACAGAGAAGTTATCCTGAAGTTTGGGTGATCTGGACCTTGTCCATGAGCCGAATGATGGAGATTGCCACTCGGTACGCGAATGGCGAAGAAGAAGATCGTCTTCGCAGTGGCAAAGGAAAAGCTAGTGAGCATGACACTAACAACAATAATCCCAGTCGGAAACAGAAGCGCAAAGCCGAAGGTTCAGGTCAGGCAGAAGCAGCCGCTGTAGCTGCGCAGGGCAAGTACAAAGGGAAAGCCAAAGAGCAGTGGATACCAGAGGAAGAGGGATAAGACGGGACAGGACATACTTGATTTGCCGTGTGCCATTCACACCAAGAAAGACGAAGAGGGTAACTTGATATTACCCAAGCATACCACTCGATAGTGCAGGTTTTTCAACATACTCTATGCTGAGACCCTGAAGGGAATGGGCATTCCGATGTCCCGACTCAGCGAGAGCAACATGCAGTTTCACGGAGTCATTCCAGGGAAGAAGGCAAGATCACTCGGTCAGATTGCTCTAGATGTGGATTTTGGTGACTCGAAGAATTTTCGGAAGGAGAAGCTGACATTTGAAGTGGTGGACTTTCACAGTGCCTATCATGCTATCTGTAACACCCTGGATTTTGCCCATTTTTTTCCTTTTGATTTTGGTCTGGATTTGCCTTTCTGTGGCTCAGTGGTCTTGCAACCTGGAGGGATCACCCTTGAATCCTCTTCCCAAGTGGCTTGCCAACTTCAAAACCATCCCAAGACCTTGCCATTTTCATCTTGGACCAACACCAATATTCCTTTTTCTTGGGAAAATTCCTTTTTCTATTAAAGGAATAACCCTGTTTGCCCTGAGTTGTGAAGCAACCCACATCTCCATCATTCCAAAGATTCCAAAATAATTCTCATAAATTGTTTGGGACATATCTTCCACAAATATGTCAAAATACTTCCTTGCCATGTTCAAAAATATTTCACAAATATTCCTTTTCTGATTCTGCCCTAGCTGCCAGGTTGAGAAGCAAGTACTCTTTATATTTGCTTGCTTGGTCCCAAACTTTTTGGGCATTCTTTCCTAGCTGCCAGGTTGAGAAGCAAATACTTCATTGCATCTTCCCAATAACTCCCTAGAATTTTTCTAAGATTCTGGTCAGAGAAGATATCTATGAAGGAAGTACTATTTTGGCATGTCCAAATGGCATGAAATTTTTATGGTACTCTCATATGACCAAATCATCATGTTATACCAAATTTCAGCTCAATTAGCTACTCCATGTGAGTGCTCCATCCTGATCAAGTTTCTGGACCAGATTGGTCAGTTGCAAAGCAACTATATTAAATATTGGTCCATTTCTTTCCAAATTTCACAGGATTGTAGTCCTTCCTACCCTAAATCTCCCAGACATCTTATTTGCTTCTTATCACCTTCCTGTTTAGCACATATGTGTGGATAAGTTTGCTATAGCAAACTTCCAGTGAAGGCTCACATCCACCCTTTGTCTCTTTTGCTGAACCATCACCTCCCTGAGACTGTGCCTTGGAGGGACTACCCACTAGACGTGATGTGGCCAGTCAGAGTGCACCGCGTGCGCCAATACACGCGGTGACCACGCAGATGGTGTCGGGGATATACCCCGCGGTGTAGCCCGCCGGATGTATGACCCGGCGGGAGCTTGACGACTCACTGGCGACCCGCCCGAACCTGGCGGTTTACGGGCAACCCGCCTGAACATTGCGACTCACTGGTGACCCGGCGGACGGGTCAGTCGGATGACAAGGCCTAGTAGGCCGGTTCATGTGATGGTGGGCCGGTTTAAGAGGAAAGGCGTGAGGAATATTTCCCTTACAAGGAATCAAGACCCGGACTTGTATCCGGTTTGTATTAGAAGATAGACTAGTCCTAATCCTATTGGGACTCCACATGTAACCCGCCCCTCCAACTTATACAAGGAGGGACTGGGCACCCCAAAAAGGGGAGAGATAATCTCTAAGGCTAGATACAACAAAGGGGAGCCGGCTTATACAGCAACTCCCTCATGAGCATAATGAGACCTAGCCACAAACAGCATGTAGGGCTATTACCGGATGACGTTTCCTGGGGCCCGAAGCTGCCTAAACCCTTGTCTTGTGTGTTAACTCGTCTCGCGTCTCTCGATTCCGATCAACCCCTCTCAAGCTACCACATAGATGCGTTGGCCTCACAACTAAGTCCTCGCACTAAGGACATCTGCCGTGACAAATCCACGACAGTTGCCGCCCATCGTGGGGCAGCGTACAGTGGTGTTGAGTTCTTGGAGGGATCTCTCCCAGGGATCAAGAAATTTGCAATTTTCTGGATGAGCCGGTTTGGAAGGGGTCACAACTGGTCCGTCGCCATCGTCTCCCTGCCGAGAGCCGTCGAGGCCGCATTGAGCCACCTCTGCTGTGTTGAGCCGCCCAGGCCATGTTGAGTCGCCGGTCTGCCTAAGCCGCCTCTGCTGCGTTGAGCCGCCCAGGCCATGTTGAGTCGCCCGGGCCATGTGGAGCCGTCCGGGCCATGTTGAGCCGCCCAGGCCATGTTGAGCCGCCTCTGCTGCGCTGAACGGATCATTTATCATCTGAACAAATCAGGTGATATCCATCTAAGTCTATTTTATTAGCGCATATTGTTTTTGTCAAAAAACAATCACTTTGGTCCGCAATATATTTTGTGCAGGACAATGATTCATTATAAAGGCGGTGCCATGATATGCCTATGGAGTGTGTGTTAGCATCATCATGCGCTGGTGACCGCACCCGCTTGTGGTTGAACGGGTGTGTACAAGCCGCCGCCCGTGCAGCTCGGCCTACATCAACTTGTTAGGACCGCGCCCACAATTGACTTGCCGTCCGCACGGCTTACCACGCCTGCGATTGACTCGCCCGTCCGTGCACCGATGGGGGTTAACTCGCCTGTCCGCACCGGCTTATAATGTCGCGGCCGGCTCATCTGTCTGCTCCCACGGCCGACTCGCCCGTGGTTGATTTCAGCTTCACCGTCGTGATCATCAACGCGGTGGATAATTTCTGGCCTAACGTGTCAGGTGAAATCCATCCAGTATATTTTTATATTACTCTGGTTTGCAATCTCTTTATCGCAGGACAATTGTCTACTGCAAAAGTGACCGTCATGTCACGGAGTTTGCTAAATGATTTATGCTGGAAATATACATTGAGTATTGCGAAGATTGTCAATTTGCCTCAAGCCTCTGGTTTACATCAAATTTCAACATTCCGCTGCTCAAAATTATATGGCGGTTTATATCACGGCTGAGTATGAAGAATCTCAAGCCAAACTCCTCGAGTCGTCTTAAGACTCGGGGGCTACAATGACATGACTCGGCAGAATTGGCCGGTTTCAGTGAATTCAAGAACTCGGGGTCATTGGAGGGAAGATAACCCGGTCCCGGAGGCTACTGCTATATTGATGAAAATTTAAAGACCGTCAGGAAATTTTTGGTTTAAAATGAAGGATCCCGGTTTAAAATCTGACTCAAGGGAAATCTGTCTCTCACGAAGCTTTGAAGCTCTCAATATCCGGCTTACAGTTTCGGTTCAAAAAGAATTCATCTCTCGCAAGTTCGAGTTCTCAGAAAAATTAAAGGTTGCCAAAGAGAACTTGCTGCCATGATGCGTGGTTCAAACATGGGTATCCTGCCTTATGGGCTTATCTTATTATGATCACTTGGGGGCTTCCTGCTCATTGAGCATAGCTATGACTACCCTACTGATCCGGCTTGTACGCCTTGATTGCAAATAATTTGGGGTTTTCTGCCCAAGTTGTATTGTTACCAAAGAGAACTTGCTATAATGTGCAGTTCAAACATAGGTAACCTGCCTTGATGGCTTGTTAAAAATTACTTGGGGGCTTCCTGCTCATTGAATATAGCTATGACTACCCTATTGGTCCCCTTGTACGCCTGGAATGAAATATTACTTGGGGGCTCTTTTGTTAATGGACAAGAGCTTTGTTAACCCTGGTAATAGGCTTGGACGCCAGGTGTATTGACCAAAAAATCTGGGTTATCCTGCCTTTGTAAGTCTGCCACTCTGCCCAGGTAATCCTGGAATGACTTGCCGTACTCTTGACAGTCAATCTTATAAAGACCCTGAACTTGTCAAAGTTAAAATGGCGATTGGTCATGTGAGGCCCGGCTTATAAGGTTTGAATGAAGGTTTAACTCAGCGGCTGTGCGGCCCTTGAACAGCACTTGACTTTGAGGCTTGGCGGCCTATGAAAGCCTTGTTTTTTTATTTATATTTGATTTGAACATTTTTTGAAGTTCATCTCTTGTGACATATTAATACATGATTGAAAACCGATGAGGGCTATGTTGCCTTATGGTTTATATGTGAACTTATCCGGAGTTTATTAACCCGGCCTGGCTTTGGACTTTAAGTCGCCAGTGTATAATAATTATCTGCTTGAGTGTTGTGCTCTAAGCTTTGGGATGTTAACCCTTGCTGCGATGGAGTGATAAGCCGGCAGTATGAATAAATTGAACAGTGTTGTGCTATGTCGCTAGGCTGTTACCCTTGCTGACATGGTAAGCCGGCAATGTGCATAAATATCACAGGGCACTTGTGATCTATTTGTGTGCAGGAAAAATGATAAATCTGACCTGCATAATTGATGATATCATAAGCATAAGTGGCAGATCTTCAAATGGCGGATCAGCAGTGTTATGCAAGCAAAAAGTGCGTGATGGTTTGGCACTTGATATTGAGGCCTTGTAAGCCTTAATTATATGACTTATAATTGAGCATATTGGGTTTGGTAACCCGCCCTGATAGCAGACTTTAAGTCGCCGAGATATATTTTGCCTTGAGCAATCAAAATGATGATATTTCATGACTCCGGGTTGATACTGGCCCCGGATTATAATTATCACGGCATCACCATGGTATTAATCTACAGGTATGCCTTTCAATAATGGTATGAATATTTTGGGTTTGGTAAACCGCCCTGGCTATGGACTTTAAGTCGCCAGATTGCACAATTGGGATTATGCGCTTATGAATACTTGGGTTGTCACCCTCGCTGGATGTGGCGATGTAAGCCGGCAATTTGAGCCAATCTTCCAGGTGTATTTTTAAATTGTTGGATGAATATGCGAGGTTTGATAACCCGCCCTGGCTTTGGACATTAAGTCACCAGTATATTTTGAATTGCGACATTGGAATCATGCGCTTATAAATCATTGGATTGTTACCTTCACTGGGTATGGCAATGTAATCCAGCAGTATAAATCAATCCTACAGGTATGTTTTCCTGGTTATATGAATATGCGAGGTCTGATAACCCGCCCTGGCTTTTAACTTTAAGTTGCCAGTATGTTTAGGCTTGAATGGCCTTAATTCTAGTCTTTTCCATAATTGCATAAGACTATGTTATGTTTGGGTTGTTACCCGCCCTGGCTTTTGACGTTAAGTCGCCAGGGCATATGTTGTTTAAGCTCTTGTGCAGGATTTGCAGAGCTATGACTTACATAAATGATTAAGTTCAAGCCCATCATCAAAGATTGAAATTGGTGTTTCAAAAGGGTTATCAACTATTGATTTTTACAAAGGCTATAAGCCGCCGGATTACAAAAATTCCGGATTACAATGAATGCGCATTAAGTCGCCATCGGCCAAGAGCCACTGAGTATTTAACTCGGGATTTATTTGTCAATGGACAAGATCTTGTGATTGTTTTCACACCGGATTATATTATTCAAATCTTGAATAGCCAACATGGCTAGATTTTTATTATGGTTATCAATAACCAGTATTATGATTGAGGTTTTCAAAGTCGCTTCAGTGCAATAGCTATTATTTCTTTATCAATGGATATGATTTATTCTGCAATGGAAGGAATAGTCCCGAGTCGCTGCAGGCTTACGACCCGGTACTTGGGGGCTACATTATTCAGATTGATATTACATCAAATACGCAAGTCCCATGTCACTGCCAGCATGTACTATGGCACTTGGGGGCTAATGCAAGGTCATTTTTTATGTGTGTTATTGACGACCCGACTCATCACATCGTAATGAGCCGGCCCTTGGGGGCTATCAATTGCTCCTGTCAAAAATTCAAAGTACACAGCCTTAATCCATTATGTTGAAGGGTCCACTGCTCAGTTGGTAGAACACAAGGCTCTTAACCTTGTGGACGTGGGTTCGAGCCCCATGGTGGGGGTTACATCATATGATGTTATTTTCAATGAAGTATATATAAAGTCCCATCTCAGTATTATCTTACTGAGCCGGCCCTTGGGGGCTACATGTTGCTGCTTAAGTCTACATGATCATATCTACAAAGTCCCTGCTCACTATTGCATAATGACCCAGCCCTTGGGGGCTACACTGGTTGAGGTTTTTATGAGCATAAGGCAATTACAAGTCCCAGGTTGCTGCAAGCATGACAACCCGGCACTTGGGGGCTACATATGTGGAATATTCAGTTTTGACTAGTGATTGAGATGAACAACTTGGATTTGTTCAAGGTTGCGACATTTATATTGAAGCAAGTCTTAAGCTGTTACTACGCTCCCTTCTTAAGACTTGGGGGCTACAGGTGATAGGCATTTAAGGGAGGTACACTCTCAAGCTTGGTGTTACCAACAATTATGACCCGGTGCTATCAATATTTACAAACCGGCAATTTTGGCAATCATAACTCGGCAAGCTCTACATCTTTAAGCCGGCTGAAAATCAGCAATGTCAGCAAATTGATTATGAAGCTGGCCTATTGACCCAGATTTTTTGAATATATCTGCTAAAGGAGATTTGCTATGAGATCATGGACACGCATCCAGGAGGAAATGACAAGGATTTAAGGATGATCAGGTGCCGGTTCAGGAAAACTTTTTAACTCGGAGCACAACCTGTCAAATTTGTTCTTGTGTTTATTTCGCAGCATAAGTTTACCATGGATAAATCCAAGCTAAACTAGGGGCTAATGTCGGGGATATACCCCGCGGTGTAACCCGCCGGATGTATGACCCGGCGAGAGCTTGACGACTCACTGGCGACCCGCCCGGACCAGGCGGTTTACGGGCAACCCGCCTGAACATTGCGACTCACTGGTGACCCGGCGAACGGGTCAGTCGGATGACAAGGCCCAAGGCCCAGTAGGCCGGTTCATGTGATGGTGGGCCAGTTTAAGAGGAAAGGCATGAGGAATATTTCCCTTACAAGGAATCAAGACCTGGACTTGTATCCGGTTTGTATTAGAAGATAGACTAGTCCTAATCCTATTGGGACTCCACATGTAACCCGCCCCTCCAACTTATATAAGGAGGGACAGGGCACCCCAAAAAGGGGAGAGATAATCTCTAAGGCTAGATACAACAAAGGGGAGCCGGCTTATACAGCAACTCCCTCATGAGCATAATGAGACCTAGCCACAAACAGCATGTAGGGCTATTACCGGATGATGTTTCCCGGGGCCCGAAGCTGTCTAAACCCTTGTCTTGTGTGTTAACTCGCCTCGCATCTCTCGATTCCAATCAACCCCTCTCAAGCTACCACATAGATGCGTTGGCCTCACAACTAAGTCCTCGCACTAAGGACATCTGCCGTGACAAATCCACGACAGATGGCATGCCAGCCAGCGCGCTCTGGCGATGGAACCTCTCGGTCTCGTCCGTTCCCTCGCGCCCTCGCCACCTAGCCTGTCCAAGAGCTTCGTCTCGTCGTCGCCCTTGCTCTAGACCCATATCCCCCTCCGGATTCTTCCCCGGCGAGCCGTCCCCATCGAGGAACAGTGAGCGCACGTGACATCATCGTTTTCTCCTCTGTCCTCATCCCCCTTGAGCTCCCCCGAAGGCTCCACGAGCTCCTTCGCCCCCCTAGAGCCCCTACCGACATCTCCGTCTCCTGCCGCGTGCCCCGGAGCTCCAGTAAGTGGCTAAGGACGCCACGGCGGCCGTTCCAATCGCCTCGCTGCGGCCGGCTATATATAGCCGCGGCCTCGAGCCTCCCCGGGCACGTGTAGCCCATCCATCCTCCTCTACTCACTCCCAACAGCATCCCCGGCCACTCCCTCGAGCCCAAGGAGCTCCCCTGCCCTCGTATTGCCGCCATGGCCACCCTCGGTCTCCTCCTAAATTCACAAGATGTCGAGCCCCACCCTCCTTTCCTCCATCACCAGAAGAGCCTTCGTATTCCGACGAGCCTCCCCCACCTCTTTTCTTCATCGCCAGGCTATCGGTGGCCTTGTCCCAAGCTCGGCCGAAGCTGGTTTCCGCCGGAGCCTGCGTCGCCATCGCTTCGATCCTCCTCGGCGCTCGTGCTTGGGCCAGGCGAGCGCGGCGTCTCCTCCCGAGCCCGCCGGTGGTCGGAGCACGGCCGGAGGTGTCCTGAGTCACCAGGGAGCGCCGGCGCGCGCTTGGCCGCGGCCCCCTCTATCTCCAGCGTCGGGAGGTAGGAGAAGAGGACGCAGGAGGAGAGAGAAGACCCGACAGGCGGGGTCGGGACCCACCTGTCGACGACTGAAGGCCCGGTCCAGCTGGACAAGTGGAGACGCCCCAGCCAGGAATACGTTTTCCCTATTGGGAAACGTATTGTGCCCAAATGCGCAACCGGTCAGGCTGTCAAGGACCCTTCTGTGATTATTTCTTTTGCAGATTAGTCCTTGGGCAGTAAAATCATCACATCTTATCATCCGTAACTCCGATCGAGGTGAATCCAACGCCCATGTCTTCGTCTCTTCGAGCCCGTCATGTTGGTATCATTTTCATAATGTTTTGACACTGTGAAAATGACCATTTTTTCCTTACCCATAAATAGCCCCCTCCGAGAGAGAACTGTTTCCGGCAATCATTTCCGGGGACTCTCCGCACTCCTTCCCGATGGTTCCTTCATCCCCAGGCAAGCCACAACTCTCATCTGCATAATCGTATTGCAATGTCATAGTTTAACTATTCACTTTAACAGCACGTATGAGTTATTTGTGAAATGAATTGGATTATACAATGCTTGAGTAAATTCTTGGATAGGTGACTACCATGTTGAGTACCGGATTATTAGTGACTAGTAGTTTACCCACTTGTTGATACCATGATGTTGAGATTACCGTCTATGATTATTCGGGATTTCATACGGTAGTTCGTGGAGATGAGTTAGTAGCAGTGGCTTCAGCGTACTGGTTACCGGATTTCTAGACAGATATTGTTTTGACTTGGATTGCTATGATATCGGAGTGTCAGCTATGACAGAGATTGTTCGAAGATTAGATACTTCATGGTTGATCTTGAGTCACCTGTCTGGACTTATCCGTGCAGCCACATTTGCCAGTATGGGACGGCCTTGACTTGGTCTGATCGCGTGCTCTTTCACCGGTACCGCCCGACAGGGAAGGTTATGCGTGCGCTCTACCCTGGCCCGGTAGGCGGCGATAACCTTGTGAGCCCAGTTGAGTTATATGGTACCAGGTCCCCGTTTGGGACAGTTGTTAGCCATGACGGTGGCAGGTGTCACGCGGTGACACAGGGGCCACCCAGGGCAGGACTCCGAGGGAGGATGATTGCCGGTGGTACGATGGGAGGGTCACAGGTCAGGCGGGTTTCGTTGGAGCAACCCTGATCCACCCGAATGGGATCACGAGGTCAGGTGCTCCATGGTGTGGGTAAAGTGCGCAACCTCTGCAGAGTGTAAAATCTATTCGAATAGCCGTGTCCATGGTATTGGACAGTCCGTCCAGACCTCTTTAGGTGGTCAACCATAGTAGTGATAATGATGGAAGAACTCATCATAAGTTCGGAAGTACTCGGTGGATCATGAGTATTCCGAGGGTTGTGAGGCAACCCGGGAGAGAGTAAGTTTGTCAGACTTGCAGTGCAGATGGTATCAGGAATATGATATGTTAGCCGTGGGATGGCTATGAGATGAGTGGTCGGATGATCACATGATTTGGATTGGACTTGGAACAGATTCGGATTGGATCCTAAGGTTATTCGGAGTATGGATTAAACTACTTAATGTGCTCTACCTTACTGCATCTACTTCAGTAGCTATGTTGCTATGATGTTGTCTTGCCTTAATGCTGATGTTCGTTGTGAGCTTGCGAGTACACTCCAAGTACTCACCTGGCGTGTCATGCCAGTTTGTAGGTCATGTCATGATTGCTTACTTGTCGAGGATCCTGAATTTGCGAGCTAGGATACGCGTTCTAGCCAGAGTCCCTGCGGAGTGGAGTCCATCACCGTCGTCGCTGTTCTGCTGCCGAGAGAGTTACTCTGCTGTTAGCATAGAGCTACCCTGGGCAGGCGTAGTGCCGCCGTGCCGATGTAATCCACGTACCCTTTGTAACCATATCCATTGTAATAAAGAGCTGATTTGTTCTATGCCAGCAGTGCCGTATTCCAGAGGACTTGTCCCTGGCCTGGAATACGGGGCGTTCCGGTCTTCTCTGAGCCGGGGTGCCACAGGCGTTGGTTTCAGAGCAGGTCTGGCTATAGGGCGTCCTAGGCCCTAGACCGCGCGAGCATTAGTAACCGGTAGTATAGGATCCAGTTGGTTTACTGCACTTGTTTGTTGTATTTGTTTGTGCATAGCATACATATAGACTAGATATCTTATCACTAATGATGGATCTGGTGAGTGTAGGTGGCATCGGTTTCGATTCCCTACCTGCGCTCTCCAGTTTGCATATTTGTTCCTTGGTGTGGTGTCATCTTCGTCCCAGCGGAGTGATGCCAAGGTGCTTGGTGGTGTCGATCCCTTGTCGAATTGATGCACTGGTACCACACCAATTTATTTTCTTCAGCCACCCCTATCGTTTCGGTGATAGACATGTTTCTATCCTGGATCGTGCCATTCCACTAGCCGCTTCAGTAACCCTTACTAATCCTTGTTATCAGAAAAGGGCAATGCCTGCAAGCCTTTCTCTCCACCACTAACTCATTCCGCCATCTATTCTTTGGACGTGTACGGTTTTCTTCCGTACGCTTGATCATGATGTGGTCGTAACTTCTGTGCTCCGACCCCCGATCACCAAGTTCGTCCTTGCCACCGTGTCCGTCCAGATGGAACCGGTGTTAAGCTCATATTTGGTGTAGCCTTGTTTACACCAATTTTCTTCCACACATGATTCACTTTCGTGCACATCGCCACAACATGTTAGACCGTAACACCGGAGTTCTTGCGAGATTTGTGTGCTTAAGTAGGAATGCATATTATTGCTGTGAATAGCTGTAGAATGTGATATTGCTTGTGTGTGTGATCTTGCTGCTTTGTGTGCTTTTGTTTAGTCGTTTCTTTTGGTTTTTTTTGGGCCCTTGGTGTTACCTTATTTTCCCCTCATGGAAGTTACTCCCCGACACTGAACCCAAAGAGTCAGTGAAGAGACAGTGTTATATCAGGAATATCGGGCCTGAATATAAATGATATCCTGGCTAGATTGATTATTAGCATCAAGTATACCTCAATGTGCAATCTTCACAGCAGCAACGATCAAATCAGCAAGAAGGCAAAGATGTGTGCATGATCCACAGTGCATTCCGTGCCAAAGTTATGATTTATATACAAGGTTTGAGTCTGCTATGTGTACAATTTGAACCCTGCTATGTCTTGGAAGCAAGCCAGCATGTGCTATGAACTTAGTACTCAGCAAGAAGGATGGCCGAATACCCTGCTGCCTACAACAAGTAACCGACAGCAGTAACATCAAGGTATATATATATATATATATATATATATATATATATATATATATATATATATATATATATATATATATATATGCACTCAGTCCGCATGTAATAAAGAGAAAGTTTCAGGTGTAAGCAACCCAGTCTTTTTCCGCAAGCTATCAGAAAAGCTTACGACGCAAGATGCATGTGTCTTCATTGATACGACACATGGACATCCTCCGATGCAAGCTTGGTCGGAAGACAAGAATCAGTCAGGACACAAGTCTGCGTCGTAAATCAAGTGGCCAGCTACACATGTTTCCATAGATATGGTGGACATGCTGCCAAGGTCGTATGGGTTACTCATACAATGATGCCAACCCGGTGAGGATCTAACTATTGCATGAGCTATGTAAGAAGAAGAGAACGCCAGTTATACACTTCAGTGTGATGACCAACAACCAATGGAGCAAGCCGACCATCTGATATATGCCCTATAGCATTGCTCTATGTTATTTTTGTATGTTCAAATTATTACGCTCATACCTGTATGCATAATAGTGAGTTGTATGGGACGCGGATGAACCCTTACCCGTCTTTCTTTGGTGACGGCACCACGCCTGTGTTCTGAGCTGTTTCCAGCCGTCCGGGGTGGATGCCGACTTTTATTTCTTTTGTCAGCAACTGGCCCATGTTCTGAGCTGCTTTTCGGCCGTCTCGGGCAGCTGTTGAATTTCTCTCCATAGCAGTGACCCTATGCTCTGAGCTATTCTTTGGCCGTCTTAGGGAACTGCTACTTTCTTCTTATCGACACCGTCTCATGCTCTGAGCTGCTTTTCAGCCGTCTTGAGTTGGGGTTGAGTTACTCCAGTAATGTCCCAGATCTGAGTTGTAAAGACCGTTCTGGTGGCTACTGGTTTATTTGCCGGTTTTATCCAAGGGTTCAGACGATCGTTACCCTACAGCTACAACTTGTAAAGTAATATGCCTACCAGAATATTGCACCTGACAACACCTATGGTCACACAGAGAATCAAGAACACATAAGGCCAAGTTCGTCAGCAAAGGATCCAGGCAAGGAGAACTATAATAAAAGAGCAAGGTTGTCCAAACAGGTAAGGTAATGGTAATGGTACAAATACTCCAGATAGTCTGGCTCGGTACCAGTCACCATTGGTACACACCCACAGGGTCTATTCCATTTGCAAGGACCCCATATAGAGACAACCCGCCCAGCCAACCAGATATGCTCAGAATTGTCAGAAGAGGGCAACCAAGCTGGTCAGGTCAGCCGAAAGATTAACTCAGCAGTTCAAATTCAGCAACCATGTTAAAGCATTACCCGGCCTACCATCCATATGGAGATGCCGACAGACTGAGTAATCAGAAGGATGAACAACAGTCTCGAAGCATGTGTCCTCACAGATAGGAATCAGTTAAAAACTAACCTGCCGTGAACAAGATTCTGCTGCCAGGACCACTGTCAATCAAGTCTATGGATAATATGACCGTACACCTTTATGCTGGTCATGATAGGTGACAGTCAAATATTTGGTAGGAGCCTTATACCCAAGACAGTGAAGATACCCAAGATGACCCAGCAATCCGTGTGAGAAGTCAGATTCCGCCAGGAGAACGGTACAATTTACAGTACTGTTTTGAACCAGGAGGACACACAGCCATTTGAAGTCACCCAATGCAATGAGTAAAAGATTTCATGTCCACCAAGAGAATCTGTTCACAACTCAGTGAACGGTCGTTCATATTGGACCTCGTCACGACACGTCCATGAGGAACCACCCTCGGACTTACGAGCAGGGCACATAGTTTGGTCAGGATAATTTATTGCCCCAGACAGGTCAGCAGACACAAAAGGAGTGAGTCAGAGTAACATATGAGGTAAGATTTGCCAGAAAAAGGGTCCGTGAAGCAAACCACCCCGAAGCAGGGCAGTCAGTCATATAAATTCAGTGGGAACATTATACAAAGGTAAAAAGGAAACCCGAGTTGGAAATGGTCTCCTCAAGTGGAAACATTCATGTTTGATCCCTGAGCAACCAAATCTCGAGGACGAGATTTCTTTAAGGGGGGTAGGTTTGTAACACCCTGGATTTTGCCCATTTTTTTTCCTTTTGATTTTGGTCTGGATTTGCCTTTCTGTGGCTCAGTGGTCTTGCAACCTGGAGGGATCACCCTTGAATCCTCTTCCCAAGTGGCTTGCCAACTTCAAAACCATCCCAAAACCTTGCCATTTTCATCTTGGACCAACCCCAATATTCCTTTTTCTTGGGAAAATTCCTTTTTCTATTAAAGGAATAACCATGTTTGCCCTGAGTTGTGAAGCAACCCACATCTCCATCATTCCAAAGATTCCCAAAAAATTCTCATAAATTGTTTGGGACATATCTTCCACAAATATGTCAAAATACTTCCTTGCCATGTTCAAAAATATTTCACAAATATTCCTTTTCTGATTCTGCCCTAGCTGCCAGGTTGAGAAGCAAGTACTCTTTATATTTGCTTGCTTGGTCCCAAACTTTTTGGGCATTCTTTCCTATCCATATAATTGCCACATGCCAAAATTCAACTTCATTTGGCTATTAAATCTCCCTTGGCTAATTTCCAAAGTTTCTGGTCAACTGGAAGCTTTGTGAAGCAAGTGCCAGCTAGGAGTATCCAAATGAGTTGAAATTTTGCAAGCATCTTCATATGCTCAAATCATGACTCTCCACCAAGTTTCAACCCTATCCAATCATCGATGTGAGCACAGCCTCAAATCTTGTTTTCTGGTCATATTTTCACATTGTGAAGCAACTATATTTTATATTGCTCCATAATTGCTGAAAATTTACCAAAACATTCTCCTACCCATATAACCTATCTCCACAGGATTTGGGCTCATTGCATCTTCCCAATAATTCCCTAGAATTTTTCTAAGATTCTGGTCAGAGAGGATATCTGTGAAGGAAGTACTATTTTGGCATGTCCAAATGGCATGAAATTTTATGGCACTCTCATATGACCAAATCATCATGTTATACCAAATTTCAGCTCAATTAGCTACTCCATGTGAGTGCTCCATCCTGATCAAGTTTCTGGACCAGATTGGTCAGTTGCAAAGCAACTATATTAAATATTGGTCCATTTCTTTCCAAATTTCACAGGATTGTAGTTCTTCCTACCCTAAATTTCCCAGACATCTTATTTGCTTCTTATCACCTTCCTGTTTAGCACAGATGTGTGGATAAGTTTGCTACAACAAACTTCCAGTGAAGGCTCACATCCACCCTTTGTCTCCTTTGCTGAACCATCACCTCCCTGAGACTGTGCCTTGGAGGGACTACCCACTGGACATGATGTGGCCGGTCAGGGTGCACCGCGTGCGCCAGTACACGTGGTGACCACGCGGATGGCATGCCAGCCAGCACGCTTTGGTGATGGAACCTCTCGGTCTCGTCCGTTCCCTCGCGCCGTCACCACCTAGCCTGTCCAGGAGCTTCGTCTCGTCGTCGCCCTCGCTCTAGACCCATCTCCCCCTCCGGATTCTTCCCCGGCGAGCCGTCCCCGTCGAGGAACAGTGAGCGCACGTGACATCATCGTTTTCTTCTCTGTCCTCATCCCCCTCGAGCTCCCCCGAAGGCTCCACGAGCTCCTTCGCCCCCCTGGAGCCCCTACCGACATCGTCGTCTCCTGTCGCGTGCCTCAGAGCTCCAGTAAGTGGCTAAGGATGCCACGGCGGCCGTTCCAATCGCCTCGCTGCGGCCGGCTATATATAGCCACGGCCTCGAGCCTCCCCGAGCACCTGTAGCCCCTCCATCCTCCTCTACTCACTCCCAGCAGCGTCCCCGGCCACTCCCTCGAGCCCAAGGAGCTCTCCTGCCCTCGTATTGCCGCCATGGCCGCCCTCTGTCTCCTCCTAAATTCACAAGATGTCGAGCCCCACCCTCCTTTCCTCCATCACCAGAAGAGCCTCCGTATTCCGGCGAGCCTCCCCCACCTCTTTTCTTCATCGCCAGGCTATCGGTGGCCTTGTCCCAAGCTCGGCCAAAGCCGTTTTACTACTAGTTACCTTGCTGTTTTTATATTTTCAGATTACAAAAACCTATATCTACTATCCATATTACACTTGTATCACCATCTCTTCGCCGAACTAGTGCACCTATACAATTTACCATTGTATTGGGTGTGTTGGGGACACAAGAGACTCTTTGTTATTTGGCTGCAGGGTTGTTTGAGAGAGACCATCTTCATCCTACGCCTCATATGGATTGATAAACCTTAGGTCATCCACTTGAGGGAAATTTGCTACTGTCCTACAAAACTCTGCGCTTGGAGGCCCAACACGAGTCTACAAGAAGAAGGTTGCGTAGTAGACATCACCTTTCACTGAGGAGCCTCCTCAGGCTATAAGTCCTTCTAACCCGACTGAAATCGAGGTCCCTGCGGTCATCGACTTGGTTATAGAGATTCTGATGATTACACCCGACTGGACTATGCCATATATTGCGTATTTGCTCAGACAAGAACTCCCAGAGGATGAAGTTGAGGCACGTCAGATTATCCGCAAGTCCAAAGCTTTCACTGTGATGAACGGACAGCTGTACAGAGAAAGTGTCACTGGTGTGGCCCAACGATGTATTTCTCCAGAGGAAGGACGGTTGATCCTAGAAGAGATTCACTCGGGAACCTGTGGCCACCACACGTCCTCTCGGACAATCATCGCCAAAGCATACCGAGCCGGTTTTTACTGGCCACGTGCTAATGAAGCAGCCAAAGAGATCGTTCAGCATTGCCACGGATGCCAGTTCTATGCAAACTTGTCTCATAAACCTGCATCCGCTTTGAAGACCATACCACTCGTCTGGCCGTTTGCCGTGTGGGGACTGGACATGGTTGGACCACTTAGGACAGGGTCGAGTGGCTTCACCCATCTGCTCGTGGCAGTCGACAAATTTACCAAGTGGATTGAAGCCAAACCCATCAAGAAGCTAGATTCATGCACAGCCATCAAGTTCATGAGAGAATTGATATTCAGATACGGAGTCCCACATAGCATTATCACAGACAATGGCTCTCGATTCGGAAGAGTTCAGAAGGTTCTGCACCACCCAAGGCACTCGAGTGGACTACGCATCCGTTGCGCACCCGCAATCGAATGGTCAGGTTGAGAGGGCGAATGGCCTTATCCTTCAAGGGTTGAAGCCACGACTCATGCGTGATCTCGAGCATGTAGCTGGAGCTTGGGTGACCGAACTGCCTTCTATCCTGTGGGGTTTAAGGACGACTCCTAACCGGTCCACTGACCGCACCCCTTTCTTCTTGGTGTATGGAGTTGAAGCTGTGCTGCTGAATGATCTCCTCCACAACTCGCCCCGAGTGGAACTCTATTCAGAAGCCGAAGCGGAGCAGGCGTGGCAAGACGCCGTGGATCTCCTGGAGGAAGAGCGAGAGATGGCCCTGATACGGTCGACTATTTATCAGCAAGACCTTCGACCTTTCCATGCAAGACACGTCAAGGGCCGGGCATTCCAAGAGGGAGATCTCGTGCTCCGAGTGGATCAACAGCGGCCGCACAAGCTCGCCCCCGCGTGGAAAGGCCCCTTCATCATCACCAAGGTGTTACATAATGGGGCCTACCACCACTACAACCTCGCAAAGAAGATCGATGAACCGCGCGCCTAGAACGCAGATCTTCTTCGTCGATTCTATACTTGACGATTGAATTGTCAAGATGTAATAAGAGTACTTTAAGAAGTGTTTGCTTATCAAAGACATGACTCCTGCAGTCCTTCAATGATTTCACTTGCACAAGCGCATGTTTCAGACCCCCAGCGGGTAGCTTAGCTGCGAGCCAGTCCTCGCCTAAGTTTAAACTACTCCGAGCAGCGAGCATCCCTCCCACTAGGGGGCTTAGCTGCGAGCCAGTCCTCACCTAAGTGAAAATTACTCCGAGTGGCGAGCATCCCTCTCACTTGGGGACTTAGCTGTGAACCAGTCTTCGCCTAAGTTAAAAACTACTCCGAGTGGCGAGCATCCCTCCACTCGGGGGCTTAGCTGTGAACCAGTATTTGCCTAAGTTAAAAACTTCGCCGAGTGACGAGCATCCCTCTCACTCGGGGGCTTAGCTGCGAACCAGTCTTTGCCTAAGTTAAAAATTACTCCGAGTGGCGAGCATCCCTCTCACTTGGGGGCTTAGCTGTGAACCAGTCTTCGCCTAAGTTAAAAACTACTCCGAGTGGCGAGCATCCCTCCACTCGGGGGCTTAGCTATGAACCAGTCTTCGCCTAAGTTAAAAACTACTCCGAGTGGCGAGCATCCCTCCACTCGGGGGCTTAGCTACGAACCAGTCTTCCCCTAAGTTAAAAACTACTCCGAGTGGCGAGCATCCCTCCACTCGGGGGCTTAGCTGCGAACCAGTCTTTGCCTAAGTTAAAAACTTCTCCGAGTGACGAGCATCCCTCCACTCGAGGGCTTAGCTGTGAACCAGTCTTCGCCTAAGTTAAAAACTTCTCGGAGTGACGAGCATCCCTCTCACTCGGGGACTTAGCTGTGAACCAGTCTTCGCCTAAGTTAAAAACTACTCCGAGTGGCGAGCATCCCTCCACTCGGGGGCTTAGTTGCGAACCAGTCTTCGCCTAAGTTAAAAACTACTCCGAGTGGCGAGCATCCCTCCACTCAGTGGCTTAGCTGCGAACCAGTCTTCGCCTAAGTTAAAAATTACTCCGAGTGGCGAGCATCCCTCTCACTCAAAGGCTTAGCTGCGAATCAGTCTTCACCTAAGTTAAAAACTACTCCGAGTGGCGAGCATCCCTCTCACTCGGGGGCTTAGCTGCGAACCAGTCTTCGCCTAAGTTAAAAACTTCTCCGAGTGACGAGCATCCCTCTCACTCGGGGGCTTAGCCACAAACTAGTCTTCGCCTAAGTTTAAACTAGTCCGAGCGGCGAGCATCCCTCCCACTCGGGGGGCTTAGCTGCGAACCAGTCTTCGCCTAAGTTAAAAACTACTCCGAGTGGCGGGCATCCCTCCCACTCGGAGGTTTAGCTGCGAACCGGCCAAAATAAACCTAACTATGCAAGAAACTGGAAAGCAACATTTGGGTAAATCCAGAATCTTAAGTGCAGATAAAAGTTCTCAAGTGCAGATAAAAGTACTCGGGCAGAAAGCCCGAACGAGTTTTAACGATTACAAAATGCCTCGGCATACCGAGGCAAATAAGTTCCGACTGGAAGATACTCGGGTCATAAAGTTTTCTTTCAAGCACCGGTGGGACTCGCGGGCTCGACAAAGGTGTCCAAGTCTATGCCATCCGCAATCCAAGTGGCCGCCTCAATGAAAGTCTCCATGAAGTCTTCAAACTTGAGCTTCTTCGTGTTCGCCACCTGGAGAGCCTTCAGCTTGTCTTCCTTGGCATCTTTGCAATGGACGCGGACGAGTGAAAGTGCCACATCAGCCCCGCAGCGGGCGGCAGACTTCTTCCATGCTTGCACTCGACCAGGGATCTCATTGAGTCGAGTCATCATTGACTCAAGATCATTCTGAAGTGTATCCTCAGGCCACAATTCTTTGTCTATCTTCGCCAGTGTAGCCCTCAGACAAGTGATGTACCCCCAGACATCATTGAGACGAGCTTCAAGTCGTAGCATGTTCAGAGCTACTGCGTCCTTGACGAGTGACTTGGTGGGGTACAGATCCGTCTCGATCCGGTCAGTCCCCAGCTCGAAGTTCTGACAGAATTCTATACGAAGAGGAAAGAAAATATTGGTTATGCCATTGCTCTCGGGGTTTACAGAAATTCACTCAAACAAAGAGAGGTACCTTCGAGCATGCTGTACATCTTCTTCGCAAAGCCTCCCAGATACTTCTCCAACGCGTCGCTCCTCTGGGTGAGCTGGTCCACCTTATCACTCAGAGCTGTCTTCTCCAACTCAAAGGCACTCGCCTGGTCCTCAATTTTCTTGGCCCACTCGGCTTGCTCTTTCTTGAGCTCGGTGTCCTCCTTCTTCGCTCTTCAACAGCAGCCTTCAGGGATGCATTTTCCTCCTCCAACTTTCCGAATGAGGCAACTTTGCCTCAGCGGCCTCAGTCTTCTCCCTGGCCACCTTCTATGCTCCCGCGAGTGCTTTATCCTTATCTTCCAGAGCCCGCTTCATGGTGTCTAACGAAATAACATTCCTGAGTCATGCTTGAAGCTGATGGTTCTCACTACGCACATTTGTTCGAGTGAAACTACTTGGCTCAAAGGACAGAAAGAAAGAACAACGGTGCACTCAGTCGACGGGATTTACCTCCCATGGTCTTCGCCTCCGTCTGAGCACGATCCAAGTTCCTTTTCGCCAGGTCCAAGTCCAGTTGAAGTTGGACCTTCTCCTTCTCTAGGGCAGCATACTAAGTCCTGAGCTCGCAAGTTTTCTGAGATCAACAAAGAAACAA
This sequence comes from Thinopyrum elongatum, assembly GCA_011799875.1. NCBI lineage: Eukaryota > Viridiplantae > Streptophyta > Magnoliopsida > Poales > Poaceae > Thinopyrum > Thinopyrum elongatum. The sequence goes on along the minus strand of CM022302.1, from coordinate 506,700,223 downwards.
TTCAGTCGACAACGAAAAAGATTCTCAGATATTCCTCTACTTCTGAGTGGAGAAGAGCAAATCCAGATGCTACAAGCAAACATATTCTAAGACCCCCGCCGAATCGAACATTCGACGGCGGTCTCGGGGACTACACCCAGTGGGTGCACTCAGCGTGCCCCCACTGGATCCATTTCCACTCGGCCTCAGCCTGACTGGCCTGAGTGAAGAACTACTAAAAAAAGAGAAGAAGGGTTTCTCAGACCCCCGTCGAATCAAACATTCAATGACGGTCTCGGGGACTACACCCAGTGGGTGCACTCAGTGTGCCCCCACTGGATCGATTCCCACTCGACATGGCCTGACCAGTCCGAGTGAAGAGTTACAGCCAAATATATTCTAAGAACCCCATCGAATCAAACATTCGACAGTGGTCTCGGGGACTACACCCAGTGGGTGCACTCAGCGTGCCCCCACTGGATCAACTCCCATGAGGCATGGCCTGACCGGTCCGAGTGAAGAGCTACAGAGTGAAGAACTATGAGCAAATGAATACTGACATCATAAGTCAAAAACACCCAGTGGGTGTACAGAGTCAAGATGGACAAGAAGTAACCTAATCGGAAATCAACTTACAATCGCACTTACTCGAACATTCACCTGAAGAGCAGTACTGGCATCGTAAGCCAGCTTGCTAGCTTCACACGCCTCCTTTAGATGCTGCATCATCAGAGTGGATTGGATCATGGCCTCTTTGCTAGCTCTAGTCTGGTCCTCCGGGACATGATGCAAAGCAAATATGTGGGACGGAGGAGTCGGCGATGCAGCTGGAGGAACAAGCCCTTGGGATGGATCGGTCAGCCCTGAAGCTGGAGGAACCAGCACTTGAGGTTGACCAGTCAGCCCCGAAGCTGGAGGAGTTGGTTCCAAAGGTAGTGCAGTCGACAGAGGGACAGCGGGGATAGCACCAGCTCGAGATGAACTGCCTTGTTCCTGAGATACAACCGCAGGAGGACCACGAGGCGTTTGACTAGGCGGCACTCTCCGAGTGAAGCTGCGTCCTGTGTCCTTCGGAGGCTCGTCTTCATCATCGTCCACCAGGTGGATGATGTCCATTGGCTCTGCAATCACTCGACAACAACAACAATTTAATCGATCGTCGAATTGACCAATGGAACAACGCAGAGTGAAAACCGGTCGTACCTTGCCGAGAAGTGGCCGCGTCCACAGTGTCCGCCTCCGCATGTTCCCTATCAATCTGCATGGGCGATGTTGTAGAAGTAGCAGCTCTGGAACACAATTCTCAGTCAGTCAGCAAAAGTATAAAGATTTGCAAGAGTAAGAAAGAGATAACACTCACGTTGAAGCTACAGGCACGGTGACCTTTACTCTGGGCAGAGCCTTCTGAGGTTTCGGTGGAGCGACCTTGAGATGTTTCGCGGTCTTCTCAGTCGGATCTGGCGTCCCCGTTCGAGTGTGCTTCGGGTTCCTAACACTCGACACCAAGGCCTTGCCCTGGCTAATAGTCGGATCTTGGTTCGCTTTGGTTCGACGCTCGGTGCGCGGAGGGGACTTGACTTCTTCACTGTCTTCTGAGTCGTCGCTACTGCCCTCAGTATCTTCAGCATAGCTGTCCTTAGCACTCCCACCTTCACTCTCACCACCATCAGCAAGTTGTTCTCCGTTCGGCACATGTGAAAACATCTTCGTGAACTCCTGTGAAGTGTAAAAATCAAAGTTAGTCGGCTTATCAACCCAGTCGGATATTGGAAACAAAAAGGAAAACACTCGACAAAGTCACGCCTCACCTCCCCTGGTAGATGCTCGGCGTTGAAGGGCAAGATCCGCCTGGATCCACGAGGGTTGTTGCGAGCCCCGGTGATGCTGCTAAGCCACTGCTTCACGGTCTCATTCTTGACCTCCTCGGGATGGGTCCAAGTGGAGTCGTCAGGGCCTGTATACAGCCACATGGGATGGTCCCGTGCTTGCAGAGGCTGAATTCATCGATTGAGGAACACCTCTAATAGATCCAAGCCTGTCACTCCACCTTGGATCAACTCGACTACAGATTCTACCAAGACTGCCACTTCAGCTTTCTCCTCCTCGGCCACGACCAGTGAGCGGGGAGCGTTGATTCTTGCTGACGTGTAAGGAGGAAGGCCAGCCGACGAACCAGGTGATGGGACATCGTTGCAGTAAAACCAGGTCGACTGCCAACCTCTAACGGACTCGGGAAAAGTCATGGCGGGGAATGCACTCCTACCTCTCATATGAACACCTAGACCGCCGCACAGCTGAATCACGTGGGTCCTCTCGTCACTCGGATTTGCTTTCTTGATCAACTGAGAATGGCATGTAAAGATATGCTTGAACAACCCCCAGTGGGGATGAGAACCCAGGTAATTTTCACACATGGAAACGAAGGCGACAAGATATGATATGGCATTCGAAGGAATGTGATGAAGTTAAGCACCGAAGAAATTCAGAAATCCTCGAAAAAATGGATGGGGTGGCAGGGAGAAACCTCTCTCTACATGAGTAAGAAGAAGGACCCGCTCTCCGGGGCGCAGCGCGGGCTCGACCTCCCCGTCTTTCGGCAGCCTCCAAGACCCTGGGACTAGCAGGCCGTTGGCAGCGAGCCCGTCGAGGTCCTCCGCCGTGACCGTCGACAACAGCCAATCGCCCTGGATCCTGCCCGGCGGCGGCGCAGCCTGGGAGCTCGACGCCTTCTTCGCCTTGGACGCCTTCTTGGCACGCTCCAGCTTTGCCGTCTTGTCCTTTGCCATCTCCGCGGTGGTCGTCGGAGTCGAGCGGATTCGTGCGGCGCGGAGGTGGAAGAGGTGGTGAGGCGAGCAGAAAAGGGGAAAATAGGAGGAGCACTATTCCAGGCCTCGCCCGCGCCGCCTCTTATAACGGCCCGACTGAGTCACTGACCTGTGGGCCAGCGAGATCCCAGCGCATCCCACTAAGGGAGACTATGCAGTACGTGGCGATAAAGGTGGAGTGATAATCGAGGAGTCCCGCCCCACTTGCCCCGCTTACTGCGTCGTTGCCGATCCGCGCGCTTCTCCAAAATTTCGAATCCCATGAAATCCGGGACTTGGCAGAATAATCGATTGCATCAAAAGATTTCCTCATTCATTCGGGTCCGACCCGATGCTCAGAATCACTCGGTCGCTCATCGAGCCATAATCGATCGGGGTGATTGACAAGGAATTAAAGTAGCGCAAGTGTCTGCAGGGCTCTAAAGCGCCTCTGAGGCACTGAGTTTCGCCAGAACCCACACCAATCCTTTTCACTCGAACCACGATCCATTCGGGGGCTAATGACGAGGACATGTAACTAGGGTAGGGTCCCAGGCCTGACCTACATACCCTACCCAAGGGCATTACATACAAGAATCCAAGACCTACAAAGTTAGAAAGGAGACCCCGACTGGAATGACCACAGCATACGAGTCACTCGAACAAAGGATCCACTCAGAAGCCTCTCCATCACTCGACCGCCCTTATTCACTGGGAGTACCAAGCGTCACTCAGAGACAGAAGACCTAGAGCCACCCTGGGATGGCAACGGTCGGGCAGTCAGTTCGTCGCCATAAAGAGCATCGAATACAGACGTTACCAGTAACGCTCGCACCCTTTACTTCTCCATTGAACCCTTGCGTAACGGGGCATTCATGAGGGGCCAGCAGACTCTATATAAGCCGCCCCTATACTCCTGCACAAGGGTTCACACCCCCTGTAACACATCACACCAGATAACAAAGCTCCTGCAGCACCGAGACGTAGGGTCTTTACCTCTTCTGAGAGGGGCCTGAACTCGTAAATCCGAGTGTACAACCTCGCCGTAGCTAGGCTCTGCCCTCCTATACGTACCCCTATCCTCTACTGTCAAATCTGTTCCCACGACAATTAGCGCCCACCATAGGGCAGGCGTCTAAGCGACTTCCAGCGTGGTTGCGTTCTTCAAACTCCTTCACCATGGTTTCCGGTGGCGGACTGTCCCTGGGTCGCGAGATCCGTCTAGGCGCTCTCAGTTTCATCGCTGATGATTCGGCGTGGCTCTAAGAAGCCCCTCTGGACGTCGAGGCGCTCCCTATTCGTGGGGCAGTGCACTTCTGTGCAAGCTCGTGCGGCGTCCTCCTCCAGCATTCGTTGACCCAGTATCAGTCGGCTCCAATAGCATTTCCCCTCCCCACTGCTCACTGCCGCAAGCGATCGGGTCACTCTCGGCTCCAGCGGTGGGTGAGGCATGCGGTGGCTCGTTAGTCATCCACTCTACAGATCGCGGCGATCGAGCCCGATGGATCCCCCTACGACCTGATCGATCCGTTGTCTGATCACTCGGATGTTCCTTCCAAGTGCGAGAGCAACAATCCGGCGGCGGAGGTACTTGTGATTGGCTCTCAGTGTAGCCCACCAGGATTTCCCTGTGATGGAGATGGGAGAGGTGGTCCATCACATGTCAACGACGAGTATTACCCACAGCCCCTCACTACGGAACAAAGGGAAGAACTACTACGCAGGAACGAGCAGGTCCTTCGGACTCCCATCGTCGGCACGACCGCCGAGGCTCAGGCTTTGGAAGCTGCGCGCATAGCCACTCTGGCTGAGTGCGCGTGTCTCGAGGAGCTCCAGAAGTCACTCGACGACCGTGCTCGCAGACAACCCCCAAGCTCCAATCGATGGCAGCGACAACTATTTCCGAGTAGATCGCTAAACAAGTACCAAGTCTTCTGCACTTCGGTCCAAAACGTTGCGGCTGCGGCCCGAATTGCAGATTCTATCCAGCTGCTCGATCCAAAGCTGGAGAAGGTCTACGGCAGATCCAAGTGCTCCTCAGAGCGGCTGGGGAACAGAATTCGGCCGTTTCCCAGTCACGCAACAGAATTCACAGCAGATCTGTGAGGGCAGACACAGTTCAGTCGGCTCAGAGCCCAAGATCACCTCCGCGGCGTGAAGATCGCGGTTACTACCAGGATCAGTACCTAGATCAAGGCCGCGGTCAGTTTGCTCCTCAACATCACCGTGACGATCGCCGTCGAGTGCCGACACCCCCTCTGAGGGGTGGTTCGTACGCGCCCCGGCGGTACGACGATAGGCGCCCGTACGGTGACGAGCAGAGAGAGCCAGTCGATCCCCTAGATCCTGGGTTCAAAGCAAGGTCAGTCCTCGTGCAGAATCTGGTCGATAGAGGCAGGGCTCACCGAGAGAGTTTGGACAGAGATCGTCCGAGTGGAAGTGGCGTGTTCATCTCAGGGCCCGAGTGTTTCAGCAGAGCCATACGAGCCGCGGAGATTCCACCTAACTTCAGGTTAGCCGCAGGGGTGAACAAGTTCACTGGCGAGTCGAAGCCAGAGACGTGGTTAGAAGATTACCGAGTGGTAGTGCAGATTGGCGGAGGCAATGATTATGTCGCCATGAAACATTTGCCCTTGATGTTAGAAGGGTCGGCCCGGGCGTGGTTGAACCAGTTGGCTCCTGCTAGCATATACTGCTGGGAAGACTTGGCTCGAGTGTTCATCGAAACAACCGAAGGCACTTGCAAGCGTCCCACCAAGCTGACTGAATTGTAGCACTGCGTTCAAAAGCCGAATGAAACGTTGAGAGATTACATACAGCGCTGGACCACGCTCCACCATGTGGTTGAGAACGTCATAGAGCATCAAGCGGTTTGTGCCTTCAAAGATGGTGTCAGATACAGAGAACTCATCCTAAAGTTTGGGTGATCTGGACCTTATCCATGAGCCGAATGATGGAGATTGCCACTCAGTACGCGAATGGCGAAGAAGAAGATCGTCTCCGCGGTGGCAAAGGAAAAGCTAGTGAGCATGACACTAACAACAATAATCCCAGTCGGAAACAGAAGCGCAAAGCCGAAGGTTCAGGTCAGGCAGAAGCAATCGTTGTAGCTGAGCAGGGCAAGTACAAAGGGAAAGCCAAAGAGCAGTGGATACCAAAGAAGAAGAGGGATCAGACGGGACAGGACATACTTGATTTGCCGTGTGCCATTCACACCAAGAAAGACGAAGAGGGTAACTTGATATTACCCAAGCATACCACTCGACAGTGCAGGTTTTTGATTCAACAGTTCCGCGAAGATCAGCCGAGTGATAAGAGCCCTGACGAAGATGACGGTGAAGAAAAGGCCGAGGATTACCCCAAGGTCAATGCCACCCTGGTGATTTTCGCTGATGTCGAGAGCAAAAGTCGAATAAAAGTCATTAATCGAGAGGTGAATATGGCTGTTCCAGCGACTACGACATACCTCAAGTGGTCGAAAACTCCCACAACTTTTGATCAGTCGGACCACCCAGCTCACGTGACTACCCCTGGGCGGCAGGCGCTGGTAGTCGATCCAGTTGTGGGAGGCACTCGGTTACGTAAGGTCCTCATGGATGGTGGGAGTGGTTTGAACATACTCTATGCTGAGACCCTGAAGGGAATGGGCATTTCGATGTCCCGACTCAGCGAGAGCAATATACAGTTTCACGGAGTCATTCCAGGGAAGAAGGCAAGATCACTGGTCAGATTGCTCTGGATGTGGTTTTCGATGACTAAAAGAATTTTCGGAAGGAGAAGCTGACATTTGAAGTGGTGGACTTTTACAGTGCCTATCATGCTATCCTTGGTCGACCGGCTTACGCACGTTTCATGGCCCGTCCATGTTACGTGTACCTCAAGCTGAAGATGCCCGGCCCCAAGGGTGTAATCACAGTCACGGGGAATAGGCAGAGAGCCGAAGAGTGCCTTCAGCAAGGATCCAAAATTGCTGATGAGCAGATGGCAATGGTGGAATTAGAAGAATACAAGAGAAATGCTGATCTGACTGATTTGCTTCGTTCCAAGAAGCCAACCTCTGAATCTGCTTTCCAGTTGGCGGGTGAGACAAAGCAAGTTCACGTTCACCCGGAAGATCCTTCAGCCGCTCCGACTAACATCTCAACAACACTCGACAGCAAATAGGAAGCCGCGCTCATCCAGTTTCTCCGTGAGAACTGGGACATCTTCGCATGGAAACCATCTGACATGCCAGGTGTACCCAGGGGACTGGCTGAGCACCATTTGAGAGTTGACCCGAAGGCCAAGCCTGTTAAGGAACATCTACGTCGCTCTGCTGCAGAGAAGAGAAAGGCGATTGGTGAGGAGGTAGCTCGGCTCCTGTCAGCTAAGTTTATACGTGAAGTTTACCACTCCGAATGGCTCGCTAACGTTGTCATGGTTCCTAAGAAGGACAAGTCACTCCGTATGTCTATCGACTTTAAACATATCAATCGGGCCTGCCCGAAAGATCATTTTCCCCTCCCCCGCATCGACCAAATAGTGGATTTCACTGCGGGATGCGAGCGTTTGTCTTTCCTTGATGAGTTCTCCGAGTACCATCAAATCCGACTGTACGGACCAGATGAAATAAAAACTGCCTTCATCACCCCTTTCGGGTGTTTTTTCTATGTCACCATGCCTTTCGGTCTCAAAAATGCTGGCGCTACCTTTATTCTGGGCAGAGCCATCTGAGGTTTCGGTGGAGCGACCTTGAGATGTTTCGCGGTCTTCTCAGTCGGATCTGGCGTCCCCGTCCGAGTGCGCTTCGGGTTCCTAACACTCGACGCCAAGGCCTTGCCCTAGCTAATAGTCGGATCTTGGTTCGCTTTGGTTCGACGCTCGGTGCGCGGAGGGGACTCGACTTCTTGACTGTCTTCTGAGTCGTCGCTGCTGCCCTCAATATCTTCAGCATAGCTGTCCTCAGCACTCCCACCTTCACTCTCACCACCATCAGCAAGTTGTTCTCCGTTCAGCACAGGTGAAAACATCTTCATGAACTCCTGTGAAGTGTAAAAATCAAAGTTAGTCGGCTTATCAACCCAGTCGGATATTGGAAACAAAAAGGAAAACACTCGACAAAGTCACGCCTCACCTCCCCTGGTAGATGCTCGGTGTTGAAGGGCAAGATCCGCCTGGATACACGAGGGTTGTCGTGAGCCCCGGTGATGCTGCTAAGCCACTGCTTCACGGTCTCATCCTTGACCTCCTCAGGGTGGGTCCGAGTGGAGTCGTCATGGCCTGTATACAGCCACATGGGATGGTCCCACGCTTGCAGAAGCTGAATTCGTCGACTGAGTAACACCTCTAACAGATCCAAGCCTGTCACTCCGCCTTGGATCAACTCGACTGCAGATTCTACCAAGACCGCCACTTCAGCTTTCTCCTCCTCGGCCACGACCAGTGAGCGGGGAGCGTTGATTCTTGCTGACGTGTAAGGAGGAAGGCCAGTCGACGAACCAGATGATGGGGCGTCGTTGTAGTAAAACCAGGTCGACTACCAACCTCTAACGGACTCGGGAAAAGTCATGGTGGGGAATGCACTCCTACCTCTCATCTGAACACCTAGACCGCCACACAGCTGAATCACGTGGGTCCTCTCGTCACTCGGATTTTCTTTCTTGACCGACTGAGAACGTCACGTAAAGATATGCTTGAACAACCCCCAGTGGGGATGACAACCCAGGAAATTTTCACACATGGAAACGAAGGCGGCAAGATATGATATGGCATTCGGAGGAATGTGATGGAGTTGAGCACCGAAGAAATTCAGAAATCCTCGACAAAATGGATGGGGTGGCAGGGAGAAACCTCTCTCTACATGAGTAAGAAGGAGGACCCGCTCTCCGGGGCACGGCGCGGGCTCGACCTCCCCATCTTCCGGCAGCCTCCAAGACCCTGGGTGTGGCACCTCGGCTCAGAGAAACCGGAACGCCCCGTATTCCAGCCCGGAGATCGAGGAGAAGTCTTCTGGAATACGGCACTGCTTAGCATAGAACAAATCAGCTCTTTATTACAAGCTATATGGATACAAGGGGATTACATCGGCACGGCGACACTACGCCTGCCACGGTTGCTCCATGCAAGCAGCAGAACAACACGAAGCAGCGGAATAACTCTAGCAGCTGAACAGCGACGACGGTGATGAACTCCACTCTGCAGGGACTCTGGCTGGAACGCTTATCCTAGCTCGCAAACAAGGAATCCACGGCAAACAAGCAATCAAATCCGGCATGCCCTGCAAACTGGCATGACACGCTAGGTCAGTACATTGAATGTACTTGCAAGCTCACAGCAACCATAAGCAATCAAGACAGACAACAGCATGGCAATTACATGTTAACAAGGATTAACATGATACTATCAGATCAATCATAGCATGAACAAGATGAACATGATACAGCTAGAATAATATGAGCATGGCATGAACATATGAACATGATGATACTAGCATGCAACATGATGACGCTATCATGCACCAACTTACTCTGCTCGGGTTACCTCGTAACCATCACATGCATAAGCTTACCATCACGGACGTCACATGATCATCTTAGGATCCAATCAAGCTTGGTATTACAATACCGTAGTAATCATTACATGACCACAAGGAGCTTGACCTTTACCCTTGACTCTCGCATAACACCACAATTTTCCAACAATTCGGTATCCTCGATACCACGGTGATCCTCTCTCGATCACAACCAATCTCTTTCTCATCATCGAACCAAGGTTGTTATTAAGCACATTATTATTATTACTGTTGACTCATAGTGTGACCAATTACGAACTGGGCCCTTATTCGCGGGCGCGGCTATCGATAGATTGAATACACACTCTGCAGAGGTTAGCACACTGTACCCACACCACAGAACCCATGGCCTCGCACTCCCATTCGGGTGAACCAACGGCGTTCCGACAAAACCGATCTACTACCATCGCACTCTCCCAGCCACTCTGACCAAGTCCCCTCTAGGCTAAGCCTTGGGTGGCCCTGATGTCTACCAAAGACATTCAATGGCCACCGTCGTGGCAAAACAATAAACGGTCCCAAACGGGGACATGAGCTCAAAACCAAACACGGGCACACAAGGCTTATGCCGTCCTACCCGGCCAAGGTAGCGCCCGCGCATAACCTTCCCTCTTTGGAGGCACCGGCGAGAGGCATGACAATAGACCCAGTTAGGACCCTCCCATAAAAGGCAAATGTGGTTGCACTGGTCAGCTCGATTTGGTGGCACCATGACTCAGCCAACAGTTGTTCAAGTTCATTTAAGTCCGGTTAAACTTGAATGCAAATGATGCTGAGTCATACAAAATAACATGATGCAACTATCATGCATGATATCAACATAAACATGGGGGTACAACATAATCATCAAGCATATCAACAACAATAAAGCATATATCCGAATGAGCATGGCATACTGACTAGCATGAACATCACAGGTATAACACTACTCATAGCATAACATGACCACTAGCATTAACAATAAATACTAAGCAAGACATATCAAGAATACTACCAAGTAAGCATATAATCAGCTGGATGCAAAGAAACAAGCATATCAACGGTACTTGGTAACCAACCATAGTCATGCAACGAAGAACATTACTAACACCAACCTGTACTACTACTCAGCATGACATACGACAGAAATACTAGCAACTAGTACATGATAACCAGGTGCATAAAAACATAGCATGAAAGTGAACACAAATCCATAAGCATCACCGAAACAACGATAACCGTATCAAAACAAGAGGACATTTATTAAATATTCAAGTTGAAAACCATGGCTACTGCATGGCCATCATGCAAGTGGGTGTTGTGGCTTGCCTTGGGATGAAGAATACACCGGGAAGAAGTGCGGAAAGATCGCGGAAGGAATCACCGGAAAAAGGTTCTCCCTCGGAGGGGGCTGATTAGGGGCAAGGGCAATACGGTCATTTCTAGTATGTCAAACCATAGTGAAAATGATATGAACAGAACGGGCTCAACGAGACGAAGACGTGGGCGTTGGATTCACCTCAATCGGAGTTACGAGCAAAAAGTTATAATAGTTTTTCTGCCAGGGACCTATCTGTGATAAAAAAATTATCAGACTGGACCTAAACAGAAAAACTGAAAACGTATTTGAAGGGGATACGCTTTCTACAAGCGAAAACGTACTCTGGGGATGCCATTTCCACTTGCCACACTGGCAGAGGCGGGGCCGGGCGCTTGAGGCGCTGACTGGTGGGTCCCGCGGGCTCTCTCTCTCTCTCCTGGCTCCCTTCTTCTTCCTCCCGCATACGCGCGCCTGGCCGAGGGAGGAGCTCGCCCCAACGGCGATTGCCGGCGGCACAGGTCACCTCAGACGGCGCCCGGCCTACCGGCTGGTTCAGGAGACCGAGGCGCGCACGCCTATGTCGGTCTCGACCGCCGTGGAGCTTGGGGAAGAGCGGGACGTCGACCGCGGCGAAGCATGCCGTCGGCCACCGTTGAGCTCGCGGCTACAAGCCACTGGAGGAGGAGGAGAGGTGATGGGGTGGTTCGATAGTGGTGGTGGAGGCCTCTGGAGGTGGTGGAGCGGAGGGAGATGGCCAGGGTCGCCGGAATCGGAGGGACCCGAGGCGGTGGCCGGGGCAGCGATGGAAGGGCAGGGAAGCAGCTCGAGCTTAATGGAGAGGCTGGGAAGGTTGCTAGGAGTGAGGGAAGGCCGATGAGATGCTCGGGAGTGCCGCGGGGCTGGCTATTTATAGGCGGGGCGAGGTGCCTGATCTGGTCACCGCCGCACGAGCTCGGCCAAGGCTCTGGTGACGCTCAGCGATCACGGGGAGGGACAAGAACACGACTAGGCAGCGGCGCAGCGGTCACGGAGCAGAGCAAGCCAAGGGGACACTGGGAGGAAGTGGACAGAGAAGGAAGATGACGGCCATCTACAGATTTCCCGTGAGCGCGCGGCGACGAGCGCCAGCGAGCGAGCTGCCGGAGGGGGAGAGGGGTCCGGGGAGAAGAAGACAGCGAGGGGGAGCTACTAGACATGCCCGTGCTCGCTGAGACGCCGAGCAGAGGAGGGGCCCGAGCAAAACGACGGCCAGCTCGCGCCCACTGCATGCCAAAGCGGTGGTCACCGTGCAGACTGGCATGATGAGGATAAGAGGGGCTGCCCTGATATGTCTGGTGATGAGTCCCTGCATCACTGAGTCTGAGAGAGGTGATGGATCAAAGAAAGGAGCTCTGGATCGATGGGATTCATCTCTGAAAGTTTGTTGTTGCAAACTGTTGCATGATGCTGTGGTGAGCAGAGAAGAGATAAGGGACAGAGCTCATGTCTGGGAGGTTTAGATTAAGAAGGACCATAATCATGTCAATTATGAGGTGATTTGGACCAGTATTTAATATAGTTGCTTTACAACTACATAAATTGGTCCAGAAACAAGAACAGGAAGAAGCACTCACTAGGAGTGATGACTTGGGCTAAAAATGAACATGGCAGGGTTATTTGGTCATATGAGAGTGCCATAAAAATTTCATGCCATTTGGCCAAGCCAAAATGGTACTTCCTTCATACAGCACATCTCTGGACAGAAACTTAGGAAAAATCCTGAGGGAAAATGGCTAAATTAAATGAGCCCAAATCTTGTGGAGATAGGTTATATGGATAGGAGAAGGCTTACGAAAATTTTCAGCAGTAATGGAGCAAGATAAAATATACTTGCTTCACTAACTAAAAATTTGGACAGAAAAAAAGAATTGATGCTAAGCTCACATGGATGCATTGTATTAGCTCAAATCTTGAGGAGGGTGATTATTTGATTATATGAAGGACCATGCAAAATTTCAACTTATTTGGACCATCCTAGCTAGTACTTCCTTCACAAACAATTCCCTCAGACAGGAACTTTGAAAAATTGCTCAGGAATATTCACTAGGCAAATTAAGTTGAATTTTGGCATGAGGCAATTATATGGACATGAAAAGGTTTCCAAAAAGTTTGGGGTCAAATGGGAAAAGGTAAATGGCACTTGCTTCACAAACTGCCATTCAGGACAGAATAGAAAAGGAATTAATTGAGCATGATTAGGAACATGGCAAATGAAATATTTTGCCATATTTGAGGAGGATATGACCCAAACAATTTATGAGAATTATTTGGGAATTTTGGGAGTGATAGAAATATAGGTTGCTTCACAACCTAGGGCTAAAAGGATTATTCCTTTAATAGAAAAAGGAATATTCCCAAGAAAATAATATTGGGGTTGGGCCAAGATGAAAATGGCAAGGTCTTGGGATGGATATGAGGATGACAAGCCACTCTGGAAAGAAAGAAGAGGTCATCTTCTTCAGTTTCTAGACCACATAGCCACAGAAAAGGAAAACTCAAGCAAAATCCTCAGAAAATCAAAAGAAAAGAAAGGGCCAAAAATCAGGGTGTGACAAACCTTCCCCCCTTAAAGAAATCTCGTCCTCGAGATTTGGTTGCTCAGGGAACAAGTAGGAATATACTGACTTAAGGAAACCGTTTCCAACTCGGGTATCCTTTTTCCTTTATTGATTGTTCCCCACTGAATTTCATATGACGAGACTGCCCGGCTCTGGGATGGTTTGCTTCACTGTATCCACATCCTAACAGAACTTACCTTACATGTTCATGCTTATACTGGCTCTAATTCTTTTCATATCTGCTGACTTAGCTGAGTGTGATAGATTATCATGACTGAAATATTTGTCCGTCTCACAAGTCCAAGAGTGATTTCCGATGGATATATCATCCAGCACCGACAATCTTCCATGAAGTTGTGAACAGATTTTTCCTGGTGGACACCCATCCTTTCTATTCCTTGCATTGGGTTTCTCAACTAACTGTAGGTCCTCCAGGTTCAAAACAGTGCTGTGGATCATAACTGTTCTTCTGACTGATACTGATTTCTCGCGGAGTTTCTGGATCATCTTGACTGGCTCCACTGTCTTGAGTGTCAGATCCATACCAAATAGTTGGTTGTTACCTGTCGTGGACATCATGAAGGGGTACGGCCTTATATGATAGTATTCGCAGACTTGACTGACTGTGGATCTCGCAGAAGAATTTTGTTCATGACCGGATGCCCTTTGATGCTTCACATAAGTGAGGGCACATGCTTCAAGACTGTTATTCACCCTTCTGATTATTCATTTTGTCGGTATGTCCATGGGGATAGTAGGCTGTGTGGTGCTTTACCATGGTTGCCGGGGTCAAACTGTTGAATGGCCCCTTGGTCTGGTTCGACAGACCCAGATATTTGATACTGACAAATCTGAGCACATATTGTTGACTGAGCGGGTTGTCTGGATATGGGGTCCTTACCAAAATTGAGCAGACCCCTTAGGTGAATGTTCATGGTGATCGATGCTGACTCAGACTGTCCAGGGTATCTACACCATGTGGTACATACAATACTTATTCGGGTCCGACCCGACGCTCAGAATCACTTGGTCGCGCATCAAGACAGAATCGATCGGGGTGATTGACAAGGAATTAAAGTAGCGCAAGTGTCTGCAGGGCTCTAAAAGGCCTCCGAGGCACTGAGTTTCGCCAGAACCCGCACCAATCCTTTTCACTCGAACCCCGATCCATTCGGGGGCTAATGACGAGGACATGTACCTAGGGTAGAGTCCCAAGCCTGACCTACATACCCTACCCAAGGGCATTACATACAAGAATCCAAGACCTACAAAGTTAGAAAGGAGACACCGACTGGAATGACTGCAGCATACAAGTCACTCGAACATAGGATCCACTCGGAAGCCTCTCCATCACTCGACCGCCCTTATTCACTCGGAGTACCAAGCGTCACTCGGAGACAGAAGACCTAGAGCCACCCTGGGATGGCAACGGTCGAGCAGTCAGTTCGTCGCCATAAAGAGCATCGAATACAGACGTTACCAGTAATGCTCGCACCCTTTACTTCTCCATTGAACCCTTGGGTAACGGGGCATTCATAAGGGGCCAGCAGACTCTATATTAGCCGCCCCTCTGCTCCTGACAAGGGTTCGCACCCCCTGTAACACATCACACCAGATAACAAAGCTCCTGCAGCACTGAGACGTAGGGTCTTTACCTCTTCTCAAAGGGGCCTGAACTCATAAATTCAAGTGTACAACCTCACCGTAGCTAGGCTATGCCCTCCTATACGTACCCCTATCCTCTACTGTCAGATCTGTTCCCACGACAGTTGGCGCCCACCATGGGGCAGGCGTCTAAGCGACTTCCGGCGTGGTTGCGTTCTTCAAA
Organism: Thinopyrum elongatum; assembly: GCA_011799875.1. NCBI lineage: Eukaryota > Viridiplantae > Streptophyta > Magnoliopsida > Poales > Poaceae > Thinopyrum > Thinopyrum elongatum. The sequence continues at coordinate 506,685,165 of CM022302.1, read as the reverse complement.
CTCCTTCACCATGGTTTCCGGCGGCGGACTGTCCCTGGGTCGCGAGATCCGCCTCGGCGCTCTTAGTTTCGTCGCCGACGATTCGGCGTGGCTCCAAGAAGCCCCTCTGGACGTCGAGGCGCTCCCTATTCGCGGGGCAGCGCACTTCCGTGCAAGCTCATGCGGCGTCCTCCTCCGACAGGCGTCGACCCAGTATCAGTCGGCTCCGATAGCGTTTCCCCTCCCCACTGCTCGCCGCCACAAGTGATCAGGTCGCTCTCAGCTCCAGCGGTGGGTAAGGCATGCGGTGGCTCGTCAGTCATCCACTCTGCAGATCGCAGCGATCGAGCCCGATGGATCCCCCTACGACCTGATCGATCCGTTGTCTGATCACTCGGATGTTCCTTCTGAGTGCGAGAGCAATAATCCGGCGGCGGAAGTACTTGTGATTGGCTCTCAGCATAGCCCACCAGGATTTCCCCGTGATGGATATGGGAGCGGTGGTCTGTCGCATGTCAACGACGAGTATTACCCACAACCCCTCACTCGGAACAAAGGGAAGAACTGCTACGCAGGAATGAGCAGGTCCTTCAGACTCCCATCGCCGGCACGACCGCTGAGGCTCAGGCTTTGGAAGCTGCGCGCATAGCCACTCTGGCTGAGCACACGCGTCTCGAGGAGCTCCAGAAGTCACTCGACAACCGTGCTCGTAGACAACCCCCAAGCTCCAATCGATGGCAGCGACAACTGTTTCCGAGTAGATCGCAAAACGAGTACCAGGTCTTCCGCACTCCGGTCCAAAACATTGCGACTGCGGCCTGAATTGCAGATTCTATCCAGCCGTCTCGATCCAAAGCTGGAGAAGGTCTACGGCAGATCCGAGCGCTCCTCAGAGCGGCTGGGGAGCAGAATTCGGCCGTTTCCCAGTCACGCAACAGAATTCACAGCAGATCCGTGAGGGCAGACACAGTTCAGTCGGCTCATAGCCCAAGATCACCTCCGCTGCGTGAAGATCGTGGTTACTACCTGGATCAGTACCTAGATCAAGGCCGCGGTCAGTTTGCTCCTCGACATCACCGTGACGACCACCGTCGAGTGCCGACACCCCCTCCGAGGGGTGGTTCGTACGCGCCCCGGCGGTACGACGATAGGCGCCCGTATGGTGACGAGCGGAGAGATCCAGTCGATCCCTGAGATCCTGGGTTCAACGCAAGGTCAGTCCTCATGCAGAATCTGGTCGACAGAGGCAGGGCTCATCGAGAGAGTTTGGACAGAGATCGTCCGAATGGAAGTGGCGTGTTCATCTCAGGGCCCGAGTGTTTCAGCAGAGCCATACGAGCCGCGGAGATTCCACCTAACTTCAGGTTAGCCGCAGGGGTGAACAAGTTCACTGGCGAGTCAAAGCCAGAGACGTGGTTAGAAGATTACCGAGTGGTAGTGCAGATTGGCAGAGGCAATGATTATGTCGCCATGAAACATTTGCCCTTGATGTTAGAAGGGTCAGCCCGGGCGTGGTTGAACCAGTTAGCTCCTGCTAGCATATACTGCTGGGAAGACTTGGCTCGAGTGTTCATCAAAACAATCGAAGGCACTTGCAAGTGTCCCACCGGGATGACTGAATTGCAGCACTGTGTTCAAAAGCCGAATGAAATGTTGAGAGATTACATACAACGCTGGACCACGCTCCACCATGTGGTTGAGAACGTCATAGAGCATCAAGCGGTTTGTGCCTTCAAAGATGGTGTCAGATACAGAGAACTCATCCTGAAGTTTGGGCGATCTGGGACCTTGTCCATGAGCCGAATGATGGAGATTGCCATTCGGTACTCGAATGGCGAAGAAGAAGATCGTCTCCGCAGTGGCAAAGGAAAAGCTAGTGAGCATGACACTAACAACAATAATCCCAGTCGGAAATAGAAGCGCAAAGCCGAAGGTTCAGGTCAGGCAGAAGCAGTCGTTGTAGCTGAGCAGGGCAAGTACAAAGGGAAAGCCAAAGAGCAGTGGATACCCAAGAAGAAGAGGGATCAGATGGGACAGGACATACTTGATTTGCCGTGTGCCATTCACACCAAGAAAGACGAAGAGGGTAACTTGATATTACCCAAGCATACCACTCGACAGTGCAGGTTTTTGATTCAACAGTTCTGCGAAGATCAGCTGAGTGATAAGAGCCCTGATGAAGATGACGGTGAAGAAAAGGTCGAGGATTACCCCAAGGTCAATGCCACTGGTGATTTTCGCTGATGTCGAGAGCAAAAGTCGACTGAAAGTCATTAATCGAGAGGTGAATATGGTTGTTCCAGCGACTACGACATACCTCAAGTGGTTGAAAACTCCCATAACTTTCGATCAGTTGGACCACCTAGCTCACGTGGCTACCCCTGGGCGACAGGCGCTGGTAGTCGATCCAGTTGTGGGAGGCACTCGGTTACGTAAGGTCCTCATGGATGGTGGGAGTGGTTTGAACATACTCTATGCTGAGACCCTGAAGGGAATGGGCATTCCGATGTCCCGACTCAGCGAGAGCGACATGCAGTTTCACGGAGTCATTCCAGGGAAGAAGGCAAGACCACTGGTCAGATTGCTCTGGATGTGGTTTTTGGTGACTCGAAGAATTTTCGGAAGGAGAAGCTGACATTTGAAGTGGTGGACTTTCACAGTGCCTATCATGCTATCCTTGGTCGACCGGCTTATGCACGTTTCATGGCCCGTCCATGTTATGTGTACCTCAAGCTGAAGATGCCCGGTCCCAAGGGTGTAATCACAGTCACGGGGAATAGGCAGAGAGCCAAAGAGTGCCTTCAGCAAGGATCCAAAATTGCTGATGAGCAGATGGCAATGGTGGAATTAGAAGAATACAAGAGAAATGCTGATCTGACTGATTTGCTTCGTTCCAAGAAGCCAACCTCTGAATCTGCTTTCCAGTTGGTGGGTGAGACAAAGCAAGTTCACGTTCACCCGGAAGATCCTTCAGCCGCTCAGACTAACATCTCAACAACACTCGACAGCAAATAGGAAGCCGCGCTCATCCAGTTCCTCCGTGAGAACTGGGACATCTTCGCATGGAAACCATCTGACATGCCAGGTGTGCCCAGGGGACTGGCTGAGCACCATTTGAGAGTTGACCCGAAGGCCAAGCCTGTTAAGGAACATCTACGTCGCTCTGCTGCAGAGAAGAGAAAGGCGATTGGTGAGGAGGTAGCTCGGCTCCTGTCAGCTGAGTTTATACGTGAAGTTTACCACTCCGAGTGGCTCGCTAACGTTGTCATGGTTCCTAAGAAGGACAAGTCACTCCGTATGTGTATCGACTTTAAACATATCAATCGGGCCTGCCCGAAAGATCATTTTCCCCTCCCCCGCATCGACCAAATAGTGGATTTCACTGCGGGATGCGAGCGTTTGTCTTTCCTTGATGAGTACTCCGAGTACCATCAAATTCGACTGTACGGACCGGATGAAATAAAAACTGCCTTCATCACCCCTTTCGGGTGTTTTTTCTATGTCACCATGCCTTTCGGTCTCAAAAACGCTGGCGCTACCTTTATTCTGGGCAGAGCCTTCTGAGGTTTCGGTGGAGCGACCTTGAGATGTTTCGCGGTCTTCTCAGTCGGATCTGGCGTCCCCGTCCGAATGCGCTTCGGGTTCCTGACACTCGACGCTAAGGCCTTGCCCTAGCTAATAGTCGGATCTTGGTTCGCTTTGGTTCGACGCTCGGTGCACGGAGGGGACTCGACTTCTTGACTGTCTTCTGAGTCGTCGCTGCTACCCTCAGTATCTTCAGCATAGCTGTCCTCAGCACTCCCACCTTCACTCTCACCACCATCAGCAAGTTGTTCTCCGTTCAGCACAGGTGAAAACATCTTCGTGAACTCCTGTGAAGTGTAAAAATCAAAGTTAGTCGGCTTATCAACCCAGTCGGATATTGGAAACAAAAAGGAAAACACTCGACAAAGTCACGCCTCAACTCCCCTGGTAGATGCTCGGCGTTGAAGGGCAAGATCCGCCTGGATACACGAGGGTTGTCGTGAGCCCCGGTGATGCTGCTAAGCCACTGCTTCACGGTCTCATCCTTGACCTCCTCGGGATGGGTCCGAGTGGAGTCGTCAGGGCCTGTATACAGCCACATGGGATGGTCCCATGCTTGCAGGGCCTGTCACTCCGCCTTGGATCAACTCGACTACAGATTCTACCAAGACCACCACTTCAGCTTTCTCCTCCTCGGCCACGACCAGTGAGCAGGGAGCATTGATTCTTGCTGACGTGTAAGGAGGAAGGCCAGCCGACGAACCAGGTGATGGGACGTCGTTGCAGTAAAACCAGGTCGACTGCCAACCTCTAACGGACTCGGGAAAAGTCATGGCGGGGAATGCACTCCTACCTCTCATCTGAACACCTAGACCGCCGCACAGCTGAATCATGTGGGTCCTCTCATCACTCGGATTTGCTTTCTTGATCGACTGAGAACGTCACGTAAAGATATGCTTGAACAACCCCCAGTGGGGATGACAACCCAGGAAATTTTCACACATGGAAACAAAGGCGGCAAGATATGATATGGCATTTGGAGGAATGTGATGGAGTTGAACACCGAAGAAATTCAGAAATCCTCGACAAAATGGATGGGGTGGCAGGGAGAAACCTCTCTCTACATGAGTAAGAAGGAGGACCCGCTCTCCGGGGCACGGCGCGGGCTCGACCTCCCCGTCTTCCGGCAGCCTCCAAGACCCTGGGACTAGCATGCCGTCGGCGGCGAGCCCGTCGAGGTCCTTCGAAGTGACCGTCGACCGCAGCCACTCGCCCTGGATCCAGCCCGGCGGCGGCGCAGCCCGGGAGCTCGACGCCTTCTTCGCCTTGGATGCCTTCTTGGCGCGCTCCAGCTTCGCCGTCTTGTCCTTCGCCATCTCCGGGGTGGTCGTCAGAGTCGAGTAGATTCGTGTGGCGCGGAGGCGGAAGAGGTGGTGAGGCGAGCAGAAAAGGGGAAAAGAGGAGGAGCAATGTGCCGGCCCTCGGCCGCGTCGCCTCTTATAATGGCCCGACTGAGTCACTGACCTGTGGGCCAGCGAGATCCCAGCGCATCCCACTAACGGAGACTACGCAGTACGTGGCGATAAAGGTGGAGCGATAATCAAGGAGTCCCGCCCCACTTGCCCCGCTTACTGCGTCGTTGCCGATCCGCACGCTTCTCCAAAATTTCGAATCCCGTGAAATCTGGGACTTGGCAGAACAATCGATTGCATCAAAAGATTTCCTCGTTCATTCGGGTCCGACCCGACGCTCAGAATCACTCGGTCGCGCATCAAGACAGAATCGATCGGGGTGATTGACAAGGAATTAAAGCAGCGCAAGTGTCTGCAGGGCTCTAAAGCGCCTCCGAGGCACTGAGTTTTGCCAGAACCCGCACCAATCCTTTTCACTCGAACCCCGATCCATTCGGGGGCTAATGACGAGGACATGTACCTAGGGTAGGGTCCCAGGCCTGACTTACATACCCTACCCAAGGGCATTACATACAAGAATCCAAGACCTACAAAGTTAGAAAGGAGACGCCGACTGGAATGACCGCAGCATACAAGTCACTCGAACACAGGATCCACTCGGAAGCCTCTCCATCACTCGACCGCCCTTATTCACTCGGAGTACCAAGCGTCACTCGGAGACAGAAGACTTAGAGCCACCCTGGGATGGCAATGGCCAGGCAGTCAGTTCGTCGCCATAAAGAGCATCGAATACAGACGTTACCAGTAACGCTCGCACCCTTTACTTCTCCATTGAACCCTTGGGTAACGGGGCATTCATGAGGGGCCATCAGACTCTATATAAGCTGCCCCTTTGCTCCTGCACAAGGGTTCGCAACCCCAGTAACACATCACACCAGATAACAAAGCTCCTGCAGCACCGAGACGTAGGGTCTTCACCTCTTCCGAGAGGGCCTGAACTCGTAAATCCGAGTGTACAACCTCGCCGTAGTTAGGCTCTGCCCTCCTATATGTACCCCTATCCTCTACTGTCAGATATGTTCCCATGATAGCTGGCGGTTGGCGCGCGATCGCCGGTTTTACATCACATGGAGGTGGAGATGCTAATTTGCAGGTGTTGTATTTTACAACACTTGGAGCTGGTGATGTAATTTTTTTGCATGTACACTGTGTTGGAGGTGGGTTTTTGGCCTCAGAGATACTCTAAGGGGGAGTTTGGCCTAGTCGGCTTCATAGAGAGAGCGAGAGAAAGATTAAACATGCGTGAATGTGTCGGTCGGGGGCGTAATTTTCAAGGGCCTAGATGGAGTTTGTGTGCGTATATGAAATGGGCGTAGAGTGGCATACATTTTAATGTGTAAATTTAGCGAATAATATATATTTTGCATTTACTGACAACTTGAATTTTTGGCATATATGAAAAGTATTATTGTTTATTTAAAAATACTAGAATGCTATGCATCCAAGAATCAAAGTTTGAAAGAAAGGCATGTAAAAAACAAAATATGAAGGTAAACAATAAGGTGAGAGTTGAATATCAAACTATTACATATGCCTAGTTTCCCGCTTCTTATTTGCCCCGCAATAAAAAAAAATCCAACATGTTCTTTATTGAAAATGATTTTTGTATGGTTAAAATTAGATACACAATACAACAATTGCGAGCAACACTCCTATCACACAACGCTTTCCCATAAAATTGTGTTAATACCTGTTGTAAGAGCATCTCTAGCAGACCCCTTAAAAACACCAAACCTGTAAAATTCCGACGGGTTTACGGTTCTGGATCAATTTTGTGTCCAGAACAGACCCTGTAAAAGTTCGCGAAATCGTAAACGTTTTACAGGCCACCGAAAACGCGAGCCTCCGACCCCTACTTCTACAGGTCCAAGGACAGTATACAGGCCACGAACCGGGTCCTTCCGCCGCCCTCTCCCCGAGCGCCGCCGTCCGTACCACCCGTCTCCAGCCGTCGATTTCTTCCAGCTCCAACAAAATTCTGCACTGCAAAAGGATCGAGCGCGTGCCTGCGGCCATGGCTGATCCCGTTCGTGCTCGACGCGAGGAAGAGGAGCGGGATGCGGCGGCTCCGTATTTGGCAGCTACTGCGACGGGAGCTAGCTAGCTCCTGGATCGATGACGCCGGCGCTAGCTAGCTTCTGGACCAATTCGAGCAGCGACGGCGACGCTGGGGCGCTTCGTGCGAGCCGTCCTGGACGCCGGCGGCTTCGTATTTGGCCGCTTCGTGCGCTGTCCGCCGGCTTCGTAGGAGCGAGCTAGCTGACCGTGGACACGGGTGAGAGGAAGAAGAAGAAGAAGTGCGGAAAAAATAAGCGAATATTCGATTTTACAGTTTAAGTTTGAGGGGTCTGTTCGGCCACAACTCAAACCGACCCTTAAAACGCGTTTCCTGCGAACTGAAAACCGCGTTTTCAGTTTCGCGGTTTAAGGGTCTGATAGAGATACTCTAATTCATCAATCGTCCTGAACACTAGTAGTACAATACGAGATGGCTGCGAAGTTGACTTGTGACTCAATAAGACCTAAGTGAGCGCATACATATATAGTAAAATAGTTTTTATTGCATCTCTTCTTCATAATACTCAGAATATAAACTAGAATTACCATCAAACGTGGGAAAGGTATAAATTATAGTATAAATTATTGTTTTTATTTTTCATGTTACATACATTAACTAAAAAAAGTTAACCTTGGGTTCATCATTCAAATCAGCCACAATTTCCACTAAGAATGCCCCACATAACACGTTACATTGATGTACACATTATGTCTTATAACACCAACCATATATTGTACGCTCTGTCATATTTAACGATGTTCAAACAACTCATAAACAAATGTGTTGATTTATGACACACAAACTAAAGCATGCATGTTTTTCACCTGACCATCGTAGTTAAATCTTTTGTTTGTAACAGCTAGCAATTATTAGTTTGAGCCGCCAATGTTTTATTTTCAAGAATGTTGTGTTTTTCCTTCAAAGTGTTTTGTGGTGATGTTTTCCCTTCAAGTATGGTCATATGATGCATTGTACAGCCCAGCCCAACAAGCCTACTAGGCCAGTGCGGCCGCCAGTGCACGCCTCAAACCAGGTCCACACATATCCCCTACAAAAAATAAATAAAACGAAGCACCTGTGTACCACCACCGGCCCCTCTCTCTCTCCCGCACGCGCACCCGGAAGCCTCGCTTCCGCCGCCGCCGTCGCTGCCGCTCCGCGCCGCGACGCAGAGCTCGCCCGTGCTCCCCTGCGCACGGAGCTCCCGTCTCTCGTCGGCGCAGGTAACCCTAGACTCCCGGATTCCATCTGATTCCACCCTACCTAACCCTCCATGGCGTCCAGTTTCGGAACCCTAGAAACCCGTCGGCCAGTTGTTACGGCCGCCTCGTCGCGATGTTCCGAGCTAGATGGGCGATTGGTCGGCTTGATTTCACACCTCCTTGGTCTCGGCGGTTTTCTACGGATTCAGTCCAGTTCCTCCCGATTGGGTGTTTTGGGGATCCTTCGAAATATTCGTGGAATCACCCCCCTCAGTTTTTGCGTTTGTTTTCCGCACGAGGTTAGGTAGTATCTCGATGTCGAAAGCTCGGGGAGTTTTAGTTAAGGCTGTAGTTGAATTGGTGTTAAGCGGACTCTCCAGATCTTCAGATTTCAGATCTGGGCCTAGGCTATTGTTGCTGTTTTGTCTGGATTTGAATTGGGGTAACTAGAGCGACTGTTCTCCGTAATTAGTTCGGGGAATTTGCTAGATATGCTTACGTTGTGTAACATGTAGTTCGTGATCTAAAAGTGTATATGATCTTGTCGGCCTTTCCTGCTGTGTTGCTCATATACCTCGGGAAGAGGAATCCTCATTATAACTGGTTCCTCTCTTTGCTAAACCCAGGGATTTGTTCACCATGGCCCGCTTGTACGTTGGCAACTTGGATGCCCGGGTGACTGCTGGGGAACTTGAAGACGAGTTTCGTGTGTTTGGAGTCTTGCGAAGGTCAGTTTCATTACAATTTGCCTTTGCAGTATTTTCTTTATAGAATTTTTTTGATGCATGAATTCACTTATTGTATACCGCAAGGATAATCATGCATGCCAGTGCTTATAAAGGGATGTTGGATCTTTGAAGCAATTATGTTGTTGACAATTGAAGTTGTTATTTAGTTAATTTCATTCATATTTTGAATCGACTCTCTTCGTAACTCATATGTTCAAACATGTCCTACTATCCAGTGAAATGCTTTCTACTTCTAGCGGTGTGTGTGCTGTGGGTATGCTCGTTCATCAATGAACATGAGAACGTAACATGCTTAAGAACTCCCATCTCTGATGTACAAGTATGGACTTTTAAATATAGTTTTTGGACCACTGAGACATGCTGCTTATTTAAGCATGTTTGACCTTGAACACTTTTTTCCTTTTAAATAGTGTGGTTTAGAACTTAATATCTTTGGAGGTGGAGATCTCTATCATTCAGCTGATGAGATGATCAGTTGTTCCTTTGTAAATATTCAATGGCTTGGTGTAGATTAAGATTTTCTCTATCTCTTGACATGTTGGACTGACTGTTGTGTTCAATGTAGTGTCTGGGTTGCACGTAAGCCACCTGGTTTTGCGTTTATTGATTTTGATGACAAGCGGGATGCTGAGGACGCACTTCGTGATCTAGATGGTAATGTAACCATTTCTCTTGTGGAGGATTGTTTGAATCTTGGGCAGGACATTACGTCATTACTTTGTTTCCTGGATCTGATTAATGGCAAATGCCTGATTAGCAAAAACATTAGAACTTGCAGCATTTTTTTGCTCCTCTTTGGGTTAAGGAAGCAAGCTTTCAGTGGTTAGAACTTATGAAATAATCTCTTTTCTTTTAGATTATACACATCCTAGCCACTAGCCAATCTTTCCGAGTTCTTAGATCATGAACTTTGCTTTTTCAGATGCACATTTTGTTATCTCATCCATGACCGTAGATCGTAATCTAAAGTATGGTTTCTAATTTAATAGGCAAGAATGGATGGAGGGTTGAGCTGTCTCGTAATGACCGTGGTGATCGTGGAGGTCGTGGCGGCGGCGGTGGTGGTGGCGGCGGCGGTCGTGATCGTGGTGGGTCTGATATGAAATGCTATGAATGTGGTGAATCTGGGCACTTTGCTCGTGAATGTCGTCTGCGTATTGGTGCTGGGGGTCTGGGCAGTGGAAGGCGTCGCAGCAGGAGCCGCAGCCGCAGTCCTAGGTACCGCAGGAGTCCGAGCTATGGCAGAAGGTAACAAATTTTGTTAATGCATTCAGTATTTTAAGTCTCAGTTGTTTAGGTTAGCTCTTTTGTTAATTTCCTTGTAGACTGTTTATGTTAAAAAATGGTTGCTTGTTCTTTAAGAGTTCTTCTACCTATCATGACAAGCTCGGGTGCCTGGTTTTTTACTTTTTGGTATTGGTGGTTATGTGTGGCTTCTACTTTGTGGTCAACTGGTCATTATATGCTAGGATTATGATTGAAGGAATGAACTCTTAGAAACTAACTATTCTGCAAACAGAAGTTACAGCCCTCGTGATCGCTCTCCAAGACGCCGCAGTGCTTCTCCAGCCCCAGCCCGTGGTCGCAGCTATAGCAAGTCACCAGTCCGTGCTAGGGATGATTCTCCTGATGCTAAAGGGTAATGCAGATTCTGTGGAAATATCACCTATCTGCTTTGTTGCATTTCTTTATAAAAATTACCGTGACCCATTCTCATACTTGACTTCTCTCCCAGGTATCGCCGCAGTCGGAGTTAGACCTGAAGCCTGTGTCTGATGCATGTTCTCTGAGAGAAGTTACTCTTTAGCTCTGCCTGCTAGGAGTACTGAGACCTGACGTCAACTTCTTGACTTCGGTTAAGGTTTCAACTTTATCTATAGTTTATGTTCTGTCATTAAAAAAATTATGTGGTGGATGTGGTATGCAACTGAGACCTATTACCTTTCTTTCTGTGTGTTAAGAAGGCATCGTCCTGCACTTCTGCTTAAACGACTCAGCCAACTACGGCTCTTCAGTTGTTGTCTTCGTGGTTTTGTTGTTCGCTCTTCATTCTTCGCACGCCCTTACTGCTTCGCGCATCCTCCATTAGTCCCTGCCTGCGATGCCTATGATGTTCTTCGATGAAGAGCTGCCTCGTCACAAATTAGTAATCTCTTTATCTCAAATTGTTAAGTTCGGATGTGCTGACAAGTGCAACTTGTTGAAGTAACCAGACCATTGATTTTGTATATAGAACAGGAGTCGGCAAGGTATTGACCATGCAGCACTCGAGTGAAACTAAATCTACATCTTCATAGCGAGAAAAATGGGCCTTGAGCTGCCTCTCTAGTTGCGCATCAAGGAATTTGATGAGGCTTCACCGAGAGTCATGCATTTAAACAGTTTTGTGGACTTCATCTCGGCTTTATTCTTGGCTTCACCGAGAGTAAATCCATTTAAACAGTTTTGCGGACTTCATCAGCATTCATGTTCTTCGCAGTCTGCATAGTCTGCCTGCTGCCTGCACTGCACTGCATAGTCTTGACTTCATCTTCATCTGCACGCTTCATTTGTTATCCTCGACAAAACGAGTATATTTCTGCCTGCTGCCAACACTGCATAGTCTCCGTCTCCGTCTTCTGCCTGCGTAGTCTCCGTATGGGAATGTCTTGCCATCTCCAAGATGGGGATTTATTCTTGCTTTCAGTATTAGGCAAGTCCTTAATTGTTATTGAAGTACTTGTGACCTAATATTGCATTTAGTATGAAACTACTGTGTACTGGCCATTCAGCACAGTTGTACTTGTACACCTAAGATAAATTTCATGTGCTGAAAAATGCTGTCAAATCCCTTGTGTTTTATCAAATGTTTGTGTTTGTCATCTCATGCAACTGCCTGATTTGTTCCAGTGGCAGCCTCAGTTAAGTTTGACAGCGAGGTTGAATCTTTGTGTGCGGTAATACTCTTGGAATGCCAAATTTTTGTTTGGGCATATCCATGGGAATATTTTTGTTTGGCACAAAGGTGTGCTGACGCATAGCAGAAAAACGACTGGGTGTTAGTAATTCGGCTGCACCATTGGATTTCATTCAACGGTTGCCATGCCCCCTTCTTCCTATAGCCAATGGTTTTTCTCCTCCTGCTTGATCCAACACCGGCCAAATTGCCTGCCGCCCGGTGCTCCTGTTTGTGGCTCGCTGCTGCCTCTGCTGTGCTGTGGACGTCATTCTTCGGTGTCGACAGCCCACCTTGCACCCCAAACCGTAAGCCTCGAACTCCCCTCTATCGATGATGCCCGCTGCTGTGTTGTCCTTGGGCTTGCAAATGCAAATTTGAAAGAAATAATCAACAGTAGTTGTTTTTGTTCTTGAAAATCGTATCCGTGGTCAGATCATGGTGACGGTGTCATGCTCATGCCACAGTAATCGTTTTCAATCTCCTTCACTCGCTGGCCTGTTCTTCCGTGGCACATGTTTCATTCGTAACATTTTTTTTTTGGGGTTTGGGGTTAGCATTGGTCTCACGAGATGCCCTTGTTAACGAACTGACTGACATCTGTTGGTAATGTTTTTGTTCGTCGGCGTCTCGGTATAAGCGTGATTGATGATTAAGGAGCCTTTTTGTTCGTTGGGGTCTCGGTATAAGGTGGTTGAGCCGCGCGAGGGTAATTGAGGGTAGAAAGCCTGACATCCGGTGTTCTCCGTCAGTTCTTCCTCGTTCACGCTGCCGTCATCTGTGGTCCAAATCGTAATCCCAGGAAAAAGAATCTTCTGCGCAGTTTCCGTCCCTTTTTGACGTTTTTGTCTGCACTGTCGTCCGTTCGGAGCACCGGTGGGGAAACGACCGTTGACTCGAATCTACCGCTGCAAAATGAAATGACCGAGTGAGGTCATGGGCAAGACGAGCGCAGTGAGGTCATGGGCAAGACGACCTGCGCGGATCCATTTCATCTGCCCGCGTCGGTTTGGTTCACGCGGACAAAAAACATGGCCCAACACGCTTAGTTTTTTTGTGTTTGGACCCATTTCTAATTCAAATTTGGACTGGATTTGTGTCCGTGTGAACACGCAGCGTACGCCCGCGGCGTCCTCCCCTGCCTGCTCATCTGTGGCACATAGACCCCCCCCCCCCCCCCCCCAAAAAAAACATCACCACGCTCTCTTCGCCATCGCTGACGCTCACTTTCGGCCTCTGCGCCACCTCCTAACCCCTGTCACCGCCCGCAGGTGTTCGGCTGTTTGCCCAACTCGGTCGAGGCTTGTCCACGCTCGCCCTTGTCCAGTAAGGTACGATATCATCATGGTGGGCAGCTCAGATGAGTTTTTTTTCTACAACAACTTACGATGATGATGATGATGATGTGATAGCTTCTTTGATCGTCAATGAGCACATTGCTACGCAGCGGCCAAGGTTTAGGGGATCGATCATGGGCCATGCTCCTGGGTTGAATCGTAACAAAGAGAGCGACTATTGCCTCCTAAGCTTTTCTGGCAACGCTTCCGAATGGCGAGACATGTGTTCAATCGTATTCGGGAGGAAATCGTGGAGTATGATGATTGCTCAAATGCAAGTATGATGTCCTCATGTTTCGAGGTCACAAGAAAAGGTCGTGGAAACAGATAGAAACTATTGAATGGAAATTGAAAATTAATGTAGCCCCAGTTCTTTCGGAAATGGTAAGATCTTTGGCGCAAGAAGAAGGGGCGACCCATATCATCTTGACTTGGTTCTGTAGGTTGGGTTCTCCAGAAATGTACTGTAGTTGTTCGTATGCTTGCATACGTAATTCCCGGTGATCTTGTGGATGAGCATGTCTACATGAGTGAGTCCACATGCCTTGCATCATCATACAAATTCTGGAAAGATGTGGTTGCAGTGTTTGACCCGGAATACTTGAGAGAACCAAATGTTGCGGATACACCCCGGTTGTTGGCGAATAATGAATCAAGATGCTTTCGGGGAATGCTTGGTAGCATAGATTGTATGCATTGAGAGTGAAAGAGCTGTCCATTTGCTTGGCAGGGGCAATATAAGGGACATGTTAAAGCTTGCACGGTCATACTGACATCATAAGATCTCTGAATTTTTCACTCTTTTTTTGACATGGCAGGTTCTCACATTGACATCAACATGCTCGGCGCTCTCCTATGTTCGCTAGGCTTTCAGAAGACAACTCCGCGGAGGTCAACTTTGATATCAATGGCCACCAATACAACAAGGGATACCATCTAGCTGATGGTATCTATTCTCAGTAGTCAACTATTGTGAAGACAATCTCCAAACCCGTAAGAGAGAAGAGGGATATGTTTGCTCAAGAACAAGAGAGTGCTAGGAAGGATGTGTAGTGTGCTTTTCGGTGTGCTCCTATCTCGATGGCCTATTGTTCGACACCCTGCTAGAACATGGAGCCAACAAAGGATATGGGAGGTGATGATTGCTTGTGTGATCCTGCACACATGATCGTAGAGGATGAGGGTGATGACAACCTCTTTGACCAAGGGTGGGTTTCGAGGGTGAAAGAGTTGAGCCTGAGTATGAAGCGGCAACGTTTGCACAATTCCCCAATTTTATCAAGAAATGCGTGATTGGACAACTCACATTCAACTTCAAAATGATTTGGTTGAGTATATGTGGCCTCACACAGGAAACCAATAGATGTATCTATTCTTTTTCTTTCGGCATAGTTGGTACAATTTTAAATTTATTTGGTTGTAAACTATGCGATTTTTATTTATTCTCCTGCAAAATTGTAAGTGCATCTAGTGCCCCTTAGTGATTTTGGTGTATTGAGGACTTATAGGTTAAGAGACTAATGTGTTTATGAGTGTACACAGGTTATATAAGTCTCTGAGGAGTTTGATAAATCCGACGAATGTCGACCCCTAAAAATGAATATCCTCATTTGAAGATTATGGTTTTCTTGAAGACTTTGAAGATGAGGAAATTGGTGTGACCTTGAAGACATTGATATTGATGCGAGAATTATGAAGCATGAAGACTTTTGTTTTCGTAGTTTTATTTTCTCTTTCTTGAGTCATAGGAAACACCGTGCTGTTAAAGGGGGTCGAGGTAAAACTAAGGAAAAGTTTTCAAGTGATGCTCATCTCAAAGCCTACACATGCCCAATCCTTCGAGTGAAGCCTTTGGAAATCTCATACAGTTCAGTCAATTTCTTCAGTGAGAGAGACGAAGATCTTCTGCTCTCTGAGAAATTTGTTCCGACTGAGGAGTTAGGAATTCGCCAGTGCGGATTGCCTACAAGTGAGGAACATGATAGCCTTGAGGAAATTGAGAGCTCAAATTTTCGACCGTTGCTGTGCTACGTGCCAGCTGTCCCAAATATCTTATCCACCTAACGGTCATATCATTGAAGGGCATTTATGTCTTATCATGTCGGGCTGCTCCCCGGCTATAAATAGCCGCCCCCTACAACCACTAGTTGGTTGGCTGCTCCGAGAGAAACTGACACTTGTCATTTGGAGCATCCCATCCTTCGAGGACTTTGAGAGAAAATCACCAGTGAGGAAAAACCCAAAACCCAAACACCTACAACCCAAAGTGATTGAGCATCACTGAAGAGATTGTTCCTGTGTGGAACCGACGCTTGTTACCTTTGAAGATTCTGCATCTTCCAGACGGTTAGGCGTCAAGGTCTAGAGCATCCAAGAGGAATTGTGGATCGCCGGGTGACCTAGTCTGTGAAGGTTTGGAAGTCACCTGAAGACTTACCACGAGTGATTGGGTGAGGTCTGTGTGACCTTAGCTCAAGGAGAATACGGTGAGGATTGTGTGTCCTTTGGTTTAAATACCTAGCCGCTCCAACCAGACGTACAACTGTCACAACAGTTGGAACTGGTCTATCAAATCATTGTCTTCACCGAGCTACTGGTTCTATTTCCTCAACCCTTTCATTTCCTCGCTCATGTGTTGATGAAATTGATCGTTACTGTTTGAAGACTTTGACTGAAGACTTTCTCAATTTCCTCAACCTATTTCTTTAGTCATCTTGTCTTCTGCCTGCTTATCCTGCTTACACGCTACCTGTGCTCTGTGTATGTTTCATTTCATCATGATGACTATGCTACTGTGTTGTTATGCATGCACCTGAGTACTTATTCCGCTGCTAGTAGTTCGTCGCTTAGGAAATTCCTCAAGTAGTATTTCCTCAGTGACGAATTCATAAAAATTGCCTATTCACCCCCCTCTAGTCGATATAACGCACTTTCAATTGGTATCAGAGCGAGGTACTCCCTTGTTCTGTGTGATTTTGGTTTAACCACCTGGAGTTTTAGTTATGTCGACTGCAGGCATGACCAAGGTCTCGGCTAGGTGTCCTACCTTCGATGGGACGGACTACCCCTACTGGAAGAACAAGATGCACATGCATCTTGAGGCAATTGACAACGATCTCTGGTACGTTGTGGAAAATGGCGTTCCCTCCATCACTCCTTCCGTGAACGCTGCTGATGTGAAGAGATTCAAGCAACTCGACTCTCAAGCGAAGAATATCATATGTGGCCATCTGAGCAAAGGACAGTACGGCAGAGTGAGTGCTTTGGAGTCTGCAAAGGTTATCTGGGACATGCTGTCCAAGGTCAATGAAGGAATCTCAACTCAACGTGATTCTCGAGTTGACGTTCTTCGCAATCTCTTCAACCGCTTCAAAAGACTTGACAATGAAAATGTTCAGCAAGCCTTTGATTGCCTCACTGACATCTCAAATGAGCTTCAAGCACTTGGTGCCACTGACATCACTGACCATGAGGTGGTGAAGAAATTGCTGAGATCACTTGATTCCTCATTCGATACACTGGCACTGATGATTCAAGAACGTGGAGATACAAGTCACTAGATCCTGCTGATATCCTTGAGAGGCTGAACACTCATGAATTCCAACAAGCTGAGAAGAGAGGTCTCTACGGGCCAAGCTATGGAAGATAACGCGCATTGAAGGCCAAGGCAGTTTCCTCATCTGAAGGAGAAGATTCCGATAGCAGCCTTGGTGACCCTGAAGAACTAAGCTAGGAGCTAGCAATGCTCGTGAAGAAATTCCAGAAGTTCTCTAAGCGTGGTCGCTTTGGAAAATCTTCAAGAGGTGATGACATGAGATCAGATTCCTCATCCTGCGATTACAAGAAGAGGACTTGCCACAAATGCAAGAAAACTGGTCACTACATAACTAATTATCCTCAGTGGGCGAAGGAATCAAAGAAGAAGAAATACAAGGATGATAGCTCAGACGACTCGAAGAAAAAGAAGAAATCTTCAAAGTCCTCATCATCAAAATCTTCAACGACTTCATCTCACAAGAAGAGCAGCTCCAAAACGGCTCGGGCATTCATTGGCAAGGAAATGGACTCTGAAGCTGAATCTGAGGAAAATGAGGAAGAGGAGGCATCTGAGGAGTCAGACTCTGGTGTGGCGAGCCTAGCTCTCGCTGCTGCCTTCGTCAGCAAGTCCATCTTCAACACTGAGGAAAATGGCTTCCCCAACACTGCTGACGACGGAGACGATGACTACGCTCCCACCTATTGCTTCATGGCAAAAGGTGCCAAGGTACTCAAATATCCCTCCTTTGAATCAAGTGAGGATGAATCTGATGATGAACTCAAACCTAGCTATTCCAAGCTTGCCACTATTGCCACTAAACAACAAAAAACTTTGGAAAGGATTCAAAATTTGCTAGACAAAAGCGATGACCTGTTGGGTGAGGAAATGGATCGAACTCAAACTCTGACTGATAATCTTCAACGACTACAGTCTAAGTTTGATAACCTTCAAGGTCGTCATGAAACACTCTTAGCCGATCATGAGAAGCTTTCTTATTAATTTCTTCAAAGAAAGTAAGATCTTGAGAAACTAAGGGTGAGTCATGGTGATCTTCAGAGGGAAAATGATTCTTTGCTTGCTCAACAGATCAGTTCCACTCAGGAAGAATTTATTCCACCATGTTTGAAATGCATTGAACATGAATCTGCTAACTCTTCTCTTGAAAGTTCAAATGCTTCTATTGCTGCAAATTCTTCAACTATCTCTGTGGTCACAAATTCCTCATCTGAGAATACCACAAGTATCACTGACGAAAATGCAGGGTTGAAGGAATTGTATGTGACATGCATGTACAAAAGCCTCAAAGGGCATCAGACTCTTTGTGATGTGCTCAAAAAGCAGATCTTGAACAGGAACCCTAGGAAAGAGGGTATTGCCTTTGAGAGGAAACTCAACGCTGATGGAACCTACTGGAAACCTGAGCAGTATCCCAAAACCACATGGGTTGCTGCAAAAGGACCTCCCGTAGATCCATCCACTTTATCTGGCTTTACATGTGAATCCTCATATTCATCCGATGAGTCATTTGACTCCAACTATAAACTGTTCAAGAATCAGAATGGTGAGGTATTTGCTAGATATGTTGGAACTAACTGCAGGAACGGTCCTCCTATGAAGAAAATCTGGGTTCCCAAAAGGTGCCTTGAAAGTCTTCAGGTGAATGTCCTCATGACACCACCTGTGAAGAACAGGAACCCCAGATCAAATTCCTCATATGGACCAAAGTCTTCATATGGATCAAATTCCTCATATGGATCCAAGTCCTCATATAGATCAAATTCCTCATATGAGCATCATCGTACTAATGCTTCTGTTTCGCAGGGAAAATCTAAGGCTCATGAATATGTGCATTATTCTTCAAATCATTATGTTCATAAATCCTCGAAGAATTTCTCTGCTTATTCATATGCTTACTCTAACCCAGCTTCTGCGAAACGAAGCGCACTGGCTTCAATGCCACGTTTCTCTTATGGAGCTCGCAGAATGATGAACTCTTTGCCACCCCTCCAGATGTGGGTGGTGAAGAAAAAGAACTAATCTCTTATGCAGAGTCAGGTCTCCAGACGAACTTGAACGTCTGATGAATTTGCTGGAGACATGAGAATGCTTGAAAGGACGCAAGCTAATCATGAAGAAGTGAATTACTCATTTCTCACGTCCTTATACTACTGTATCTATTGTACTACTTGATGAATACAAGACGCCATGTCGCTTATGGCCTGAGGCTGTTGATACTGCTTGCCACATCATCAACAGGGTATATCTTCACAAATTCTTCAAGAAAACTTCATATGAGCTCCTCACTGACAAGAAACCCAATGTGAGTTATTTCAAAGTCTTCGGTGCTAAATGTTGGATTAGAGATCCTCATCACAATTCTAAATTTGCACCGAACGCACATGAGGGTTTTATGCTTGGTTACGGAAAGGACTCGCACACCTACAGAGTCTTCAACACCTATCACCACAAGGTTGTTGAAACTGTAGATGTGCGGTTCGATGAAACTAATGGCTCACAAAGAGAGCACCTACCTCCTGTGCTAGATGAAGTACCGCCTGAAGAATCCATTAAGCTCAAGGCTACTGAGGATGTCATACCCACTGAAGAATCTGCCGAAGAAGTGATTCCAGATAGTGAAGAAAATCATGCTGGTGCATCTGAAGAAAATGTTCAGCCCAATCAAAGTCGTCAACCTGCTCATCCTCGCGTTGCAAATGAAGTGCAGATTGAGAAAATCATCGACGACATCAATGCACCAGGTCCTCTCACACGCTCAAAAGCTTCACATTTGTCTAACTTTTGTGGGCACTTTGCTTTTGTCTCTATCACAGAGCCCACCAAAGTTGATGAGGCATTTCTGGAGCCTGAGTGGATTCAAGCTATGCAAGAGGAATTACATCAATTCGAGCTCAACAATGTGTGGGAACTTGTCAAGCGACCAGATCCACGCAAGCACAATATCATCAGTACCAAATGGATCTACCGCAACAAGCAAGACGAAAATGGCCTAGTGGTGAGGAACAAGGCTCATCTTGTAGCTCAAGGCTACACACAGGTTGAAGGAATTGATTTCGATGAAACTTTTGCACCTGTTGCTAGACTTGGGGCTATTCGCATATTGCTTGCTTATACTAACCATCATAATATCATCTTATATCAAATGGATGTGAAAAGTGCATTCCTCAAAGGTAAGCTTGAGGAAGAAGTATATGTGGCTCAACCCCCAGGTTTTGAAGATCCTAAGCAACCTGACAAAGTCTTCAGACTCAACAAGGCCCTCTATGGCCTCAAGCAGGCCCCTCGGGCGTGGTATGATACACTGAAGGAATTCCTCATGAAGAAAGGCTTCAAACCCGATTCACTTGACCCAACTCTTTTCACCAAAACATATGATGATGAATTATTCGTGTGCCAAATATATGTTGATGATATTATCTTTGGCTGTACTAACCAACGTTACAGTGACGAATTTGCCTATATGATGAGTGAGGAATATCAAATGTCTATGATGGGAGAATTGAAATTCTTCTTAGGTCTCCAAATTCGTCAACAACGCAACGACATCTTCATATCTCAAGAGAAATACCTCAAGGACGTTCTGAGGAAATTCGGCATGCAAGATTGCAAAGGCGTCAAAATCCCTATGCCCACAAATGGCCATCTATGCACCGATGAAAATGGTAAAGACTTCGATCAAAAGGTATACCGCTCCATGATTGGCTCTTTATTGTATCTATGTGCATCTAGGCCAGATATTATGCTTAGTGTTTGCATGTGTGCCCGTTTTCAGACTACACTGAAGGAATCACACCATAAGGCTGTGAAACATACTCTTCGATATCTAGCTCACACTCCAACACTTGGATTATGGTATCCCAAGGGCTCGGCTTTTGATCTCATTGGATATTATGACTCTGCCTATGCTGGTGATCGAGTGGACCGCAAGTCAACATCAGGAACATGCCATTTCCTCGGACGATCCTTACTATGTTGGTCCTCGAAGAAGCAGAACTGCGTATCACTCTCTACTGCTGAAGCTGAGTACATAGCTGCTGGTTCTTGTTGTGCTCAATTGCTGTGGATGAAGCAAACCCTCAAGGACTATGGCATCAACATGAAGAATGTGCCACTCTACTGCGAAAACGAGAGTGCCATCAAGATTGCTCATAACCCAGTTCAGCACTCGAAGACTAAGCACATCCAGATTCGTCATCATTTTCTTCGAGATCATGTTTTGAAGGGTGACATCTCCATTGATCACGTGAAGACTGAAGAACAGCTAGCGGATATCTTCACAAAGCCCTTGGATGAGAAGAGATTTAGCAAGTTGTGGTGTGAGCTAAATATCTTAGAATCTTCGAATGTTCTTTGAAAGGACACACATCCTAACACTTATGCAAATTTGATGACTTAGATGTGCAACACACGAAGTAACGTTTTTCTTCAATCAATGCAGACTAACCCTCTAAGTGTGAAGAAATTAATGAAGAATCTGATTCTCAGAGCCCTACGACAATTGTACGTGGTGTCTGAAATCACCATTCTTATATGGTGGGACACGCCACCAACAAAAGTTGAAAATCTTCAAATTTGAGTTTTTTTTTCATTTTTGCAAATTCTTCATATTTTCAAATTCCTCAACTTTGCAATTTCCTCAAACTTTTCAATTGGTGTTCTTCATTGACTATATATATATATATATATATATATATATATATATATATATATATATATATATACTCAACAGCATTCACTTATTGCTAATTCTTCAAGTTGAGTTTCTTCTAAGTGAATGTGATCGGACCCGGTCCCCCTCTATGCTAAACTCAACCCAATCTGTTCACAAATTCTTCATGTGCATTCTATTTGAAACCCGTTCAAAATCTTCACTGTGTCCTTGACAGCTGAAGAATTTGCGAACGAAACATTAAAATTTTCATATATAAATTTTCGGCTGTTGCCGCTCAAACCGTTCCGCTTCCCACGATGGATTAAACACCTCACCCATGATCCCCCACGATCTCCACCTCTCAGTACGTGGGTGACACATGTCATTAGGACAGCAAGGGTCAGGGGCATGTTCGTCCAAAACCTTCGGACAAGCAGTTTTTCACTGCGGCTATAAATACCCCTTGCCCTCCTCCGACCTCATTTACTCCGCTCGACTGCTGCTCTCCTCGCTCGAGCTCTCAGACCTAGCGCCGCCGCCACACTCCATCAATGCCGGTGAGGAAGAGCTTCACTGCCTCGACCACATCGCCGTCGTACTCGCGCCGGCAGCGTAAATCTTCACTCCGCCGTCGCCGTAGCTGTCTCCCGCCGTCAAGTTAGGGCGTGGGAGATCTGGACAGATGAACTTCCAAGTTCTAACTCCCAGTTTGTCATGTTCTTCGTCAAGGGTAATTAAAATCTAATTTTACTGCCCTGCTTTGATTCATATGTTTTTCACAAAATCCTCAAAAGGTGTTTATTCTTCAACTTCCCACTCCTTAAACACCGGAATACTTCTGTTCCTTGATTTGTTTCCCTAAGCTATGTTTTTCTTCAAGATTCCTCAATTATGTGGATTTTCTAATCTATACAACTCTGGAACCAAAGTCAAGAAGGCTTAGTGAAATTCTTCAAGACACCTATGGTCAAATTCCTCAAACTTGATACTTTTGAAAAATTTCTGAGAACGCATATGACCTCTCCAAATTCTTCGCACCTATACTCTGTTCACAGGTACAAAATGTCTGCTGCTGAATCACTAGGTTCTCATCAACTTAACTCATTTGCAGCGTTTCTTGAAGAAAATTTGCATACTTCCTCAGAAACATCCAAAGTTCAAAGTCCTCAAGTGAGGAAGATGGCAGATGGGAAAAGACCTCAGAAAGGAGGCAAGAGGCCAGAAACAAACACTGCTTTTGAGATACCTGTAACACCCCATATCATTAGCCACAGTAATCACTTTTGATAATGACAAGTCAGCAAGTTTAACAGTGCATGATCATCATTTGCATCATATTGCATTTTAACTCCTAGGTCAAAATCCAAATTTAAATGAGAGTGGAAAATAAAAGTTGTTCAACATAGGAACTAAAATGTTCAATAAATAATAAATATTCCTGATGCTATTCTAAAATTGTAACCAACAATCAATAAATCAATTAGGTGACCCAAACCTCTTTTAACAGTGGCTGAGGATAATGTTTAATAACCTTTTAATAAATCTAGATCAAATATGAAATGATGTTTTGCCCAAACTAGTTTTTGGTGTTAGGGTATATGCACTGCTAATTGTGGACTAGGTCACATTTTATAAAATGCATATAGTGCCCAAACAATTAGCTAACAGAAAAGAAAAGAAATAAGAAAAAGGAAATAAAACAAAATACAAAAATAAAAAGAAAACGAACCCCCCCCTGGCCCAACTGGGCCATAGCTCAGTCGGCCGGCCCACCTAAAATGGCCTATGTGGCCACCCAGCACCTAACCCTAACCCACCCCACTCCCCACTCCCCCCCGATCCACTCCCTCTCTCCCTCTCCTCTAGATCGAGATCCAGGGAGAGCCGGACGCGCCCGTCGACGCCGCCGACCACCGCCGCCTCGCCCTCGTCCCCGTCGTCACCTCGCTGTCTTCGTCCTCCTCCCCAACCGGCCTCCCCGAGCCTCGCCGGCGAACCCCTGCACCGGGGGTATGAACCCCTCCTCCTCCTCTTCCCCGCAGTCATCGCGCCCACCGTCCTCCCCTTAGCTGTGCTCGCCGTGGCCACCGCACCGCGCCCTGGCCGCGCCCCCGCCGCGCTCGCTGCTGCCACCAGCCCCTGCTTCCCCCCACCCGCTCGGGCCTCGCTCGTCCTCGCTTCTGCCCGCGCCCGCGAGCTCGTCGCGCTCACCGCGGATCCGTCCCCGTCCGCCACGACGTCGCCCCTCGCCGCGCTCCAGCTCGCGCCGCTGGCCCTGCCTCCCTCCACTGCCGCCCGCTCACCGCGCCCGCGCCAGCGGCCGCCTTGCTCGCCGCTCGCCACTGCCGCTTGCGCTGCCTGCAACCGCTGCTGCTCCCTCGCGCAGCCCGCGCTCGCCCCGCTTCGCCGCCCCTCACCTGCTGCCTCTGCTCCACGCCGATGCCTCGCCGTGGTCCCTCGCGGCCTGCCTCGACCGCGCCCAGCGCCGGGCTCACCCCTGGCCGCGCCCCCGCTTGTGGCCTATGGGCCACTGGCAAACGGCCCCCACCCCCCCTGTGCCACTGACCGAACAGGCCCACGGCCCAGAACATTAAAAAAAAGAAAAATAAATGAAAATAAAAATGTAAATAATAAAATTAATAATTAATTAATTAATTAGTGAATTAATTAAGTTAATTAACTCTGATTAAGTTAGTCTAATTAAGTAGTTAGTCTAATTAACGAGTAATTAAATTAGCTAAACCCTAATTAGCTAAACAGTGTGTGACAGGTGGGGCCCACGTGTCAGGTTGACCCAGTCAACAGCACTGTTGACTGCTGACGTCATGATGATGTCAGCATACACTGTTTCAGATAATATTGAATTTAAATAAATAATTAAACTCCAGAAATTAATAAAACTTTAGAAAATCATATTAAATAAACCGTAACTCCGATGAAAATAATTTATACATGAAACTTGCTCATAATTTCGATACGAACCCGAATACGCCCTCCGTATTCTTACCGGATGCCCCTAGCAATATGAACATTGAACTTTTAGACCGATTTCGATAAATGAATAGTGCCCAACTTTAATTAAATAAATTCGGATATATTCCTAAATTAACTAAATCATTTAGTTAGGCAGTAGAACACCCCGGCATATCATTTAGGCATGTCATACATATTGTTTGCATTATTGCCGTGAATTTACTGTTTCTCACCCCCTCCTTCTCTCTCGATAGACGTTGATACCGACAACGCTGCAGCTGGGTACGACTACACTTCAGACGAGCAGCCCGTTGACGACCTCTCTCTCTTGCCAGAGCAACCAGGCAAGCCCCCCCCCCTTGAGCATCCAGATATCGCCCATTTCATTTCTCCTTCTTGCATTAGATTTTGCTACTGTTAATGTATGCTCCTATTCTGATGCATAGCCTGCTGTTGTAACCTGTTCATTGTTACCTTATCTGCCTATGATAAACTGTTTAGTATAGGTTGGTAGTGAACCATCAGTGACCCCCACCACGTTATCTTTGTTGCCCCTGCTTGATCGTCGATGACTCGATCAATGCGATCGTCGACCAGAGACCGACACCTCACCTCACCCCCCCTTAGTTGTACGACTCTGCATAGTTACTATCGAGTGCCGAGGGTGATACCTCGTAACGCACTCCTGATGAACACTCTGCAGTGTAGCTGTTCGGTCGTGGTCATCGAGGGTGATTCCTCCTTCTCCACTTCCGTTACGACTCTGTCATGCAACCCCTCAGTGTGAACCTCGAGGGTGATGCCTCATACGTTCACCCTGATGTTTTCGTCGAGCGGAATCCATCGAGGGTGATTCCTCGTGGTTTTCCCCTTGATGTTATGACCACACGGTTACTTAGACCTTTGTTACAGGCGGGTCGACCCTGGTGGGTACCCGCAGGGGATCTGTGATATCGAGTGTGCCGGAAGGGCACACGAGTGTGATATTGTGGCGGAGCTTCAGAGACTCTGATTGTCTCCGCGTGATACTAAATGAGCCTATTGGATTTGGGTGTGTGATCTGAGTGGGTCGACGTGCCCTATATGCACTACCACCACGCGGGATTATGGTTATGGGGCCCTCTACGATGTACGTTTCTCCCGAAAGCTCGTCAGACGTCACGATTCACCGTGCGGGCTGATCGCCGGGATTGGGCTGGATACTTCACTGACGAGTTCAGTGTCGCGCCTGCACCCCGGCCAGCCACGCAACGCGCAGGGTGCCCAGGGCGATGGCCCAAGACCTCTGGGTGCATAGGTTAGTCCGGCGTGCTGACCTCTCTGCTGAGCCTAGGTAGGGCGCTGCTTCGTGTTGATCTTCCGAGGCCAGGCATTACCCAGCAAGTGTGTCCGACCAGAGTTGATCGAGCGTGCTGGGTAACAGTAGTGCACCCCTGCAGGGATGAATGATCTATCGATAGCCGGTCCTACGGTAAAGGACGCTCAGTTTGTGTATCCCGATCTACTACTTGAACTGGATACTTGTTACTTAATTGAAGCTTCGGGATCACTTTCTCGCTTGGGAGTCGAGGAAGGATCTCTAGGCTTGCTTCAACATGTTTGCTAAATAAAATGCTATTCTACTCTCTTCTACTGCTGCAAGATGATGGCTTCGTGAAGATGCTAGTCTTCGACAGGACTAGGCCTTCTCTCTATTCTGGCATTTCTGCAGCCCAGTCCACATATACAGCCTTTCTCCATTGATAATGTTGCATATGTAGTATAGATCCTTGCTTGCTGAGTACTTCGGATGAGTACTCACGGTTGCTTTACTTTCTCTTTTCCCCATACCCCACCTTGATGATACATCAGACGATGGAGCCCAGGAGCCAGATGCCACCTCAGGAGCTTACTACCAGGAGGGTCCAGAGGGCACGTACTACTGGATCGAGCCAGCCGACCAGGAGTAGGATCGGAGGCTCCCAGGCAGGAGGCCAACGCCTTTCGATCTTGAGTCGTTGTTTGTGCTAGCCTTCTTAAGGCAAAACTTGTCTAACTATGTCTGTACTCAGATAGTATTTGTATGACTGACTTATGTATTCGGATCTTCGGATCCCTGGTCTGTAATATTGTGGATCTCCGTTTAATTTGTGTTAGAGTTGTGTTGTGATATCTTCCCGTGAGTCCCTGTGCTTGATCGTGCATGTTTGCGTGTATGATTAGTGCACAATTGAGTCGGGGGCGTCACAAGTTGGTATCAGAACTGACTGCCTATAGGAAGCCCCCTTCCAACTCCTTGGCCGACGTTGAGTCTAGACATGGAAAAACTATTTTACTAACTTGGCTGTGTGGCTTACGGGCCCACGTCGCCAACTGGGTGGTATTAGGATCTTTTATTCCTCGTCTATACTCTGGGACTCTGATCTCTCTTCTATTCGGGTTAAATAAATTTTACTAACACCGACACTTAGGATCTCGTAAATCCCGTCTACCCGGAGAGCTGGATATCTGTGCGATTTCCCTGTCATTGATCTGATTAGTCTGATAATCATTTTCCTTTCCATTGTTTTGTTTAACCTTTCTCTCTGAGTTGTATTATACTCCGAGTTGTCATTCGATAAGACCAGGTTCTGCATCAGAGTGCACATGGAACGCAGGATCCTACCGCGACGAACATTCGTCGTCCGCCCTCGCAGTTACCCCGTTACAGTGGTTTCCCCCGACGTTGATGTAGCCTTTGCTATGTCTCGTTGTGTACTTCCTTACCGCGTGCCTGCGCGCTGCCTAGTATGTCTAGCTTTTAATTTGTTCCGTTATGCTGTCCGCATGTACCCGACTCTGTGTATGGATCAGTATGTCTTAATTGACTACTGTTATGTATCTGTTACACTACTTAATTGTTGAGTTACATCATGCTTGTCGCTAAACACTCGCAATTTCTTTTACTAAACTACCCCCTGTTGATACTTAGCAGAATGGTTAGACCAGGTGGTCGTGGTCGTGGTACCCCTGAACGCCCACCACCGCCAGACTATATGGCAGCTATGATGCAACAATTTGAGCTCAACCGCCAATTCATGACTGGAATCATGGCTCAGTTTCCGCATCAGAACAACCAGAACCAGAACCCTGCTTCAATAACTTTGACAGAGTTTATGCGACTTAACCCAACTCAGTTCCGCAACTCTGACAAGCCACTGGATGCTGATGACTGGCTCCGTGACATCACTCACGAGATGGAGTCTGCTAATGTCGCCCCTGCCAACTTTGTCATCTTCGCGGCCTTTTTCTTAAAGGGCCCCGCTGCTCAATGGTGGGACACACACACAAGCGTACACTGCCTGTTGGAACAGTCGTTACCTGGTATGAGTTCCAAGCTGCTTTCCGTGCACGTTACATCCCCCAGGCAATTATGGAACGGATGAAGACCCAGTTCCGCAACCTCACTCAGGGCAACAAGACTGTCGAAGCTTACCAGCGGGAATTTCTAGACCTCTCCCGCTATGCTGAAGAAGACATCGCCACGGATGCCCGTAGACAAGAGAAGTTCCGTAATGGACTATACCCAGACCTCGAGCTTGCCCTTGCTGCTCAAGACTTCAACGATTTTTCAACTCTTGTGAACAAGGCTATTCTTGTTGAGACCGCTCAGATGAAACACAAGGACTCGCAGAAGCGCTATCGTGATGCTGGCTCATCTTCGGGCTCAGCACAGAAGCGTTGAGTCTGGATTCCCAACAACATGTTCCGTCCCAATACCTCTGCGCCAAAGAACAACTATGCTGCACCACGTCTGCCTCCCCCACCACAGAGGCAGCCAAGAGCTCAAGCTATTCAAAACAATGCTCCTCTTCGTCCTGAAGATGGTCTGTGCTTTAAGTGCCGCAAACCAGGTCACCAGGCTAAAGACTGCCGCCAGACTCAGAATCAGTTGGCTTTTCCTTGTACTGGCCGTGGCAACAATCAGGCCAACAACTATAATACTGGGTCTGCTGCACATGGTCGTGGACACGATTACAACATTGACATTGAAGAAGTCCAGGATCAACCTGCTACTGTGATGGGTACCCTTCTCGTTAACTCAGTACCCGCTTCTGTATTATTTGATTCAGGAGCATCGCATTCATTCATGTCAGAAGCATTTGCATTATCGCATGACATTGCATTTCAAAAGATGAATCTGCCATTAGTAATTCACACCCCTGGAGGCCAGTGTCAAACCACTATGATGGCACACAATGTTCCCGTTGAAATTAAGGGATTGGAATTCCTTGTTTCGCCCATTATCCTGAAGTCTTCCACCATAGACCTCATACTCGGAATGGATTGGTTGAAAGCTCACATTGCTTCGATCAATTGTGCCACTAAAGTTATCCAACTTCTTCACCCCTCCGATGAGATAGTGAACTACACCGCCCGAATTACTCGAGATGCTGAAGCTCAGATATATGCTCTGAATGCTTTGAACGCCTCACCTCTGGAAGGAATCGAGAACGTTCCTGTCGTTCGAGATTTTCCAGACGTCTTTCTGGAAGAACTTCCAGGAATACCCCCGGCTAGAGCTGTCGAGTTCGTCATTGATTTGAAGCCTGGCACTGTCCCTATTGCCAAGCGTCCTTATAAGATGCCTCCGCACCACCTTCTCGAGCTTAAGGAAGAAATTGACAAGTCACTTAAGAAAGGTTTCATCCGCCCCAGTTCCTCTGCTTGGGGAGCACCTTCACTCTTTGTTAGGAAGAAGGATGGAACTAACCGATTGGTTCAGGATTACCGGCCCATTAACCAAGCCACAATCCAGAATAAATACCCACTACCCCGGATCAATGATCTTTATGATCAGCTTGCTGGATCCTCTGTCTTCTCGAAACTCGACTTGAGGTTGGGTTATCATCAGATCCGTGTCCGTGAAGAGGATATTCCCAAGACTGCCTTTGTTACTCGATATGGCTCATATGAGTACACCATCATGTCATTTGGTTTAACCAATGCTCCAGCAACCTTCTCCCGGTTGATGAACTATATCTTCATGGATTACCTCGACAAATTCATCGTGGTTTATTTGGACGATATCCTTATATATTCCAAGAATGAAGAAGAACATGCTGAACATCTTTGGCTTGTATTGGAGAAGCTATGAGAACATCAGTTGTATGCTAAATTATCCAAGTGTGAATTCTGGTTATCTGAAGTAACCTATCTTGGTCATGTGATTTCCAAGAATGGCATTGCTGTTAACCCCGAACAAGTTCAAGCCATTCTTGACTGGACTTCCCCGAAGAATGTTAAGCAAGTCAGAAGTTTTCTCGGACTTGCTAGTTATTGCCGTCGATTCGTTGAGAACTTTTCCAAGATTGCAAAACCATTGAAAAATCTGCTTCACAAAGGTGTTAAATTTGAGTGGACAGAAAAATGTCAAGAAAGCTTTCAGACACTTAAAGATAAGTTAACATCTGCCCCAGTGCTAGCACCCCCGGATTCCCAAAAGGATTTCGTGATATACTGTGATGCATCTCGTCAAGGATTAGGCTGTGTCCTAATGCAAGAGCGTAAGGTGATTGCTTATGCCTCTCGACAATTGCGTCCTCATGAAGAAAATTACCCAGTGCATGACCTTGAACTTTCTGCGGTTATTTATGCTCTGAAGCTATGGCGACATTACCTTCTCGGTAACCGTTGCGAGATATACACGGATCATCAAAGTTTGAAGTATTTATATACTCAACCAGATCTGAACCTTCGTCAACAAAGATGGCTCGAAACAATTGCCGATTATGATATGAATATCTCATACACCCCTGACAAGGCTAATGTAATGGCTGATGCTTTGAGTCGCAAGGCTTATTGCAGCAACCATATGGTTCAGGAAGCACAACCTGTTCTTTATGAAGAGCTTCGCAAATTGAACCTCCATATTGTTCCACAGGGTTATCTCAATACCCTGGTTGTCGAACCAGATTTAGAGCACAGCATTAAGATTATACAAAAGTATGACTCTGAAGTTGAAAGGATTAAGCGGTACCTCGAGAAAGGAAAGCCGTCGGAATTCCATCTTGATAAGGTTGGGATCCTATTTTTCCAACACCGTCTCTTCGTACCCAAGTTCAAGGATGAGAGGGAACACGTTATGAAGGAAGCTCATGACACTCCTCTGTCAATTCATCCTGGTAGCACAAAGATGTACCGTGACATTTGTCAGAGATACTGGTGGCCTAATATGAAGCAAGATATTGCTCGTTATGTTTCTGAGTGTGACGTCTGTCGACGCATTAAAGCAGAACATCAAAAGCTTGCTGGAACTCTGCAACCCCTTGAAATTCCTGAATGGAAATGGGACAAGGTCCAAATGGATTTCATTACTGGTTTTCCCAGATCTCAGAAGGGTCATGATGCTATTTTTGTCGTCATTGACCGATTCTCCAAGGTTGCTCACTTTCTGCCAGTTAAGGAGACAATCACTGGTAGCCAGTTAGCAAACTTGTATGTTTCCCGAATTGTGTCACTCCACGGTGTTCCCTTGGAGATCAGTTCTGATCGTGGCAGCCTCTTCACCTCCAGATTCTGGAATAGTTTCCAGGAAGCTATGGGAACTCATCTGTCTTTCAGCACCGCTTTTCACCCTCAGTCTCAGGGTCAAGTTGAACGAGTTAATCAAGTGCTCGAAGATATGCTTCGAGCTTGCGTTATCTCCTTCGGTAAGAAATGGGAGGAATCTCTCCCGTATGTCGAATTTTCTTACAACAATAGCTATCAAGCTAGTTTGAAGATGGCACCGTTTGAAGTTCTATACGGTCGTAAGTGTCGAACCCCTCTGAATTGGTCAGAAACTGGGGAACGCTCACTCGTCGGACCGGACATTATTCAGCAAGCAAAAGAACAAGTCCGCATTGTCCGAGAACATCTAAAAACTGCTCAGTCTCGTCAGAAGAGCAACTATGACCGAAAACACCAGGAAATGGTCTATCAACCTGGCGAGCAAG
Organism: Thinopyrum elongatum; assembly: GCA_011799875.1. NCBI lineage: Eukaryota > Viridiplantae > Streptophyta > Magnoliopsida > Poales > Poaceae > Thinopyrum > Thinopyrum elongatum. Next base: position 506,653,771 of record CM022302.1, on the reverse strand, counting down.
CTTACCTCTGCGTCACTCCGTTGAAAGGCACTCACCGGTTCGGAATCAAAGGCAAGTTAGCTCCTCGCTACATTGGCCCGTTCCGTATTCTTGCACGTCGAGGAGAAGTGGCATATCAATTGCAATTGCCGCCAAATCTTTCGCAAGTGCATGATGTTTTTCATGTATCCCAACTTCGTCGCTGCTTCAAGGATCCTATTCGAGCTGTGGATCATGAAATGCTTGAATTACAGGAAGATCTGTCTTATCCAGAATATCCCATCCGTATTCTTGATCAAGCTGAACGCCGGACATGTCAACAGTCAATCAAGTTCCTCAAGGTTCAGTGGTCGAATCATTCTGAAGATGAAGCCACTTGGAAACGCGAGGATCGTCTTCGCGAAGAATACCCCGCTTTCTTTCAGTCTTCCTCTTAATTCTCGGGACGAGAATTCTTGATAGATGAGGAGAATTGTAACACCCCATGTCATTAGCCACAGTAATCACTTTTGATAATGACAAGTCAGCAAGTTTAACAGTGCATGATCATCATTTGCATCATATTGCATTTTAACTCCTAAGTCAAAATCCAAATTTAAATGAGAGTGGAAAATAAAAGTTGTTCAACATAGGAACTAAAATGTTCAATAAATAATAAATATTCCTGAGGCTATTCTAAAATTGTAACCAACAATCAATAAATCAATTAGGTGACCCAAACCTCATTTAACAGTGGTTGAGGATAATGTTTAATAACCTTTTAATAAATCTAGATCAAATATGAAATGATGTTTTGCCCAAACTAGTTTTTGGTGTTAGGGTATAGTGCACTGCTAATTGTGGACTAGGTCACACTTTTTATAAAATGCATATAGTGCCCAAACAATTAGCTAACACAAAAGAAAAGAAATAAGAAAAAGGAAATAAAACAAAATACAAAAATAAAAAGAAAACGAACCCCCCCTGGCCCAACTGGGCCATAGCCCAGTCGGCCGGCCCACCTAAAATGGCCTATGTGGCCACCCAGCACCTAACCCTAACCCACCCCACTCCCCCCCCTTATCCACTCCCTCTCTCCCTCTCCTTTGGATCAAGATCCAGGGAGAGCCGGACGCGCCCGTCAACGCCGCTGACCACCGCCGCCTCGCCCTCGTCCCCGTCGTCACCTCGCTGTCTTCGTCCTCCTCCCCAACCGGCCTTCCCGAGCCTCGCCGGCGAACCCCTGCACCGGGGGTATGAACCCCTCCTCTTCCTCTTCCCCACAGTCACCGCGCCCACCATCCTCTCCTTAGCCGTGCTCGCCGTGGCCACCGCACCGCGCCCTGGCCGCGCCCCCGCCGCGCTCGCTGCTGCCACCAGCCCCTGCTCCCCCCCACCCGCTCGGGCCTCGCTCGTCCTCGCTTCTGCCCGCGCCCGCGAGCTCGTCTCGCTCACCGCGGCTCCGTCCCCGTCCGCCACGGCGTCGCCCCTCGCCGCGCTCCAGCTCACGCCGCTGGCCCCGCCTCCCTCCACTGCCGCCCGCTCACCGCGCCCGCGCTAGCGGCCGCCTCGCTCGCCGCTCGCCACTGCCGCTTGCGCTGCCTGCAATCGCTGCTGCTCCCTCGCGCAGCCCGCGCTCGCCCCGCTTCGCCGCCCCTCACCTGCTGCCTCTGCTCCACGCCGGTGCCTCGCCGTGGTCCCTCGCAGCCGGCGCGCGGCCTGCCTCGACCGCGCCCAGCGCCGGGCTCGCCCCTGGCCGCGCCCCCGCTTGTGGCCTATGGGCCACTGGCAAACGGCCCCCACCCCCCCGTGCCACTGACCGAACGGGCCCACGGCCCAGAACATTAAAAAAAAAGAAAAACAAATGAAAATAAAAATGTAAATAATAAAATTTATAATTAGTTAATTAATTAATTAATTAGTGAATTAATTAAGTTAATTAACTCTGATTAAGTTAGTCTAATTAAGTAGTTAGTCTAATTAACCAGTAATTAAATTAGCTAAACCCTAATTAGCTAAACAGTGTGTGACAGGTGGGGCCCACATGTCAGGTTGACCCAGTCAACAGCACTGTTGACTGCTGACGTCATGCTGACCTCAGCATACACTGTTTCGGATAATATTGAATTTAAATAAATAATTAAATTCCAGAAATTAATAAAACTTTAGAAAATCATATTAAATAAACCGTAACTCCGATGAAAATAATTTATACATGAAACTTGCTCATAATTTCGATACGAACCCGAATACGCCCTCCGTATTCTTGCCGGATGCCCCTAGCAATATGAACATTGAACTTTTAGACCGATTTCGATAAATGAATAGTGCCCAACTTTAATTAAATAAATTCGGATAAATTCCTAAATTAACTAAATCATTTAGTTAGGCAGTAGAACACCCCGGCATATCATTTAGGCATGTCATACATATTGTTTGCATTATTGCCGTGAATTTACTGTTTCTCTCCCCCTCCTTCTCTCTCGATAGACGCCGATACCGACGACGCTGCAGCTGGGTACGACTACACTCCAGACAAGCAGCCCGTTGACGACCTCTCTCTCTTGCCAGAGCAACCAGGCAAGCCCCCCCCCTTGAGCATCCAGATATCGCCCATTTCATTTCTCCTTCTTGCATTAGATTTTGCTACTGTTAATGTACGCTCCTATTCTGATGCATAGCCTGCTGTTGTAACCTGTTCATTGTTACCTTACCTGCCTATGATAAACTGTTTAGTATAGCTTGGTAGTGAACCATCAGTGACCCCCACCACGTTACCTTTGTTGCCCCTGCTTGATCGTCGACGACTCGATCAATGCGATCGTCGACCAGAGACCGACACCTCACCTCACCCCCCTTAGTTGTACGACTCTGCATAGTTACTATCGAGTGCCGAGGGTGATACCTCGTAACGCACTCCTGATGAACACTCTGCAGTGTAGCTGTTCGGTCGTGGTCATCGAGGGTGATTCCTCCTTCTCCACTTCTGATACGACTCTGTCGTGCAACCCCTCAGTGTGAACCTTGAGGGTGATGCCTCATACGTTCACCCTGATGTTTTCGTCGAGCGGAATCCACCGAGGGTGATTCCTCGTGGTTTTCCCCTTGATGTTATGACCACACGGTTACTTAGACCTTTGTTACAGGCGGGTCGACCCTGGTGGGTACCCGCAGGGGATCTGTGATATCGAGTGTGCCGGAAGGGCACTCGAGTGTGATATTGTGGCGGAGCTTCAGAGACGCTGATTGTCTACGCGTGATACTAAATGAGCCTATTGGATTTGGGTGTGTGATCTGAGTGGGTCGACACGCCCTATACGCACTACCACCACGCGGGATTATGGTTATGGGGCCCTCTGCGATGTACGTTTCTCCCGAAAGCTCGTCAGACATCATGATTCACCGTGTGGGCTGATCGCCGGGATTGGGCTGCATACTTCACTGACGAGTTCAGTGTCGTGCCTGCACCCCGGCCAGCCACACAACGCGCAGGGTGCCCAGGGCGATGGCCCAAGACCTCTGGGTGCATAGGTTAGTCCGGTGTGCTGACCTCTCTGCTGAGCCTAGGTAGGGCGCTGCTTCGTGTTGATCTTCCGAGGCCGGGCATTACCCAGCAAGTGTGTCCGACCAGAGTTGATCGAGCATGTTGGGTAACAGTAGTGCCCCCCTGCAGGGATGAATGATCTATCGATAGCCGGTCCTACGGTAAAGGACGCTCAGTTTGTGTATCCCGATCTACTACTTGAACTGGATACTTGTTACTTAATTGAAGCTTCGGGATCACTTTCTCGCTTGGGAGTCGAGGAAGGATCTCTAGGCTTGCTTCAACATGTTTGCTAAATAAAATGCTATTCTACTCTCTTCTACTGCTGCAAGATGATGGCTTCGTGAAGATGCTAGTCTTCGATAGGACTAGGCCTTCTCTCTATTCTGGTATTTCTGCAGCCCAGTCCACATATACAGCCTTTCTCCATTGATAATGTTGCATATGTAGTATAGATCCTTGCTTGCTGAGTACTTCGGATGAGTACTCATGGTTGCTTTACTTTCTCTTTTCCCCATACCCCACCTTGATGATACATCAGACGATAGAGCCCAGGAGCCAGATGCCACCTCAGGAGCTTACTACCAGGAGGGTCCAGAGGGCACGTACTATTGGATCGAGCCAGCCGACCAGGAGTAGGATCGGAGGCTCCCAGGCAGGAGGCCAACGCCTTTCAATCTAGAGTCGTTTTTTGTGCTAGCCTTCTTAAGGCAAAACTTGTCTAACTATGTCTGTACTCAGATAGTATTTGTATGACTGACTTATGTATTTGGATCTTCGGATCCCTGGTCTGTAATATTGTGGATCTCCGTTTAATTTGTGTTAGAGTTGTGTTGTGATATCTTCCCGTGAGTCCCTGTGCTTGATCATGCAAGTTTGCGTGTATGATTAGTGCACGATTGAGTCGGGGGCGTCACAATACCTGAAGACATATATGATGAATATTGCACACCTGATGAAGCAACTCATGGCAAAGATACTAAGACTCAGCGCAAAGTGCGCATTCAGAGAATTGAGAGGAGATGGGCTAAGGAATGGAGGGAATATCGCTATGTTACTCCCAAGTACATGAAGAAATTCGTTGTGAACCCTCCATGTCCAAGACCAGCTTTGGCAGCTGGCCAAGTAGCTGATCCCTCTAGCATCAGACACGGTGAGGACTTTCCAATGGAATGGGCCAAGCGCCAAGCCAAGCTTTCAAAAGTTGATAAAGAAGCAGTGAAGAAATTCAATGAGGATTCTCAAGCTGTTGCTGCTGCTGAGGCAGATTCTCAAGCTGCTGCTGCTGCTGCTGAGGCCTCTTCCAGTAAGTCTGCACCAAAGAAGGCTATGCCGAAGAAATCTGCTGTGAAACCAAATTCTTCAAGCTCAATGCCCTCACGGCCTAGTTCCTCAACATCAAAGCCCTCAAGGCAAAATCCTCATGCAACTTCTTCAAGGGCAGTGCCAATCCCCTCTGTTGCCACAAAATCCTCAACTGCTGCCAAAAAGTCCTCAACACATGTGCACCTTGCAACGTGTCAACGAACTGCAGGTTTTTCTATTGCTTCTGGAGCATCAGCAAGTTCCTCAGTTCCACCACAGTCCTTAACATGTCCAACCTTGCTGAAGGTCAAAGCCACTGCTGGACGAGGAAAGAGGCCAAGTCCTCACAAGAAGCAGGTGGCATTCCATGTTCTGTCAGATGACGATGACGATGCTGATGATGAAGAATTAGCTAAAATCATCAAGGATATACATGAAAGGGCCGCTAGAGCCAAAGGCAGCGCTGTGCCGCTTATGCTGGATCCAAGGAAGATCCTGGATTTTATTGATCTATGGCATAAGGATCCCAACACTCCATTGCCCAACCTGAACCTCACTCCTGGTCAAAGTCATGTGCTGACCGCCTTCATAGGCGAAGAAAAATGGAAGTTTCAGAAGGCCAGTCAAGTCAAGAAGGCCCAGTACAAAAAGAAAAGATTCCTGAGGAACAACGTTCTTACACTGACTCCTGAAGAACTTGTAACTATTCAGAGGGAGATCAGAGATCTCAGTGATGAATTTGACAGATATCATGCAGATTGGCTAGGTGCCAAAGTTAGATTTGTCAAGATTGCCAAAAACCTCAAGGCAGACGTTGCAGCATCTTCGCAACAGCAAATTCCTCAGGCTGAAGCATCTGCTCGGCAAACTAAAGAAAATGAAAGTGCAACTGATGAAAATCAGGCTGCTGAAGAAACTACCAGGGCTGAAGAAATTTTAGCTCCTGAAGAACATGCCAGGGCAACCACCAATGTTGCGCCTGAAGAACAACACAGGCTAGCTAAAGAATCTGCTGCGCCTGAAGAAACTGAGCATACCAGGGCAACTGCATCAGTTGTGTCTAAAGAAACTGCACCAACTTCATCTGCTCCTCCTGCTAAATCATCAAAGATGAAGAATATCACTCTTCCTTTTGCATCAGAAGTGAAGAAAACCAAGGCAGCTGTGAAGAAAAGGAAAGCATCAACCTCTGTAGAGTCCTCAGCTCCCAAGAAAGTGAGGACTTTGACGAGCTCTTTCACTAATCCAATTGATGCTGTTCCAATTTCTATAGTGCCATCTAAGGAGATCATTCCATATATATGGAGAAGAATATGTCATTGCTGAAGATGACAGCAAAGAAGAAAATCCTTCTGCTGCTTCTTCAGAGCAGTTGGATGAAGAAATTGAAGTGGAAGACATTCCTTCCACCCCATTGGTATCATCGCCTATGCCTCAGTTCACTGCTGAAGAGGCAGGCCTTGAAGAAATTGAACAAGACGTGGATATTGACTCAACTACACCTGTGATGAATGATGACTATTGGGAAACTCTTCACCCCAATTCACCACTGACCACACCTCTACATCCAATTCCTCAGTCCCCTATGCAAACTGAAGAAATTCAAACGAGATCTGAAGGTCGTCAAACATCTCTCCATTCCATACCTGAAGAAATTCCAGCTGTGACAGCTGAAGAAATGAACAATCAGACTGTTGCTGAAGAACCTGACGCTTCAATTCCTCAGTCAGCAGCTCCAAAGATTATGACTCAAGAGGTTGTGAGACCATCACCTGCAAATCTTCAGCCCAAGCAACAAAATCCTCATGCAAAAAGGCCAAAATTCAAAGCTGATGATTTCTTCGCTGAGCATCATTTCTTCACTGATTACAATCCATATGACTCAGCAAGACTTCGACGCAAGCGGTTCTGGACTGCAAGTCAGATGAATTTCTATTCATCACTTCTGTTTGATAAGGACAAGGTATTTGAGCACCGTCAAATTCCTCATGTGGATATGGAGTCCATCCCATGCTTTCAACCAGTCCTCAATGTTCTTCACGAAGCTGGGCTCCTGAATTTCTGTGCTGATATCCATGATTGGAATGAAGAGCTAATTCTTCAATTCTATGCAACTCTGCACCTCACTGGAAATGTCTCAGATGTCAATTCATGGGTGCTAGACTGGATGACTGAAAACACTCACTATAAAGCTCCGGCCTCTGAATTGCTTCATGCCGTCCCAGTCAGTCCTCCTGCTGAAGGCGCAAGGCTGATTTATGAAGAACCTGAACTTTCAAATCATCTCATGCAAGTGCTGATGAAGCCTTTGCGACCTGGTCAACCTCCAAGAACCAGTTTCCTCGTGAAGGAGTTGCTGTATGTGCCAAGGACCATCTACCGCATTTTGACAAAGACCCTCAGTCCAATCAAAGGCCACAACTCTGAAGAAGAAGACGTTGTTGGCATCATGAAGAATCTGCTGTTCAATATCATTCATGGTATTCCCATTAACTATCATGATTTCTTCATGAGGACTTTGGCATATGTTGCTCTATCGCCTTTTGAGTTGAAGCCCTATACTCTCTGGATAATGAAATTCATCAGAACCAGGTCTTCAATTCAATACAAGGCAGATTGTCAGAATCACCTCAGTTTTCTGCCTCCCATTGAAGTCCTCAAAAGGACTATTTCCTCAGTTGATGAAAAAGGCAAAGCTGTTGTTATTGATGAAGGCACTCATCCATTGGATGGTCAGTTTCGCAAAGCTGCATCTTACTCCACCGATGATGACTCTGCAACTCAAGACTCTGCCGCTAAAGCCACAAAGCAAAATCCTCAAGCCACTGCTCCACGAGTGATGACAGATCGTGAGCTTCTTCTAAGTCTTCATCAGAAGGTCGATCGCAATCACAAGTGGGTCAAGCGTCAATTTGGCTCAATTCTTTAGAACATGACTATCACGCAAAACAGTGTGAAGAAGAATCACTACTACGCGCATGAAATCTTCGATCGCACTTGGGCTATTCTTTCTCATCTTTACAGTGCTGAAGACCTCAAGAAGATGGAATTTCAACAGGACTTTGACTGGTCTCATCCTCCTTCGAAGAAATTCAAGGTCAAAGTTCCTCAGCTGGTCACCAGTTCATTTTCTTCATCGCGTGAGACGGATGAAGCTGAGGATCTCGACGACACTGCGGCAGGCCCTACATCGACAAACGACCCCGACAACGCTGGCGCTCCTCCATCGACCTCATGATGATATTCTTCAGGGGCGTTAGTCCTCAAGTTTCGTCCCTTTTGGTCATTTGATGACAAAGGGGGAGAAATTTGAGTTAGTCTTCAAGCGGGTCTTATATATGGGCTATTTTTTTTGTTAAGTTACAACTCTCGCTCTTCTGAAGTGTTTGTTGGTTGAGTTGTAAACTTAAGTCCGATGGTGGTCTGATACTTTTGAACTGCTTTCTGCATGCTTATTTCCTCAAGTACCTTAATGCACGCATGCTAAATTTCGTCAGACACCATTTTCCATCATGCATTTCAAATTCTTCATATCATATGTTAAATGCGTGTACGGATTACAAGATATAGGGGGAGATCTCCATGATATTACTCTACTATGTGCATTTGCAATCCAATGCAATTCCTCAAATATGCACATCTTCAGGGGGAGTTATTCTATATCTTGCAATCAAATTCCTCAATATCAGTATTTACACTTCATATGTTTATCCCCGTTGAAAACTTAACCTATTTGTCATCAATCACCAAAAAGGGGGAGATTGTAAGTGCATCTAGTGCCCCTTAGTGATTTTGGTGTATTGAGGACTTATAGGTTAAGAGACTAATGTGTTTATAAGTGTACACAGGTTATATAAGTCTCTGAGGAGTTTGATAAATCTGACGAATGTCGACCCCTAAAAATGAATATCCTCATTTGAAGATTATGGTTTTCTTGAAGACTTTGAAAATGAGGAAATTGGTGTGACCTTGAAGACATTGATATTGATGCGAGGATTATGAAGCATGAAGACTTTTGTTTTCGTAGTTTCATTTTCTCTTCCTTGAGTCATAGGAAACACCGTACTGTTAAAGGGGGTCGAGGTAAAACTAAGGAAAAGTTTCCAAGTGATGCTCATCTCAAAGCCTACGCATACCCAATCCTTCGAGTGAAGCCTTTGGAAATCTCATACAGTTCAGTCAATTTCTTCAGTGAGAGAGACGAAGATCTTCTGCTCTCTGGGAAATTTGTTCTGACTGAGGAGTTAGGAATTCGCCAGTGTGGATTGCCTACAAGTGAGGAACATGATAGCCCTGAGGAAATTGAGAGCTCAAATTTTTGACCGTTGCTGTGCTACGCGCCAGCTGTCCCAAATATCTTATCCACCTAACGGTCATATCATTGAAGGGCATTTATGTCTTATCATGTCGGGCTGCTCCCCGACTATAAATAGCCGCCCCCTACAACCACTAGTTGGTTGGCTGCTTCGAGAGAAACTGACACTTGTCATTTAGAGCATCCCATCCTCCGAGGACTTTGAGAGAAAATCATCAGTGAGGAAAAACCCAAAACCCAAACACCTAAAACCCAAAGTGATTGAGCATCACTGAAGAGATTGTTCTTGTGTGGAACCGACGCTTGTTACCTTTGAAGACTGTGCATCTTCCAGACGGTTAGGCGTCAAGGTCTAGAGCATCCAAGAGGAATTGTGGATCGCCGGGTTACCTAGTCTGTGAAGGTTTGGAAGTCACCTGAAGACTTACCACGAGTGATTGGGTGAGGTCTGTGTGACCTTAGCTCAAGGAGAATACGGTGAGGACTGTGTGTCCTTTGGTTTAAATACCTAGCCGCTCCAACCAGACGTGCAACTGTCACAGCAGTTGGAACTGGTCTACCAAATCATTGTCTTCACCGAGCTACTGGTTCTATTTCCTCAACCCTTTCATTTCCTCGCTCATGCGTTGATGAAATTGATCGTTACTGTTTGAAGACTTTGACTGAAGACTTTCTCAATTTCCTCAACCTATTTCTTCAGTCATCTTGTCTTCTGCCTGCTTATCCTGTTTACACGCTACCTGTGCTCTGTGTATGTTTTATTTCATCATGATGACTATGCTACTGTGTTGTTATGCATGCACCTGAGTACTTATTCCGCTGCTAGTAGTTCGTCGCTTAGGAAATTCCTCAAGTAGTATTTCCTCAGTGACGAATTCATAAAAATTGCCTATTCACCCCCCTCTAGTCGATATAACGCACTTTCAAAAATTATGTGACTTATTTGTTTAATCATGTGTAATATTGTATTTCTATTTATTTGTTTTATTAATATGCATAGAATGTCCAAATTGAGAAAAAATGGCATAAAAGACCGGCGAGGCAGACCAAATAGGTCGGCTAGTTGGGCGCACTGCCCAGAAATGTGCGGACAAGGGCAGACGCACGCCTGCAGCCTACCAAACGGACAAAAGGTAGTCCAAATCAGCGTCCGGTATTGGCGCGTTGGAGTTGGCCTAACTAACTATGTAATTTCAACTAAGAGCATCTCCAACATCTCTACTTTCCCTAATAAAAACTAGTTATAGGAAAACTTGATACAAAAAATGCACTCCAAGAGTTCTCCTATACCCATTATTTTTGAGGATCTTACCCAAAGAACACCCCATCTTCCCTAATAGGGTAAGATTGATCTTCCGCTATATCCCAAGCCATGGTGGCGGGAGCCAACCGCCCGAAGCTTCATTGGTCAGCATGCCAGAGAAGAAACCGTCGGACACCCCTACTGTCGTCGGCGGTCGCCGGGACTGCCGTGCCACCTTCTCACCTCATCCATCGCCGCCATCGGGCCCGCCGCACTGCCTCCCCTGCCCTCGAGCATGCTGTGTGGGGTGTTGCCTGAGCTGTCTGCCGTGCCATCGGCTCCCACCGCCGCATGCTACCTCGTCGCGCCGCTTCTTCTTGCCTCGTTGCGCCACTTCTTGCCTCCGTGTTGCTCGTCATCAACTCACCGCCTCCCATGCCTCGCCGTTGCGGATGGTGTCTTCGTGAACATGAGAGAGAAAGAGAGATATTACCATTGACAGGCACTACTAGGAAAAAGGCTACTAGTAGTGTGGGTTTTTTGGTTGGTAGTAGCGCGAGTACCCGCGCTACTACTATCGCGCTACAGCTAAAAATTAGTAGTAGTGCGGGTGGAACCACGCTACTACTAAAAGGTTAGTAGTAGCGCGGGCAACCCGCGCTACTACTATTTCGCACCCACGCTACTACTAATCTATAGTACCACACGCTACTAGTATCCTAAATACTAGTAGCGCGCAGTTTTTTCCCACACCACTACTAACTAATTAGGAATTAAAAAAATAAAATCCACCAATTCCATTTTATGCATACAGTTCCCAGTAAACACAATAGTGAGCACTATTGGGCTCCTATTTCATGGTTAACCGGAAACTAAAGGCAATAAATGAGCAAAAAACCTCATTATGCATTGCTACTCATAAATGACCACTTCAAAGAACATGCAAGTATGTATGTCATTAACAATTGCAAACATAAGTTTCTTTTTACTATAGATGTTGTATCTACTATCACATAGTTCCTCATTCTATCTGTTCTCACTCAATAATAAGAAAAATGAAAAGGAAAGATAGAGATAATCTGCCGCAATTGCACTTCGGTGTCATGGACTCAGTCTGCCGCTTCAACATCTCATTATCCTGCAGCATTGAATTTTTTCCCCAAAATTACCTTTTGCAACTCTTCAAATCTCTTCGTTGAAGCAAACAGTGAGGTCTTAACCTACAAACAAAGATTGTCCCATAAGCACTGCAGACTTCAATCATGGGAGAATATAAGAGTGTACAAGGACATATACAGAAAATGGAACCAACCTTTAAAAGTTTATCTTGTAGCTCCCTATTTTAGGCCAATTCCGTGTCATATTGTGCGCATCCGTGATAACCTCAAGGTAAGATCTCTGCACAAACCTTCCCACTCTGTCGCTATCTTCTACCTATGAATGAAAACAGACCTTACTTGTCAGAGAAGCAAATGTGAAACCTAATTACAACATGTATGCTAAGTCGATAACCCATAGAGACAACTAGACCAAATGTGAAAACTTTCCATGTTGCAGAGGAAGTATATGAGCACCCCTCAAAACATCAATTAGCAAGTACTTGACACAAACAAACTTGTACAGAAAAAAATAACACTTTCGAATTTAATAGGCTTCAAAGATTGCAAGGAAGGCATACTGATGAGCTGCAATGCAATCTTCAATGTTCAGTACTTGTACATGCTATGCTCCTGCGGTGCAACCCCTAGCTCATGTGGCTTCACAAAGTCTGACATTGTATAGGACGTTTTTTAGCAAAGGGTGAAATTGCATACATATACATCTGAAATCATATGTAGTATGTGTCTAGTCATCCTACGATTGCCCGAGCTCAGAACTGCATTTCTTATAAAAACTTTAGACATGTTCAGGAAATACATGTAGGAAATGACAAGTGTACAGATCACCCATTTTTATAGTTTCAAAGATAGATAACAAAAATTAACTAGACAAAGTTAGATGACAGTGAAGCTTAAAGCTGCAGTAAGAAACATTAGATATACACATTTTGAAAATCAATCTCGGCGGAACAACATAAGATTGCATTTAGATTTCAGAATTAAACATAGGCATATCTCATAGTTTAAAACAAAGGCACTCAACAGAAAAGTGCATAAAAGATTCCAAAATAACTCAACAAGCTGCTTCAGCTAGCATCATAGGAGGGGATATAGATGTATAAAAATTGAGAGAAAACCAAACTGGGATAAAAATTAAGACACATCTAATGTAGTTATCGGCCAACGAAGAGACAAGCAAGTGGAACACTAATTGCTAACAAGTGGAAATAGATACCGAACTGGGATAAAAAGCAAACAGTAGGATCTACTTGTGGTAGTGGCCACCCACATTCTCAACAACATCTCTGAACCTAAAACCTTGGTAAATCTCTGGCTCGGCCCAGGCCAAGCGCGACACAGACCAAACCAAAAGAATAATCAAGGCGCTCAACCAGCAAATCAGCTATCCCATCTCCGAAGGCAAGCCCTTGGCTAATAATCTCAGTTTTGTGACGCACAGAGCACAACCCCATCCAATCCAATTGATCCAGCCCTAGGATCGAACCCTCCTCCTAACCCTAGCAACCAATGGGGGCACCGGCCAACACTGACGCTACCAGAATCGCATCAATCGCACGGCACCACAGAGGAAAATGCAGCGCTGGAGGGGGGTGGGGTTACCTTGAGGATGCCGAGCTTGATGGAGCCGTAGACGACGCCGACGCCGAAGGCGGAGACCCTGGCCACCTGCAAAGCAACATCCATCGTGAGGACAAGAAACCAGTCCGTCAGCCAGTCAATCAGCCAGATCTGATCCGCGAGGCCGCGGATGAATCGGAAATCGGGGGAGAGGGGCGACGAGATCATGGTCGAACTCCTGCGTCGAGGCTGGCCGACTGGGCGGAGACGGCGAGGGTGCGGCATAGGCCTCGGGTGGCGGCGGAGGCGAGGGCCGGCCTGCGGAGCGGCGCAGGGCGACCGGCCGGTCTGCTGCCCCTTCCTGCTCCAGCGCGGATCGGCGGGAGTGGCGAGCAAGCGTTGGGAACGAGCGGCGAGCGGGTGGAGTCTGGTGAGTGGACCGGTGCGGCACGGACGGGGACGAGGACAGGGACGCGGCCTGGCCGCCCGACTCGTATTAATTTTGCCCAGCCGTCAATTCTCCCCCTCGGTCTCGTCCCAGCGTGGGTGGTGGTGGCGACGACGATATCGTGGGGGAGAGGAGTTCGACCGAGGGGTGGGGTGAGGTTCACGAAGAGTTTGGTGGGGTGGGAGTGGATCGGGTGGTGGGTGGTGCGTCGCTAGTAGTAGCGTGGGTGTCTCACCTGCGCTATAGCTATTCAACCAGTAGTAGCGCATGTTCTATAACCCACGCTACTACTATGCCGTATCCGTGGGAGATATTTACCAGTAGCGTGTTTTTTTCATCATGTATTACCAGTAATATTTACTAGTAGCGAGGGGCTAATATAGCGCGCTACTAGTAATTAGCAGTAGCGTGGGTCAATATAGTGCGCTACTAGTAAGCGTCTACCTATAAGCTATTTCCTAGTAGTGAGGTGGGGCACATTTATCAGGCTAACTATAGGGGTTTATAGGGGAGCTGCTGCAGTGGCACACATGTATAAACCAATAAATTTATGGGGAGAATCTTTATAGACATAATAGGGGAAGGTTTATTGGTAGCTGCTTGGAGATGCTCTAAGTTATTTCTTTCAGTATAGAAAAAGATCCACCTCAAAATGCAACTAGGAATGAAAAAAATCTTAAGAATATGTTATGCTACTTATATTCAATAACTATTATTATTATTGCAAGGGATTATATTGTACAACTATACAATTATCAAATACAATAAACCATATTCATTTTTAGTTTGACTTCTGATATTATTAATCCAAATATTTATGTTCCATACAACTATATTCCATATAAATATATTGGGTACACACAAAAAAGGGACAAGGTAGCGCGGCGTGTGAAGGATACATGTTGCTTCAGCTGGATGATTTTCGAACTCACATAATCATATACAATGGTTGATAAAGCGGTATTTTTTTTATGTATAATTGTTTAGAGAAGACAATGACTCCGCCAAAAGTCCTCTTCTGCTTCTGATGAACAGCAATTTATGAAAAATTGGAAAACAATTTAAAAAATCTGTTTTTTTTTGTTTTTGTGACAAACTTTGGCAGATGTTTTGAGTGCCTGCAAAGTTTCACTATGGAGTGTCATTCGTGGAAGTCATGAGAAAAAAATTGATGTTCCAAAAGTGCTATTTTCAAAAGCATGTTGGAGTGCAATTTTGATGAATTTTTGCAGCACCTTGAACATTTGTCGATGTTTGGCAGACTTTTTTTTTGGAATTTACTGTTCATTGATCTCGTTTGAGGAGCTCCAGTTGAGAAACATCATGTCCATGGACATGGAGTTTTAAACCCGAGCTCACATGCTCTCTGATGAACAGTAAAATAAAAGAAGTCAAAAATTTAAAAAATCCTGAAAGATAATCATGATAAACATTGATGATTGTTTCAACCATGTGTAAATTTTTGTGATGAAATAACATTCGTGGAGGTCTGGGCAAAAAAAAGATCAATGGTCCGAAAAGACTATTGTTGGAAGCACTTTGGTGCATCGATTTTTTTTTTTGAAACGAGGCAAAATACTTGCCATTTTCATTAATTAAGGAGTGAGAATTGCCTGGTTAATTGACGGAAAACCGGGCTAAAACCGATACAATCCAACCCACATAAAATGGGTACCACCGGTCAACCTGGCCACCGACATGGGATCACAGAGCTACAAAGAGGAAAAGACATCCGCCGAGCAGTCGCAAGCGTCATCGTCATCACCTGCTACCTCCGAACGAGCGACTCCGACTTCACCGTAGACCTTCATCATCGAAGCCAACCCGCAAACAGCTGCACAGAAACCATGACGGCACATGCCAACAGAAGGCCACACGCGCGAACAACCGACAGCTCCGACTCTGACGACGATCATCACAAGGGAAATATGCAGGACTTGCGCCGACCGTGCCCTAAAGAACACCTCGGACACGCCAGGAAGATCCGACTACCGAAGCCCGAGCCACGACCAAAGTTCCTCTCGACGCCATCATCGTTGCCAAACAGAAATCAGCGCCCCCGAAAAGGCCGCCTCAGCAAACTACGCGGCGAAGATGCCGCCATCCACCGGTCTCCCAGTTGTAGCCGGCTCCGAGATGATGCCCCCAAGGAGGAGAAAGACGCGAAGACGCCTTCATCGCCCGATCCAGCGGATCTGAGGTTTCCCTCCGGAGCCAAAGCCGTGGGGAGAAGCAGGAGCACCTCCACGATGACGCTTCCAAGAAAGATCGCGGCACCCGCGGGCGCCGCCGTCACCGGCTCCGATGGGGACCGGATCAAGGATTTCTCCCGGAGTTGCGCCGACCACCAGCCGCCACCGACCACCGCCTACCAACCACCACCCCTGCTGAGAGCAACCTCACTCCGGCCGCGGGATCCCTCGATCCACCGCAACCAGACACGCACCACCTCCCCGGCCGTAGCCGCCGCTCACCACCGCAGCACCACCGCGACCACCACCACCGCAGCACCCGCAC
Organism: Thinopyrum elongatum; assembly: GCA_011799875.1. Taxonomy (NCBI): domain Eukaryota; kingdom Viridiplantae; phylum Streptophyta; class Magnoliopsida; order Poales; family Poaceae; genus Thinopyrum; species Thinopyrum elongatum. The sequence goes on along the minus strand of CM022302.1, from coordinate 506,637,763 downwards.
CACATCGCGAGAGGAAGCAACAAGATCTGAGATACGCCGATCCAGATCGAAGCCACTCTCCCGAAGCAGCAGAACAGAGGAGGAGCAGGGGCACCCGCAGCACACCACGCGCTCCGGAGAAGCCGCCCGCCATGCAGTTAAAACATTTATCAATGTTTACCACCAAATAAATTCAGTTGTTTTTTCTTTCCAAATTGAATGTTCATCATGGAGCATGTGAGTTCGGATCAAAAGATCGAGGGCATCGAGTTTTTTGAACCCGAGCTCCATGCTCTTTGATAAACAGTAAAATTAGAAAATAGTAAAAAAATGAAAAAGAATCGTGATAAAAATTGATGAATGTTTCAACTGTGTGCAAATTTTTGTGATGTAATGACAATCGTGGGGTCTGGGCAAAAAAAAAAAAGATCGGTTCTCCCAATGTTATGAGATGAAATGACATTCACAAAAATTTGTTATACAATGGATTGTCTTTTATGTTACGTCTAGCATTTAATGTTATGAGATTCTAAAATTATGAGGCGATTAAAGTTAAACATAGAACAAAGAGTTAAACCTAGGAAGCATGTGAATAAGAGAATACCATCTCGTACAAAGATATCTTTCTTTCTAAGATATCATCTCTTAGGTAGCAGACAATTTTATTTTCGTTTCTCTTTCCCACCTCGTAACCTACGTAGTTTTATTTTTGCTACAAAGTTAACCTACGTAGTTGCCCCCAAAAAATTATTCTACATAGGTAACGGCATCTCCAACACGGAGTCTCATATCGCCCGCAAATGTTCAGACGTAGCCGTCCAGCCATACTTTGCCATGGCCTCATAGGTCCGCGGACTAGTCCGGTTGTCCAACATTCCGCAAACTAAACGGAAATCAGGGGGCTTTGCGGGCGTCCAGACCGCTGCCACGTACGCGCCCAACAATCCGGATCCATCCAAAAACCAATCCGCCCGAAAAATAAACCTCAGCGCGATGCAGTTGCCGCACATTCATATCGGTGAGCACCGCTCCAGAGAGGACATGACTCCACGACATTGATGCTGGTTAGAGCGATGTGACTGGACGAGGGATGGCGCCGCTTCAATGTAGACGCAACCACTGAGAAGTCTCCTCCGGCCGGTGTGTCTCATTGAAGCCAACTTCCCGTCCCTTCGCACCGCGACAATTTAAGCACGGCTCCGACGCCGTCCATGCCACACCGCACAACTCATCTTCGCTCACAGCCTCTCCGACCATCTCTGCTCCGGCGTAGGCCACACCAGACCACACCATGCCGAAGTCATGGTTCTCTGCGTTGGCAGACGACGACTCCGGATCTTGGTATCGCCGCCATCGCTCTCCCAAGCCCTCGACCTCCATGGTGACCGCCTCCCCTGAGAAGGAGGAGATCATCATCTCCTTCGGCGACGAGGAGGAGGAGCAGCAACCACAACAACCACGCCCTTACGTGGAGGCGCGCGGGCGCCTCCTCCACTACCTCGGTGGCCATGGCGGCGGCAGCTCCTCGTCGTCCCGGAGCATCTTGGTGGCTAGGGAGGCAATGCGACGGGAGCGTTCGCGAAGTCCGACGAGGTGCCGGCCTGTGTCCGCGCGGACCCAAGCCTCCGTGATGCCCGCGATCGGTCATTGACCACCTCGGAGACAACGGCGTGACGACTACCCCGCCTCGATGGGGAGCTCGTCAAGATCTGCAAGCAGTAGTCTCTCAGCGAGACCACCAGCAACCGCCGGCATGAGCAAGGGAAAGTCATCCCGGCCAGGGTCAGCGTTGGCCGTGGCGGTTGTCCGCACATCGTAGGAGAAAGCATAGCAGCTTCTCAGTGAGAGTCATGCAGCGGTTGGGCAGGCTGTTGCGTCCCACGCCCTTCCGCCGCTGGAAGGACCACTTCAATAACGACGACGACACGAACAACGACGAAGGTGTTGTCGGTCAACCCAGCCACGCGTACGAGGTTACCATCCGCTACAAGTTAGTTATATTTCTTTAGATTTTTTTTTACGAGTGAAATATCATCCGATTTATGTAAGTTATATGTCTGAACTTAAATGAATTTCATTGTGTTTGCATGAATTTCATCCAAATTTATTTGTACTGCGAGTGGATATTTACGACGAGGGTTGCATTGTCGGATCTCGTATCACTGTATGTGGACATGTCCCTGTAGATAAACACTAGGTCGGCTTTAGGCAGCTCCAACGCATTGATGCATTCTGTCCGCGCGCGTCCAATTGGGTCGAAACAGACAGAAACCGTGGCCCAAAGCGTTGACGCAAATGGACCAGCGTCCGCCTTTAGTCCGCCCGCGATCCATTTTCTGTCCAAATTTGGGTCGGGTTTACGTCGACGCGGACACACACGACGCCCTCCCTTGTCCTCCCCCTAGCCCGCCAGTCGATGGCACATCGCCCATTCTCCCCCTCTCCCATCTGGAGCCAAGATAACAGGCCACCCCGCCCTCGCCGCCGCCGACTAGTTTTGGCCGGTTAGATGCTGCTCAGGCCGCCGCCCGCAGCCCACACTCCTCCCCCGGCTGATGGCCGCTCTTGCCGACATTCATGGTCTGTTTTCGCCGTCGTCGTAGCACCCCCACTGCCACGCCACCTCCTTGCCTCCGCCGCCGTGGGCAACGCTCCAAGCCCGGTGTCATCGCTGCACGGTCGCCTCCACGTCGAAAGGCCTACTGCCTGGACTGGGAGAGGTGTGGGGTTCTTCATCGGCTGTCTTCTTCCACCACACCCACAAGGTGTTCGACATTTTGCTCGCAATGTACAAATGGATAGTGGAGATGAGTTCTTTTTCAACAACTTCATTTGTGATTCAGACGATTCGTCGTCGAACGATGAGGAGTTTGTGGTTGTCAATAATCACATTGCTAGGGAGTGGCCGATGTTTAGGGGATCGATCCTAGAACATGCTGCGGCGGTGAATCGCAATAGAGAAAGCGGCCATTGTCTACTCTGGGAATACTACTTCAAGTTCACTTCCCCACTCTTCAAACACAAGCTATTCTGGCGCCACTTCCGGATGGCTAGACATCTGTTCAATCGTATTCGGGAGGGGGTGGTGGCATGTGATGATTATTCGTATGCAAGGAGGATGCCTTGGGAAAGGTCGTATTATCAGAAATGCACTGCAGCTATTCGGATGCTTGTATATGGAATACCCAGTGATCTTATTGGTGAGTATGTCCGCATAAGTGAGTCCACATGCGTAGAATCCATGTACAGGTTCTGCAAGGCTGTGATAGCAGTGTTTGGCCCAGAGTACTCAAGAGCCAATTTCTGTGGATACAGTCCGGTTATTGGCGGTCAATGCAGATATGGGCTTTTTTCGGAGATGCTTGGTAGCATAGATTGTATGCACTAGAAGTGGAAGAACTGTCCATCTGCTTGGCAGGGGCAATATAGGAGCCATGTCAAAGCTTGCACTGTCATACTTGAGACCGTGGCTTCACAAGATCTCTGAATTTGGCACTCTTTTCTTGGCATGGCTGGCTCTCACAATGACATCAACATGCTTCAGCGTTCGGAAGGCTTGCAGAAGAAAATTGCTCAGCGGTCAATGTTAAGATCAATGACCACCACTACAACAAAGAATACTACATTGCTGATGGTATATATTCTCAGTGGGCAACTCTTGTGAAAACAATCCCCAACCTAGTAGGAGAGAAGAGGCAGAGATTTGCCCAAGCACAAGAAAGTGCTAGGAAGGATGTGGAGCGTGTTTTAATCTTGATGGGGCATCATTCGATATCCTGCTGGAACTTGGAGAACCAAGAAGTTGTGGGATGTGATGACTGCTTGTGTGATCATGCACAAAATGATCATAGAGGATGAGTGTGAGGATGAAATCTACGCCTAGGGGTTTCAATTTCAGGGTGAAAATGTTGTGCCTAAGCATGGAGGAGCGGCAACGTTTGCACAGTTCACCCAATTTCACCATGAAATGCGTGATTGGACAACTCACATTCAGCTCCAAGATGATTTGGTCGAGCATATGTGGGCTCACCTTGACAACCAATAGATGTATCGCTCTTTTTATTTAAATGTATTTATGACAATTTAAATTTCATTTTCTTTGTAAACTATGAGATTTTTATTTGGTCGTAAAACTATGAGATTTTTATTTTGTTATGAATTATATGAACTTTGGGCAATGTTTAGATATGTATGTCAAAATTGCGCAAATATATGACCGCATACCGACCATGCAGATGTAAAATGAGTCGGCGCGTTAGACGCATGGACCAGCCAAACGCGAACGAGGTCGGACGCCGTCCAAAACGTCGGCCCAAACGAACAAAATTCATGTCCATTTGCATCGGCGCTGGAGTTGGCCTTAGGAAAACTCCAACCCAATGACCCAAATCTTGTCCCTTTTCCTCTGTGTTTTGTCCGTTTTGTCGGTAAAATGGATAGTGTACATAGTGTTTTGCACCCAAAGCGAGCGACTCATTTGAAGCGGACATGTCATTTTCTTTTGAAAAAAAACATCAAAAGCGCTGGCGGGGACGAGCCCCACCTCGCCGCCGGATGCCATGCCTTCCCGCTGGATGTCACGTCCAGTGGGAGGGATCACCGACGCCGCCACGCCGCTGGAGGCTGCGCCACCCGCTTCCGCACCTCGCTGCTAGATGCGCGGGGAGGGAGCACCGCCGCGCCCCGATAGGCCGCCGAAGGGGGACCCGTTCATGGGCAAAATTGACAAATTTGATCTGAGGGCGAAAGTAGTTCACAAACTGAACTGTCGGTGAAACTAAGTCAGGCGTTGCACAGTGCAACACGCTGCATAAAAGGGTCAGCTGGGTGAATTTCTTTAGGCAACGGTGCACTTTGTGAAATACTTTCATCCACATGTCAATTTTGCCCCTGTGTCGCCGCCGCTGCTGGTGGTCGTGGTTGTTGGCACTGGCGGAGGCCCCCGGTGGGCAAGGTGTGGCAGCAGCCACACCTTGATCCTGAGCAAAAAATAAATTTATACCTATGTATACGCTCGATCGACGGCTGGCTAGAGCTGGAAAAAATCGCTGATAAAAGGAGAAGGCCGTCGCTGCTTTATATGGGCCACGCAGCCACATATAGTTGGGCCTAACCTAAGCCACTAAGCGAGCGACTTAACGGCTGGCAAGACACGAACGGATCGAGCCAGGCAGCTAGCGCCCCAGTCCAGTACACGCACGCAGGCAGCCAGCCGCCAAGAACCCTAGCTAGAACGGCGGCGGCGACGACCAGGACCAGGCAGAGATGCGGAGGGCAGCTGGGAATGTCGAGCAAGCGACAGGGGCGGATGGGCGCAGCCGCCCAAGGCGCGGCGGCTGTGGCTTCGGCACGGTGCGGCGGTCGCCAGCTCCGCGTCCTTCACGACCGGCAAGGCAAGAAACTCTCTCGTGTTTGTTCTTCTCTTCTTCTGTTGTTATCTTGAGTACAGGAATGCTGCTGGTCATTGCTTGTTTGTTACTCACGATCGATGTTTCATTATTTCTTATTTTTTTATACAGAAAAAATTGCCAGAAGGTGGAAAGCAGGGTGGTTCTCTTCATAAAAAGCTCAAAAAAGGATAAGCTTGTAGCCTAGCATCTCTTAAAAAAGTGCAAGCCAGTAGAAGATGGAGAGGAAGGGGAAGGGCTAGCAAATGGGAGAGGTATATGCAATGTAGGGATTTTAGTGACAATTTAACGTTGTGAATTGCAAATTTGACAAGATATTTTTGAAGTACTTGGTAGTGGTAGTGGCTCTAATCCAAGTACCCCATCAAGATCAAGTGAATTCCACGGAAGAAGAGAATGCAAATTTTATGCTAGCCGAACGAGTGGAAGAACAGATTGTAGATTCAGTTGAAGCCATAGTGGAAGAGAATGTTGAGGTTCTGGGAGCTGACGGTATAACTGTTTTTAGTCTAGATTACATAAATGGTGATCCAGGACTTCACATTCCAATTGATAGATTTGTCCCCAACATTAGAGATGGTGTTAGATTTGCTTTTGCATCAAAAACAAATTTTATGCTTATGAGTTTGCCACACCTTAATTTTTTTTTTCGTCCTCCGCCTCTGAGATCAAGTGAATTCCGTGGAAGAAGAGAATGCAAATTTTATGCTAGCTGAACGAGTGGAAGAACAGATTGTAGATTCAGTTAAAGCTATAGTGGAATAGAATGTTGAGGTTTTGGGAGCTGACGGTATAACTGTTTTTAGTCTATATTACATAAATAGTGATCCAGGACTTCACATTTCAATTGATAGATTTGTCTTCAACATTAGTGATGATGTTAGATTTGCTTTTGCATCAAAAACAAATTTTATGCTTATGAATTTGCCACACCTTAATTATTTTTGGTCCTCCGCCTCTGGTTCGCCTCTGGTTGTTGGTCAGAGAGAGGAGAGAGGGGGAAAGGTGAAAAAGGTTGTCGCTGACCATTTGCTTCGGCGCGTCCGCGTTGGAGTTGGCAGGCACTGTACACGCCCTTGCCGTCGGCTACCGAAGCAATTAAATGCAGACGGACTGGCAGCAAGTCTCCTCCTGGTCGTCGTCCACTTTGTCGCCTCCCTCACTCGAACTCCTCGCCCTCGCCGGCTCTCCATTCCCGCCTTCACTCACTGCCTTATCCCCTCCCACCGCGGACGCAGAGGAGACCAGCCACCCGCTGTCTCGCCGCCGGATTCGGCTGCTGATCAAGACTCGTTTCCGCCGGCCTCTTCCTGGCGGTCGCCGCGCCGAGGCAGGTGGAGAACGAGATGGCGCTCGGCAGGCAGCGGACGGTGAGGTGAGCCGCGGCAGCTAGCTCTTCTGTCTGTTTTCTTTTGGTCAGGGGTCCAGCATTTTTACGGCCGTGCTTCCGCGCCAGCTTCGCAGTTGGGAGCTCAGCAGGATCAGTCTGATTCCTATTATTCCCTGAAAAAAAGTCTGAATCCTATTATTAGGATGCCGATAAGTCTCCAACATTCGGGATTTGACCATGGTAAATCCAACGTCTTTTTGTGGCAATTATAATTTATTGACCATGACAAGTTTAGTTGGTAAGTATGCCAAATCCGGCCTCAGTTTGTTTTTTACCAGGAAAATTGCCGTGCTTGCCAGCTAAACTTGCCATCCTTGCGTCAACTAAAATTACTGTTAGAGTTGTGTCGAATATTATTGTACAAGGTAAGTTACAGTTGGACTTGGTTTTGGACTGTGTGTAGACAGGGTAGGAGTTGTGTCCTAATAGGACACTTGTATCCTAGGCCTCTCATATATATCGGGGGTAGACACACGATGTAACCTATGCCAACATAATAGCACGGGCACGCGGGGGAGCCGGCGGGTGTGCCGGCGCCTGGGCGGCCGGGGTGCGGTATTGTAGCGGTGTCATGGGGAGGAGCGCCCGTAGTCATGCCTCGGGGACGTAGCCATATCGGTGAACCTCGTTAACAAATCTCGGTGTCGTGCTTGTGTGATTGCTTGATTCTTGGTAGATCGACGGAGCGCCTCGGATTTATTCTAACAATTACCATAAATAACGTTCGATTTGCCTTGGAAAAAAAATCTGACTTTCAGATTTTATCATTTCCGTATTATTATTAGTCCATTGGAGCAAGAATGTATGTGTGTTGGCTTAATTTTTTGAGTTGTTAAGTTATACTGGAATGGTGGTTCTCCCCTTTTTGGTTGATCTGGTCGGTGGAAATTAGCATCTGTGGGTAAAATGAAAGGCAGCACCACCTAAACTAAAACTATTGATGGAGAACTAAATTTCTAAAGTAGAATAGTCCTCTGCAGCTCTGTTTACTTGATACACTATAGAATGAAGAATATTTCTTCTGAAAAATTGTACTCCCACCAATCCATATTAATTGTCGTTGATTTAGTACAACTTTGTACTAAATCAGCATCAACTAATATGGATCGTAGGGAGTAAACAGTTATTATCCATGTTATTAGCAAGGAACAAGAGTCTAAGTTATAGTTCCATCTGTGGCCTGCTCTGCATGGTTCAAATGTTGGTCCAACCAATTCTTTTGTACTGCTGCCATTTACAGGGTCGATGAGGAGATGGGGATGCCACCGCTACCAGTTCAACAGAAACAGGCAGCATTCCCTGCTATTAATCTTGGTGCCACGAGCTCAGGGAACATACCAATTCAACAGAAACAGGCAGCATTCCCTGCTATTAAACTTGGCGTCGTGAGCTCAGGGAACAAGAAGATTTTTGATCCATCAAGTGACTTCATCTTGACATGGAACCGCATTTTCCTTTTTTCGTGCTTGCTTGCTCTATTCATAGACCCCATGTACTTCTATGTGCCAAAAATCGTCTACGGCACCCCCTATTCCTGTGTCGGGACAGACATGCGTTTAACCATCATCGTTACATTATTACGATCAATTACCGATCTTTTATATGTGATTCGCATCATACTGAAGTTCAGAACTGCAATTTTGAAGAAGAGCTCAACCTTGGGGATTTCTAAAGGAGGATATTTCTTCAGAGACCCTAGACAGATTGCATGGAAATATTTGAGATCTGACTTTGCAATTGATGTGGTGGCTGCATTGCCTTTGCCACAGGTAACTTACTAGTCCTCTTTTTTGTTCCAAGTGGAATGCAAGTAGTTCTAATGAAGTAATGATGCCTGGTTTTAGGATGTTTGTCATGTAAGTATTTGCAATGTTTAATCTTATTTAACATGGATATGCTATACGAAGTGTGAAATTGTAAGATAGGGATAAACTCAAATAATTTTCTTCATCGCAGTTGCAATCCTAATTTTTTGTGAAAATAAAAGTATATATAGTTCTGTTTGAGTGCAGCACTGCATTGGACACGATGAAGAAATACTATATAGGTTCATCCATTCTCTCTCTAAATGAGCCCTTGGGATTGTCTGTAAAGGACATTCTAGAAAAAGATTACCTGAAATTAAATTTTGCACTTTCAGTAGAGTGGATTATTTCAGAACTTCGAGGGGCCTCAACCTGATGGTGAGATCCTGCACCCATGTTCGTATCAACTTATGTGACTCTGTGGTTCAACCTGGGTGAATTTCTTCCCTAACAAAATTCAAGAATCTAATGCAGAAATCGTGGAGCTTATGAGACAAACCACTGAACTATTTTTTTTTCATTCATACTCCCTCCGTCCCCATTTACATGGCGCACACATATTTCTAGGTTCGAGTTTAACCATCAGTTTGACCAACAAAATGTGAGTTAGGTGTTACAAAAATTATATCATTCAATTTATGTTAAAATGTAGCTTCCAACAGTATAAGTTTTATGACATACAATTAACATATCGTTGGCAAAATTGATGGTTAAAGATTAATCATGGAAAACGAGGGTGCCATGTAAATATGGACGGAGGGAGTACAATCATTGTGAATTATCTATGTTCTGTAAGGACAAATGTATTGTTCCGTGCGGCCTAGAAGCACTGCATCTCAATTTCTCGTTTATTTATTCTACTTATGTATCTTTACTTAATGTGCAGATCATAGTCTGGTATGTGATACCAGCTATCAAATATTCCAATGCTGAGCCCAATGATAACATTCTGGTGCTTATAGTTCTTGCTCAGTATCTTCCAAAACTATATCTCATATTCCCTTTAACTTATGAAATTGTCAAAGCTACCAAAGTTGTGGCAAAGACTGCCTGGCAAGGGGCTGTATACAGCATGTTGCTTTACATGATAACTAGTCATGTACGGTATCTATATGCTTTTATAGGCAACCTTTCATCGTTTGATATGTATTGCAATTTTCTGAGGATCCCCTGCTCCACTTCATTCAGGTACTAGGTGCAGTATGGTACTTGCTATCTGTTGATCGCCAAACTGCCTGCTGGAAAATGAGTTGCAGGAATGAAACTGGGTGTGATATTAGGTACCTAGATTGTGATATGGCACCAAATCAGAAATGGGCTAGTACGACTGATATCTTCCATAGCTGCAATGCTAGTGATACCAGCATCACATTCGACTATGGCATGTTCCTGCCTGCACTGTCAAATCTAGTGCCTGCTCAGGGTTTCTTGATAAAGCTCTTCTATTCCCTTTGGTGGGGTTTACAGAATCTAAGGTATTTCTGCACTGGACATCTTCATATCAAACTAGAGTACTAAGTGAGAACTTACGTTGCAATTTCCTTTACAAACCAGTTGCTCTTTGATACCGTTATACTATCTCCGTTCCTAAATGTAAGACGTTTAAATTAAGCTGCCAAAACGTCTTATATTTAGAAACAGAGGGTGTATTATGTAAGTTGAAAGCTTTGATGAGAACCATAGAATCTTACTCTTTCAGTTTCGGCTGAATCTTGTCGGGATTGATAAGTGGCTCTCTAACATGGTATATCTCCCTTCCATGTTCTTGACAGTTGCTATGGCCAGACTCTTTCTGTTAGCACCTACGTTGGTGAGACACTGTTCGGTATATTCTTGGCAGTATTCAGTCTTGCCTTGGAATCATGCGGCCTGGTCTTGTGTGTGTATTTGATTGGAAATGTGCAAGTACATTTTACATACTTACTTACGCTCTCTATATCGTAGAAGTTCATTATTCATGTGCATGAAATTTATTATTTTAATCAGAATGTATAAATGTAAACTGTTTTTTCAGAACATACAATCTTACATTGTTATTATTGCAGACCTCCCTCCAATCTATCACTGTGAGGGAGGATGAGTGGAGATTAAAGCAAAGAGATACGGAGGAGTGGATGACATATCGTCAACTTCCTGGTCAACTGCAGGAAAGAGTTAGAAAATTTATCCAATACAAGTGGCTTGTAACTCGAGGTGTGGATGAAGAGTATATATTTCAGGTTCTACCAGAGGATCTGCGACGTGAAATAAGACGCCACCTTTGCTTGGATCTTGTTCGCCGGGTAAATACCTTTACACGATTATTATGTGAAAATACATAACGAATGCACCAGACTTTTTTCTGAATTTTCAAATGCACTAGACTTTCGGACTAGACTTCTTGTTATCATTATCATGTGCTAATCTCTCTTTGGATTGTGAGGTTTCAGGTTCCGTTTTTCTCCCAGATGGATGACCAACTTCTAGATGCCATCTGCGCGCGTCTTGTATCATCACCGTGCACAAAGGGCACATACATTATCCGTGAGGGTGATCCGGTGACTGAGATGCTCTTCATCATCCGTGGGAAACTGGAAAGCTCCACAACAAATGGTGGCCGCACAGGCTTCTTCAATTCAGTTCTCCTGAAATCTGGTGATTGATTGCTGCGGTGAGGAACTTCTTGGATGGACTTTTATCCCGGAACCTACCAGTTTGCCAACAACCACTCGCACAGTGAAGGCGCTCACAGAAGTGGAGGCCTTTTCACTTCAGGCCGAGGATCTCAGGTTCGTGGCCAGCCAATTCGGGCGGTGGCATAGCAAGAAGCTGCGGCACACTTTCCGCTACTACTCACAGCATTGGAGAACATGGGGTGCGTGCTTCATCCAAGCTGCTTTGCGGCGGTACAGGAGGAGAAAGATGGAGAAGTGCCTGAGATCAGAAGACTCGAATGGTGAAGAAGGCCCGCCACGGAAGAAGAATCTCTAAGAATTATGGCCGCGAAAATAATGGCTGGGAACAGGAAAGGGCTTCAGGCCATAAAAGAGTTGCCTAGACTAAAGAAGCCGGAGGACGGAGCCTTATGTGTAGGGTACTCGGTACTGATATCCTGTCCATAACGGACACTGATTCTGCTAGCTCTGCTGCCAGTTAGTCAGTTTTGCCGCATGCTGGAGGGGACTGTAGTCCGGTTGGAATTACAGAACCGGCCGTTGATCCGAGAATGCTAGTTACTCCGTAGCTCTGAATCCAAATGCCCGGTGAGATATACCTGACTAAGAGCATCTCTAGCAGACCCCGTATATCTCGCGAGCCCGCATAATTATACGGGTTCGGCCCAATTTTCTGGTCAGAACAGAGCCCGTATACTCGTCCGGCCCGTATTTTTTTTACCGCGGCCCGCAAACCGCCCCCAGAAGCGGTATATCTACGGGTTTGCGCGCGAGGGGGGGGGGGGGGGTACGGGTCGAAACCCTATCCCTCCGCCGCCGCGTTCCACCGCGATTCCCCACTGCCCCCTCGCATTTCTCGCTGACGACGAGCCCTCCTCCGCCTCCAAACGCCATGTGGAGCTCCGGCCGTCGCCGCGACCCCGAGCGCGAGCGGCGTGTCCGCTCGGACGGCGCGAGGAAGCGCGCGGCGAAGAAGTGGACGAATAGGGGCCTCTCGCCGCCATCAAAGCTCCTCCGTCGCGAGACGGAGGAGTACGACCGTCAGAACGGGCGTACGCCCTCCTCCGCCGCGGGCTCTTCGTCTGCCGCGTGGCTCACCCCCGCGGCGAGCTCTTCCTCTTCCGGCGCGGCGCTTCTCCCCGTGAAGAGGGAGTGGTCTGAGGAGCCGGAGGAGCGCGACCTCGTCGCCGTCAAGCAGGAGCCCAAGGAGATCGAGCGCCGAGGCGTCGTCGGGCCCGAAGACTTCGTTGCCGATGTCGATGCGGTCGCGGCCGCCATTGCCGAATGAAGCTTGCGCGAGGAGGCGGAGCGCCGGCGCCACGACGAGGAGCTCGAAGCCCTCATGCTCCAGCAGGCAGTCGCGGCGAACCTTGCCGCCAAGGAGAAGGACGACGAGTGGCGGCGCATCCGCGAGGAGCAGAGGCAGAAGTTCATCGACCTCGTCAGCTCCGACGAGGAGGATTGAGCTCCTCCACCGCGTCGTCCTCGGCCGCGAGCTCGCCGCCGTGAGCTTCTCCACCGCGTCGTCCTCGGCCGCGAGCTCTCCGCCGTGAGATCCCCCCCCCCCCCCCCCCCCCCTCTAGTAGTAGTAGTAAATGTAGTATGTAGACCATGTAGTGTGTGATGAATTAGTGTGTGATCATGTAGTATGTGATGAACTACTGTGGTTGCAATTTCTCCCGCGAAACTTTTTTCAAATTATGCAGTTTCATATACGGTGTCTGCTCTGTCGCGCACGTTTTCGACCCGCAAAATAGATCTTCGTCGAACTGTAAACGGCTTATGCGGGTCGGGATTTTACGGGGTCTGCTAGAGATGCTCTAAAAGAGGCTCGACAGGAAATTACGGAGATGGTTTAGTCGTCGTTACGTTGTACATTCAGATGTACTCCCTCCATCCGAAAAAACTTGTCCCAAGCTTGTTTCGGATGGAGGGAGTAACATTCTTGCTGACTGCCAGAGCTTCAAATAAATCTGTAGCGTTGAAGCCATAGCACGTACTCCCTCTGTAAATAAATATAAGATTTTTTTGGATTAGTACTTTAGTGATTTAAACGCTTTTATATTTCTTTAGGGAGGGAGTACCTTTTTTGAGTCTTGTAAAGTACGAGGGTTGCTACTCTTGTTTAAGGTAGGGATGAGCGAGTCCACTTCCATATCAGCATTATTTAGGTTCTGGATATGCTTTCCAGTGCGCTTTCATTAAACGTCATATGCTGTCACATTGGCAGCAGTGACCTATGGAAGATTTGGACGACAAATTTGAAACCTGTGCTGGCAATCATATTTAGTGGCCGAGTGCGGAGGCCGGGCTATGCATGCGTGAATCTACTTAAGGTTGTAATAAAGCACGTTTATTTGCAAGAGAGATAGAGAAGAAAAAGTCAGTCTGCGTGACGCAGCACACACCCAAATTCCTGTGTTCTTCTATCAATACACTAGTAGAAAACAAGACACTAGTCCTGATTTCATAAGGCCTTTAGTCCCAGTTCTGAAACCGGGACAAAACGGTCGGGACTAATGCTCACAACCTTTTAGTTTCGGTTGGCTTACGAACCGGGACTAAAAGAGCTCCACGTGGCCGCTGTGGGGCGTCCAGGCAGGAGAACCTTTAGTCCCACCAACCGGGATAAAAGTCAGCCACGCGTCAGTAGCTCTCAGGCGCTGTGGTTTATTTTTTTGAAGGGGGAGGGGGGTTGGGGTTTTGGAGGGTTTAGGGGTTTCATATTGTGTTAGCTAGCTACTACATATAGAGAGAAGTGACCTCTTTTTCTCCGTGCTTGGTCGACGGTAGCTACTACATATAGAGAGAACTCGATCACTAACTAGTAAGCAAATGAAGGAACCATTAATTACACAACATCGTCATGAACATATATAGAGAGAAGTGACCTCTCTTTCTCTGTGCTTGGTCGAACAACAAGTTTTCGTATATCTATCCGACGCTACTACATATATACAATATAACATCCCTGACATCATCAAGCGCCAAACTCCTATTGAATTTCCGTATGGTATTCTCCCTTTTCATGTATGACGTGGTCAAGAAAGAATCCCGCCAATTCCTCTTGAATTGCTCGTATGCGATCATGTGGTAGGAGTTCATCCCTGAAAGTGCGTTATATCGACTAGAGGGGGGGTGAATAGGTGATTTTTACAAATTCGTCACTGAGGAATTTCAAGGTGAGGAAATTCCTAAGCAACGAACTACTTAGTAGCGGAATAAGTACTCAGATGCAAACATAACATGGCATAAGCACAGTCATCATGATGAAATGAAATAGGCACAGAGTACAGGTAGCGAGATACAGGATAAGCAGGCTGAAGACTATGTGACTGAAGAAATAGGATTGAGGAAATTGTGAAAGTCTTCAGTCAAAGTCTTCACACAGTAACGATCAAGTAAGTCAACACATGAATGAGGAAATGAAAGAGTTGAGGAAATAGAACCAGTAGCTCGGTGAAGACAATGATTTGGTAGACCAGTTCCAACTGCTGTGACAGTTGTACGTCTGGTTGGAGCGGCTAGGTATTTAAACCTGAGGACACACAGTCCCTCACCGTATTCTCCTTGAGCTAAGGTCACACAGACCTCGCCCAATCACTCGTGGTAAGTCTTCAGGTGACTTCCAAACCTTCACATACTTGGTCACTCGGCGATTCACAATTTCCTCTTGGATGCTCTAGACCATGACACCTAACCGTCTGGAGGATGCACAGTCCTCAAAGGTAACAAGCATCGGTTCCACACAGGAACAATTTCTTCAGTGATGCTCAATCACTTTGGGTTTGTAGGTGTTTGGGTTTTTGGGTTTTTCCTCACTTGATGATTTTCGCTCAAAGTCCTCGGAGGATGGGATGCTCTAAATGACAAGTGTCAATCTATCTCTCGGAGCAGCCAACCAGCTAGTGGTTGTAGGGGGCGGCTATTTATAGCTTAGGGAGCAGCCCAACATGATAAGACATAAATGCCCTTCAATGATATGACCGTTAGGTGGGAAGGATATTTGGACAGCTGGCGCGTAGCACAGCAACGGTCGGAAATTTGTGTATCAAATTCCTCAGGGCTATCATGTTCCTCACTTGTAGGCAATCCGCACTGGCGAATTCCTAACTCCTCAGTCAGAACAAATTCCTCAGAGAACAGAAGAACTTCGTCTCTGTCACTAAAGAAATTGACTGAACTGTATGAGATTTCCAATGGCTTCACTTGAAAGGATTGGGTAGGTGTAGGATTTGGAGATGAGCATCACTTGGAAACTATTCCTTAGTTTTACCTCGACCCCCTTTAACAGTACGGTGTTTCCTATGACTCAAAGAGAAGAAAATGAAACTACGAAAACAAAAGTCTTCACGCTTCATAATCCTCGCATGAATATCTAGTCTTCAAGGTCACACCAATTTCTTCACTTTCAAAGTCTTCAAGAAAACCAAAGTCTTCAGTTGAAGACATTCATTTTTAGGGGTCGACTTTCATCGTAAATATCAAACTCCTCATAGACTTATAGACCTGTGTACACTCACAAATGCATTAGTCCCTTAACCTATAAGTCTTCAATACACCAAAATCACTAAGGGGCACTAGATGCACTTATAATCTCCCCCTTTTTGGTGATTGATGACAATATAGGTTAAGTTTTCAACGGGGATAAACATATGAAGTGTAAATACAGATATTGAGGAATTTGATTGCAAGATATAGAAGAACTCCCCCTGAAGATGTGCATATTAAGGATTTTGCTTTGGATTGCAAATGCACATTGTAGAGTAATATCATGGAGATCTCCCCTATATCTTGTAATTCATACACGCATTTAACATATGATATGAAGAATTTGAAATGCATGATGAAATATGGTGACTGATGTAATTCAGCATGCGTGCATTAACATATTGAGGAAATAGCATGCAGAAAAACAGAGCAAAAGTATCAGACCACCATAGGACTTAAGTTTACAACTCGATCCAACAAATACTTCAGAAGAACGAGAGTTGCAACTTAGCAAAAATTGCCCATATATAGAGACCCGCTTGAAGACTAACTCAAATTTCTACCCCTTTGTCATCGAATGACCAAAAGGGACGAAACATGAGGACTAACGCCCCTGAAGAATATCATCATGAAGTCGATGGAGGAGCGCCAGCGTTGTTGGGGTCGTCCGTTGGAGTAGGGCCTGCCACGGTGTTGTTCAAGTCTTCAGCTTCATCCGTCTCGCGTGATGAAGAATATGAACTGGCAACAAGCTGTGGAACTTTGACCTTCTTGAACTTCTTCAAAGGTGGCTGAGACCAGTCAAAGTCCTGTTGGAATCCCATCTCCTTGAGATCTTCAGCACTATAAAGATTAGACAGAATAGCCCAAGTGCGGTCAAAGACTTCATGCAAGTAGTAGTGATTCTTCTTCACAGTGTTTTGAGTGACTGTCATGTTCTGAAGAATTGCACCAAACTGACGCTTGACCCACTTGTGATTTCGATCAACTTTCTGATGAAGACTAAGGAGAAGTTCACGATCAGTCATCACACGCGGAGCTGTGGCTTGAGGATTATGTTTTGAAGCTTTGGCGGCAGAATCTTGTGTTGCAGAGTCATCATTGGTGGAATATGAAGTAGCTTTGCGAAACTGTCCATCCAATGGACGAGTGCCTTCATCTATAACAGCAACCTTGCCCTTCTCATCAGCTGAGGAAATAGTCCGTTTGAGGACTTCAATAGGGGGCAAATAGCTAAGATGATTTTGAAAGTCAGCCTTATGATGAATTGAAGACCTTGATCTGATGAACTTCATGATCCAGGGAGCATAAGGCTTCAACTCAAAAGGTGACAGAGCAGCATTGGCCAAAGTCCTCATGAAGAAATCGTGGTAGTTGATAGGTATACCATGAATGATATTGAACAGCAGATTCTTCATGATGCCAACAACCTCTTCATCATCAGAGTTGTGGCCCTTGATTGGACTAAGGGTTTTGGTCAAAATGCGATAAACTGTCCTTGGCACATAGAGCAATTTCTTGACGAGGAATTTGGTCCTTGGAGCTTGGCCTGGCTTCAAAGGCTTCATCAGCACTTGCATCAGATGATCGGATAGTTCAGGTTCAACATAGAGAAGCCTAGCACCTTCAGTGGGAGGACTGACTGGGACGGCATGAAGCAATTCAGAGGCCGGTGCTTTGAAATGAGTATTATCGGTCATCCAGTCCAATACCCATGAATTGACATCATCAACATTTCCAATAATATGCAGCGTGGCGAAGAATTGAAGAATGAGTTCTTCATTCCAATCGCAGATGTCGGTGCAGAAGTTGAGTAACCCAGCGTCATGAAGAACACTGAGGACTGGGGTGAAGCAGGGCAGCGATTCCATATCCACATGAGGAATTTGCTCATGGTCAAAGATCTTGTCCTTATCAAACAATAGTGAGGAATAGAAGTTCATCTGGCTAGCAGTCCAGAAGCGCTTGCGACGAAGTTTAGCAGAGTCATAGGGATTGTAGTCAGTGAAGAATATGTGCTCATTGAAGAAATCTTCAGCATTGAACTTCTGCTTCTTGGAGTCAGGGTTCTGTGGCTTGGGCTGAAGATTAACAGTTGAAGTCTTCACAGCCTCTTGAGGTATAGCCACTGGAGCCATAGGCTGAGGAATTTCAGTAGCTGTATCAGCAGCAGCCTTGGCCTCCATTTCTTCAGCACTAGCGGCTGGAACTTCTTCAGGAATAGATTGAAGTGAAGATTGAGGTCCATCAGAGCCCGCATGAATTTCTTCAGTTGGCACAGGGGACTGAGGAACTTGATGTAGTGGTGTTGTTAGAGGTGAATTGGGGTGATGACTTTCCCAAAAGTCATCATTCAGAATAGGAGTTGTAGACCCAATATCCACATCCTCATCTTTATCATCAATTTCCTCAACGCCTGCCTCTTCAGCTGTGAACTGAGGCATGGGTGATGATACCAGCGGGGTTGAAGTGATATTGTCCACTTCAATGTCTTCATCCAACTGCTCTGTCGAAGCAGCAGAAGGATCTTCTTCATCAGATTCACTTGGACTTGCATATTCCTCACCAAAGGGAATAATCTCCTTTGATGGCATGCTTGATATTGGAACAACATCAATTGGGTTCTCAGTTGAGCTCGTCAAAGTCTTCACTTTCTTGGGAGCTGAAGACTCTGAGGAGGCAGATGCTTTCCTTTTTCTTCACCGCAGCCTTCTCTGTGGCTTTGGTCTTCCTCGCTTCTGATGCAGGAGGGAGGACATCTTTCATCTATGATGACTTTGCAGGAGGAGCAGATGAAATTGGTTGAATTTCTTCAGGCACAACTGATGCAGTTGCCCTGGCTTGTTCAGATTCCTCAGCCGCAGTAGCAGATGTATCAACTGGCCTGGTTTGCTTTTCAGGCGCAACATTGGTGGTTGCCCTGGCATTTTCTTCAGAGACTGGAATTTCTTCATCAGCCCTGGTGCTTTCATTTTCTTCAACAGTCTGATTTTCATCAGCAGTGCTTGCATGTTCTTCAGTAGGCTGAGCAGATGTGTCAGTCTGAGGAAATTTGGGTTGCGATGAAGCTGCAACATTTGGAGTGAATCCTTTTGCCATTCTGACGAATCTGACTTTGGCGCCTAGCCAATCTGCACGATATGCGTGAAATTCATCACTGAGTGCTTTGATCTTAGCCTGCATAGTTACAAGTTCTTCAGGAGACATTTTCACAACATTGTTCTTTAGAAAGCGCTCCTTCTTGTACTGAGCCTTCTTCACCTGCCTGGCCTTTTCGAATTTCCATTTCTCTTCATTAATGAAGGCCGTCAACATGTGACTTTGACCAGGAGTGAGGTTCAATTCAGGCAAAGGGGTATTTGGATCCTTGTGCCATAGATCGATGAAATCAAGGATCTTCCTTGGATCCAGCATGAGGGGCACAACACTGCCTTTGGCACTAGAGGCCCTTTGTTGTCGATCTCTGATGATCTCAGCTAATTCTTCATCATTAGCTTCGTCTTCGCTTGACGGAACCTGAAAGGCGACCTGCTTCTTGTGAGGACTTGGCCTTGTGCCTCGTCCAGCAGTGGCCTTTTTCTTCAGCAAGGTTGGAGCTGTTGAAGACTGAGGTGGAGCTGAGGAACCTGCAGAGGCTCCAGAAGCAATTGAGATTCCAGTAGTCCTTTGGCACGTGGCAAGATGCACAGGTGCTGAGGACTTTGCAGGAGCAGCTGAGGACTTTGCAACTGAGGGAGTTGGAGCTGCTTTTGAAGAAGTTGCTTGAGGATCAGGCCATGAGGGCTTTGAAGAGCTTGGCCGTGAGGGCATTGCAGCTGAGGAACTTGCCTTGATAGCTGGTTTCTTTGTCATAGCCTTCTTAGGCTTGCTAGCAGAGGCCTCAGCAGTGGCAGCAGCAGACTCTTCGTTGAATTTCTTCACTGCCTCTTTAGCCATGTTGGCCAGCTTGGCTTGATGCTTAGCCCACTCCTGAGGAAATTCCTCACCTCTTCTAATGCTTGTGGGATCAGCTTCTTGGCCTAGAGCTAATGGAGGTCTTGGGCATGGAGAGTTAACAGCGAATTTCTTCATGTACTTTGGAGTCACATATCAATACTCCCTCCATTCTCTTGCCCATCTTCTCTCAATCTTCTGAATGCGCACTTTGCGCTGATTTTTGTTCTCCTTGCCATGAGTTGCTTCATCAGGAGTACAATATTCATCATAGATGTCTTCAGGGATCTCAAAAGCAGTATTTGTTTCTGGCCTCTTTCCTCCCTTCTGAGGTCTTTTACCATTAGCCATTTTCTTCACTTGAGGATTTTGAACAATGGATGTTTCTGAGGAAGTGTGCAACTTTTCTTCGAGGAACGCTACAAATGAGTTAAGTTGATGAGAACCTAGAGATTCAGCAGCGGACATGTGTACCTGTGAACAGAATATAGGTGCGAAGAATTTGGAGAGGCCATATGCGTTCTCAGAAATTTTTCAAAAGAAATCAAGTTTGAGGAATTTGACCAGGGGAGTCTTGAGGAATTTCACTAAGCGTTCTTGACTTAGGTTCCAGAGTTGTATAGATTAGAAAATCCACACAATTGAGGAATCTTGAAGAAAAACGTTGCTTAGAGAAACAAATCAAGAACATATGCAACTTGGTGTTTAAGGATGCGGAAGTTGAAGAATAAACACCTATTGAAGATTTTGTGGAAATCATCAGAATCAACAAGGGTAGTAAAAATAGATTTTATTTACCCTTGACGAAGAACACAACGAACTGAGAGTAACAGTGGAGAAGCTCGTCCGTTCAGATCTTCCACGCCCTAACTTGGCGATGGAAAACAGCTACGGCGGCGGCGGAGTGAAGATTTCCGCGGCCGGCGTGAGTACGACGACGACGAGGTCGAGGCAGTGAAGCTCTTCCTCATCGGCGACGATGGAGTGTAGCGGCGGCGCTAGGTCTGAGATCTCGAGCGAGGGGAGTAAGATCGAGCGGGGTAAATGAGATCTGAGGAGGGCGAGGGGTATTTATAACCGAGGTGAAAAACCGCTCGTCCGAAGAAAATGGATGAACGTGCCCCTGACCCTTCTCATCCTAATGACATGTGTCACCCACATACTGTGAAGTGGAGATCGTGTTAGATCGTGGGTGAATAGATAAATCTTATCGAGGGATATGGAACGGTTTGAGCGGCAAAAGCCGAAAATTCAGATAAGAATATTTTAATGTATCATTCGCAAATTCTTCAGCTGTCAAGGACACAGTGAAGACTTTGAACGGGTTTCAAATAGAACGCACATGAAGAATTTGTGAATAGACTGGGTTGAGTTTAGCATAGAGGGGGAAAGGGTCCGATCACATTCACTTAGAAGAAAATCAACTTTGAAGAATTAGCAATAAGTGAATGCTGTAGAGATCCATTTGGTGCCGATGATATTGTGCTTGCGTGGGTCTGGTCGCTTGACAAGCTCCCACATATTGTTTAGCTCGAATTGATGTAATTCCTCTTGCATCGCTTGAATCCATTCAGGCTCCAGAAATGCCTCATCAACTTTGGTGGGCTCTGTGATAGAGACGAAAGCAAAGTGCCCACAAAAGTTAAACAAATGTGAAGCTTTTGAGCGAGTAAGAGGACCTGGTGCGTTGATGTCGTTGATGATTCTCTCAATCTGTACTTTATTTGCAACGCGAGGATGAGCAGGTTGACGACTTCGATTTGGCTCAGCATTTTCTTCAGAGACATTTTCTTCAGATGCACCAGCATGATTTTCTTCACGATCTAGAATGACTTCTTCAGCAGATTCTTCGGTAGGAATAACATCCTCAGTAGCCTTTAGCTTGATGGATTCCTCAGGAGACATTTCATCTAGCACAGGAGGTAGGTGCTCTCTTTGCGTGCCATTAGTTTCATCGAACCGCACATCTATAGTTTCAACAACCTTGTTGTGATAGGTGTTGAAGACCCTGTAGGTGTGCGAGTCCTTTCCGTAACCAAGCATAAAACCTTCATGTGCTTTCGGTGCAAATTTAGAAATGTGATGAGGATCTCTAATCCAACATTTAGCACCGAAGACTTTGAAATAACTCACATTGGGTTTCTTGTCAGTGAGGAGTTCATATGAGGTCTTCTTGAAGAATTTGTGAAGATATACCCTGTTGATAATGTGGCATGCAGTATCAATTGCTTCAGGCCAGAAGCGACGAGGTGTCATGTATTCATCAAGCATAGTGCGAGCCATCTCAACAAGAGTCCTGTTCTTGTGCTCCATGATGCCATTCTGCTGAGGAGTGTATGGGGCAGATAACTCATGAGTAATACCAAGTTCATCAAGATAGTCATCAAGACCAGTATTCTTGAACTCAGTCCCATTGTCACTACGTATATGCTTGATCTTCACACCGAAATTCGTCGAGGCCCTCGAAGAAAATTGTCTGAAGACTTCCTGCACTTTAGTTTTGTAAGTAATGACATGCACCCATGTGTAACGAGAATAATCATCAACAATGACAAAGCCATATAGAGATGCTGCATTTGTTAGTGTGGCATAATGAGTAGGACCAAAGAGATCCATATGAAGCAATTCAAAAGGACGAGAGGTAGTCATGATAGTTTTCGAGGGGTGCTTGGCTCTGGTCATCTTTCCAGCCTCACATGCCCCACAAAGATGATCTTTGAGGAATTTGACACCCTCAATGCCAATGACGTGCTTCTTCTTCACGAGCGTGTGTAAGTTCCTCATGCCAGCATGACCCAGTCGTCGATGCCATAGCCAGCCTTCTGAAGCTTTTGCAAGTAGACAAGTGGCAGGCTGTGGTCCTGCAGAGAAATCAACAATATACAAGTCTCCTCTCCTAAAGCCTTCGAAGACTTTGGAATTGTCAGATTCCATGAGCACTAAGCAGCGATATTTGCCAAAGACAACAACCATATCAAGATCACAAAGCATTGAGACTGACATGAGGTTGAATCTGAGGGACTCGACAAGCATGACTTTGTCCATGTGTCGATCCTTTGAGATTGCAACCCTACCTAGACCCAATACCTTGCTTTTGCCTTTGTCTGCGTAGGTGATATGCTTCAAATGTGATGGAGATAAAGGAGTGTTCATCAGTAAGCTCTTGTCGCCAGTCATGTGATTAGTACATCCACTGTCGAGGACCCACTCAGTAGCTTTGGGTAAATCATCCTGCAGATGAATTAGTGCATCTTACGAACACATATCTTCAGAGTGAAGAATATGACATCAATTTCATCAGACAGAAATTCATCAGTTAATGCAACATATGTATATATATAGCAGTACAAGGACGTGAGAAATGAATGATTCATTTCTTCATGATTAGCTTGTGTCCTTTCAAGCATTTCAGGTCTCCAGAAAATTCTTCAGACGATTTAGTTCGTCTGGAGACCTGACCCTGCATAAGAGGTTAGTTCTTTTTCTTCACCACCCACATCTGGAGGGGTGGCAAAGAGTTCATCATTCTGCGAGCTCCATAAGAGAAAGGTGGCATTGAAGCCAAGGCGCTTCGTTTCACATGAGAGGGATTAGTATAGGCATATGAGTAAGCAGAGAAATTCTTCGAGGACTTATGAACATAATGATTTAAAGAATAATGCACATAATCAGAACTCTTAGATTTTCCCTGCGAAACAGAAGCGTTAGCATGATGATAATCATATGAGGACTTGGATTCACGTGAGGAATTTGATCCATAGGAGGACTTGGATCCATATGAAGACTTTGGTCCACATGAAGTATTTGATCTGGGGTTCTTATTCTTCACAGGTGGAGTCATGAGGACATTCACCTGAAGACTTTCAAGGCACCTTTTGGGAACCCATATTTTCTTCATAGGGGGACCATTCCTGCAGTTAGTTCCAACATATCTAGCAAATACTTCACCATTCTGATTTTTGAACAGTTTATAGTTGGAGTCAAATGACTCATCAGATGAATATGAGGATTCACAAGTAAAGCCAGATAAGGTGGATGGATCCACGGGAGGTCCCTTCACAGCAACCCATGAGGTTTTGGGATACTTCTCAGGTTTCCAGTAGGTTCCATCAGCATTGAGTTTCCTCTCAAAGGCAATACCCTCTTTCCTAGGGTTCCTGTTCAAGATCTGCTTTTTGAGCACATCACAAAGAGTCTGATGCCCTTTGAGGCTTTTGTACATGCCTGTCACATACAATTCCTTCAACCCTACATTTTTGTCAGTGATACTAGTGGTATCCTCAGATGAGGAATTTGTGACCACAGAGATAGTTGAAGAATTTGCAGCAATAGAAGCATTTGAACATTCAGGTGAAGAATTAGCAGTTTCACGTTCAATGCATTTCAAGCATGGTGGAATAAATTCTTCCTGAGCGGAACTGATCTATTGAGCAAGTAATGAATCATTTTCCTTCTGAAGATCTTCATGACTCACCCTTAGCTTCTCAAGATCTTGCTTTCTTTGAAGAAATTCATAAGAAAGCTTCTCATGATCGGCTAAGAGAGTTTCATGACGACTTTGAAGGTTGTCAAACTTAGACTGTAGTTGCTGAAGATTATCAGTCAGTGTTTGAGTTCGATCCATTTCCTCACCTAACAGGTGATCGCTTTTGTCTAGCATATTTTGAACCTTTTCCAAAGCCTTTTGTTGTTTAACAGCAATATTAGCAAGTTTGGAATAGCTGGGTTTGAGGTTATCATCAGATTCATCCTCACTTGATTCAGAGGAGGGATATTTGAATACCTTGGCACCTTTTGCCATGAAGCAATAGGTGGGAGCATAGTCATCGTTGCTGTCATCAGCAGTGTTGGGGAAGCCATTTTCCTCAGTGTTGAAAATGGACTTGCTGACGTAAGCAGTAGCGAGGCTAGGCTCGCCACACCAGAGTCTGACTCCTCAGATGCCTCCTCTTCCTCATGTTCCTCAGATTCAGCTTCAGAGTCCATTTCCTTGCCAATGAATGCCCAAGCCTTCTTGGAACTGCTCTTCTTGTGAGATGAAGACTTTGAAGATTTTGATGATGAGGATTTTGAAGATTTCTTCTTCTTCTTAGAGTCATCTAAACTATCATCCTTGTATTTCTTTTTATTTGATTCCTTTGCCCACTAAGGACAATCAGTTATGTAGTGACCAGGTTTCTTGCATTTGTGACAAGTCCTCTTTTTGTAATCACGGGATGAGGAATCTGATCTTGTGTCATCACCTTTTGAAGATTTTACAAAGCGACCATGCCTTGAGAACTTCTGGAATTTCTTCATGAGCATTGCTAGCTCCTGGCTTAGTTCTTCAGGGTCACCAAGGCTGCTATCAGAATCTTCTCCTTCAGATGAGGAAACTGCCTTGGCCTTCAGTGCGCGTGATCTTCCATAGCTTGGCCCATAGAGATCTCTCTTTTCAGCTAGTTGGAATTCTTGAGTGTTCAGCCTCTCAAGAGTATCAGTAGGATCAAGTGACTTGTAGTCTCCACGTTCTTGAATCATCAGTGCCAGTGTATCGAATGAAGAATCGAGTGACCTCAGCAATTTCTTCACCACCTCATCGTCGGTGATGTCAGTGGCACCCAATGCTTGAAGCTCGTTTGAAATGTCAGTGAGGCGATCAAAGGTTTGCTGGACATTCTCATTGTCGAGTCTTTTGAACCGGTTGAAGAGATTGCGAAGAACGTCAACTCAAGAATCACGTTGAGTTGAGATTCCTTCGTTGACCTTGGACAGCCTGTCCCAGATAAGCTTTGCAGACTCCAAAGCACTCACTCTGCCGTACTGTCCTTTGCTCAGATGGCCACACATGATATTCTTCGCTTGAGAGTCGAGTTGCTTGAATCTCTTCACATCAGCAGCGTTCACGGAAGGAGTGACAGAGGGAACGCCATTTTCCACAATGTACCAGAGATCGTTGTCAATTGCCTCAAGATGCATGCGCATCTTATTCTTCCAGTAGGGGTAGTCCGTCCCATCAAAGGTAGGACACCCAGCCGAGACCTTGATCATGCCTGCAGTCGACATAACTAAAACTCCAGGTGGTTAAACCAAAATCACACAGAACAAGGGAGTACCTCGCTCTGATACAATATGAAAGTGCGTTATATCGACTAGAGGGGGGGTGAATAGGCGGTTTTTACAAATTCGTCACTGAGGAATTTCAAGGTGAGGAAATTCCTAAGCAACGAACTACTTAGCAGCGGAATAAGTACTCAGATGCAAACATAACATGGCATAAGCACAGTCATCATGATGAAATGAAATAGGCACAGAGTACAGGTAACGAGATACAGGATAAGCAGGCTGAAGACTACGTGACTAAAGAAATAGGATTGAGGAAATTGTGAAAGTCTTCAGTCAAAGTCTTCACACAGTAACGATCAAGTAAGTCAACACATGAATGAGGAAATGAAAGAGTTTAGGAAATAGAACTAGTAGCTCGGTGAAGACAATGATTTGGTAGACCAGTTCCAACTGCTGTGACAGTTGTACGTCTGGTTGGAGCGGCTAGGTATTCAAACCTGAGCACACACAGTCCCAGACACACAGTCCCTCACCGTATTCTCCTTGAGCTAAGGTCACACAGACCTCGCCCAATCACTCGTGGTAAGTCTTCAGGTGACTTCCAAACCTTCACAGACTCGGTCACTCGGCGATCCACAATTTCCTCTTGGATGCTCTAGACCATGACGCCTAACCGTCTGGAGGATGCATAGTCCTCAAAGGTAACAAGCGTCGGTTCCACACAGGAACAATTTCTTCAGTGATGCTCAATCACTTTGGGTTTGTAGGTGTTTGGGTTTTTGGGTTTTTCCTCACTTGATGATTTTCGCTCAAAGTCCTCGGAGAATGGGATGCTCTAAATGACAAGTGTCAATCTATCTCTCGGAGCAGCCAACCAGCTAGTGGTTGTAGGGGGCGGCTATTTATAGCCTAGGGAGCAGCCTGACATGATAAGACATAAATGCCCTTCAATGATATGACCGTTAGGTGGGAAGGATATTTGGACAGCTGGCGCGTAGCACAGCAACGGTCGGAAATTTGTGTATCAAATTCCTCAGGGCTATCATGTTCCTCACTTGTAGGCAATCGGCACTGGCGAATTCCTAACTCCTCAGTCAGAACAAATTCCTCAGAGAACAGAAGAACTTTGTCTCTGTCACTAAAGAAATTGACTGAACTGTATGAGATTTCCAATGGCTTCACTCGAAAGGATTGGGTAGGTGTAGGGTTTGGAGATGAGCATCACTTGGAAACTATTCCTTAGTTTTACCTCGACCCCCTTTAACAGTACGGTGTTTCCTATGACTCAAAGAGAAGAAAATGAAACTACAAAAACAAAAGTCTTCACGCTTCATAATCCTCGCATGAATATCTAGTCTTCAAGGTCACACCAATTTCTTCACTTTCAAAGTCTTCAAGAAAACCAAAGTCTTCAGTTGAAGACATTCATTTTCAGGGGTCGACTTTCATCGTAAATATCAAACTCCTCATAGACTTATAGACCTGTGTACACTCACACACGCATTAGTCCCTTAACCTATAAGTCTTCAATACACCAAAATCACTAAGGGGCACTAGATGCACTTACAATCCCGCATCTGTCACATCTAATTTAAAGAAGTGGGTCAATACATATATATGAATGAAACTCAACACAATTGATGGTAATAAAATAAAATTGTGAATATTGTTTACGTACTTCATATTGTTTGTCAGACAAGCCCCGCTCAGAGGTCGAGTGGCGAATGAACTCGCAAACGTAGTATCCACATAAATTATTCCCGCCTGCCTGCCACAAGCACTTTACGAGAATAGAGTTCAATCAAACTGATAATCAAGCATGATAATGGTATTGATGAAACTAGAATCAATGAGAGATGCGCGGAACTAGCTAGTACTACTTACTTTGGGGTGTGTAAATCGCAGCTCGTTCTTCAGACCCGGAACCATTCCGGTGAACTTTTTCCAAACCCTGCCAGGCAAAGAAAATGATTACTTGATATCAGGAAATGAACGAAAGTTGCCGATATGGTGTGATAATGATTTAACTTACTTCTGGAGTATTGCAGTCATGTCCGCATAATCCTTGGGATCTTTACGTCTCGAGTCTAAGACAGTTACTACTCCCCCGTCAAGCTTAATGGATAGCAGAATAAAGTGGAACCTACGCGCGCATAACTCATCAATTACATTACTTAACCTCGAGTAAGCGAAACCGAATATGCACAAGACAGTAACACTCACTTGAAGTTGTAAGGAAAGAGTATTTCCCTTTTGTTTTGGTGTCGAAGGAACGCTTTTAGCAAGTTTTCCTCAGTATCTTCAACTCTCTTTTCTACCATCCATTCATTTACGGTATTTGGGCTAATGAACCCAATGTGATTTGTCCTCTTTTGCATTCGACGATCTTCAATCTGCATAATATAGTGAGGATAATTATATATACATGCAATGAACGAGCTGAGCTACAGACTTAATTACAGAAGTAATACTTACAGACAGTAGCAAGTCATGAGTTGTTTGTCGAGGGCGTCTTGATTGAATAACTGAAATAATTCCACAAATTCAACAGGCATCACGTCGACTCCAATGAGGTTGTGCTCATCTTTAATTCTCACCATCAAACTATCGGTCCCATTCTTCCTGCGGCTTTCCAAGTACCAGTCATGCAATCTTTGCATCATCGTTGTTAGAGGAGGATGATCAGGTTTGACGAGAGGCTTCCCGTGCTCGTATCTAAAGATCTCTACTACCTCAGCTGTTTCAAACTATACATCATCGCCCACGTAATCACCAAGAGTGGTACCGGGCAGTAGCCCCGGATGATTAGCGATATCGCTAGACACCTTGAGCGGGGGGCACGATTACTTCTCCTGTTTGCCGAGCTGGGGAATTGTTTTCCCACTTCTTCATCTTGCAGCACTGGTAGTACTTCCCGACCGCCGCGCTTCATCATATGTCCTTTCAATACAACGGTCATAGTTGGATTGCGGCGGAGGCGGTGGTGGTCGCTTAAGGGCATCCATAGTGCGCTTCACTTTCACCGGATCTATTGTTTCCTTCGGAGGTGGACGTTTTCGTTCAAAATGGGCCTGCACTTCAGCTTCCACGATGTCCGTGTTTTCCTCGTCAGTCCTCTCATATGGTAACTTTGGAAGAGGCTTGAGGCTTGGACCAAATTTGAATTTCTTCCCGCCTTTTGTACTGCTGGCCACTGGAGCGGCGGAGCCTCTCTTCCGCCGTTGCTGAGGCGACGGAGTCAGCTGACGCGCCGGAGGAGGTGGAGTCCGCTGACGCGTCGGAGGAGGAGGAGACGGCGCCTGAGGCGGCGGAGACAGCTCACACGTCGGAGACGACTTAGGCAGCTGAGACGGCTGAGCTGGACTGTGAAGAGTCTCCTGAGGGGCCTCCTCCGGCTGAGTCTGCTGAGGCGGCGTCCTGTTTGGAAGCTTGATGTTCTCCTTTCTCCATAGACAGTTACTCCTTAAAGCATTTTCCAGAAGAATATCCCCTTCACCTGTAGGGTAGTCAAGCTCCAGCCCCGCAAATCCCTCCATTATTTCATCCACCGTGACAATAGCATAGCCATGTGGAATCAGACGGCAATGGAAAGTTCCCTCAGCTCGAGGAGGTAAAACAGAGCCGACCGCCGCCTTCAAGGTCAGGTTCTGGCATTTCGCCATTAGAACACAATGTTCAGCCTCCGTGATACTATCCACGGGGTAGCGAGGAGTCATGAAATCAGGTTGAACGAGCTCCGTGGAAGCCACGCTGCTTCTCCACTGAGATGGTGGGGTAGCTTCTGGGGCAGTGTCGAGGGAAGGATCTTCGTGCTGCTGAGATGGTTGGTCGGTAGCTCGCTGGCTCTCAAGTTCCTCTAGTTTCGCTAATCTTGCACTGAGCTTCTGCATTTTGCTTGCTTCCTCTTTCTTCTTTCTCTCTTGGCTTCTATAACCACCGCTGTCGGGAAACTCATGCACCCACGGAATGGAGTCTAATGTGCCTCGTGTTCGTCCAGGGTGTTCAGGATTCCCGAGGGCCTCTGTCAGCTCGTCCTTCTCTCTGTCTGGAATCAACGTCCCTTCCTGCGTGATACGTCTCCAACGTATCTATAATTTTTTATTGTTCCATGCTGTTATATTATCATTCTTGAATGTTTTACAATCATTTTATAGCAACTTTATATCATTTTTTGGACTAACCTATTGACAAATTGCCCAGTGCCAGTTGCTGTTTTTTGCTTGTTTTTTACTTCGCAGGAAATCAATACCAAACGGAGTCCAAATGCATCGAAACTTTTTGGTGATTTTTTCTGGACCAGAAGACACAAGTTGGGCCAAGAAAGTACCTGAGGGGGGCTCGAGGGGACCACAACCCACCAGGGCGCGCCTGGGGGCCCAGGCGTGCCCAGGTGGGTTGGGCCCACCTCGGCCGCCTCCCGCGCCGCCTCTTTGCTCTATAAATACCCCAATATTCCAGAAACCCTAGGGGAGTCGACGAAAATCAATTCTAGCCGCCGCAAGTTCCAGAAACTACAGATCTAATCTAGACACCATCACGGAGGGGTTCATCATCCTCATTGGTGCCTCTCGGATGATGCGTGAGTAGTTCATTGTAGACCTACGGGTCCGTAGTTAGTAGCTAGATGGCTTCCTCTCTCTCTTTTGATTCTCAATACAATGGTCTCTTGGAGATCTATTTGATGTAACTCTTTTTGCGGTGTGTTTGTTGGGATCCAATGAACTTTGAGTTTATGATTAGATCTATGTTTTTATCCATGAAAGTTATTTGAGTCTTTTGATCTCTTATATGCATGATTACTTATAGCCTCGTATTTCTTCTTCGAATCTTTGGTTTAGTTAGGCCAACTAGATTGATTTTTCTTGCCATGGGAAGAGGTGCTTTGTGATGGGTTCGATCTTACGGTGCTTGATCCCAGTGACAGAAGGGGAACCGACACGTATGTATCGTTGCTATTAAGGATAACAAGATGTGGTCTATTTCTACATAAATAGATCTTGTCTACATCATGTTATCGTTCTTATTGCATTACTCCGTTTCTCCATGAACTTAATACACTAGATGCATGCTGGATAGCGGTCGATGCGTGGAGTAATAGTAGTAGATGCAGGCAGGAGTCGGTCTACTAATCTTGGACGTGATGCCTACATAATGATCATTGCCTGGATATCGTCATAATTATTTGAAGTTCTATCAATTGCCCAACAATAATTTGTTTACCCATCGTATGCTATTTTTCTCGAGAGAAGCCACTAGTGAAATCTACGGCCCCCGGGTCTATTTTCTCATCATATATTTTCAGATCTATTTTGCTATTTGCCTTTTTATTTATTTGCCACTTTTATTTTCAGATCTATATTATCAAAAACCCAAAAATACCTCGCTGAATTTTATTTGCATCTATCAATCTATTACAACTTTCTCACGTCTGTTTGCCAATTTCTGGCGCCGTTACCCGAAAGGGATTGACAACCCCTTTAACACGTCGGGTTGCAAGTATTTGTTCTCTGTGTGCAGGTGCTGTTTACGTAGTGTTGCTTGGTTCTCCTACTGGTTCAATAACCTTGGTCTCATCACTGAGGGAAATACCTACTGTTGATGTGCTGCATCATCCCTTCCTCTTTGGGGAAATACCGACGTAGTTCGAGCCAACATCACTGCGCTGCTTTGATTGCTTTCTCAAGCTTCTTGATGGGTATTGCAAGTTGATCGTTCGTCCAAACACACTTCCCTGATTCTGGATCCAAAGTTCCCCCAACCCCGAAGAACCAAGTCCTTGCCCGATCTGGCCAGTGCAATGTCGCTGGTTGGACCCCTTTAGCAAGCAGGTCTTGCTCAGCTTTGTCCCACAACGGCCGGGCTTTGTTGTAGCCACCTGACCCCGTGGTATGGCGATACTTCTTCTTTGCAGCATTTTGCTTGTTTGTCAGTGACCTTTGCTTACCCTTTTCTGATTTCCTGTAGGCCACAAATGCGGGCCAGTAATCTCTTATCTTCTCATATCGACCGATGAATTCTGGAGTCTTGTCTTTCTCGACAAACTTTTTGTTCAACTCTTTCTTCCAGTTGTTGAATAGTTCTGCCATCTTCTTAAGAGCAAACGCCTTGACCTTTCGCTCTATAACTGGGTTGTTCGGATCCTCCTCTGGCGGTAGGCTGGAATTTGTCATCAGCGAGGTCCAAAGATCATCTTTCAGTCTATCCTGGACATAAGAAACTTCAGGGTCCTTCTTCTTATTCCATTCTTGGATGCTGATCGGGACACTGTCCCTAACAACAACTCCGCACTGATGTACAAATGTGTCCTTGGTCTGCTTGGGAGAAATCGGTTGGCCATCTTTCGCGACTTCTGTGCTCGTGAACCTTCCATCCTGGCGCAACCTTTTCTTTGGGCCTCGTCTCCTTACGGAAGTTTGGCTCGATCCGGAAGGCTAAAAGAAGAAAGAAGCGTTATTATATGGACATACAAAACAATTAATGCATCAAGTCAGCACAGGCTTAATATATATATATATATATATATATATATATATATATATATATATATATATATATATATATATATACCTCACTGGACTTTGCAACAGTTAAGGCTCCCTCCTCCGTTCGGTCACCGGAGCCATCATGATCTCCTTCCTCCGCCATTCGGTCACCGGAGCCATCATGATCTCCTTCCTCCTCCATTGGATCACAGGAGCCGTCATCCTCTCCTTCCTGACCATCGGTGTCGTTGAGAAACGACAAGGTGATATCACCTCCGTCACGGATTATATCCCCCAACAACTCTTCTTTTTCTAAGTCTCTGTCCATAGTTTCTGCAAACATTACAACATGGCAATATACAACCATGAGAGATGGATTTGTGGCAAACATAGAAATAATCACAACAAGGAATCATATGCATATGAGCAATGTATTAGTGGCAAACATCATGCAAAGTTGACAAGTTTTATAACAGTCAGTTTCAGATGATCGTCGAGGACTCCTCCCACCTCATGTCTGATGAGTCGTCCTATCTTTCGAGAGAGGATACTTTGCGGACCGCCTCTCTCATGGTCGTCGAGGATACTTGCGAACCCCCCCTCATGTCAAAGTTATCGGGGATATGTTGAATTCCCGAGAGAGTTAGGGGTGTACTAACGCGGCACTACACGATATAGCTAGGTGAAGGGGGATAACATCCGGGAATGTTTTCCCGAAGTCTGCATTTTTGGACAAATGAACCGGAGGGGGACGGTTCCAGATTCACTATGCTAAGTGCTTGTGACAGACGAACAGAGGGCATATTCGGATTCGTCATATTTTTCTGATCGATTTTCATATATAAATTATTTTCATCGGAGTTACGGTTAATTTTCTACGAATTTCTAAAGTTTTACCAATATCCTGAAAATTTCTCCAAGTCTGAGAATTCCTCAGCTTTAAACATCACTTAGCTGTTTTCCAAAGGCTACAACTATTGTTCTGTACATCCTATGGGTTAGTGCCTTATATCAATATTGATCACTCTCCTATGATCTACAAGATAGTATCAATTGCATCTCTGATAGAGTCCATTAGCTTGCTCAAAACTTTGTTCGAAAAGTGCCACTTGATATTAATTCTATGAACATAAAAAATTCTATGAACAAAAAGTGCCACTTGATACATACATATACATCAACATACATATATATACACTAAGCATCAATATTTCTATACATACATAAACATACATACATACATACATACATACATACATACATACATAAACATATACATACATACATATCTACACAACATAATTAATAAAAAAAAGCACATCGGCCAGTGCTGCGGCGCCTCACAGCGGGGGCACGTGGCGAGGGCTTGGGGAGGAGGGCCGGCGGGGGCGGCGACGACGAGGGCCGGTCGGCGGGGGCACGCGGCGACGAGGAGCAAGAGCGGCCGGGCTCGGGGACGGCGTCGGGGGCGGCGACGAGGAGCGAGCTCGGGGAGGAGGGCGAGGAGGTCCGACGACGAGGACGGCGGGGAGGTCCGGCAACGAGGAGCTGGCTCGGGGACAGCTCGGAGGCGATGGCGAGCTCGGGCAGCCTGGCGGCGTAGAGGAGGTCTTCGGCGTCGTCGGGGGAACTGCGGATGGCTTTTGCAAATTTTGCAAAGTGCTGCTTATATACACCAACCTTTAGTCCCGGTTGGTGGCTCCAACCGGGACTAAAGGCCCCCTTTCGTCCCGGTTGGAGCCACCAACAGGGACTAAAGGTGAATTTCAACAGACCAAGCGGCGGGAAGCCCAGACCATTAGTCCCGGTTGGTGGATCGAACCGGGACGAATGGGGGCCTTTCGTCCCGGTTCGCGCCATCAACCGGGATGAAAGGTGTCCTTTGGTCCCGGTTTGAACCACCAACCGGGACGAAAGGGGGGGTGATGCCGCAGCCAAAAGTTTAGTCCCACCTCGCTAGTTGAGAGGGGCTCGGAGTGGTTTATAAGCCCCGCCGCGGGTACCGTTTTGAGCTCCTCTCTAAAGCAGG
The DNA here is from genome assembly GCA_011799875.1 of Thinopyrum elongatum. NCBI lineage: Eukaryota > Viridiplantae > Streptophyta > Magnoliopsida > Poales > Poaceae > Thinopyrum > Thinopyrum elongatum. Next base: position 506,603,547 of record CM022302.1, on the reverse strand, counting down.
CCTGTGTGGACCTAATGAACCTGTTACGGCCCTATGGGGCCTACTTGCCCAGCGGGCCAGCGTCCTGGCCCAACTAGTAGTTGGGTTTCTAGTCATATGCAGACCGTTGTGGCCTAGTGGGCGGGCTATTTTAACAAAAAAAACTTTATGAAAATTCTGTTTGCTATTAAAGTTTAAAAAAAAAAGACTTTGATAATTTTAGTTGCATAAATTTTATATAATTTTAAGTTAATATAATTTTGAGAATAACTAGAGGTTTATAAAAGCTTTTTAGTTGATTCTTTTTGCTATTGAAGAATATTATAGTTTTGTTTTAGTTGATCATAACAAAATATTTTAATTGATTCTTTTTAGTTCATGTTTGTTATTGGGTTATCTTTTTAGTTCATTCTTTTGAGTTCATTCTTTTTAGTTAATATTTTAGTTGATTCTTTTAGTTCATTCTTTTTAACAAATAATACTTTGATAATTTTATTAATTTTTTTTTGATTCTTTTGATTGATTCTTTTAGTTAATGTTTTAGTTCATTCTTTTAGTTAATTTTTAGTTGATTCTTTTTGTTCATTCTTTTTAACAAATATACTTTGATAATTTTAGTTAATATTATTTTGATTTCTTTTAGTTCATTCTTTTTGCTATTGAAGAATATTATATTTAATTGATTCTTTTAGTTCATTCTTATTGCTATTAGAGTTTTATAAAAGCTTTTTAGTTCATTCTTTTTGCTATTCGTTCATTCTTTGAGCTAAATGACCCTGAAATTGAAAAGCACTACAAATAAACACTGAAAAGGTTGAAACTTGGCATGGTATCATCATTTCACCAACATAGCATGTGCTAAAATGTTGAGAGGGTTACGGCCAAAACTGGATGCACTTCGTGTACAAAATGGACAATCTCTTTTGAAGTATCACGGTTTCGGACGAAAACTCATTGATGTCTACTACGCAACTTTATTCTTGTAGACACGTGTTGGGCCTCCAAGCGCAGAGTTTTGTAGGACAGTAGCAATTTTCCCTCAAGTGGATGACCTAAGGTTTAACAATCTGTGGGAGGCGTAGGATGAAGATGGTCTCTCTCAAACAACCCTACAACCAAATACAAGAAATCTCTTGTGTCCCCAACACACCCAATACAATGGCAAATTGTATAGGTACACTAGTTCGGCGAAGAGATGGTGATAAAAGTGTAATATGGATGGTAGAAATATATTTTTATAATCTGAATAAATAAAAACAGCAAGGTAGCAAGTGACAAAAGTGAGCACAAACGGTATTGCAATGCTTGAAAACAAGGCCTAGGGTCCGTACTTTCGCTAGTGCAATCTCTTAACAATGCTAATATAATTGGACCATATAACCATCCCTCAACGTGCGATGAAGAATCACTCCAAAGTTCCTATCTAGCGGAGAACATAAGAATAAATTGTTTGTAGGGTACGAAACCACCTCAAAGCTATTCTTTCCGATCAATCTATCCAAGAGTTCGTACTAAAATAACACCAAAGCAAATTCAGATTCGTAATGCTCAATCCAACACAAAGAACCTCAAAGAGTGCCCCAAGATTTCTACCGGAGAAACAAAGACAAGAACGTGCATCAACCCCTATGCATAGATTACCCCAATGTCACCTCGGCAATCCGCGGGTTGAGTGCCAAAACATATATCAAGTGAATCAATATAATACCCCATTGTCACCACGGGTATTTGTATGCAAGACATATATCAAGTGCTCTCAAATCCATAAAAGTATTCAATCCGATAAAACAAAATCTCAAAGGGAAAACTCAATTCATCACAACAAGATAGAGAGGGGAAAACACCATATGATCCGACTATATTAACAAAGCCCGCGATACATCAAGATTGTGCATCTCAAGAATATGAGAGAGAGAGAGATTAAACACATAGCTACTGGTACAAACCCTCAGCCCCGAGGGTGGACTACTCACTCCTCATCGTGGTGGTCGCCGGGATGATGAAGATGGCCACCAGTGATGATCTCCCCCTCTGGCAGGGTGCCGGAATGGGGTCTAGATTGGATCTCGTGGATACAGAGGGCTTGCGGCGGCGGAACTTTTGATCTAGGGTCTTCCAGAGGGTTTTTGGAATATTTGGCAATTTATAGAGCGAAGGGGCGGTGCGGGAGGCCACCGAGGTGGGCACCCCCCCCAGGTGCTGCTCTGGCCCATTCGATGTCTTCTGGTCCATAAAAAATCCACAAAAAGTTTCGCTACGTTTGGACTCCGTTTGGTATTGATTTTCTGCGATGTAAAAAACAAGCAAAAAACAGCAAGTGGCACTGGGCACTATGTCAATAAGTTAGTCCCAAAAAATGATATAAAGTTGCTATAAAATGATTGTAAAACATCCAAGAATGATAATATAGCAGCATGAATACTTCATAAATTATAGATACATTGGAGATGTATCAGCATCCCCAAGATTAATTCCTACTCGTCCTCGAGTAGGTAAATGATAAAAGAAATGATTTATGAAGTGTGAATGCTAGCAAAGTGCATAAGTTTGATCAATAGTAATTTCAATCACTTTTCCTAGCATCACAACAGCAACTCTTTCTCATAAAACTCATCATGTTAAAGTGGCAACCAATTCACATGTTAAGGTTCAAAAAATGAATTCTCTTGAAACACAACAACCTATATTCTTAGTCACCAAACAATTGCAATTCAACTTATTCAACAGAGTCTAAGTAAGAGCTCCACATACTCAACCATCATATAGCCTTCTATGATTGCTAACACTCACCGCATACACATGAGCAAAACGTTTCAACTGGACACATAGAAAGATAGGGGCTTATAATTTCGCCTCCCAACGTATTCACCTCAAGGGTGATGTCAACAATAATAACTCATGCTACCCATATCCAACTGGATATATGTGCCTAGATCTTTCCTCACCACATGATGCTTGCCAAAAGAGAAAAATAAAAAGGAATAGAGAGAAAAACTTTGACTCTTGCATGAAAGTAAATACATAAAAGTAAAAGGTAGTCCCTTCGCAGAGGGAAGCAGTGTTTGCCATGCGCTTTTTGTTTGTATGCTCAATCCCTTAGTGCAAAATAACGTCATGTTATATTGCCCCTTATGATAGCAACCTTTATTATGCAGTCTGTCTCTTTTATTCTTTGCCATCACAAGTTCGTACAATGCTCAATTTTCTCTTACACTAAATGATCTAACACTTTTAGAAGCAATTTTTATTGCCTTATTGCACCGATGACAACTTACTTGAAGGATCTTACTCAATCCTTAGGTAGGTATGGTGGACTCTTGGAAATAAGATTTGGGTTTAAGGGTTTTTTGGATGCACAAGTAGTGTCTCTACTTGGTGCGGAATTTTTGGCTAGCAAAGATGGGGGGCAAGCACCACATGTTGAAGGATCTATGACAATATAACTTCTATGTGAATATGAACAAACATAAATCATTATGTTGTCTTCCTTGTCCAACGTCAACGATTTTGGCATATAATATTTTGATGGGGGCTCACAATCACAAAATATTTCCAAGATAGTGTATTTGCATGTGAAAGTTCTCTTCCTTATAGTAATCATTCATGAATTGCTTGAATGACCAATATTGTGATTGTCAAGCTTCAAAAGATTTCACTTTCTAAACCCAATGTGAAGCTACCACTAGGCATGATATGAACATATAATTTCAACTTCATGATATTCAATTCATTCAACAACTTACTCATAGGATATAAGTGAAGCACAAGAGTGAATGACAAACTACTCCAAAAAGATATAAGTGAAGATCAAGCGAGTAGTTAAGTAAAGGGGTAGCTAATTGAGGACTCTCTCTTATTTAAAAACTTTCAGATCTAAGTATTATTAAAACAGCAAGTAAAACAAAACAAAATGACATTCCAAGAATAGCACAACTCAAGTGAAGAAGCAAAAACTTAGGCTCAACCGATACTAACCGATAATTGTTGATGAAGAAAGGTGGGATGCCTACCGGGGCATCCCCAAGCTTAGATGTTTGAGACTTCTTGAAATATTATCTTGGGATGCCTTGGGCATCCCCATGCTTGAGCTTTTGCGTCTCCTTAATTCCTTTTATATCACGGTTTCCCTAAATCTTAAAAACTTCATACACACAAAACTCAACAAGAACTTGCGAGATAAGTTAGTATAAACCAATGCAAAAACCTTATCATTCTCTACTGTAGAAAATCACAAAAATTATTATTCAACATTGCATACTAAATGCCTCTGCATATTTAATACTCCTATCCTCAAACAGAATCATTAAACAAGCAAACATATGCAAACAATGCAAACATAACAGCAATCTGCCAAAACAGTACAGTTTGTAAAGAATGCAAGAGTATCAATACTATGCAAAATGTTTCAACATTTTATCACATTCTGACTTTTCTCGGGAATTTTTGCAACATCGATAAACTTTCTGTTTTGAAACAGCAACTCATATACTTGCAAAATAAGCATGGTAAAGGCTATCCTTGACATTTTTATTGAAAAGAAAGATGCAAAACATTATTATAAATAACAGCAAGCAAATTCTAACAAGAAAATGACGCTCCAAGCAAAACACATATCATGCGACGAATAAAAATGTAGCTCCAAGTGCGGTTACCGATAATGTTGGCGACGAAAGAGGGGATGCCTTCCGGGGCATCCCCAAGCTTAGTTGCTTGGATATTCCTTGAATATTACCTTGGGGTGCCTTGGGAATCCCCAAGCTTAGGGTCTTGTCACTCCTTATTCTCCTCATATCGACATCTCACCCAAAACTTGAAAACTTCAATCACACAAAACTTAACGGAACTTCATGAGATAGGTTAGTATGATAAAGAGCAAACCATTTCACTTTGGTGCTGTCAAATACAAGATTAATAATTGTTTCCACACAATGCCTACTGTATCATATCATTTCCACAATTTATATTGAGCAATATAAGCCATAGAAACTAGAAAACAAGCAAACTATGCATTGAAAACAGAATCTGTCAAGAACAGAACAGTCTGTACTCCAACCATACTTCTGCTACTCCAAAAATTCTGAAAAATTAGGAAAACGTAGAGAATTTGTATATATATCACCTGTAAAAAATTCAGATCAAAATAACGTTCCAATAAATTTTCAAAATTCCTGGACTGAGCGCAAAAGTTTCTGTTTTTGCACAGATTCAAGTCAACTATCATCCATACTATCCCAAAGGCTTTACTTGGCACTTTATTGAAACAAAAGCAATAAAACATGATTACTACAGTATAATAATCATGTGAACACATAAAAATAGTAGGGGTAAATGTTGGGTTGTCTCCCAACAAGCGCTTTTCTTTAATGCCTTTTAGCTAGGCATGATGATTTCAATGATGCTCGCATAAAAGATAAGTATTGAAACATAAAGAGAGCATCATGAATCATAAGTTCCTCTCTCATAATAATTTTCAGTAGCATCATGAGTAGATTCATCAATATAACCATCACATAAAGCATTCTCTTCATGATCCACAAGCATAGAAATTTTATTACTCTCCACATAAGAAAATTTCTTCTCATTCACAATGGTGGGAGTATCATATGAAACTCGAATACTATAAATTGTTTCCACTCTAAAAGAGTAATGTTCAGGAAAAGGGTAATCATAACTATGACAAGTTTTATAAATATAATCATCACTACTTTTTATAACATAAGTATCATCACAATAATCATCATAAGTAGCAACTTTGAGGCACGCAATCATCATAGCAAATTTGATCATTCAAAGTAGGGGGACTAAAAAGATCATCTTCATTAAGAATATCATCCCCAAGCTTGGGACAAACATTAATTGCAGCATAAAAATTCTCAAATATGTCATTCTCATCAAACATAGCATCCCCAAGCTTGTGACTTGGCATATCATAAGCATAATCACTCTCATCATTAATAGTATGAATAGCACCAACGGTATAACAATTGCTATCATCATAATTTCCCAAGATGGTGCCAAAAAGATTTCCAAGATTATAAGAAGTATCATTATCTTCCCAATCATAATCATTACAACAAGTAGTAGGCATCACAAAATCATACTCAATATCATCATCCTCCATCAACATATTTGATTCACTTTCATGAGGCACAATGGTGATAGGAGCAATATTACTTGGGAGAGTTACCTTTTTACCTATACTTCTCCTTCCTTTCCTTTTCTTCTTCACCACCTCACGTATGGGTTTAATCAATTTTTTCGAGCTTCTTGTCTACTACGCAACTTTATTCTTGTAGACTCGTGTTGGGCCTCCAAGCGCAGAGTTTTGTAGGACAGTAGCAATTTTCCCTCAAGTGGATGACCTAAGGTTTATCAATCCGTGGGAGGCATAGGATGAAGATGGTCTCTCTCAAACAACCCTGCAACCAAATACAAGAAATCTCTTGTGTCCCCAACACACCCAATACAATGGCAAATTGTATAGGTGCACTAGTTCGGCGAAGAGATGGTGATAAAAGTGTAATATGGATGGTAGAAATATATTTTTATAATCTGAATAAATAAAAACAGCAAGGTAGCAAGTGACAAAAGTGAGCACAAACGGTATTGCAATGCTTGAAAACAAGGCCTAGGGTCCGTATTTTCACTAGTGCAATCTCTCAACAATGCTAATATAATTGGATCATATAACCATCCCTCAACATGCGATGAAGAATAACTCCAAAGTTCCTATCTAGCGGAGAACATAAGAATAAATTGTTTGTAGGGTACGAAACCACCTCAAAGCTATTCTTTCCGATCGATCTATCCAGGCGTTCATACTAAAATAACACCAAAGCAAATTCAGATTCGTAATGCTCAATCCAACACAAAGAACCTCAAAGAGTGCCCCAAGATTTCTACCAGAGAAACAAAGAAAAGAACGTGCATCAACCCCTATGCATAGATTACCCCAATGTCACCTCGGGAATCCGCGGGTTGAGTGCCAAAACATATATCAAGTGAATCAATATAATACCCCATTGTCACCATGGGTATTCCTATGCAAGACATATATCAGGTGCTCTCAAATCCATAAAAGTATTCAATCCGATAAAACGAAATCTCAAAGGGAAAACTCAATTCATCACAACAAGATAGTGAGGGAAAAACACCATATGATCCGACTATATTAACAAAGCCCGTCATACATCAAGATTGTGCATCTCAAGAACACGAGAGAGAGAGAGAGATTAAACACATAGCTACTGGTACAAACCCTCAGCCCCGAGGGTGGACTACTCCCTCCTCATCGTGGTGGTCGCCGGGATGATGAAGATGGCCACCGGTGATGATCTCCCCCTCCGGCAGGGTGCTGGAATGGGGTCTAGATTGGATCTCGTGGATACATAGGCCTTGCAGCTGCGGAACTTCTGATCTAGGGTCTCCCCGAGGGTTTTTGGAATATTTGGCAATTTATAGGGCGAAGAGGCGGTGCGGGAGGCCACTGAGGTAGGCACAACCCACCGGGGCATGCCTGGCGGCCCAGGCGCGCCCTGGTGGGTTGTGCCCCCCTCGGGGCACCCCCCAGGTGCTGCTCTGGCCCATTGGATGTCTTCTGGTCCATAAAAAATCCACAAAAAGTTTCGCTGCGTTTGGACTCCGTTTGGTATTGATTTTCTGCGATGTAAAAAACAAGCAAAAAACAGCAACTGGCACTGGGCACTATGGCAATAAGTTAGTCACAAAAAATGATATAAAGTTGCTATAAAATGATTGTAAAACATCCAAGAATGATAATATAGCAGCATGAATACTTCATAAATTATAGATACGTTTGAGACGTATCACTCATCTGTTACAAATGGATTTTATTTTTTTTAACTTATTTCAACTCCAGACTTTTTGTGCGTTCAAGATGCACCATTCAAAGCCACATCATCAATTTTCAACCCTTTCTGACTTCATTTGGTATTTTCATGCATTTATTGATTTTATTAGCTAAACGGCCCTGAAATTTAAAAGCACTACGAATGAACTCTAAAAAGGTTGAAAGTTGGCATGGTATCATCATTTCACCCACATAGCATGTGCTAAAAAGTTGAGAGGGTTACGGCAAAAGCTGGATGCACTTCGTGTACAAAATGAACAATCTCTTTCGAAGTATCAAGGTTTCAGACAAAAACTCATCTACTACAAAGGGATTTCATTTTTTCTTCGCGTAATCAAAGCCATCATCAGAGCCATCATCGTATCCTCCTTCACTTTTTCTTCGCGTGTGTCCCTTGCTTATTGCGCCGTAACAATGGATAATCTTCATCGTTTAACAGGGTGCTTGGGTCAGCCTTCACTTTGAAGGGAGGAATTTCATGAAACTTTTCGTAATCTTCAGACATGTCTGTCTTGCCCTCCACTCCCACGATGTCTCTTTTCCCTGAAAGAACTATGTGGCGCTTTGGCTCATCGTATGATGTATTCGCTTCCTTATCTTTTCTTTTTCTCGGTTTGGTAGACATGTCCTTCACATAGAAAACCTGCGCCACATCATTGGCTAGGACGAATGTTTCGTCTGTGTACCCAAGATTGTTCAGATCCACTGTTGTCATTCCGTACTGTGGGTCTACCTATACCCCGCCGCCTGACAGATTGACCCATTTGCACCAAAACAAAGGGTCCTTAAAATCATGTCCATAGTCAAGTTCCCATATGTCCACTATGTAACCATAATATGTGTCCTTTCCCCTCTTGGTTGCTGCATCAAAGCGGACACCACTGTTTTGGTTGGTGCTCTTTTGATCTTGGGTGATCGTGTAAAATGTATTCCCATTTATCTCGTACCCTTTGTAAGTCAATACAGTCAAAGATGGTGTCCTGCCCAATGAGTACAGCTCATCTGCAACAGTGGTGTTACCCATGAGATGTGTTTGCAACCAACTACCGAAAGTCCAGATGTGTTCACATGTAATCCAGTCCTCACACTACTCCGGGTGTTTGGAGCGCAGAATATTCTTGTGTTCACTGACATACAGGGTCACTGTCGTGGTTTTGTCACGGCAGATGCCCTCGTGAAAGGACTTAGGTGTGGAGCCATCGCACGTAGGTTAGCTTAAAGGGGTTGAACAGGACAAAGGACACAAGGAGCTTACCCAGGTTTGGCCCCTCTCAACGAGGTAAAAGCCTACGTCCTGCTTCGAGTTGTATTACTTGAGTTTCAATTACAAGGGAGCGAATACGCTTAACATAGTTCTCGATTGGTTGTTTCTTGAGTTAACCCGCCGCCGGGTCTCACCTTTATATACATAGGTCGAGACCCGGAGGCTTACAGAGTCCCGTCCGGCTCACACATCGTGACCGGCTCGGTTTCTAACTAGTCATGCCTTACAGAGCAAGTCACCGTATGGCGGTTCATAGGCCCAGGTCTTGGGCTTTCACCAGGCCTGCCTTCATGAGCCGCCATCTTCACACCTCCTTGGGCCTCCTTGGACCTTGATACGCCTCCAACGTATCTATAATTTATGAAGTATTCATGCTGCTATATTATCATTCTTGGATGTTTTACAATCATTTTATAGCAACTTTATATCATTTTTTGGGACTAACCTATTGACATAGTGCCCAGTGCCAGTTGCTGTTTTTGCTTGTTTTTTACATCACAGAAAATCAATATCAAACGGAGTCCAAATGCAGCGAAACTTTTTGTGGATTTTTTATGGACCAGAAGACATCCAATGGGCCAAAGCAGCACCTGGGGGGTGTCTCGAGGGGGGCACAACCCACCAGGGCGTGCCTAGGCCCCCAGGCGCGCCCCGGTGGGTTGTGCCCACCTCGGTGGCCTCCCGCATCGCCTCTTCGCCCTATAAATTGCCAAATATTCCAAAAACCCTCGCGGAGACCCTAGATCAGAAGTTCCGCCGCCGCAAGCCTCTATAGCCATGAAAAACCAATCTAGACCCCGTTTCGGCACTCCGCCGGAGGGGGAAATCATCACCGGTGGCCATCTTCATCATCCCGGCGGCCACCATGATGAGGAGGGAGTAGTCCACCCTCGGGGCTGAGGGTTTGTACCAGTAGCTATGTGTATAATCTCTCTCTCCCTCTCTCTCTCGTGTTCTTGAGATGCACAATCTTGATGTATCGCGGGCTTTGTTAATATAGTCGGATCATATGGTGTTTTCCCCTCTCTATCTTGTTGTGATGAATTAAGTTTTCCCTTTGAGATTTCGTTTTATCGGATTGAATACTTTTATGGATTTGAGAGCACTTGATATATGTCTTGCATACGAATACCCATGGTGACAATGGGGTATTATATTGATTCACTTGATATATGTTTTGGCACTCAACTCACGGATTCCTGAGGTGACATTGGGGTAATCTATGCATAGGGGTTGATGCACGTTCTTGTCTTTGTTTCTCTGGTAGAAATCTTGGGGCACTCTTTGAGGTTCTTTGTGTTGGATTGAGCATTACGAATCTGAATTTGCTTTGGTGTTATTTTAGTACGAACTCTTGGATAGATCGATCGGAAATAATAGCTTTGAGGTGGTTTCGTACCCTACAAACAATTTATTCTTATGTTCTCTGCTAGATAGGAACTTTGGAGTGATTCTTCATCGCACATTGAGGGATGGTTATATGATCCAATTATATTAGCATTGTTGAGAGATTGCACTAGCGAAAATACGGACCCTAGGCCTTGTTTTCAAGCATTGCAATACCGTTTGTGCTCACTTTTGTCACTTGCTACCTTGCTGTTTTTATTTATTCAGATTATAAAAATATATTTCTACCATCCATATTACACTTCTATCACCATCTCTTCGCCGAACTAGTGCACCTATATAATTTGCCATTGTATTGGGTGTGTTGGGGACACAAGAGATTTCTTGTATTTGGTTGCAGGGTTGTTTGAGAGAGACCATCTTCATCCTATGCCTCCCACGGATTGATAAACCTTAGGTCATCCACTTGAGGGAAAATTGCTACTGTCCTACAAAACTCTGCGCTTGGAGGCCCAACACGAGTCTACAAGAATAAAGTTGCGTAGTAGACATCAAGCTCTTTTCTGGCGCCGTTGCAGGGGAGGTGAGTGCATGAAGGTATATCTTTAGATCTTGCAATCGAATCTTTTAGTTTGTTGTTTTATCACTAGTTTGATTTATACAAAGAAAACTACAAAAAAATGGAATTGAGGTTGCATCATATTATTCATCTTTATAATGTCTTTCATGAAAATGATGGAAAAGAAAATTGTGCTCAATTGATAGAAGAAGAATTCTATAAAATGTTTGACAAAAAATCTTTGAATGATGAGCATGATTGCAATGTTGTTGGTATGAACTCTTTGAATATCCATGATGCTAATGATATGCAAAGCTACAAGCTTGGGGATGCTATGTTTGATGAAGATGATATTTTTAGTCCCCCAAGTTTTGATGTGCAAATTTTTTATAATGGTAGCATGCCTCCTATTTATGATGATTATGTTGATGAAAGTGGGTTTGGAAGAGTGTCAACTCTAGGTACTAATGATCCCACTATTTTGGAGGGTGTTGAATCTTATTGTGATAATTATGAAAGTGGATTTGGAGAGTCATGACTTTATTTAGTGATGAATCCACTATTTTGGAAGAGGTTTCAATTGACTATGACAACAAAGTTGCTATCTATGATGATTATAGTGATGACATGTATGCTATAAAGAATAATGATAACCATGAAACTTGTCATCATGATTTTAATTTTCAATCACATGATAGTTATTTTGTTGAGTTTGCTCCCACTACTATTCATGAGAATAAATTTGCTTATGTGGAGAGCAATAAAATTTCTATGCTTGTGGATCATGAAAAGAATGCTTTATGTGATAGTTATATTGTTGAATTCATTCATGATGCTACTGAAAATTATTATGAGAGGGGAACATATGCTTTTACATATTGCAATAATATCAAATTTCCTCTCTTTATGGTGAAAGTTTTGAAGTTGCACTTGTTTTTCCTTCCTATGCTAGTTGATTCTTGTTCCAATAACTTGTTTGCTCACAAAATCCCTATGCATAGGAAGTGGATTAGACTTAAATGTGCTAGTCATATGCTTCATGATGCTCTCTTTGTGTTTCAATTCTTATCTTTTATGCGAGCATCATTGAAATCATCATGCCTAGCTAAAAGGCATTAAAGAAAAGCGCTTGTTGGGAGACAACCCAACACTTTTACCTATTGTTTTGGTGTTTTCACATGATTAGGCTACTGTAGTAATCTTGTTTTATAGCTTTTGTTTCAATAAAGTGCCAAGTAAAGCCTTTGGGATAGTGTGGATGATAGTTGACTTGATTCTGTGCAAAAACAGAAACTTTTGTGTCCAGTGCAGAAATTCCTGTATTTTACTGGAAGGCGGAAAAATTCTGAATGTTTTACATCTGATATATATACAAATTCTCTACGTTTTCCTAATTTTTCAGAATTTTTGGAGTAGCATAAGTATGGTTGGAGTACAGATTACTACAGACTGTTCTGTTTTTGACAGATTCTGTTTTCATTGCATAGTTTGCTTGTTTTCTAGTTTCTATGGATTATATTGCTCAATATAAATTGTGGAAATGATATTCTACAGTATTAATTGTGTGACAATTATGAATCTTGTGTTTGACAGTACCAAAGTGAATGATTTGTCTTTATCATACTAACCCATCTCACGAAGTTCCGTTAAGTTTTGTGTGATTGAAGTTTTCAAGTTTTGGGTGAGATATCGATATGAGGAGAATAAGGAGTGACAAGACCCTAAGATTGGGGATGCCCAAGGCACACCCAAGGCAATATTCAAGGAAGATCCAAGCAACTAAGCTTGGGGATGCCCCGGAAGGCATCCCCTCTTTCGTCTTCAACATTATCGGTAACCTCACTTGGAGCTATATTTTTATTCGTCACATGATATGTGTTTCGCTTGGAGCATCACTTTCTTGTTAGTACTTGCTTGCTGTTATTTATAATAAGGTTTTGCATCTTTCTTTTCAATAAAAATGTCAAGGATAGCCTTTACCATGCTTATTTTGCAAGTATATGAGTTGCTGTTTCAAAACAGAAAGTTTATCGATGTTGCAAAAATTCCCGAGAAAAGTCAGAATGTGATAAAATGTTGAAACTTTTTGAAAAGTAATCTCTGATAAATTTTCTACAGTGTGGTAAATTTTCATAATTTTTGGAGTTAAATAAGTATTGATACTCTTGCATTCTTTACAGACTGTACTGTTTTGGCAGATTGCTGTTATGTTTGCATTGCTTGCATATGTTTGCTTGTTTAATGATTCTATTTGAGGACAGGAGTATTAAATATGCAGAGGCATTTAGTATGCAATGTTGAATAATAATTTTAGTGATTTGCTACAGTAGAGAATGATAAGGTTTTTGCATTGGTTTATACTAACTTATCTTACGAGTTCTTGTTGAGTTTTGTGTGGATGAAGTTTTTAAGATTTAGGGAAACCATGATATAAAAGGAATTAAGGAGACACAAAAGCTCAAGCTTGGGGATTCCCAAGGCATCCCAAGATAATATTTCAAGAAGTATCAAGCATCTAAGCTTGGGGATGCCCCGGTAGGCATCCCACCTTTCTTCATCAACAATTATCGGTTAGTATCGGTTGAGCCTAAGTTTTTGCTTCTTCACTTGAGTTGTGCTATTCTTGGAATGTCATTTTGTTTTGTTTTAATTGCTGTTTTAATAAAATACTTAGATCTGAAAGTTTTTAAATAAGAGAGAGTCCTCAATTAGCTACCCCTTTACTTAACTACTCGCTTGATCTTCACTTATATCTTTTTGGAGTAGTTTGTCATTTACTCTCGTGCTTCACTTATATCCTATGAGTAAATTATTGAATGAATTGAATATCATGAAGTTGAAATTATATGTTCATATCATGCCTAGTGGTAGCTTCACATTGGGTTTAGAAAGTGAAATCTTTTGAAGCTTGACAATCACAATATTGGTCATACAAGCAATTCATGAATGATTACTATAAGGAAGAGAACTTTCACATGCAAATACACTATATTGGAAATCTTTTGTGATTGTGAGCCCCCATCAAAATATTATATGCCAAATTTTTTTATGTTGGACAAGGAAGACAACATAATGATTTATGTTTGTTCATATTCACATAGAATTTATATTGTCATAGATCCTTCAACATGTGGTGCTTGCCCCCCATCTTTGCTAGCCAAAAATTCCGCACCAAGTAGAGATACTACATGTGCATCCAAAAACCCTTAAACCCAAATCTTATTTTCAAGAGTCCACCATACCTACCTAAGGATTGAGTAAGATCCTTCAAGTAAGTTGTCATCGGTGCTATAAGGCAATACAATTTGCTTCTAAAGTGTTAGATCATTTAGTGTAAGAGAAAATTGAGCGTTGTACGAACTTGTGATGGCAAAGAATAAAAGCGACAGACTGCATAATAAAGGTTGCTATCATAAGGGGCAATATAACATGACGTTCTTTTGCACTAAGGGATTGAGCATACAAACAAAAAGCGCATGGCAACCTCTACTTCCCTCTTCGAAGGGCCTACCTTTTACTTTTATGTATTTACTTTCATGCAAGAGTCAAAGTTTTTCTCTCTATTCTTTTTTATTTTTCTCTTTTGGCAAGCATCATGTGGTGAGGAAAGATCTAGGCACATATATCCAGTTGGATATGGGTAGCATGAGTTATTATTGTTGACATCACCCTTGAGGTGAATACGTTGGGAGGCAAAATTATAAGCCCCTATTTTTCTATGTGTCCGGTTGAAACATTTTGCTCATGTGTATGCGGTGAGTGTTAGCAATCATAGAAGACTATATGATGGTTGAGTACGTGGAGCTCTTACTTAGACTCTGTTGAATAAGTTGAATTGCAATTGTTTGGTGACTAAGAATATAGGTTGTTGAGTTTCAAGAGAATTCATCATTTGAACCTTAACATGTGAATTGGTTGCTACTTTGTCATGATGAGTTTTATGAGAAAGAGTTGCTGTTATGATGCTAGGGAAAGTGATTGAAATTATCATTGATCAAACTTATGCACTTTGCTAGCATTCACACTTCATAAATTATTTCTTTTATCATTTACCTACTCGAGGACGAGTAGGAATTAAGCTTGGGGATGTTGATACGTATCCAACGTATCTATAATTTATGAAGTATTCATGCTGCTATATTATCATTCTTGGATGTTTTACAATCATTTTATAGCAACTTTATATCATTTTTTGGGACTAACCTATTGACATAGTGCCCAGTGCCAGTTGCTGTTTTTGCTTGTTTTTTACATCGCAGAAAATCAATATCAAACGGAGTCCAAATGCAGCGAAATTTTTTGTCGATTTTTATGGACCAGAAGACATCCAATGGGCCAGAGCAGCACCTGGGGGGGTGCCCCGAGGGGGGCACAACCCACCAAGGCGCGCCTGGGCCCCCAGGCGCGCACCGGTGGGTTGTGCCCACCTCGGTGGCCTCCCGCACCGCCTCTTCGCCCTATAAATTGCCAAATATTCCAAAACCCTCGTGGAGACCCTAGATCAGAAGTTCCGCTGCCGCAAGCCTCTGTAGCCACAAAAAACCAATCTAGACCCCATTCTGGCACTCCGCCGGAGGGGGAAATCATCACCGGTGGCTATCTTCATCATCCCGGCGGCCACCATGATGAGGAGGGAGTAGTCCACCCTCGGGGCTGAGGGTTTGTACCAGTAGCTATGTGTATAATATCTCTCTCTCTCTCATGTTCTTGAGATGCACAATCTTGATGTATCGCGGGCTTTGTTAATATAGTCGGATCATATGGTGTTTTCCCCTCTCTATCTTGTTGTGATGAATTGAGTTTTCCCTTTGAGATTTCGTTTTATCGGATTGAATACTTTTATGGATTTGAGAGCACTTGATATATGTCTTGCATACGAATACCCGTGGTGATAATGGGGTATTATATTGATTCACTTGATATATGTTTTGGCACTCAACTCGCGGATTCCAGAGGTGACATTGGGGTAATCTATGCATAGGGGTTGATGCACGTTCTTGTCTTTGTTTCTCCGGTAGAAATCTTGGGGCACTCTTTGGGGTTCTTTGTGTTGGATTGAGCATTACGAATCTGAATTTGCTTTGGTGTTATTTTAGTACAAACTCTTGGATAGATCGATCGGAAAGAATAGCTTTGAGGTTGTCGTGGATTTGTCACGGCAGATGTCCTTAGTGTCAGGACTTAGTCATGAGGCCAACGCACCTATGTGGTAGCTTGAGAGGGGTTGAGTGGGACGAGAGACGCGAGGTTTTTTACCCAGGTTTGGCCCCTCACGGTGGAGGTAAAAGCCTACATCCTGCTTCATTGATATTGTTTCCTAAATTAACCCGCCGCCGGGTCACCCCTTTATATACACAGTTTGATGCCCGGCGGCTTACAGAGTCCTGGCCGGCTCACACAACGTGATCGGCTCGGTATCTAACTAAGCTTGCCTTACAATACAAGTTAACCATACGGCGGCTCATACCCGTGGGCCTCAAGTCGTCCCCGGGTCTTGGGCCTTCAATAAGCCTGCTCTATGGACCGCCATCTTCATATCTTCTTGGGCCTCTTCATTTTAAGCCGGCCCACCATAACACAAGTCGGTCTTCCATGAACCGCCTTCTGGGCCTCCGGGTCTTGTCGCTCCTCTGACCCGCCTGCCGGGTCACCAATGAGTCACCTGGCCCGGCCGGGTCATCAGTGAGTGGAGAGATCCGGGCGGGTCACTTAGTGAGTCGCCAAGTCAGGGCGGGTTACTACTGAATCGCCAAGTCCGGTCGGGTCATACCACGGGGTATATCCCCGACAGAGGTTGTTTCGTACCCTACAAACAATTTATTCTTATGTTCTCCACTAGATAGGAACTTTGGAGTGATTCTTCATCGCACGTTGAGGGATGGTTATATGATCCAATTATATTAGCATTGTTGAGAGATTGCACTAGCAAAAGTACGGACCCTAGGCCTTGTTTTCAAGCATTGCAATACCGTTTGTGCTCACTTTTGTCACTTGCTACCTTGCTGTTTTTATTTATTCAGATTATAAAAATATATTTCTACCATCCATATTACACTTTTATCACCATCTCTTCGCCGAACTAGTGCACCTATACAATTTGCCATTGTATTGGGTGTGTTGGGGACACAAGAGATTTCTTGTATTTGGTTGCAGGGTTGTTTGAGAGAGACCATCTTCATCCTACGCCTCCCACGGATTGATAAACCTTAGGTCATCCACTTGAGGGAAAATTGCTACTGTCCTACAAAACTCTACGCTTGGAGGCCCAACACGAGTCTACAAGAATAAAGTTGCGTAGTAGACATCAGACCTTCTTCATTTTAAACCGCCAATAGTGTAACCCGGCCCCTCCTGGGCGGGTCACACCTCGGAGTTATATCCCCAACATTAGGCCCCGGGTTGATTTGAACTTGTTCATGTCAATCTTCACCTGTTTAACTTGACAAACAGTGCATCAGTGCCAAACTTTATGCAAACCGCTACAACCCGCCATGACATCATATGCATTAATCCCGCACAAGACCCCGGTTATCTCAACGGATCTTTATCTTTAATGGGCTTCCCGAAAATCGAGGCGCCCGCATGGCTAACATAATCATTTTACCTCCTCAATTTTCGCACATGCCATCTTATCACCTCCTTATAAATAGGGACAGGGGGGCCTCCTTTTCACTTTTACCCCTGCCTCTGCCTCTTCTTCTTCCACCTCGCGATGATCGACGCCACCGGAGCACTGCCGCCCAATCAACAGCTTCGTCATGGCCGCTGCATCAACTTGATTTCGACCAGAAAACTCCGGCGCCCCTCCGCTGTCCATCAGCATCTCCACATACCTATCCCCTTTCACTTCCAATCTGCATTAGGGTTCCCCAGTTCTTCAGTGTTCATCGAGGTTCATCACGCGTGCACGTAGTTCATCTGCCATGTTGCTTAGTCAGGCCCAGACATGATGCCGAAGTCATGCTTTGATTATTTTAGTATCCGCCATTATCCACAGATCTATTCCTTTCTGTTGAGATTCGTTCCCCAATAAAGTAGTTCGTCCTCCATGTTTTAGTTTTAACAATTTCCGCCTATTTTCGAACTGCCGTAGATCCAAAATTATAAGCAGAACCTGTGAAACTTGTTTGTTTAGCACTTGGTGAAATTTCACTCAAATCCAGATCTGTAAATGCCTGCTTGACCATTGCTGTATGGGCGGCTCAAACGATACTTTGTAACCCGCCAAACACCAACCGGCTTACTTATGAATTTTTAAACCACCAGTATTCATCCAATGTTAATATTAACCATCTGCGCTCTGTCGATTAGCCATGCCATTCATTTTCTTCTTTAATAGCAATCATTCTCTGCATATAACCAATCCTGCATAATAAACTTGCTTTCTATAACCATTGGGCGGCTTACCATCATGAATTTGACCCGCCAATACTTCCTCTCTAGGCTTTTCACGACAAAAAATGACTAAGACTGTCACCTCATGCGACTGGGTCGCTTCCACCGTTACGGAGCAAACCCTTAATGAATATGTTCAAGTGGGCATCCTGGCAGCCAAGATGTTATCCACTGGCGAGTTCCAGGGACAGAAGTGAGACCTCAGCCAAAGGAAGGTGAAGTCATAGTTTTTGCTGACCATATGATCCGTGGCTTCTCACCGCCCGGCTCAAAATTCTTTCGCGATGTACTGCACTTCTTTCAACTTCATCCTCAAGATATTGGACCCAATTCCATTTCCAACATCTGCAATTTCCAAGTCTTCTGCGAAGTATACCTTCAAGAAGAGCCCAGCGTTGATCTTTTCAGAGAGTACTTTTATTTGAACCGCCAGACCGAGTTTACAGACGGGCCCAGCCTAGAACTTGGTGGAATTTCAATTCAAAGACGAAGAGATGTTATCTTCCCTGGAGCTGCACTTCCCAGTCATCCTAAAGACTGGAACCAAACTTGGTTTTATTGCCAAGACACATCTCCACCTGGTGAAAATCATCTGCCGGGTTTTCGCGACTGCCGGCTTAGCCCAAAACACCCACTTCCAGACCGGATCAGCACCACTGAACGAGCTAAGTATATGCCTACCTTTTCAAAGGTAAGAGCCTTACTAGCTAATGGATTAACCGGAGTTGATTTGGTCCGATGTTGGGTCGCTTGGAGGATCATACCTTTGAGCCGCCGACCCGGCTTAATGTGCGAATACACTTGCGATGTCAAAGATCCACAACGTCACTGTCAAGTGCGTCTGGAAGATAAAGAGATCAATGAGATGACTAAGACGCTGCTCGGGGAAAGCTTAGAAAGTTGTAGCAAGACGGGGTTGAATCCCTTCTGCGCTCTTAATCCGGCTCTAGATGTAAGCGTTTCAATCCAATTTACTTTATTCAGTATTCGCATAAACTGCACACTCCTTATCATCACTTGCTTTCTTCAGGCTGACTCTTCTTTCTGGAGCAAGAAACTGCAAGATAAGCCGGCCAAAAAGGCCAGGGCAAAAACCAAGGCCCCGAAAAATCCAAGAAGAAGCCAGATGCAATAGAGCTACTTGCCCTAGATGATGAGTCGGAGGTAGAACTTGATTCTCTTGGCTCCTTTTTTGTGCATCTTATTGATGCTGACTACTCTCAGGATGATGCGGAGACCAGCCAGGCAGATGTTGAAGAGGTAACTATTATTTCCTCTGACTCAGAGCCGTTGCCAAGACAGAAAGCTCGGCAGGTGACCCGAAAAGTAAGGTTTTCTCATCCTTTAGCTTACTTGGATCCAAACTTTATTTTGAAGAAACAACAGCATGAAGCTCGGCGCAGAACCCGGAACAGCGGAGGCGAAGATCTTACTGCCGGCTTACCCAACACGCCGGTGCCTCGTAAACGCCGAAAAGAGGTGCCTCAGAGCTCAATCCTGTCCTTTCCAAAGGCGGGTCTTATTCGTCAGCCACTTAACCCTTCCGACTCAAATTATCAGGGAACTTCTCACTCATCCTCTGGCGACTCTACTGGGATTCAGATGCCCCCCTTCAAGATTGCCCCTGGGTAAGAATATTTGACCTCTTTGTTTTAATACTTTTATTAAACTGATATACTCACATCCTCATATGTCTCATTTTCAGTGGTATAGCCAAACCAAGCAAGAAGTTGAAGATAGGTAAACCGGCCGAAGATCCTAAGGTCAATGAGCCAGAAAAAGAGACGCCAGCCTCAGAAGTTTCACATCAGAATCCCGAAACCACTGCCAATGACCCGCCACCAGAAACTCATGACACTCCAGTGGATCCAATGGGTGTTGACCCGTCCAGTGCTAAGACGCCAAGCCCTATCAAGCCTGCCGAAGAAGATACTGAGGATGTCATAGTTACTGGCACTGGTTACACAGAACCGGGAAACCCCACGGTCTTGGCCAAGCATTCTGCCAAGGATGAATTTCTTGCTTCTGAGGAGAATAAAGCCAAATCTGACATTGCGAGCTATTCAAATTTGGACATCAATGAATTATATTCCGGCTATCTGAGCCGCCTGCATACCAGTCGTGACTTGGAAGCTGATTTAGTTAAGAGAATGCAACAGAAATATGAGGTATGAATCTCTGCTTCCCTCTATATTGTAACATCCCCAGCCTCACATCACAGTGATCACTCTTTGATCATGCCAAGTCACCATGGTTAACTATGCTTGATCATCATTTCTTAATATCTCATTTCAAAATTCCACCACTTAATTCAAATTCAAATCACAAGTGCAAAATAAAGTTGCCCAAAAGTTGCTGAGAAAATGTTCATCATCTTGCAAATAATCCAAAACAATTAAGTGCTAAGGAACACAACATCACCCTTGAACATAGATGAGCATTAGCAATTAAAGCAGCACCATTCCAGCATTTTTAAATGCTAATTTAATTATGAAAATTCCAAACGAAGTCCACTAGCCTCCAAAATATTTGCGGCACTGTCTAAATTTGTGATGGATTTATTGGGCCTAGTCCCATATTTTTCCTACACTATTTGCTTACCCAAATTATTCCATCCCTCTCTCTGTTATTAAATAAAAGCTAAAACAGAAAAACAGTAAAAGAAAAAGGCCAAAGGCCACTTACCTGTTCAGGCCCAGTTGGCCAGGCCCAGTCCACTCCCCGACTCGTCTCCCTCCTCCGTCGCCGTGTCGACGCCGTAGCCACCCTGATCGCCGACGCTGCACACGTCGCCCATCTGCCGTCTCCCCGCGCTGGATAAGGACCCCAGTGGCCTCCCCGAAACCCTAGCTAGCTCCAGTCTCTCCCTCGCTCTCTTCCCTCGCTTCCCCTCCTCTCTGCCGCGCATCTGAGCACCACCGTTGCCGCATCGCTGCTTCACCACGGCCACCGGCCGCCCCTCGCCCAGCCACCGTGCTCACGAGCTTCGCTGTGCTCCTCCACATCGACTGTGGGCCTCAGTGCGAGCCGGGCGGCGCTACGGAGACAGCTTCGAGCTCTCCATCCTCCTGCTGTCGCCGGCGATCTTCCTCGAATCCGGCGCCGTCTGCTGCTCCTAATCCACCACCGGGCCTCCGTGAGCCTCCCCGATGAGCAGTCTCCCCTTTCCCCTCACTCAGCGCTGCCTTTAGGCGCCTGTAGTCACCACCGCCATTGCCGCCCGAGCTTTGCTCCGCCGCGGTGCTCATCGCCGCCGCTACCGGCGATATCGTACTCAACCGAGTTCGTAGCCGTGCTCCGGTTACCTCTAGGACCCCGTAGGACCCCTCCTTTGGGCGTGCCGCAGCCTCCATCGCCGTTCGCGACGACGCCTGAACTCCGGCGCCGCCCGTGCTCGCCGTAGCCGCCGTTTCCGACCACCGGAGCCCACGCCGTTTGCACAGATCGACGCGCGCGAGCTCCCGCATCCCGTAGGTGGTCGCGGTGTGTCAAATGGAGGCCGGTGCGCCGATTCCGCGCCGTTCCGCCGCTTCTGTGGTCGCCGGCGCGTTGCCGCCGGCGCGCCACTGCCCGCGCTGACGTGGCCGGCCCGGGACCACCCCCAGGGTCACTGCCTGGTGGTCCCCCAGGGCCCAGCTGGCCCTGTTGACTTAAGTCAACTGCGCTGACTGGACCAGGTCCAGTCACTGACTGGTAGGCCCCACTTAATTAATCAGCTAAATCACTAATTAAGCTACCCTAATCAGGCACTGACAGGTGGGGTCCGTAGCTAACTAACACTGTTTAGCTAAAGTAAATACTATCAGCCTCTGTGAGCATGACAGGTGGGGTCCCTGTTACTATTCCCCTGGATAAGATCTGCTGACTGGGCTGCTGAGTCAGCCTCTGGGACCCACATGTCATACACTAGGGCTATCTCTCTCTGAGTATAAAATGTATTTCCACTGTTTTGGATAATTCGAATTAATATTAAATCCAGAAATTCCAGAAAATCATTTAAACTTCAAAAATTAATAACTTTTAAACCGTAGCTCAGATCAAAAAAAGTTAAAACATGAAAGTTGCTCAGAACGACGAGACGAGTCTAATCGTGCCATCTGTTTCCTTGTCGGAACCTCCTACGTAGAAGAACTCGTAACTCCGAGCTCGATTCCGGTAGATGAATAGTGCACACACCGGTTAATAAATCCCAGATTAATTCTAAAAATAACTAAAATGACTTAGAGGCATATTTAGGCAACCCTGCACTGCATCATAGCATCGCACGCACTGTGTTGCATCTATTTGCATTATATTTACTTGTTTCTTCCCCCTCTTCTCTTTCGGTAGACACCGACGTTGCCGTAGCTCCTGAGGCAGACGCCACTCCGGAGTACGACTGCGTCCCCGACGATCAGGCCCTTGCCGTCGAGCAGACAGGCAAGCACCCCCATTTTGAGCATTTCGATATCGCCCACTCTCTTCTCTCTTATGCTTGCATTAGAAGTTACTGCTGCTACTGTTGTCCTACATCTGCTGCATAGCCTGTTTTATTGTAACCTACTTTTGATACCTGCCTGCTCTCCTAAACTGTTTAGTATAGGATGGGTAGAGCCTTATCAGAGACCCACTTGTCCCGACTGCCTCGCTGGACTCTCAGAAGACCCGAGCAATGGGATCGAAGATTAGAACCTGGCACCGCATGTCACTTCCCCTAAGATGCTCGACTCTGCTGGGTTACTATCGAGTGCCGACGGTGATACCTCGTCAGCACTTCTGATGATAACCTTGTAGGTTAGTTATTCGGTCGTGGTAAGCGAGGGTGATTCCTCCTACACCACCCCGATAACGACGTCGTCGTGCAACTTCTCAAGTGTGGACCTCGAGGGTGATTCCTCATTTGTTCACCTTGACGATAGCATCGAGCGGGAATTCCAATGAGGGTGATTCCTCAGGGTTCCCCCTTGGTGTCAGACAAACGGAGACTTGGTTACTATGGCTGAACACTGAACCATGATAACATGTTACTAAAGACGGGTCGGCCCTGAGGGGTACCCGCGCGAGCATGAATGCGAAGTGATGTGGAGTCGGGTTGACCTGAGAGGTGCCCGCGAGATAACTACGAGGCGTGGCCGGGCATTCTTAGCCCTTGCCGCAAGTCCTCGAGACAGGGCGATGGGGTCACATCGATCGTGAGTCTCTGCTCATTTCCGCGCGCTCCTAAACCACTAAACGGTTTGGATATTTGATCCGAGGGGCCTCTGGCCCGATAGCACTAACCATCACGTGGGCATAGTATGGGCGTTCTGCGTCGTATACTTCAGCCGGAGCTTAATTGACGTCAGCAAGGAGCGGCGTGCGCTGAATTGGACTGGGAACACAATCGCGCTTGTATAAGGGGTTGCTAGGTCTGCTTTCAGCCGCGTTCGCAACGCATAGGAGCGTCCGGGGTGATGGTCCAAGACCCCTGGGGGCATAGGTTTAGTCTGGCGTGCTGACCTCTCATTAAGTATTTGGTCGGGTTGCGGCGTGTTGCTTAGCCGAGGCCGGGCATGACCCAGTAAAGTGTGTCCGGCCGGAGTTAAGTGAGCGTGGTGGGTAAGTTGGTGCACCCCTGCAGGGAAGAAACTTCTATCGATAGCCTATCCTACGGTAACGGACACTCGGAGTTGTATCCCGATCGGTACAACTAGAACATGACTTGAGATGAGAACTGGATAGTACGGCTCTGGGATTGCTTTCTCGCAGGGAGTCGAGGAAGAATCTCTGGCCAAGGTTGATGACATTACTGTTATACTTTACATTATGTTATTCTGCTCTCTTCTTATGCTGCAAGACTGTTGAAGATGCTGAAGATGCTAGTCTTCGATAGGACTAGGCTTTCCCCTCTATTCTGGCATTTCTGCAGCCCAGTCCACATATACAGCCATCCTTTGAAAATGTTGCATATGTAGTTTAGATCCTTGCTTGCTGAGTACTTCGGATGAGTACTCACGTTTGCTTTATTTTCATTTTTTCCCCTTTATCCCTTTGTCACATCTAGACGACGGAGCCCCGGAGCCAGTTGTCCCCGCCGACGACCACTACTACTACTAGCCCGGAGAGTACTACTACTACTACTACGAGGAGCCCTCGACGACCAGGAGTAGGATTCGGAGGGTCCAGGGCAGGAGGCCCACGCCTTTCGATCGTAGACTTTTATTTTTGCCCCGCCTCTATGAAGGCTTATATCTCTTTCTGTAATATATCTGTATTCAGATATCTGATGCTTCCGCTGACACCTGTATGCCATCGAGCTATGTATTCGAGCCCTCGAGGCCCTGGCTTGTAATATAAAGCTTGTATGATTTTATTTATGTTTTAGAGTCGTGTTGTGATATCTTCAAGTGAGTCCTTAGGCTTGATCGTGTGCATTTGCGTGTATGGTTAGTGCACGATTAAGCCGGGGTCGTCACATATATATACTCATCCAGCCCCCAAGTCTTATCCATAGGAAAAAATATGTTGAGTATGGTGTAAGACTTATCAATATACCACTGCAAATTTCAAGTCATAGCCCTCATGGGCCGGCTTATCTTGAGAAAGATGAACCGGGTTATTTTTGTTCATTCGAAAGAATAGCTTCAATTCCTAGCCCCCAAGGGCTGGCTTATCTGAAAAAGATGAGCCGGTTCTTCAGCAATATAATTTGAAAAGAATTTCCTCGTACATTAGCCCCCAAGTGCCAAGTGTATTGCTTGCAATGTACTTGGGACTTGCATGAAAACGATGCCCTGACTGACATACATATATCCTTTGACTCTTATTTGCAGGATGTCTTAAGCCTGAATGAGTCCCAATTGGTGGAACTGAAGAACAGACTTGAACACCAAGAAGCTGAAACACGCAAATCTGATTCCAAATTTAAGTTTAGCCTAGATGAAAACGAGAAGCTCAAAGCCGGATTTGCCACAGAGAGAGCCGACTGGGAGAAGGAGAAAACCGCCTTACTGCAGAGGGCAGAAGCTGCTGAGTCATCCTTGAAGGAGACCACTGCGGAGCTGACCGGCTTAAAATGCCATATCTCACAGATGACATCTGCTATTTTTGGTAAGCAATTAGGAATGTTTCAACCTTTCCAAAATTTTCTCAATTTTTAACCCGCCTGGCGACTCATCGACATGTTTACTCAATAGGCCCCAGGAGCACCAATCTTGGCCAAGATATGCTGCTGAAGCTCAAAGCCGTGTACGCTCTGGTGGAACAATTATACACAGGCACACAACGGACTCTTGTGGCTATCTCCAATGGTAAAGAGCCGCCGACCCTTCTCAGGGAAGTGCTAGATAAGCTGTCTGTCATGCCCCAAAAACTCAAAGAAATCAAATGCTCAGCCGCCCGTGCTGGCGCCATTACAACTCTTACCCGAGCCAAAGCATGGCAAGCAGAACTTGACCCGGAGGAGATGGCCACCGGTTGTCCAAGCCTTAAAGAAGATGGGTCTCCTTTTGATCAGACAGACTTTGCAAAGTGCGTAAAGGAGATGCGTCCCCTGGCATGCTGCAAGCTAGCCGAGGAAGCTGATTTATCCAGATATCAGGTGGCTTACACCATGGAGAATACCAAAGTAAAAGCGCCAGCTTATGACATCATGGATCTCACCCCTCCAACGCTTAAGCATACTTTTGCTCCTGATGTTGATCCGTCCCCCATTATGAATGATGAAGCTGTATTCGAAGCCTTAACCGGCATCGACTGGACATCACCTGACCTCCAGATGGGCGAAGAGGAAGAGCCGGAGCAGGATGACCCAGAGTCATCAACCCGCCATGACGAAGGCAATTGAGTCCAGGCGGCTCTTAAACCAGGACATAAGCACAATGTGCTCAAAAACACTTTCTATTTGGCAGGTCCACTATGGCCTTGTAATAGCCTAGGTTTGCAAACAATGATCCGTTATGACATCGCGCATATCTAGCTGTTTAACTGTTAAACCGCCAGTAGAATTGTTTTGTGATTCGCCGCTGTTCCTTTTCATAGTATCACCATCCATGTGGGGCAGATCGATGTTTTCATATTTTCTACACACAAGGTAAACAGTATGCGCCCTGGCGGTTTAGGCCAAGGCGGGTAACAAATCCTGATATAATAGTCTTTGAAATATTGGATAAAAAGACTAGAATAAAGGCCATTTAAGCCGGAAATATGCTGGCGACTTTAAAGTCGAAAGCCAGGGCGGGTTACCAAAGCCCGAATATTCATATAATTGTTGAAGGACATACATGTAGATTGATATCATGATGATACCTTGATAATGAGAATCCAGAGCGAGTATTTGACCCGTGGGTATGAAATATCATGATGTGAATTTGCTCAAGGCAAACATCTTGGTGACTTATAGTCCGTAATCAGGGCGGGTTATGAAACCCAAAGATGCTCAGATATGAGACATAGTCAGGGCTGCTTGGCCCGAATTGTAAAAACCATATAGAAAAAAGAGCGATGTAAATCCAAAATATTCAGGAAGGACAGAAATCCAGAAAAATGAGGCTTTATAAGCCGCCAAACCCAAAGCTCAAACTCAAATCTTACTTCAATGAAACTAGCATGATAGCCACTGGTTTATCCTCGCTTTCCATAAGCCGGCTCTCACATGACCCAATCGATGTTTTAACCTGGATAAGTTCAGGGTCTTATTTAAAAGATTGACTTATCGAGAGTACACGGGGTTCGGAGTAGCATCTTGCAAATAGGCAGGTTTAACCAAATTTCAATGAAGGCGGCTTAACAGCCTTGGTTTATCCTCGCTATCCGTAAGCCGGCCCTCACATGACAAACCGTCATTTTAACCTTAACAAGTTTAGGGTCTTATTTAAAAGATTTACTGTTAAGAGTACGGTGGGTCATTCAGGATTACCTGGTGGAGAAGCATCATGCATACAGGAAGGATAACCCGGATTTCGGTGTTTTATGCCTGGGCAAGAGGGTGTTAAAGCTAAACCCATTGGGATGGAAGCCCCCAAATGACCTTATGAACAATTAGCAAAGACTCAGATGCTTTTGAAATGAAACGACAGAGGCCCTGAATTATTAGGGTATGCCAGCTTTATTAAATTGATCATAATATATACATGAATAGATGTATGTACAATTACAAGAGCCAATGACTCATGTATAATAAGGCCGAAGATGAGCGATGTTCCAAGGGCGGCGGGTCTCCTCCTCCGATGTACGTGAATCCTTGCGTTCTTGAATATCAACAAGGTAGTATGACCCGTTATTCAGGTTTTTGCTGACCACAAAGGGTCCTTCCCAGGGTGGGGATAGCTTATGCATATCTGTCTGATCTTGGATCAACCGGAGCACCAAATCGCCTTCTTGAAAAGTCCGGGTCTTAACCCGACGGCTATGGTAGCGATGCAGGTCTTGCTGGTATATCGCCGAACGAGCCGCCGCAAGGTCACGCTCCTCATGCAACACATCAAGTGCATCCTGATGTGCTTTTTCATTAACATCTTCAACATAAGCCGCCACACGGGGCGAGTCATGACGGATATCGCTTGGAAGAACCGCCTCTGCCCCGTAAACCATGAAAATGGGCGTATAACCTGTTGACCTGTTGGGAGTAGTATTGATGCTCCAAATTACTGAGGGTAACTCCTCAACCCAACAACCCGGCGTTCTCTGCAATGGAACCATAAGCCGGGGTATTATACCTCTCAAGATTTCTTGATTGGCCCTCTCAGGTTGACCATTAGACTGTGGGTGAGCTACTGATGAGACATCAAGACGAATATGCTCCTTTTGACAGAACTCTCTCATAGAACCTTTGGATAAATTGGTACCATTGTCAGTTATGATACTATGAGGAAAACCAAAACGGAAGATTACTTTCTTGATGAATTGAACCGCCATTGCTGCATCACACTTGTTGACCGGCTCTGCCTCAACCCACTTGGTAAACTTGTCAACCGCCACCAAGAGGTGGGTTTTCTTGTCCTTAGACCTCTTGAAAGGTCCAACCATATCAAGCCCCCAGACTGCAAATGGCCAAGTGATTGGAATCATCCTTAATTCTTGAGCCGGCACATGAGCCCGTCGAGAAAATTTCTGACAACCATCACATTTACTAACAAGGTCCTCTGCATCAGCATGAGCCGTCAACCAATAAAATCCATGACGGAAAGCTTTAGCCACTAGAGATTTAGAGCCGACGTGATGACCACAATCACCTTCATGGATTTCCCTTAGAATCTCACGGCCCTCCTCCGGAGAAACACAATGCTGGAACACGCCTGTGACACTGCATCGGTGTAACTCGCCATTGACAATGGTCATAGATTTAGACCACCGGGTTATCTGCCTGGCCAAAGTTTCGTCCTCAGGCAACGCGCCCCGGGTCATATAAGCCAAGTATGGAACTGTCCAATCAGGAATAGCATGGAGAGCCGCCACCTACTGTGCCTCTGGGTCAGGAATAGCAAGATCCCCCTCTGTCGGTAACTTAACTGAAGGACTATTCAATACATCAAGAAAAACATTAGGGGGCACCGGCTTACGCTGAGACCCCAGCCGGCTTAAAGCATCAGCCGCCTCATTCCTTCTGCGATCAACATGCTCCACCTGATAACCTTTGAAATGACCAGCAATATTATCAACCGCCCGGCGATAAGCCGCCATGAGCGGTTCTTTAGAATCCCAAGTGCCTGAAACTTGCTGAGCCACCAAATCTGAGTCACCAAAGCACCTGACCCGGCTTAAATTCATCTCTTTGGCTACCCGAAGGCCATGGAGCAGAGCCTCATACTCAACTGCATTATTAGTACAAGGAAACATTAGCCTTAAAACATAGCAAAATTTGTCACCTCGTGGGGAAGTCAAAATAACTCCAGCCCCCGAGCCCTCCAGCTGCCTAGACCCGTCAAAGTGAATTGTCCAGTAAGTGTTATCCGGCTTCTCCTCAGGCGTCTGCAATTCTGTCCAGTCATTGATGAAATCCACAAGAGCTTGAGACTTGATAGTTGTCCTTGGCATATATTTCAAACCATGGGGCCCGAACTCAATGGCCCACTTGGCCACTCGGCCCGTTGCCTCTTTGTTCTGAATAATGTTCCCTAATGGAGCAGAGCTGACCACAGTAATGGGATGACCAAAGAAATAATGCTTCAGCTTACGACTGGCCATGAACACCCCATACACTAGCTTCTGCCAATGTGGATATCGCTGCTTAGACTCAATTAACACCTCACTGACATAATAAGCCAGCCGCTGGACTGGGTATTCCTTACCCGCTTCTTTGCGCTCCACAACAATCGCCACACTGACAGCCTTACTGTTAGTAGCCACATATAAGAGCAAAGGCTCCTTCTCAACAGGAGCTGCAAGAACCGGCGGCTCAGCCAACTGCTTTTTAAGCACCTCAAATGCCTCATTAGCCGCATCACTCCAAACAAAGTGATCTGTTTTCTTCATCATCTGGTACAGAGGAATAGCCTTCTCTCCCAGGCGGCTTATAAACCGGCTTAAAGCTGCCACACGACCCGCCAAACGCTGGACATCATTGATGCACACCGGCTTAGCCAACAAAGTGATAGCTTTGATTTTCTCCGGGTTAGCTTCAATACCTCTCTCAGAGACCAAAAAACCCAAGAGCTTGCCTGCCGGCACACCAAAAACGCATTTGGCCGGGTTAAGCATCATTTTGTAGACCCGGAGATTATCAAAGGTCTCTTTAAGGTCATCCAACAGAGTCTCCTTCTTTCTAGACTTCACAACAATATCATCCACATAAGCGTGAACATTATGTCCAATCTGACTATGAAAATAGTTTTGGACACAACGCTGATAAGTCTCCTGGACACTCTTGAGCCCAAAAGGCATAGACACATAGCAGAAAGCTCCAAAAGGTGTGATAAAAGTCGTCTTCTCTTGGTCTTTGACTGCCATCTTGATCTGATGGTAACCAGAATAAGCATCCAAGAAACACAAACGCTCCCAACCCGCCGTAGCATCTATGATCTAATCGATACGGGGAAGAGAAAAAGGATCAGCTGGACAAGCTTTATTGAGGTCTGTATAATCCACATACATACGCCAAGTGCCATTCTTCTTAAGTACCAGCACCGGGTTAGCCAACCACTCAGGGTGAAAAACTTCAATGATGAACCCGGCCGCTAAGAGCCGAGCCACCTCTTCTCCAATGGCCTTACGTCTCTCTTCATTAAAACAATGAAGGAATTTCTTGACCGGCTTAAATTTAGGATCAATATTGAGAGTGTGCTCAGCGAGTTCTCTCGGTACACCTGGCATGTCCGAAGGCTTCCATGCAAAGATGTCCCGGTTCTCACGGATGAACTCGATGAGCGCGCTTTCCTATTTCGGATCCATATTAGCACTGATAATGAATTGTTGAGATGAGTCGCCAGGAACAAAGTCGACCTGTTTGGTATCATCCACCGATTTAAACTTCAATAAAGGGTCCTGCTCTGTGGTTGGCTTCTTTAATGGAGTCATGTCAGCTGGGTCAACATTATCCTTATAGAACTTAAGTTCCTCTGTAGCACAGGCAGACTCAGCGTAAGCAGCATCACCTTCCTCGCACTCCAAAGCAATCTTTCTATTACCATGGACCATAATGGTACCCTTATGTCCTGGCATCTTGAGCTATAGATACACATAACAGGCCATGCCATAAACTTGGC
The DNA here is from genome assembly GCA_011799875.1 of Thinopyrum elongatum. Classification (NCBI taxonomy): domain Eukaryota; kingdom Viridiplantae; phylum Streptophyta; class Magnoliopsida; order Poales; family Poaceae; genus Thinopyrum; species Thinopyrum elongatum. The sequence goes on along the minus strand of CM022302.1, from coordinate 506,572,474 downwards.
GTAAGCCGGCCGTCCAAACAGAGCGTGATAGGGGCTTTTGATCTTAACCACCTCAAACCACAATGTCTCTGCCCTGTAGTCATGGTCATCACCAAAAGCTACCTCCAAGGCAATCTTACCAACCGGGTATGCCGACTTACCAGGTACCACATCGTGAAAGACTGTAGAAGATGTCTTAAGGCTTTTGTCAGTCAAATTCATATGGCGGAAAGTGTCATAATAAAGGATATTGATGCTGTTGCCTCCATTCATGAGCACCTTAGTAAATTTATAACCCCCAACTTAAGGGGCTACCACCAATGCCACTTGACCCGGATTGTCAACCCGGGGTGGGTGATCCTCACGGCTCCATACAATTGGCTGCTCTGACCACCTTAAGTATCGAGGTACCACCGGCTCAACTGTGTTAACCACACGCTTATGAATCTTCTGATCTCGCTTGCAAAGGCTTGTGGTGAAAACATGATATTGGCCATTGTTAAGCTGCTTTGGATTACTCTGATACCCTGACTGCTGTTACTGATTATTCTGACTGGGTTGCTGATTATAACCACTCTGATTACCTTGTCCTTGATACCCAGAATTTGAGCCGCTGCTCCCAAAGCCGGCCCTTGTGAACCTGATCCTGACCCGCCGTGTGGGCCGTTATTGTTATTATGGTCCTGATAAAAGCCGGAGTTCTTATATTCCTTCATGATGAAACAATCTTTCCACAAATGACCCGAAGGCCTATTTGGAAGGCTTGGGGAAGGCTCGTTCAACATCGCTTCCAGGTTAAGCTTTGGTCCTTTAAAGTGAGGCGGCTTTCCCTTACGACGCTGATTGTTATTCTGTGCATTGGTATTGGCCACAAAATCTGACCCGCGTCAGTTTGCTTGCGCTTACCGTTATTTCCTTGATTATGCCCTGTCATATTTTGGTGCTGTCCTTTTCCATTGCCGTTCTTCTTCCCCTTGCTGGATTTCTCCTCATCGGACCCAGGGTCCTTAGTGATGTCTGAGTCGGTGTATTTGATGAGAGCCGCCATGAGCTCTCCCATGTCATTGCAGTGACATTTAAGCCGCCCTAACTTCTGCTTGAGGGGGAGGAAACGGCAATTTTTCTCTAGAATTAGAACAGCAGAATCGGCGTTGATGCTATCTGATGAGTGAATAACAGCCGAGACCCGGCACACCCAGTGGTGGGCTGACTCATCCTCGCGCTGGACACAAGTGTCTAGGTCGATGATCGACAGAGGTTGCTTGCATATGTCTTTGAAATTCTAAATAAAATGCGCCTTCAACTCAGCCCACGAGTTGATGGAGTTAGCAGGCAACCCTTTCGGCCAAGTTTGAGCCGGCCCATCTAGCATCATGGTGAAGTATTTGGCACATACATCATCGTTAATAACCAGCATCTCCATGGCCGGCTCATAGCTCTTGATCCAAGACTCAGGTGGAAGATCAGTTGTATAATTAGGTACCTTGCGAGGACCTTTAAAATCCTTAGGCAGATGCTCATTACGCAGAGTTGGCACTAGACATGGCACATCTACCGTCCTAGAAGTCATCCCGACCTCCACAGACGTTGAAGGGTTTTGTTGAAGTTGCTGATGAGCCGCTAATTGAGCCACCAGTTCTGCCTCTTGGCGTGCTCTCGCCTGATCCCTGATGGCTTGAACATTGTTATCATCGCGGGGTGGGTCATGCCCATGGGGCGGGTTATGACGCCGCTCACTGCTGGAAACCGCCGGCGACTCAACACGCCGACTGTAGCTTTGACTGTGGCACGGAGTTGAATGAATTCGCTCACGGCTGTATGAGTAAGCCGCTTGCTGGGTCATAGCCATCTTAAGAAGTTCCATGGTGTTCCGGGCCTCTATCGCAGCTGGCGACTCACCTTCAATTGGAAGAACAGCCAGCCGTGAGGCTGCAGCAATCATATTATCCAGCGGGTTGGAGTAATGACCTAGAGGTGTTGGCACTCACTGAGGCGGGGTCAAGTTCACACGAGGCGGGTCCGCTATACCAGGCTGAGCCGCCGCCCCGGTCGCAGGCGCCTCAGCAGCCCGGGTCTCACCAGGCGGGTTACTCGGCCCTGCTCCGGGTGTGGTAAAAACATTCCTCCCCTCAAACTGCGGTGGCAAACGGCTCTGGTGCCTCCTTCGCATGACAACATTTGACGCGTTCTGGTCCAGACTTAATCGAAAAGCCTCGACCCTTACCCGTTGGGTCTCAGCCTCTAGGGCGGTCCGTTCTGCAGCCATCCTAATGTTTTCTGCCTCAAGATCCTCTCGGGCCTTGGCCACCTCGTCTCTCAACTTTGCGACCTCCACATTATGCTGTGTTTGATTCGCCAGAGTCACCTCTGCGGCTAATAGAGTCACCCAAGCATCCAAAAGCTCGGATAAGACTTGAGCCGGCGGGCGCGCAGAGCCGCTCGCCCCAGCCGTTGCAGCAGTCGTTGAACCGGAGGTCATAGCTGTGGCGGTTGATGAATTCACCATCTGCTGCATACCGTCCATGAAGATAGCAGCCCTGCTCGACGGTTCATAGGGGTCCGGAATACTGTCACCATCGGAGTAGCCCCCAAGCCCGCCGTCTTGTAGTTGATAGATAGACTCGGTTTCGCCGGTTGAAGACTCATCCCCTGAATAGATGGTTGTCACTCCACCAGACACAGAACCTTCCTCAAGATCCGCCCCATGAACAAAGCCAACAAAAGCACACTTCCGGGCAGGTTGGACCTCGGCGGGTTGTGCGCGCCGAGCCGTCTCAATAGTGTCGGCGCAGGTGTCCGGCTCGGGCTCCGACTCGCCAATCTTGCCGATGAATACGTGAATTCCGCCGAAGGGGACCCGGTACCCATACTCGATTGAATCGGCCTCAGGACCCCAGCCAGCATCATCGATGTAGATCTTGCCGCGGTGGCCCTTGGTCATCCGGCCCACGGCGTATCCCTTGATCCCTGAGAAGCTGCCCTTCAAGAACTCGAAACCACTGTGCTCAGGCCCCACGGTGGGCGCCAACTGTCGTGGTTTTGTCACGGCAGATACCCTCGTGAAAGGACTTAGGTGTGGAGCCATCGCACATAGATTAGCTTAAAGGGGTTGAACGGGACAAAGGACACAAGGAGCTTACCCAGGTTCGGCCCCTCTCAACGAGGTAAAAGCCTACGTCCTGCTTCGAGTTGTATTACTTGAGTTTCGATTACAAGGGAGCGAATACGCTTAACCTAGTTCTTGATTGGTTGTTTCTTGAGTTAACTCGTCGCCGGGTCTCACCTTTATATACATAGGTCGAGACCCGGAGGCTTACAGAGTCCCGTCCAGCTCACACATCGTGACCGGCTCGGTTTCTAACTAGTCATGCCTTACAGAGCAAGTCACCGTACGGCGGTTCATAGGCCCAGGTCTTGGGCTTTCACCAGGCCTGCCTTCATGAGCCGCCGTCTTCATACCTCCTTGGGCCTCCTTGGACCTTCTTCATTTTAAACCGCCAACAGTGTAACCCGGCCCCTCCTGGGCGGGTCACACCTCGGAGTTATATCCCCAACATATTTCTTTAAGACTCCCATGAACCTCTCAAAGGGGAACATATTGTGTAGAAATACAGGGCCCAGAATGGCAATCTCGTCGACTAGATGAACTAGGACGTGCGTCATGATATTAAAGAAGGATGGTGGGAACACCAGCTCGAAACTGACAAGACATTGCACCAAATCATTCATTAACCTTGGTAGGATTTCTGGATCGATTACCTTCTGAGAGATTGCATTGAGTAATGCCCATAGCTTCACAATGGCTAATCGAACATTTTCCGATAGAAGCCCCCTCAATGCAACCGGAAGTAGTTGCGTCATAATCATGTGGCAGTCATGAGACTTTAGATTCTGGAACTTTTTCTCTGCCATATTTATTATGCCCTTTATATTGGACGAGAAGCCAGACGGGACCTTCATACTAAGCATGCATTCAAAGAAGATTTCTTTCTCTTCTTTGGTAAGAGCGTAGCTGGCAGGACCTTCATACTACTTTGGATGCATGCCGTCTTTCTCGTGCACATGTTGCTGGTCCTCCCATGCCTCCGGTGTATCTTTTGTCTTCCCATACACGCCCAAGAAGCCTAGCAGGTTCATCCAAAGATTCTAAGTCACGTGCATTGATAACCCATAAGTATAGGGGATCGTTTGTAGCCTTCTTCGATAAATAAGAGTGTCGAACCCAACGAGGAGCTAAAGGTAGAACAAATATTCCCTCAAGTTCTATAGACCACCGATACAACTCTACGCACACTTGATGTTTGCTTTACCTAAAACAAGTATGAAACTATTTTGCAAGAATAAAACTACGAGTACTTTGCGAGAATAAAACTATGAATAAATTGCGAGGTAGTAAAAGTGGATAGCTTTTGTCAACAAGAAAGTCATTTGTCCCTAGGCAATCGATAACAAGTACCGGTAATCATTCTTGCAATTTTATATGAGGGAGAGGCATGAGCTAACATACTTTCTCTACTTGGATCATATGCACTTATGATTGGAACTCTAGCAAGCATCCGCAACTACTAAAGATCATTAAGGTCGTGAAACCCAACCATAGCATTAAGTATCAAGTCCTCTTTACTCCCATACGCCATAACCCACTTATCCGCGTTTAGGCTGCTGTCACCCCCGCAACACCGACAATAAGCAAACCATGAACATATTGCAACACACTACAGCGAGGATCCCTCATGTTTGTGCGAGACGGAGGGCACCGCAGGACAGCACCATAAATAAAATATACAATCATACCAACCAAGATCATGATTAGCCCATAGGACAAAACGGATCTACTCAAACATCATAGGATAACCATAGGTCATTGGGAAATAATATATGGAGTTGAGCACCATGTTTAAGTAGAGATTACAGCGGGGAGAAGAGGTGTTACACCGCTGCATAGAGGGGGAGAAAGTTGGTGTAGACGGTAGCAAGATTGCTGATGTAGATCGTCGTCACGATCCTAGCCCCGGTGGCGTTCCGGCGCCACCGGGAGAGAGGGGGAGAGAGCCCCCCTCCTTCTTCTTCTTCCTTGGCCTCCCCCTAGATGGGAGGAGAGTTCCCCCTCTGGTCCATGGCCTCCATGGCGGCGGAGGGGCGGGAGCCCCTCCGAGATTGGATCTCCCTCTCTGTTCTCCTCTGTTTCGCGTTCCCCATATCTGGCCCTTCACCATTTCTTATATTCCCGGAGATCCGTAACTCCGATTGCGCTGAGATTTTAACATAATTTTTTTCCATAAATTATATTTCTTGCGCCAGAAGAAGGGCTCCAACCGATGTTCGAGGAGGGCACAAGACATCAGGGCGCGCCTGGGGCATGGGGCTCGCCCTGGTGGGTTTTGGGCACTATGGGCCCCCGTTTGCGTTGATTCCACCTCCCAAAAATCACATAAATTCCAAAATAATTCTCCATAAATTTTTACCGTGTTTGGACTTCATTTGATATGGATTTTATGCGATACAAAAAACATGCAAAAAACAGGAACTGGCACTGGGCACTGGATCAGTAGGTTAGTCCAATAAATCATATAAAAAGTTGCCAAAAATATGTGAAAGTTGTATAATATTGGCATGAAACAATCAAAAATTATAGATACGACGGAGACGTATCATGCATCACGTCAATTGCAGAGCGGACCTCTAGGTCTTTCCAATAGGGTAGGTCCCAAAATATAGATTTCTTCTTCCACATGGGTGCGCGTCCCTCAGCGTCATTCGGAACAGATAGTCCGCCAGGACCCTTTCCAAAGATTACCTGTAAATCATTGACCATATGAAGTATGTGATCACCAGTACGGAGGGCGGGCTTCTTCCGGTGATCTGCCTCACCTTTGAAATGCTTGCCTTTCTTTCGACATTGATGGTTGGTCGGAAGAAATCGACGATGTCCCAGGTACACATTCTTCCTGCATTTGTCCAAATATATACTTTCGGTGTCATCTAAACAGTGCGTGCATGCGTGGTATCCTTTGTTTGTCTGTCCTGAAAGGTTACTGAGAGCAGGCCAATCATTGATGGTTACAAACAGCAACGCATGTAGGTCAAATTCCTGCTGTTTGTGCTCATCCCACACACGTACACATTTTCCATTCCACAGCTGTAAAAGTTCTTCAACTAATGGCCTTAGGTACACATCAATGTCGTTGTCGGGTTGCTTAGGGCCTTGGATGGGCACTGGCATCATAATGAACTTCCGCTTCATGCACAACCAAGGAGGAAGGTTATAGATACATAGAGTCATGGGCCAGGTGCTATGATTGCTGCTCTGCTCCCCAAAAGGATTAATGCCATCTGCGCTTAAACCAAACCATACGTTCCTTGCGTCACCTGCAAAGTCCCCCCACCTTCTCTCGATTTTTCTCCACCGCGACCCGTCAGCGGGTGCTCTCAACTTCCCGTCTTTCTTACGGTCCTCTTTGTGCCATCGCATCAACTTGGCATGCTCTTTGTTTCTGAACAGACATTTCAACCGTGGTATTATAGGAGCATACCACATCATCTTGGCAGGAACCCTCTTCCTAGGGCGCTCGCCCTCAACATCACTAGGGTCATCTCGTCTGATCTTATACCGCAATGCACCGCATACCGGGCATGCGTTCAAATCCTCGTACTCACCGTGGAACAGGATGCAGTCATTAGGGCATGCATGTATCTTCTGCACCTCCAATCCTAGAGGGCATAGAACCTTCTTTGCTTCGTACGTACTGTAGGGAAATTCGTTATCCTTTGGAAGCTTCTTCTTCATTATTTTCAGTAGCTTCGCAAATCCGTTGTCAGATACACCATTGTCTGCCTTCCATTGCAGCAATTCCAGTGTGGTACCGAGCTTTGTGTTGTCATCTTCGCAATTTGGGTACAACCCTTTTTTGTGATCCTCTAACATGCGATCGAACTTCAACTTCTCCCTTTCACTTTGGCATTGTCTCTTTGCATCAACAATGACCCGGCGAAGATCATCATCGGGCACATCGTCTGATTCCTCTTGATATTCAGCTTCCATCGTTGCAGTATCACCGTATTCAGGGGGATAGTTGTCATCATCCTCTTCTTCTTCGTTGTCTTCCATCATAACCCCTCTTTCTCCGTGCTTGGTCCAAACATTATAGTGTGGCATGAAACCCTTCTCAAGCAGGTGGATGTGAAGGGTTTTTGAGTCAGAGTAATCCTTCGTATTCCCACAGACAGGGCATGGACAATACATAAAATCATTCTGCTTGTTTGCCTCAGCTACTTCAAGAAAATTATGCAGGCCCTTAATGTACTCGAAGGTGCGTCTGTCACCGTACATCCATTGTCGGTTCATCTGCGTGCATTATATAATTAAGTGTATCAAAAACCATTACAGAACATCATGAATAGAGAAGTGACCAAATTAATACAAGTTCATCATCACATTAAAACCAAAGTACAGTAGTGATCAAATGTTATTACTGAAAAAATAAATACAGAAAGTTCATACATAGTTCTTATTGAACAACATATACCTCTCTAGAGCATCTAATTAAAACATACATTGAAACTATGTAAAACATTTCAATGCAACAACAAATGCGATCATAATCGCAACTAAGGTAACAATTGATCCAACGGCATAATGATACCAAGCCTCAATATCAATGGCATATTTTCTAATCTTTCTAATCTTCAAGCGCATTGCATCCATCTTGATCTTGTGATCATCGACGACATCCGCAACATGCAACTCCAATTCCATCTTCTCCTCCTCAATTATTTTCAATTTTTTCTTCAAGTAATTATTTTCTTTTTCAACTGAATTTAACCTCTCGACAAGAGGGTCGGTTGGAATTTCCGGTTCACATACCTCCTAGATAAAAACATCTATGTCACGTTGGTCGGCATAATTGTCAAAAACACTAAATGAAACAAATAGTTATAAAAGATAATATACCACATCCGAATCATAGACAGGATGAGGGCCGACGGGGGCGGATACCAAAACCATGACACTATATAATAACAAACAATAATAAAAGTAAGAAAATTATACTAGTATATATCTATCAAAATCATACAAGTAAGAATTTTTTTCTTTTAGAAAGAAGATAAGAACAAGAGGCTCACCACGGTGGTGCCGGCGAAGAGATCGGCGCGGGCGATCGACGGCGGTGAGGACGGGGACGGGACGGACCGCCAAACCTAGACAAATCTTGAGGAAAATGGAGTTTGGAGGTCGAGCTTGGAGAGGAGAAAGCTTAAGTGTGGCTCAGGCATTTCATCAAACACCTCATGTGCATGCATAGAAGGAAGAACAGAGCAGTGCATGCACACCTCCCACACGGCCAAAAAACAAAGGAGAGGGTGGGCAGGGGCGAGGGTATATATAGGCATCTCTTTAGTCCCGGTTGGTGGCCAGAACCGGGACAGAAGACTGACCTTTAGTCCCGGTTCAAGCCACCAACCGGGACTAAAGGTGCTGCGCCAGGAGTGAGACCCATTGGTCCCTGTTCGTGTCTGGAACCGGGACCAAAGGGGTCAGAAGAACCAAGACCAATGGCCACCGAGGCCCGGCTGGCGCCCTGGCCTCACGAACCGGGACTGGTGCACCCTTTCGTCCTGGTTCGTAAGAGAACCGGGATTAATGCCCTTATCTGGCCTGGACCAAAGCCCTGTTTTCTACTAGTGCTAGTAGAAAACCTACCTTTCATCCAGAGCACTAGTCTTAGTCGGGTTTGGGTCCGGGACTAATGTGAGCATTAGTCCCGGTTCCAACGGCTAGGAGCGGACGGGGGCACGGTCAGGATTAGTCCCGGTTCAAATGGGACCTCTAGTCCCGGTTGGTATCACCAACCGGGACTAAAGAGGTTGCGGCAGGCTGGGCCCCCTGCGAGCTCCTTTAGTTCCGGTTGGTATAACCAACCGGGACTAACGGCTTCCCTATATAAAGCTGCTTCGTCCAGCTCGAGTCCAAACTTTCTCCTTTCTCTCCTCTCTGTTTCCTTCCCTAACTCGAGTTCATCCTCCATTTTTGTTAACATTTGTCAAGATTGGAGGCACCCCATCTATCCAAGGGTTCTAAAAGGTTAGCAACTTCATCCTTTCATCTCTCATTGCTAGTTTAGCTCATTTCATGCTCTATAAGTATAGTGATTTGTGGATTTTAGTTTGGGAGTAATTATGTGAGAGTTTATTTGATTTATATGCAATTTGAGCTCAAATTAACTTCTTAGTTTGCATATGTGTAGGTGTGGTTTACTTAGTGCCTTCCCGTCTCCGTCCTCACCGTCGTCGATCGCCCGCGCTGTCTCGTCGCCGGTACCACCTTGGCGAGCCTCTTGTTCTTATCCTTTTTTGTAAAAAAAAATCTTATTTGTATGATTTAGATAATTACTTCTATAATTTTCTTACTTGTATGATTGTTTGTTTTATATAGTGCCATGGTTTTGATATCCGTCCCCGTCGGCCCTCGTCTGGTTTATGATTCGGATGTGGTATATTATCTTCTATAACTATTTGTTTCATTTTGTGTTTATGACAATTATGCCATCAGGTTGACATAGATATTTTTATCTAGGAGGTATGTGAACCGGAAATTGCAACCGACCGTCTTGTTGAGAAGTTAAATTTAGTTGAAGAAGAAAACAATTATTTGAATTTTTTTTGAAAATAATTGAAGAAGAGAAGATGAAATTGGAGTTGTATGTTGCCGATGTCGTCGATGATCACAAGATCAAGATGGATGCAACGCGCTTGAATATTAGAAAGATTAGAAAATATGCCATTAATAAAGAGGCTTGGTATCATTATGCTGTTGGATCAATTATTATCTTAGTTGCGATTTTGATCGCATTTGTTGTTGCATTTAAATGCTTTAGCTAGATAGTTGTATGTTGTTTTATGAGAAGTACGTATGAACTTGTATTAATTTGGTCACTTCGATGTTGTGTAATGAAGATGAGCCGGCAATGGATGTACGATGACCGACGCTCTCCCGAGTTCATTAATGGCGTGCATAATTTTTTGCGTGTGGTTGAGGCAAACAAGCAGAATGGTTTTATGTGTTGTCCATGTGGTGTCTGTAAGAATGATAAGGATTACTCTACCTCAAAAATCCTTCACAGCCACCTGCTTCAGTCCGGTTTCATGTCCGGCTATAACTGTTGGACCAAGCACGGAGAAAGAGGGATTATAATGGAAGACAATGAAGAAGAAGCGGATGATGACAACTATCATATGTTCCCTGAATACGATGGTACTACAATGGGGGAAGCTGAAGAGGAGGCATCAGATGAGCCCGCTGATGATCTTGGTCGGCCCATTGTTGATGCAAATAGAAACTGTGAAAGTGAAAAGGAGAGGTTGAAGTTGGAGCGCATGTTAGAGGATCACAAAAAATTGTTGTACCCAAATTACGAAGATGACAAGAAAAAGCTGGGTACCACACTGGAATTGCTGCAATGGAAGGCAGAGAATGGTGTATCTGACAAGGGATTTGAAAAGTTGCTTGTTAGGGCATACTTCTCCCTTAGTGGTTTTGGTGATTGATGACAATGCATTTGCGGACTAATCGTGTGCATTGAGCATTTCAGATAATTCTACTTCATGGCACAAGACGATTTGAACCCCTCTGAAGATTTTGAAAGACGGTGTTTTTCTTGTGTTTCTTTTTGGTGGTCTTGAGTCGTAGGAACATCGTACTATTAAGAGGGGGTCCGCTTTGGAAATGTTTGGGTGGAATCTTCACGTACACTTTCCTTGCACCCTATTTCCTTCCCGGCAATTGAGCTTGTTCACCCTTATGTTTGTACCTTGGCAGAACAGGCTAAGTGCTAGTACCGCTTCACTCAACGGTAGTACCGCTCCCACGGTACTACCGCTGTGAGTACGGCTCCTACTTTCGCCTATTTCATGAGTTCTATAAATGGGTGGTAGTAGAGCGACAGTTCGCCACGGTAGTACCGCTCGGTACTACGGGGCTAAATGCCTCTCTACTACCGCGGATTTACAAGGCTTCTACGAGCTAAGCAGAAGTACCGCTGGTCTCCACGGCAGTACCGCTTAGGCGGAACTACCGCTGGAGAGTACCGCGTGGAGTACCGCTTATTTGTCTCGTTCTGTTACGGTCTGGTCCACGAGCGACAGTAGGGCAGCAGGCAGTTCCCAACGGTAGTACTGCCTAGGGCGGCACTACTGCCCTACCCTCCTCTACTACCACGGGTATCGGCTGCTATTCATCTCCACACGGTAGTACCGCTCAGGCGGCACTACCGTTCCCCTGATCTGCTCAGGGTGAACTAGGTAGCCGACACTTCCGTCCCAGCGGAAGTACCGCTCATCAGAGCGGTACTTTCGCTTATGTGCGGGCTGTAGGAGCATAACGGTTGAATCCTTCTTCCCACTATAAAAGGGAGTCATCTTTCTTCTAGTTGACTACCTCTTCCTTCCCCAAGCTCCATTGTTGCTCACAAGCTCATTTCCGCCCGATCTCTCTCCCTAGCCGATCAAACTTGTTGATTCTTTAGGGATTATTTGAGAAGGCCTAGATGTCGTGGACTTGACACGGCAGATGTCCTAGCGGAAGGACTTAGTCGTGGAGCCATCGCAACTAGGTTAACTTGAAGGGGTTAAACGGGACAAAGGACACAGAGAGTTTACCCAGGTTCGGCCCCTCTCAATGAGGTAAAATCCTACTCCTGCTTTGTGTTGTATTGCTAGGGTTTCGATTACCAGGGAGCGAATACGCTTGACCTAGTTCCCGATTGTTTGTTACCTGTCCCTAAACCGCCGCCGGGTCATCCCTTTATATACACAGGTTGACGCCCGGCGGTTCACATATCCCGGCCGGCTCATAAACGTGTCCGGCTCGGTATCCACTCTTTCCTATCTTACAATACAAGTCATATACTTATGGCGGTTTACATCTATGGGCCCTAACTCGCCTTTGGGCTTTGGGCCTTCTTATTAAGTCTCCTTCGTAAGTCGCCATCTTCTATGTCTTCATGGGCTTCAATACAGGTAAATCACTATGAGCATAACCCGGCCCCTCCTGGGCGGTTTATAATCAATAGTTATATCCCCAACATTAGGCCCCAGGTTGATGTGAACTTGTTCATATCAATCTTCAATACTTGACTTAGAAAAAATCCTTCATCATCAGTCCTTATGAAAATTTATAACCCGCCACGACGTCTGCTCACAGCATTGTGTTAACCCGCCATGACGTCATCTTGCATTAATATCGCACGAGGCCCAAATCTCAGCCTCCTTGATTTCCGCGCATGCCATCTATCCATTCACCTTATAAATAGGGCCAGGGGTCCTTTTCACTTTCCCCCCTTGCCTCCTCGTCTCTGTCTTCCACCTCGCATCACCTCAGCGCCCGAGCTCTGCCGCCGTCGTCAACCTTTGCCACTGCCTCAACAACGGCCGCTGCATCAACCTGAATCGACCAGAGTTCGTCCGTGCGCCTCCGCTACTCAACAGCCCTGGTAGGTCCTCTTCCTTCCTTTTCCCCTAGATCCCATTAGGGTTTCCACGAGTTCATCGGAGTTCATCTCGGTTCATCTTTGTTCCTCCATAGACCATGTAGTTTTTTATCTAAGTATAGTACCAATCTTGTGCGATAGCAGTTTAGCACTCATTTTTAATATCTGAACGCCTCCCCTCCATAGGAGATCTCATCTGAGCACGTGAACTGTCCTGCTGCCACTACTTTAGGTTAGAATTTTTCTTCATTATCTGAACTACTGTAGATCCAAAATTATAACACCAATCTGTGAAACCTGTTTTTCACCACTTAGCCATTTTCCAACTTCAGATCTATACTTTCAATATCCATGTAGGCGGTTTAACCTCAGAAAGTAATAACCCGCCAGGTACCATTAGTCCCCTCTTAAACCGCCAAGTGCTCGTCTTTGTAATTTAATAACGTCACTGTCCGGTTTAACATTTATGCATGCTTCAACACTTTTTGCTTGTTAACCATGAACCTTAAACCGGCACAAATCTTTTCCAGGTTATCGTATAAATGGCCAAATCCTTTTATTCCTGTAACTGGGTTCAATCCCGGGTTACAGAAGAAGAACTAAACGGGTGTGTTGCAACCGGCGCTTTAGCGAAAAAGGAAGACATCCACTGGAGAGCCCCCGGTCCAGAAAATCCTCCTGAGCCCAAGGATGGGGAAGTGATCGTTTTTGTTGATCATCTGAGTCGAGGGTTCAGCCCTCCCGGATCAAAAAAATTCCGTGACGTGCTTCACTTCTTCCAACTTCACCCTCAAGATATTGGGCCTAACTCCGTGTCCAATATTTGCAATTTTCAAGTGTTTTGTGAAGCCTACCTGCAAGAAGAGCCCACAGTCGACCTGTTCAGAGATTTCTTCTATTTAAACCGCCGTACTGAATTTACGGATGGGCCCAATACTGAACTTGGCGGGGTTTCAATTCAGAAGAGAAAAGATGTCAGCTTCCCTCACGCTAGGCATCATAGCCATCCCAAAGATTGGAATCAAACTTGGTTCTATTGCCAAGATACATCTCCAGCTGGCGAGAATCCTCTGCCGGGTTACCGTGCTCACCGGCTTACCGATGCACATCCATTCCCCCAAAGACTCAATGCAAAGGAACGGTCCAAATATGCACCACAGCTCTCAAAGCTCAGAGCCTTTATGGCAAACGGTTTGACAGGCATTGATTTTGTCTGTTGCTGGGTATCTTGGAGCATTTTGCCTTTAAGCCGTCACCCCGGTTTAATGTGTGAGTACACAGGGGATGTGAAAGACCCTCAACGCCACACTGATATTCAGCTGAGTGATGCTGAAATTACTAAATCTGTCAAGAAGATGTTGGATGAACCGGTGACCGACTGCAGCAAAACAGGACTTAGTCCTTTTTGCGCTTCAAATAAACCGCCAGCTATAAGAATTGCCCCACTCCTGCTTTAATCCATATTCTTAATACTCCCTTATGATCTTTTCAATCTTTAAACAGGGTGATGATCCATTCTGGAAGAAGAAACCACAGGATAAACCGGCCAAAACACCTCGTGTCAAGACCAAGGTCAACAAGAAGCCCGCTAAGAAGAAAAACACCGAGCCTACCGAGTTAAACGTTGACGATGATAATCCGGAGTCAGAGGTAGAACTTGATTCACTTGGCTCTTTTTTCATACATCTCATTGACGATGATTTCTATCAGGACGACCCAGAAGCTAGCCGCGCAAATGACGTAGAGGTAACTATTCTCTCATCCGGTTCAGAACCTCTGCCCACACAGAAAACCCGACAAGCAAGCCGGAAAGTAAGATTTTCTCACCCCCTAGCTTACTTGGATCCAAACTTTCTTTTGAAGAAGCAGCAACACGAAGCTCACCGCACAACCCGGCATAGCGGCCATGTGGTCACTTCTTCCGGTTTACCGAACTCGCCAGTTCGTAAACACCGCCCAGAGGTCTCTTCTATTTCTGACACGTCTTATCCCAAGGCGGGTTATTTTCGACAACCTCTTGATCCGTCTGATTCAAACTATCAGGGAACTTCCCTTTCATCCTCTGGCGAGTCCACAGGGACACAAATTCCAACCCTCAAAACTGTTCCTGGGTGAGCATTTTTAACTAACCCCTTGTACCTTATGCTTGATCATTATACTAACCTGTTATTTGCGTCTCTGTCAGAGCCAAGGCCAGGCCCAGTAAAAAGGCCAAATTGAACAAACCGGCTGATGACAGCGCGCCAACTGATCCGGAAAAGAACCCGGAACAGTTTGAAACAAATACTGAAGCTATTCTTGATGATCCGCCACCGCAAGATCATGACACCTTTGTTGAGCAAATGGAAATTGATCCGATGGGTCATGCTGATAAACCGCCAAGCCCAACTAAGGCTGCTGATGATAAAGCTGATGATGTTGTAGTTACCGGTGTCGGGTATATAGCCCCAGACAACCCCACTGCTCTATCAAAACATAGTGCCAAAGAAGAATTTTCTGCTGTTGACAAGGGCAAGTGGAAGGCGGACTTGGACAGCTATGCCCACCTCAGCGCCCAAGATATTCATTCTGGGTTTTTAAACCGTCTGTACACAAGCCGTGATTATGAAGCCGGTTTACTGAACATGATGAAGGAGCGATATGAGGTAAATGCTGTTAACTCTGCATACATATTCTTCCCTTAGCCGCCAAGTTTACTGGACATAAAAGAATAGAATGTTCTGCAAACTTTCAAGAGCCATATAGATCAACTCCACTAGCCCGCAAGGGCCGGTTTATAATGTCAATATGAACCGGGACTTTAGAATAATAAATCTTCAATTTCGCCTGTGTAGCCCCCAAGGGTCGACTTAACAAATATGTTAAGTTGAGACTAATTATGTTGTAAGGCTCAAAATTCTTACTTAGGACCTTTATAATCCGGTTGACCATCATGCTGATAGTTGTTATGTGCTTGGGACTTGTACTTTTTTTTATAAGACGCAATAGACATTAGCCCCCAAGTGCCAAGTATATTACTTGTTATGTGCTTGGGACTTTGAATATGCACTGCTATGTAATTAATTACATGTCTCTTGCAGGCTAATCTTAACAAGAAGGAATCTCAAATCGCCGACCTTCAAGAAAATATCAAGTCGCAACAAACCAAGACCTCCAAAGCCCAGGAGGAACTGACCAGTGCCTTAACAGCAATGGAGAAACTGAAGGAGAGCTTTAAGAACGAGCGGGCAGGTTGGGATACAGAAAAGTCAACTCTGCTGAAGAGGGCTGAGGATGCTGAGGCTGCCCTTAAACCGGTAGCTGAAGAGCTGACTGGCTTGAAACAACAAATAAATGCCATGACCGCTGCCGTATTTGGTAAATAACTTCTTCATAAGCTTTAAACATGTATTATGTAAGAGACTGCCGGTTTACCGATGTTTTTGATGATGCAGGAACTCGCATTGCTCATCTTGGCTCAGATATGCGGCAAAAACTGAAGGCCGCCTATACACTTATAGAGCAATTATATACCGGCGTACAACGGGTTATCTGCATAGCTTCCCATAATAAACCGCCCCCAACCTTGATCAAGGAGACGTTGGAAAGGCTGGCGATGATGCCTTCACGGTTTGAAGAGCTAAAGAAGTCAGCCGCCAGGGCGGGTGCTCTTACTGCACTGACTCGGGCCAAAGCTTGGATAACTGATCTTGATCCGGCCGATGTGGGAAACGGCTACCCGAGCATAAAGGAGGACGGGTCAGAGTTTAATAACGACGACCTCAGAGCCTTGACGAGGGAAATGCGCCCATTGGCCAGCAAATTGGCTGAAGAAACCAATCTTTCACATTATCAGTCGATTTATGATGCCAACAACAAGAGAGTTAACGCGCCAACTTATGATGCTCCAAATCTTATTCCTCCAATCCGTAAGCATACCTATGCCCCTGATGTTGACCCCTCCACACTTATAAGTGATGAAGCTGTATTCAAGGCCTTAACTGGGATCGATTGGACCACCATTGACTTCCAGCCACTGGGTAGAGAGGAGGAAGATGAACCAGCGCTGGACGATCCGCAACCTTCAAGTCAGCCAGGCCAGGACTCGTAAACTGGGGGCCGGTTTAGCAGCTGCTTCCTTTAAGACTTGTTAAAACAATTATTCCTTTGGGCACCAAACGCCTTGTAATAGGCTAGCTTAAACTCTTGTTCTGCTATGCCATCGTGCATATTTACTTTGCATGACACTGCTAATCCACCATGTTAAGATATGCCACTTATGCTTATAATATTAACAATGTGGAATCTGCTCCTGCATGCAAAGGATTAAAGGTGTCCTGGCGGTTTACCGCTGGACGGGTCATAACGCCCAATATAAAACCATGGAAACTAACATAGTTTATACCCAAGGTTGGACTTTAAGAATAACCAAATTTGAAATATATCATACCTGTGATATTTGATCACACTGTTGGTTTACCAAACCGGTGTAGTAAGGGGAGAACCCAAACTTTGAGCATTGGTAATTATCATAGATTTGCTTGGCTTATGAACAAAACCAGGCCGGGTTAATAAACACCGGATATTATCTTATCTCATACTGGCGACTTATAGTCAAAAGCCAGGCCGGGTTAATAAACACCGAATGTTATCTTATCTCATACTGGCGACTTATAGTCAAAAACCAGGCCGGGTTAATAAACACCGGATGAATTATGATCATAAAGCATTATAATCCTTATCAAATAAACCTCAAAAAGACTGAAATAAAACAAACAAAAAAACGAGGCTTTTCATGGGCTGCCAGGCCGAAAATCGAGTGCTTTCACGGGCCGCACAGCCACTGAGTTAAACCTATATACAAACCTTATAAGATGGACCTCACATAACCAATCGTCATTTTAACTGTGACAAGTTCAGGGCCTGTATAAGATTGACTTGTCAAACGTTCGGCGGGTCATTCCAGGAATACCTGGGCGGAGTGGCTTACTTAAAAAGGCAGGATAACCCGGGGTTTTAGGTGAATACACCTGGCTTCCAAGCCTGGCTTTTAAGCCTATTACAAGGGTTACACAAACTCTTTGTTCTTTAGAATCAAGGAGCCCCCAAGTAATATTTTTGAGCTGTGCTCAAGGGGCACCTATGTTTGACCTGTGATTTTGCAACAGACTCTCTTTGGCACCTTTTAACCTGGGTAGCAAGCCCCCAAGTTTTTTTTTCAATTGGCTTATAAGCCGGTTTAAAGGGTAATCATAACTTCGCTCATAAGCCGGAAGCCCCCAAGTAACCAAAGACTCATTATGAAAAAATGACAGAGGCCCTGCTTTAGCAGGGGTGCCGGTTTATTATATTGATCACAATATATACATTGTCAAAAATATGTACATCAGAAGAGCCAATGGCTCAGGTGTAGTACGGCCGAAGATGAGCGATATTCCACGGCCGGCGAGTCTCTTCCTCCGACGTGCGTGAGTCCTTGTGGTCTCTAACATCAATAAGGTAGTATGACCCGTTGTTCAGATTCTTGCTGACCACAAAGGGTCCTTCCCAAGGTGGGGATAACTTGTGCATATTAGTCTGATCCTGGATAAGCCGGAGTACTAAGTCGCCTTCTTGAAAGGTTCTGGTCTTGACCCGGCGGCTGTGATAACGACGTAGATCTTGCTGGTAAATCGCCGAATGAGCCGCTGCGAGATCACGCGCCTTGTCTAACAGGTTAAGTGCATCCTGACGTGCCTTTTCGTTATCAGCTTCAACGTAAGCCGCCACACGGGGTGAGTCGTGACGAATGTCACTGGGGAGAACCGCCTCTGCTCCATAAACCATGAAAAAAGGTGTGTAACCTGTAGATCTGTTGGGCGTTGTGTTGATGCTCCATAGCACCGAGGGTAACTCTTCTACCCAACAACCCGGCGTCCTCTGTAAGGGAACCATAAGCCGGGGCTTGATGCCTCTCAGGATCTCTTGATTGGCTCTCTCAGCTTGACCATTAGATTGGGGGTGAGCCACCGACGATACATCAAGCCGGATATGTTCACATTGACAAAATTCTTTCATAGCACCCTTGGAGAGATTAGTGCCATTGTCTGTTACAATGCTGTGTGGAAAGCCAAAATGGAAGATCACCTTCTTCATGAATTGAACCACCGTTACTGCATCACACTTACTGACTAGCTCTGCCTCTACCCACTTAGTAGATTTATCAACCGCCACCAAGAGGTGGGTCTTCTTATCCTTGGATCTCTTAAAAGGTCCAACCATATCAAGCCCCCAAACCGCAAACGGCCACGTGATTGGAATCATTCTCAACTCCTGAGCCGGAACATGAGCTCGACGTGAAAACTTCTGACAACCGTCACATTTTTTGACCAAGTCCTCAGCATCAGCATGAGCCGTCAGCCAATAAAAACCGTGACGAAAAGCCTTGGCTACAAGAGATTTAGAGCCGGCGTGATGACCACAATCTCCTTCATGGATCTCACGTAGAATCTCACAGCCTTCTTCAGGAGAAACACAACGCTGAAACGCCCCAGTAACACTGCAATGGTGCAGCTCTCCATTGATAATTGTCATTGACTTGGACCGCCGGGTTATTTGCCTGGCCAAGGTTTCATCCTCAGGTAACTCGCCCCGGGTCAAGTATGCCAAATATGGAACTGTCCAATCAGGAATAACATGAAGAGCCGCCACCAACTGAGCTTCCGGGTCAGGAATAGCCAAATCCTCCTCTGTAGGTAACTTGACCGACGGGTTATGCAAAACGTCAAGAAAGACATTAGGTGGCACCGGTTTACGTTGAGAACCCAACCGGCTTAATGCATCCGCCGCTTCATTTTTCCTCCGATCAACATGCTCAACTTGATAACCCTTGAAGTGACCAGCAATAATATCCACCTCTCGTCGATAAGCCGCCATGAGGGGATCCTTAGAATCCCAAGTACCAGAGACTTGTTGAGCCACCAAATCTGAGTCACCAAAGCACCTTACCCGGCTTAAGTTCATCTCCTTAGCCATCCGAAGACCGTGGAGCAAGGCCTCATATTCAGCTGCATAGTTAGTGCAAGGGAACATCAAATGGAGAACATAACAAAATTTATCACCTCGAGGGGAAGCTAGCACAACTCCAGCCCCCGAGCCCTCCAATTGCCTGGACCCATCAAAGTGAATAGTCCAATATGTGTTATCTGGTTTTTCCTCAGGCATCTGCAGCTCTGTCCAGTCATTGATGAAATCCACCAGTGCTTGAGACTTGATGGCCGTGCGAGGCATATACTTCAAACCATGAGGCCCAAGTTCAATGGCCCATTTAGCAACCCGGCCTGTTGCCTCCCTGTTTTGGATGATATCTCCTAAAGGAGCAGAGCTAACCACAGTAATGGGGTGACCCTGAAAATATTGCTTAAGCTTCCGGCTTGCCATGAAAACCCCATATACAAGCTTCTGCCAATGTGGGTATCTCTGCTTGGACTCAATAAGCACTTCGCTGATATAATAAACCGGCCGTTGAACCGGATATTCCTTGCCTGCCTCTTTCCTTTCAACCACAATAGCCACACTGACAGCCCGGCTATTAGCAACCACATATAACAACAGCGGCTCCTTATCAACGGGCGCAGCTAGGACCGGTGGCACAGCCAGCTGCTTCTTAAGCGCCTCAAATGCCTCATTAGCAGCGTCACTCCAGACGAAGTCATCTGTCTTTTTCATCATCTGATACAAAGGGATGGCCTTCTCAGTGAGGCGGCTTATGAACCGGCTTAGCGCCGCAATACGACCCGCCAGACGTTGAACATCATTGATACACGCCGGTTTAGCCAGAGAAGTAATGGTTTTGATCTTCTCTGGATTAGCTTCAATGCCCCCGTTAGACACCAGAAAGCCCAAAAGCTTGCCCGCCGGCACACCAAAAACACACTTGGCCGGATTAAGCATCATCTTATAAACTCGGAGATTATCAAAGGTTTCCTTCAAGTCGTCTATCAACGTCTCCTTCTTTCTGGATTTCACCACAATATCATCCACATAAGCATGAACATTGCGTCCAATCTGATTATGAAGACAATTCTGCACACATCGCTGGTAAGTCGCCTGGGCACTCTTGAGCCCAAAAGGCATAGACACATAGCAGAAGGCTCCAAAGCGAGTTATGAAATCTGTCTTCTCCTTGTCCTTAACTGCCATCTTGATCTGATGATAACCAGAATAAGCATCCAAAAAACTCAAACGCTCACAACCCGCCGTAGCATCAATAATCTGATCAATACGAGGGAGAGCAAAAGGATCAGCCGGACAAGCCTTGTTTAAATCCGTGTAGTCCACACACATGCGCCAAGTGCCATTCTTCTTAAGTACCAGCACCGGGTTAGCCAACCACTCAGGATGAAAAACCTCAACAATAAACCCAGCCGCCAAGAGCCAGGCTACCTCCTCACCAATGGCCTTACGCCTTTCTTCATTGAAACGACGAAGAAACTGCTTGACCGGTTTAAACTTGGGATCAATATTGAGAGTGTGCTCAGCGAGTTCCCTCGGTACACTTGGCATGTTAGAAGGTTTCCATGCAAAGATGTCCCGGTTCTCACGGATGAACTCGATGAGCGCGCTTTCCTATTTCGGATCCATATTAACACTGATGCTGAACTGCTTGGATGAATCGCCAGGAACAAAATCAACCATCTTAGTGTCATCTGCCGATTTAAACTTCAAAACCGGATCATGCTCTGTAGTTGGCTTTTTCAAAGACGTCATATCCGCCGGATCAACATTGTCCTTGTAAAATTTTAACTCCTCCGTTGCACAAACCGACTCAGCATAAGCCGCATCACCTTCTTCACATTCCAAGGCTATCGTCCGGCTCCCATGTACTGTGATGGTCCCCTTGTAACCCGGCATCTTGAGCTGCAGATAAACATAACAGAGCCGCGCCATGAACTTGGCATAAGCCGGCCGTCCAAACAGAGCGTGATACGGGCTGTGAATCTTGACTACTTCAAAGGTCAATGTCTCCGACCTAGAATCATGATCATCTCCAAAGGCAACTTCCAGAGCTATCTTACCAACAGGGTATGCCGACTTACCAGGCACCACACCATGGAAAACTGTATTCGACGGTTTAAGATTTTTATCTGTCAACCCCATGCGACGGAAAGTTTCGTAATAAAGGATATTGATGCTGCTCCCTCCATCCATGAGTACCTTGGTAAACTTATACCCTCCAACCTGGGGTGCAACCACCAATGCTAGGTGACCCGGATTATCAACCCGGGGCGGGTGATCTTCCCGACTCCACACGATGGGCTGCTCAGACCAGCGCAAGTAACGGGGAACTGCCGGTTCAATGGCGTTCACTGCCCTTTTATGAAGCTTCTGATCCCGTTTGCATGAATTTGTGGTGAAGACGTGGTACTGCCCACTATTCAACTGCTTTAGGTTACTCTGATACCCAGATTGCTGCTGCTGATTCCCCTGACCTGACTGTTGATGGTAGCCACCCTGATTGCCTTGATTGCCCTGATTACCTTGGAATCCAGAACTAGAACCGCCACCGCCGTAACCCGGCCCATGAGAACCAGACCCTAAACCACCACCCGGTCCATGATTGTCTTGAAAAAGATTGGAATTTTTATACTCTTTCATGATGTAGAAATCCTTCCAGAGGTGGCCAGACGGTCTTTCTCGCGTCCCATGCCTTGGGCAGGGCTGATTTAGCATCTGCTCAAGATTAAAGCCTGACCCTCCGGCCCGTGGGGGCGGTTTACCTTTACGACGCTGGCCATTATTCTGTGCGTTGGTGTTAGCCACAAAGTCCAAACTATTATCAGCTTTGCGCTTACCATTGCCTCCCTGATTCGCCGGATTATGCTGCTGTCCTCTGGTGCTGCTGCCCTTCTTTCCCTTTCCCGGCTTGTCATCATCAGACTCGGGGTCCTTGGTACCATCAGAGTCAGCGTACTTAACCAGAGCCGCCATCAGCTCTCCCATGTCATTGCAGTGGCGCTTGAGCCGACCCAACTTCTGCTTAAGAGGCGTAAACCGGCAATTCTTCTCCAACATTATGACCGCTGAACCGGCATTGATGCGATCCGATGAATGTAAGATGGTCGAAACTCGGCGCACCCAATGGGTTGTGGACTCACCCTCTTCTTGGACACAGGCATCCAGATCCACAATTGACATCGACTGCTTGCACGTATCTTTGAAATTCTGGATAAACCGGGCCTTTAACTCGGCCCATGACCCAATGGAGTTGGCAGGGAGCCCCTTCAACCAAGTGCGAGCCGTTCCATCCAACATCAGGGGAAAATATTTAGCACATGCCGCATCGCTAACATCTAGCAATTCCATGGCCATCTCATAACTCTCGATCCATGCTTCAGGATGTAAATCGGCTGTATAGTTAGGCACCTTGCGAGGACCCTTAAAATCCTTGGGCAGACGCTCATTACGTATGGCCGGCACATTACACCTGGCTCCATCGAAGTTGTTGGACGAATCGGAGAAGGTTGACGGGCCGCATATTGCGCCGCCAGCTCGGCCTCTCGACGCGCTCTACCTTGATCCACCACGTTCTGAGCATCAGCACCACCGCCCGCCGGGTTATGCCCACGAGGCTGGTTATGGTTCCGCCCACTGCTTGACACAGCTGGTTCATCAATATGCCTACTGTAACTCCGGCTTGGGCGAGGGGTGGAATGAATCCGGCTTCGACTGTAAGAATAAGCCTGCTGCTGAACCAATGCTGTCTGAAGGAGCTCTCTAGCCCTCCGCATCTCAACCGCCGTTGGAGACTCGCCTTCAATCGGGATAGCCGCCAATCGTGACGCCGCAGCGATCATGTTATCCAAAGGGTTAGAGTAATGACCCGGTGGTGTTGGCATGTGTTGCGGCGGGATATTGTTCTGACGAGGCGGATCCGTGATGTGCGGCTGAACCGGCGCTCCCATCCCAGGCGTTTCAACCGGTCCGCCACTGGCGGGTTACTGGTTCCTACTCCTGGCGTGTTAAAGAGGTTCCTCGCCTCGTAAATCAGTGGCAGGCGAGACTGATGCCTCCTCCTCATGACTTCGTTTGAAGCGTTCTGATCTAGCATGAGCCGGTAAGACTCTAACTGAATCCGTTGCGCCTGTGCATCCAACGTAACCCGCTCCGCAGCCATCCTAGCATCTTCAGCTGCCAGGTCTTCCTTAGCTTGAGCTATCTGATCTCGCAATTTCACGACTTCCGCGTTATGCTGATCTTGATTACCCGGGTTAACCTCCGTCGTCAGCAGTGTTGCCAAGGCGTCTAGTAACCCGAACAAGACTTGAGCCAGCGGGCGTGCAGGGCCTCCTGCCCCGGCTGCCGTCGCCGCTGTTGACCCGGAAATCAATGCCGCTGCAGTTGAAGAGTGCTGCACTGGCTGCGTACCGGCCATGAAGATTGCAACCCGGTTCGGCGGCTCGTAGGGGTCCGGAATACTATCGCCATCGGAACAGCCCCCAAGCCGACCGTCTTGCAGTTGGTACAATGACTCGGTTTCACCGGTGGATGACTCGCCATCAGAATAGACAACTGTCTCACCGTCAAATACCGATTTATCCTCAGATCCCGCACCATTAATGAATCCCACGAAGGCACGACTCATGGCGGGCTGAACTCGGGCGGGTTTTGCACACTGAGCCGTCTCGATGATGTCAGTGCAGGTGTCCGGCTCAGGGCCCGGTTCGTCTATCTTGCCAATGAAGACGTGAATTCCACCGAAGGGGACCCGGTATTCGTACTCAATTGAGCCGGCCTCGGGGCCCCAGCCTTCGTCGTCGATGTAGAGCTTGCCGCGACGACTCTTGGTCATTCGGCCCACAGCGTATCCCTTGATCCCTTCGAAGTTGCCCTTCAAGAACTCGAAACCACCGTGCGCTGGCCCCACGGTGGGCGCCAACTGTCGTGGACTTGACACGGCAGATGTCCTAGCGGAAGGACTTAGTCGTGGAGCCATCGCAACTAGGTTAACTTGAAGGGGTTAAACGGGACAAAGGACACAGAGAGTTTACCCAGGTTCGGCCCCTCTCAATGAGGTAAAAGCCTACTCCTGCTTTGTGTTGTATTGCTAGGGTTTCGATTACCAGGGAGCGAATACGCTTGACCTAGTTCCCGATTGTTTGTTACCTGTCCCTAAACCGCCGCCGGGTCGTCCCTTTATATACACAGGTTGACGCCCGGTGGTTCACATATCCTGGCCGGCTCATAAATGTGTCCGGCTCGGTATTCACTCTTTCCTATCTTACAATACAAGTCATATACTTATGGCGGTTTACATCTATGGGCCCTAACTCGCCGTTGGGCTTTGGGCCTTCTTATTAAGTCTCCTTCGTAGGTCGCCATCTTCTATGTCTTCATGGGCTTCAATACAGGTAAATCACTATGAGCATAACCCGGCCCCTCCTGGGCGGTTTATACTCAATAGTTATATCCCCAACACTAGATCTACAGTTCCACCAAGACAAATTTGATTTCCCCACTAATCCCTTGCGGATCTTGTTACGCTTGGGTGTTTGAGCACCCTAGACGGTTGAAGTCATCTCAAAGCCACACGTGTGACACTTATCAGGGTCCAAAATCAAACCACTGACCGATGAAACAAGATGATTATTATAAAGCCTGTCCACTGCTCCCTTTCTTTCAACACGACGAAAGTACACGTCCTTTATATTTTAATAAAATAACAAATCCGCAGCCTTCTACAGAAAAGAAAACTTCTAGAGACGAACGAAAGTCACACCCCAAGTTGCTTGGCATTATCCTCTCGCCCCCGTCGCTCCCGCGAGCGGCGGCTGGCGAGCCCCCATCCCCGGCCGCCCCCGCTCCCCTACCTCCTCCCTCCTCCTTGCCGCCGCCACTAGGCGCTGCCAGGCGAAGCCTGGCCTACGTAGGCGGCGGCGGGGCTTCCTCTTCCCTCGGCTGGTGGCGGCTCGCGCGGGCGGCCGGTCCAAGCTGGTGGCGGCGCGCTGACAGCAGGGCGCGGCGGCGCGGCGACGGGTGGCAGCGGAGGGAGCTCGTGCGTGCTGCGCGGCCGCGGCTGCTCCTGGGGGCTGCGTGGTGGGCTGCGCGAGGCTCCCCCGTGGCTGCCTTGGGGGCTCGATCTGGCGTGGCCAGATCTGGCCGTCGGTGGCGTCGGCTGCGGGCAGTGGGTGGGACGCCGGGGCGGCGACCTCGGGCCGGGCTATCGGCGTGGCCTGGGCGTGGACTGCGTGCGTGGTTGGTCGCGGCGGCGCTCGGCGCCTGGATGCGCGCGCGGGGCGCGGATCGACGGCTGGGTGCAGCGGCGGCTCGTGCAGGCTGGGCGCGGTGACTCGCAGGGCGTGGCGGGCGGCTTCTCCGGAGCGCGTGGTGTGCTGCGGGTGCCCCTGCTCGTCCTCTGTTCTGCTGCTTCAGGAGAGTGGCTTCGATCTGGATCAGCGTATCTCAGATCTTGTTGCTTCCTCTCGCGATATGGCGCGGGTGCTGCGGTGGTGGTGGTCGCGGTGGTGCTGCGGTGGTGGGCGGCGGTTACGGCCGGGGAGGTGGTGCGTGTCTGGTTGCAGTGGATCGAGGGATCCCGCGGCCGGAGTGAGGTTGCTCTCAGCAGGGGTGGTGGTTGGTAGGCGGTGGTCGGTGGCGGCTGGTGGTCGGCGCAACTCCGGGAGAAATCCTTGCTCCGGTCCCCATCGGAGCCAGTGACGGCGGCGCCCGCGGGTGCCGCGATCTTTCTTGGAAGCGTCATCGTGGAGGTGCTCCTGCTTCTCCCCACGGCTTTGGCTCCGGAGGGAAACCTCAGATCCGCTGGATCGGGCGATGGAGGCGTCTTCGCATCTTTCTCCTCCTTGGGGGCATCGTCTCGGAGCCGGCTACGACTGGGAGACCGGTGGATGGTGGCATCTTCGCCGCATGGGTTGCGGCATCTTCGCCGCATGGGTTGCGGCACCTTCGCCGCGTAGTTTGCTGAGGCGGCCTTTTCGGGGGCGCTGATTTCTGTTTGGCAACGATGATGGCGTCGAAAGGAACTTTGGTCGCGGCTCGGGCTTCGGTAGTCGGATCTTCCTGGCGTGTCCGAGGTGTTCTTTAGGGCACGGTCGGCGCAAGTCCTGCATATTTCCCTTGTGATGATCGTCGTCAAAGTCGGAGCTATCGGTTGTTCGCGCGTGTGGCCTTCTGTTGGCATGTGCCGTCATGGTTTCTGTGTAGCTGTTTGCGGGTTGGCTTCGACGATGAAGGTCTACGGTGAAGTCGGAGTCGCTCGTTCGGAGGTAGCCGGTGATGACGATGACGCTTGCGACTGCTCGGCGGATGTCTTTTCCTCTTTGTAGCTCTGTGATCCCATGTCGGTGGCCATGTTGACCGGTGGTACCCATTTTATGTGGGTTGGATTGTATCGGTTTTAGCCTGGTTTTCCATCAATTAACCAGGCAATTCTCACTCCTTAATTAATGAAAATGGCAAGTCTTTTGCCTCGTTTAAAAAAAAAGTCGCACCCCAAGACACGACCAGAACTCATTCACCGGTGCGGTGTTGCCACGACCCACGAGCACAAATAGAAAGAGTCGACCGCGGATATGCTCCGCTTTGGTTTGAAGCAAACCGGCCGGCCACCAAGCACCAACCAACCAACGCTCCCGAATCTATCCATCATATCAAACCTTCCGCCGCCGCCGACGAGGGTTCCCTTGCGCGTCACCGGTGACGCCGCCGGTTCCCTCTCTCTCCGTCGGCCGCTCCGGCGGCGGGAGGGAGGGGGAACCTCGGGTCTGTTCGCTAGGTGGGTGTGTGGTAGGGTTAGGGTTGAGGGAGACGCTGCCGAGGCCGTTGAGGTGGTGTCGCGTCGGAATAAGTTTCTCCAGGCTCCGTTCGCGGTCAGGCGAGGCTTGTGCCTTCGTCTAGGAGCCAGCGGGGTTGAGGATCCCCGGATCTCGTTGAGGTCGCGGGCTATGGGGGCTGGAGGTCCATCGGCACTGGCCGTTTGGGTCCTCAGATGGGTGATGGATGCAGGGAGACGAAGACACTTCTTCTTCCTTGTTGGTATGATTTGCTGCTGCTGTTCTCCTCCTTCCTCTGCGCTGATGCTGGTGGGAGATCCTGCTTTGTCCGGGCGGATGGCCCGACCGCGGTGCTGGACCGGTCGGATGACTCGAGTTCTCTTCCTTCCGGAAGGGACACTTTTCGCGGTACTCAAAGCCAAAGATGGCGACGGCTGTTGCAGGTGTGTTGGATTGATGTCCATGCCCTCTCAGCGCTGGTGTCAAGAAAGGAGGAAGCAGTGTGGCGGTAATTGTACCGTGGTCGAAGATGATGACCTACTTGCGACTGGTTACAGATCCTTCTGCTGCAGGGGTCTTCTCTCAAGATTCAGGGATGATGACACAGGGCTTCGGAGATCTTGTGTTATGGTTGTCTTAGGGTACTCTAGGTGTTCATGGTCCTTTGTGTTTGCGTTTCAGTGTGCTTGTAAGGGTAACTACTTTGTACTAATTCGTTGTATGAATGAAAAAATTCTCAAAAAAAAAAAAAAAAATCAAACCTTCCGCCGCCGGTGAGCTACCCGCAGCGCCGGACAGCCCGGCCCACACTCGCTTTCTTCTGGTTCTCTCCCTCCTCCGCCCCTCCGCGGCGAGCTCCCAGAGGAGACCCAACGGAGAGGGGAGGGAAGAAGCAGAGCCCTCAGACATGGCACGCGTCCTCCCTCTGGACATCGAGCCCGGGGAGGCGCCCAGGTAGCAGCGCCTCGACCTCCCGAGCCACCGCATGCAGTTTCTGTTTCTTTTACAGTATTAGTATTCTTTTTCCTGCTCGGATTCCGCCATGTTTGTTGTTTTTATATGTGGAGCGGAGCTATTTTTGGAAATTCGGTGCTCGACGATGTATGCCTATCGTCGGGAGCGAAAACCTAGCCCTCGAGGCCGCCACAATAAAGCCGCCGCTCCTCTCCTCGCCGGTGGCGCCGGGGCCTCTAGGCCGTCCCCCCTTCCGCCCCCGCGGATCCCTTCCTCTCGACCTCGTCGCCGCGCTCGTCCTGGACGGCGACGCCGGCTAGATGGCCAGCCTGGTTAATGTTATCCCTTTTCCCCATTCTTGCCTGTCTAATAAATCCCTGCCTCCTTAAAAATCATTGCTTGTACATCTCATAGACAAAATAAATTCTAGTGCTGCAAGTATGCCATTTTAGCAACCGTATATCTATCTGCACTTTTTAGTTTGATGCGTGGGGTGAGGTTGGGGGGAGGGATTTGGGATGGATGTTGATCCAAGGGTTTCGAAAGATTTAAGAATCATTATTCAGGCAACTTATGAGTATGTTACATCCTGATGTTGGCTGCTCTCAGATTATCTAATCTTATTTTCCTTTGGATCGTTGCTTCCCTGTGGCCGAATATCATATCATGGTTTTAAAGATAACAGGAGCCTAGGATTCATTTAGGAGCACATATCTCCACTCCTAATTTCACTAGGATAACAGGTGTCGCATTACTCGACGTTTTTCTTTGATAATAGTCTAATGCTGTATCCAATTTGGGAATCTTACTTGCACTAGCATGTTACATCCATCCATGCTGCTTTTTACTACCATGATTCAGTCACTGTTTGTTAACACTACACCATGCTACCCAAACCAGTGCATTTTGAGTTCAGTAATATGTGGGTGAATAAGCTGTGACCCCGATTGTTGTTTTAAGGAAATAACAGGGAGTTGGGCCTGTGCGACTCTAATTTAGATAAGGATCGTCACATGTAAACCTTAACCTTACATCTATGACACGAATTAATAACATCTCTACATTCGTGGGCAGCATCAGTACCTTTATTTGATAATATTTCCTGGCTTGTAAACAGAGCTGGTGAGACGGTTGCTAGCACGCCAAGCTCTTCAGCTGTGGTGTCATGCAATAGAATTGAGCATTCTGAGCAAAACATAAAGGACGACGAATACGCGATGCTGATGACGCCAGCTCAACATGCAACGGCTGACAACAACACAGAAATTTTACCTCAGCAACCCAAGTCAAGTCACTTCAGTTGGTGGATTAAAGCTCTGCTTGTCTGCTTCCTTCTTATAATGGCAACTTATATCTTTGTGAAATTTGGAGCCCCTTTTGCCTTTGAGAAGGTGGGTGCTGATACCTTCTGTGCAAAATAAAATCTCTTCCTTACAGGGTAATTTTAGGCAGCTCACTGGAATGTCATTCGACTTCCATTCTTCTGGTTACCTTTCACTGAATTTCACAAAATGCATTTCAGAACCAACTGATGTTGGCTCGTTGGTTGACTCTTCGGTAGTTAGCCATTTTGGGCTGTGATCTTTTGCTTGGTCTGTATTGGTCCATAGGTTTTTTTTATATAATAACCAGGAACTTTTGAGGTGGCATGCATCTATAAATTCCATGGGACAATCATAATGCTTGAAGTCGTTATCACACTGCTCATTTTTTTTGTTTGGTTGTCCTTCAATATACTTGAACTAGCACCAGTGAGGCATTCAACTTAATACTTTTGGTTTTTGTCGAACATGTCTGTTATATGTTTCCTTTTGTCACATCTGCTTAGATCTCAAGCATATGTTCAGTGTTCAGCTTGTAATTGTTAGGAATTACTGTTACACCATTGACATGAATATTCTGGTTGGTTCATATAATTAGAATGCTATTTGTTTAGTGAATGCATATGTGGCATACTGAACTTTGAGAGAAATTTTAGTTTTATGTATGAAAATATCAATTGTGTCATGTTTTTGAGCAATGTTGTGCATGTGTACTCTTTGATCTTATTCTCTCTCTTTTTTATGAAGAAGATTTTGAGTTGGGTTGTTGAAACAGAACATCTACGCTAATATGTATGTATGTATGTATTTTCTTGTGTTTGTTACTTGCAGGTTCTTTTTCCAATCATGAAATGGGAAGCAAGTGCCTTTGGTCGTCCAGTATTGGCTCTTGTCCTCGTCGCATCTTTGGCTCTCTTCCCACTCATTTTAGTCCCCTCTGGACCTTCTATGTGGTTAGCAGGAATGATCTTCGGTTATGGCTGGGGTTTCGTGATTATTATTGTTGGGACTACTCTTGGCATGGTTGGAGCATATTGGATCGGCTCATTGTTCCGCGAGCGACTACATGTAAGATTTCTCAGACTTGCATCTTTTCTCTACCTGAGGAGCTGTGTCTTAATATCTTCTTCTCTGTTTTCTTCCTTTTTTTCAATGCAGGCATGGTTAAAGAGATGGCCTCAGCAGATAGCTCTAATAAAGCTTGCTGGCGAAGGGAGTTGGTTCCACCAGTTTCGAGTGGTTGCGCTATTCAGAGTCTCACCGTTTCCATACTCGATTTTTAACTATGCCGTGGCCGTGACAGAAATCAAATTCAGCCCTTATGTATGTGGTTCAGTTGCCGGAATGACACCTGAGGCATTCATCTATATCTATAGGTATATACGGATATCCACATTACAGATTATGGATTTACTAAATTCCGCTGCATCATTTTGTCATGACTATTGAGGCCATGCATCTAGGTTTATTGTGCATCTGTCATCTGATTAATGCCCTTATATAACAAAATAGTACATGGATTGCCGATCGTTAACCAATTCTTTTCCAGTAGAGCGTGCAGTATTTGGTAGAGAAGCGTCATAATCTATACATTTCTGCTCTTGATAAGCAGGAGTTTTCTTGCTGCTGATTTAAGCTAGACTGTAGTAACCCAAACAGAGACATCTCTCAAAGTAGTGATGACTTACTGATCTTGCTTAATGCTTATGCAGCGGGCGGTTGATACGTACGTTGGCCGATGTGAAGTATGGCAAGCATAAGTTGACTACAGTGGAGATAATCTACAGCATAATCTCGTTCGTCGCTGCTGCTGCCCTCACGGTTGCCTTCACAGTTTACGCCAAGAAGTCGCTAAACAACATAAAAAGCCCAGATGATATCTCAGAGGACCACCAACCTGCTGCTGGCTCTGCTGGGGTGACTGCACTAAAAAATGGCCATCAGGACGTGCATATCCTGTAGCTTCACATGTCGTATGATGTCTGTATTCATTCAATTCACCAGAGAAAAATAGGTAGCTAGGCTCTGACAGCAGGTGGATGCACCTGTCTTCTAACTAGATAAATATGTATGGTTTTACGACTTGATTAGTTTCATGTGGTTGATCACCCAACATGTATTTTGGCCTTGTTGTTGGCGACTGGAAATTTGGCCTTCTCTTGAGGTGCACATATTTTTGTTTAGGTGTTTCGTATGTCAGTGGATTAGAGTTTGCCATGGCACACTGTTTCAGATGTGCATAGTGCGTGTCTAAGCTTTGTGCGCTCTGCGGGATTTCATGATTCAATCCTCGTTAAGAAACACCTTCTGATTACTCCCTGGCCTTTGATGCATACAATTAATTTTATCAATTATATACTTATTAAATACTCCTTATAAACAAATGCAAGATGTTTTAGTGCACTGAAATAAATATCTACTATTAAGTTGACTTCTTTCGCAACAACGCCTCTAAAAGGAGTAAGCACCCTCACGCCGTCATTGCCACGTCCAGCCAAAGACGGTCAAGACAAGACTTTTCGTTTTGGTTGCCGAGACCAAGTACTGAAGGCCAACAATATCAGCAAGGAGACAATGCCTTCCAAGACAATGATTTTCATCTCGGTTGTCAAGACCAACCATCGAAGGCTACCACATCAATAAGGAGACACCACATTTAACAAGGTAACGACGAAACCTACTAGCAAAGGCAAGCATTAGCAAGGAGACAACACATTCAAGATTCAACAATGTAAAGACGCGAGTTTGCCAACATATCAGCCAGGAGATGATGCTTTCCAAGACAAGGATCTTCATCTTGGTTGTCAAGACCAACCATCGACGGCTACCACATCAATAAGGAGAAACACATCCAACAAGGTAAAGACCAACTACCGAAGGCAAAGCATTAGCAAGAAGACAACACATTCAACAAGGTAGCGACACAAGTACGTCGCTGTTGAGGCCAACCAATCAAGGCGAGAAAATACATTTTCACTCTGGACATGAATAGTTGATCCAATCACCATCTTGAAGACAAATCTTTCTCCCCAGCATGGTATTCCATGCCAAACCGAAATGACACTAGCGGATGGGTGGGACATCTTCCCACCATAGACCACTGCCCTAGCTGTCAGGGGGTCATCCATGACACGACGCTGGCATGGCAGTAACCACTCCACCCGTGTGAACCAGAGTGCAACATCCGTCATGACCCAGGGCCGCTTCCGCAACATCATACGTGTCAGCTGCCACCATTCTGCCTAGGGCCGTCGCCCCGATGTTCTCAGCACGAAGCCCACCTGCAACACAGCGGTGAGTCGAACACAACTGACCACATGAGAATCATGGCCTCGCGTAGTACGGGGTTGTCGCCATCTCGTGGGAGTGATCGCGTTTCGAAGACTATGAGGATGATGCCTATGTGTGGGACGAGGATCCCGCTTCCGGCAGATCATTGTGGACGTCTTGACCATTGTCGTCACAATCGCCAATGCCACGTAGACGCATCCTTCTCTGCTGCAACTCCTTCTCTTTCTCCTTATGATGACTTGGTGTGTGTATAGGTATCTAAGTGTAAACACTGCAGGCAACATGCCTTTTATCAAAACCACGAATTGTTCTTTTTTAGAAGCACAATACAAGCGTAGACGCTCACATACACTCCCTCATATGAGTATATGCCCGCACACCCTACCCGTATGAGCGGCTTCGAGAGATTAAGCCAACACGTCTTGAGAAATTTGATATACATTACTGGAATGAAGAAACAATTCTTCAATTCTATGCGACACCGCACATTTCTGGTGATGCCGAAGATTCAACCACTTGGGTGCTAGACTGGATGACTAAAACACACACTTCCAAGCATTAGGATCCCCAAGTATGTACAATGCAACACACCTCTGCAAACTTCCAGCGCCAGGATCCCCAAGTCTGTACAATGCAACACCACTAAGGCCTGATCTTATGCAAACACCGATGAAGCCTTTGGCAGAAGGCGAAGAAATTCCAACCAAGTTTCTGATGAAGAACTCGTAATATGTGTCTCAAACCATATATCACATCATGACGAAGACTTTTTGTCCCATCAAAGGCCATAATTATCAACTTGATGACATGGTCGAAATCATGAAGAACATGGTGTTCAACATATCCCAGTCCATTCCTTTTAACACCCACAATTTATTCCTAAGGACACTGGCTGCATCTGCTTGAGGGCCATTCGATTTGAAGACTTATGCTCCTTGGATCATGCGTTTCATACAAAGAAAATCCAACATTGCGTATCAGCCAGATGCCCGTGTTCATCGTGGCTTTCTTCCTCCTGTTGAAGTTCTTTAGCACACAATCTCTTCGGGTAAGGTTAAAGACAGACACCTCTCGAAGGCTGCGTCTGTGACAGCTTGCTCTTGGCCGGCCGTGCGACACGCTCTCAGTCTCCAAAGCGGTCTGTGTCGTGCCTAATGCCAATATGAGTACCCGCTATGACGCGGAATCTGTACTGTATATCTTTCTCTGGCATGCCTCGAGCCATGGCAGGGAAGGCAGGGCAACCTAGCACGGGATCTCTTGCAAAAGAACGAAAAACTCCAGAAATCTTGGCCTGAGAGCGAGACAAAATAACTGCTGATACGTGTTTTAGTGCAGCGAATAGCACGGCGCCATGTCAGCTCCGTCATGCATCCCTTGTTCTCGCAGGCTGCGTGCCATCTCTCGGTCCAAGTTGCGAGCCTGCAGAGGAAAATGGTTCTTCCTTCCTTTGCAGTTTCCGTCCCGCACGTATTTTACTTTTTTTTTTACTTGAGGGAATGCACACACATTATTTTACTACTCCCTCCGTTTCATAAAGTAGTGCATATATTTTTTTTTTAAGTCAAATCTCACCAATTTTGATCAAGTTTGTGGAGAAAAATATTTACGTGTATTATTCCAAACACATACCATTAGAAAGATCATAAGACGTAGTTTCATATTTTATATATTTTGTATTGTAGATATAAATTATTTTCTCTATAAACTTGATCAAATTTTGTAAAGTTTGACTTTTCAAAAAAAAAAACTTCGCACTAGAGGTAGTACTACGTACGTCATAGTCAACCATGTTTTTTTTAGTTGTGATCGTCAACCATGTCATGGGCACACGCTAGCCGTTGTTTATCATGTGGCCCGTGACTCGAATCTAGCCCACTACGTAACAACTCTGTACTGACACTGTACTTGATCCTCCACACACAAAAAAAGACACTATGCACCGTTACTCTAGTATGAGAGGGAACCGCATCTTCTTGCGTGCAAGCGCAACGAGAGCGACTTCCATTATGTTGGCTCCAAAATGCATGCATTGTGGTCGCTGGCTCGCTGCCATTTGAGAACCATTACCGACTCTAGTAAGATCGCACCGCTACATGTGTCCGTAGAATTGAAAAGATGCTTTTAAGTACTCTACAAACAAAGCATTAAAAAGAGCACAAATTGATAGGCATACATATCTGCCGGTATTCTGTTCTCGCGAAAAGAAAAAAAGCAAACCCAACATTCTATCTAGAATTCGAACTCAAATAGCCTCGCAAATCCTCCGCCTGCATTTCGAAAAAATTCCCAAAAAATCTCTACTCTTATAAAAAGCCGAGTTAGTGATGATGGTGTGCCTGCCATCTTGCAATATAGACCGTCCGATCTATATCTGACGGATAGAAAACAAACTATGTCAATTTTGCAAAAATATACCCGCACCTCTCTTCACATTTGTAGATAAGGTCTTTCGTCGTTCATCCTTATCTCCCACAACCTCATTGTTGAACAATTAAAAAAGGAAGCCTCTGGAACAATCTGGCATGGTGGCCGCTGCCGGCGTCTTCCATCCCCATGCCTCCGCTCAGTCCGACCACCAATCACCACCACGCCCCACTCCTCCTCACCTTATCTCTCCTCTTTCTCGAGATATCGTTGGTTTTTACATATGAGATTACTCCCGCATGGGTCAATCACAACAGGTGTTTTATAAAAAAATGCATCTTGATGTTCCGTGCAATGCACATGCATCTTGCTAGTAAGACGGTAAATTTTGGGGAATTTCACTTCCACGCTCCGCTTTACCACCACTTTGGCCTACCATTTTCACGGCGGTAAGGCCTTGTACAATGCAAGGTGCTTGGATAAATAAACCAAGTTTTTCTGAAGCACCGGTGTCTATTTCTGTAGGAGAGACGCCTAATTAAGCGTCTACCCTATACAAATAAACACCGATTTTTAAGAAAAGTATGGAGCACCTCCCGTAAGCACCTTGCATTCTACAAGGCCTAAGTAGTACTCGTAGCAACTAGCAAGTGCACCACTAACTTCTCTAAAAAAAAAAGAGTGCACCACTAACTAACCCCAAGCTTTAACCCAAACCCCGTCGCATTACCGGCTGCTAACGAAGCGATTAACCAACCCCAAGACGGTCAGGCAGTTTCCGCTTCGTCGTCTTCTCCGGGTCCTCCACCTCGTCGCCTCCCTCCCTCGAACTCCTCGCCCTCGCCGGCTCCCAAATCCCGCCTCCCCGCCTTAATCCCCTCCCACCGCCGACGCGGAGGAGACCAGACACCAGCCGTCTCGCCGCCGGATTCGGCCGCTGATCGAGGCCGCGAGGGCTGCTTGCCCTGCTTTGGGTGCTTGGATTGGATGGCGGGCCGGTCGCGGGGTCCCTGGTCGGCATAGCGGGCTGGCCGGCGCCATGTTTGCGCCGAGAAAGGTGGAGGACGAGATGGCGCTGGGCAGGCAGAGGACCGTCAGGTGAGCCGCGGCGGCTTGGCTACCCGATCTGTTGCTTTTGGTCAGGGATCCAGCATTTAGGACCGTGCTTCGGCGCGAGCTTCGGGGTTGGGGCCCCGGCAGCATCAGTATGATTCGTATCGTTAGTCTGTTAGAGCATGCAGTTGCAGTGTCTTAATTTTTTTGAGTTGTTAAGCTGTACTAGCATGGAACCTTTTCCCCTTTTTGGTTGATCTGGTCGGTGGGGAATTTGCATTTATGGATAAAGTAAAAGGCAGGATCACATAAACAAATGCTGTTGGAGAACTAAATCTGTTTTGAAGTACAGTAGTCCTCTGCTTACTTGATATCGAATGAAGAATATTTCTTCTGAATTATAAATAAA
Organism: Thinopyrum elongatum; assembly: GCA_011799875.1. NCBI lineage: Eukaryota > Viridiplantae > Streptophyta > Magnoliopsida > Poales > Poaceae > Thinopyrum > Thinopyrum elongatum. Next base: position 506,535,867 of record CM022302.1, on the reverse strand, counting down.
AAAACTATTATGCATATTGTTAGTGAGGAATAAGAATTACAGTAGTCTATTGCATTTACCGCGTGTTCTGAATGATTTAATGTTTCAAAGCCCGCGTGTCCAACCAATTTTTTTGCTGGTACCATTCACAGGTTCTATGACGAGGGGAGAAAGCCAGCAATACCGATTCAACAGAAACAGGCAGCGTTCGCTGCTAGTAAACTTGGCGTCGCGAGCTCAGGGAAGAACAAGATTTTCGTGGGAGGGGATGCACAGCAGTATAAGATTTTCGATCCGTCAAGTGACTTCATCTTGATGTGGAACCGCATTTTCCTTTTTTCGTCCTTCCTTGCTCTATTTATAGATCCCCTGTACTTCTACGTGCCGAAAATCGTCTATGGCGACACCTATTCCTGTGTTGGGACAGACACACATTTAACCATCATCATTACATTCTTCCGATCAATTGCCGATCTCTTGTATGTGATTCACATCACAATGAAGTTCAGAACTGCATTTGTTAAAACTAGCTCAACCTTGCGGGTTTTTGGAAGAGGAGACCTTGTCACAGACCCTAAAGAGATTGCATGGAAATATTTGAGATCTGACTTTGCAATTGATGTGGTGGCTGCATTGCCTTTGCCGCAGGTAACTTGCTAGTCTTCCTTTTTATTCTAAAAAGTGGAATATTGGTTTTAGGATGTTTGCCATGATTGTAAGTATTTGCAGTATTTAATCTTATTTAACGCAGATATGCTATATTAAGCATGAAATTGTAAGATCAGGTTGGACTCAAATAATTTTCTTCAATGCAGTTGCAGTCCAAACATTTTCTGAGAATAACAGTAGACATAATTCCGTGTGAGTGCGACACTGGATTGGTAACAATGAAGAAATATGAAGGACATCCAACCGTTCTCTCTAAATCAGCCCTTGAGGTTGTCTGTAAAGGAGAAATTCTTTCTTGTAAAGACATTAACTTCTGTAGTTTCAGTGGAGTGGATTATAGTACCGAGTTTTTGCTTAATTTTCAAAACTTTGAGGTGCCTCAACCTGATGGTGTGCTTCTGCACCTGCTCGTATTAAGACTCTGTAGTTCAACCTGTGCAAATTCCTTTCCTGAAAAGACGTTCGAGATTTTAATGCAGAAATTGCGGAGCTTACAAGATAACCACTGAGCTTTCTTTTGTAGTACAACTGTTGTGAATTGTGTATGTTCTGTAAGGGCAAATGTATTGTTCCATGCGGCCTAGAAGCACTGCATCTCAATTTCTCATGCATTTATTCTACTTACGTATCTTTACTTTATGTGCAGATCATAGTCTGGTATGTGATACCAGCTATCAAGTATTCCTCTGCTGAGCATAACAATAATGTTCTGGTGCTTATAGTTCTTGCTCAGTATCTTCCAAGACTATATCTCATATTCCCTTTAACTTATGAAATTGTCAAAGCTACTGGAGTTGTCGCAAAGACTGCCTGGGAAGGGGCTGTATACAACCTTCTACTTTATTTGATAGCTAGTCATGTACGGTATCTGTATGCTTTTGTATGCAACCTTTCATCGTTTAGTATCTTGAAGTTCAGCAAATTTTAAGTCAAATGTATTGCTCAAGTTTTCATCCTTTTTTTTCCCCTTATGTAGCAAATTTCTTAGAATCCCTGTTCTTCTTCATTCAGGTTCTTGGTGCACTGTGGTACTTGCTATCTGTTGATCGCCAAACAGCCTGCTGGAAAATGAGTTGCAGGAATGAAACTGGGTGTAATATTAGGTACCTAGGCTGTGATACACCAAATCAGACATGGGCTAGCACGACTGGTGTCTTCAGCAGCTGCAATGCTAGTGATGACAACATCTCCTTCGACTATGGCATGTTTCTGCCTGCACTGTCAAATCAAGCGCCTGCTCAGGGTTTCTTGAGAAAGTTCTTCTATTCCCTTTGGTGGGGTTTACAGAATCTAAGGTATTTCTGTCGTGGACATCTGTATAACGAAGTAGGGTACTAACTACCAAGTGAGTAACTTAGGTTGCAATTTCCTTTAATATACTTCTCACTTCTGTAAGTTGAAAGTTCTGATGAGAACCTCAGAGCATTATGTGTTAAACAAAATGTGTTCGGATCTTCCTCTTTCAGTTTCGGTTGAATGTACATTGCAAAATTAGCTTAGAAGTTCCTTTAATCTTATCATTATCAGTTGTCAAGATCGATAAGTGGTTCTCTAACATGGTATATATTTCTTCCATTTTAATGGACAGTTGCTACGGCCAGACCCTTTCTGTGAGCACCTACATTGGTGAAACATTGTACTGTATATTCTTGGCAGTACTCGGTCTTGTCTTGTTTGCGCATTTGATTGGAAATGTGCAGGTACATTTTATACATACTTAATTATTCTCTGTACATTATAAAAGTTCGTTATTCATGAGCATGAAATTCATCATTTTAGTCATAATATGTATTAATGCAAACTATTTTTTTAGAATATGTTATCTTACATTATTTTTATTATTATTCCAGACCTACCTGCAATCTATCACTGTGAGGGTTGAGGAGTGGAGAGTAAAGCAAAGAGATACGGAGGAGTGGATGAGACATCGTCAACTTCCTGATGAACTGCGGGAAAGAATTAGACGATTTATCCAGTACAAGTGGCTTGCAACTCGAGGTGTGAATGAAGAGTCTATATTACAAGTTCTACCAGCGGATCTACGACGTGACATTAAACGCCACCTTTGCTTGGATCTTGTTCGCCGGGTAGATACTTTTACAAACTTTTCTAGAAATACGTAACAACTGCACGTTTGAAACTTCCGGGTTTGCCCTTTGGACTAGACTTCTTGTTATCATTATCATGTGCTAATCTCTCCTTCTACTGCGAGGTTTCAGGTACCCTTTTTCTCCCAGATGGATGACCAACTTCTAGATGCCATATGTGTGCGTCTTGTATCATCACTGTGTACAAAAGGCACATACATTGTCCGTGAGGGTGATCCCGTGGCTGAGATGCTTTTCATCATCCGTGGGAAACTGGAGAGCTCCACAACAAATGGTGGCCGCACAGGCTTCTTCAATTCAACTACACTGAAAGCTGGTGATTTCTGCGGTGAGGAACTTCTTGGATGGGCTCTTGTCCCGAAGCCTACCGCCAGTTTGCCATCATCCACTCGCACAGTGAAAGCACTCATAGAAGTAGAGGCCTTCTCACTCCAGGCTGAGGATCTCAAGTTCGTGGCCAGCCAATTTAGGCGGTTGCACAGCAAGAAGTTGCAGCACACTTTCCGATACTACTCGCACCATTGGAGAACCTGGGGCGCGTGCTTCATCCAAGCTGCCTGGCGGCGGTACAGGAGGAGGAAGATGGCGAAGGACCTGAGTATGAGGGAGTCATTCCATTCCATGAGGTCTGAAGACTCGGATGGTGAAGATGACCCTCCACCCAAGAAGAATATCTCTCTAAGAATGATGGCCGGGAAAGTCATGGCTGGGAACAGGAAAGGGCTTCAGGCCATAAAAGAGTTGCCGACACTAAGGAAGCCGGACGAGCCAGATTTCTCGGTCGAACCCTATGAGTAAGGTATAATTTTCTACCCAGAACGGTCACGGATCCTCTAGCTCTGCTACCAAGTTAGTCAGTCTTTGCTGCATTGAGGAGACTAATCCGGTTGGAATTTGGATTCGCAGAACCGGTCGTTGATGTGAGAATTCTAATTAACACTGAATCCCAAATGCATGGTGGGAGACCTTACGAAGACATGCTAAACAGATTATACTACACATAGATATTCTAATCATCGTTACGTTGTACATTCAGATGTGTATCTGTGTTTGTAAAATTCTTGCCTCAGCACAGGGCGCCGCTACACTGACTGCTTGAGCTTCAAAGAAATCCTGACATTGTATCTGTGTTTGTAAAATTCTTGCCTCAGCACAGGGCGCCGCTACACTGACTGCTTGAGCTTCAAAGAAATCCTGACATTGAAGCCATAGTATGAAGTACAACTTAAGCTATACTAATCTAAACGCTCTTAGATTTCTTTACGGAGGGAGTACCTTTTTGGAGTATTTTTAGTACGAGGTTTGCTATTTTGTTAGAAGTAGACTGTAAAGGCCACTTGAACATCATGTAAATGCTGCATATCCCCCATCAGGCCATCATACTGTCTATGGAACCATTTGTTTGGGCTGGAGTAAACTGTTGCACACTAGATGGAGTGACCTGCCAGCAAATTATTTTTTGGCGGCCCGCAATTTGAAACATGCTGATTCTGCAATGCCAGGTTGATTTAGCTGAAACTGTACATGAATTTAGCAGAAAGCTACCATTATTGAGCATTGAAGGACCAAAATTTGATTTAAAGAATTGGCAAGGGCCGCGCGAACGCGTACCCCCTCTACCACAAATTACAACGTCCACTCTCCCACTAGGGGAGATGGTAAGCCAGCGCATCCACCAAGTGCAATGTGGATCACTAGCCTAGGCCACGACTCTTCTTGATCAGCCGTTGACCCCGTCCAGGTAAGTATGTTGCAAGGGTGCACCGAGGGATCATTATATAGCAGGCTCTCCCTCCCCTGCCTCCTCTGGCTGGCGAGGTGGTACTAAACAAGCTAACTTAGAGCGCCGTGGTGGTGCAGCTGGTGCAGGGTCGTGGGCCTGATTCTGATGGGATTTTCGGTGCTCAGGCCCAATTCATTAGAAAAACGGTCTCTCATAGAATGTCTATTTCATCAAATGGGCCGTCTCCACGAAAGCTGCAGGTAGACGGGGCTGTCCGCGGCACCTACATCCAAGCCCACAAAAATCATCTTCGTCCCCTAAAAAAACCAAACATAAATCATCTTCGTGGACGCCCACGGGTAAAAAGTGCTGAAACTACGTGGACTGTCCTGCCATGGCCGAGAGGAGCACCCGGAGAGCCCCTGGCCCCGGCCATGGCCACTGCAAGATCCCTGCTCGTGGCCACCCACTGCCCCCGCATCACGGGTTCTCCTGATCCACTGCGGCAACTTCTGCAGTCATAGCAGCTGCGGAAACGAAGGCAGTGAAAGGACCAAACACATCTGCATGGCCGTGCGGGGGAGCACCACCGGAGTGTGTTGGGGCCGGAAGACGAGGTGCTTGTGATGCCCATCGACGGCAAGCGCCAGGTGTGGCACAAGGAGCAATTGCACCAAGGGATCGGCGATATCGACGAGGTCTGCAAGAGCCTCGAGGACCCAAGAAGGGAAGAACAAGGTAAGGGTCTGTGCTGATTATGATCCAAACCGACAGAGCAAGATGTGCGCAGTCTTAGAAGATATATTCAGTTCTCTCCTCTCTGGTTAATTTTGATGTTTTTCAGATTATGTAGTAGCAGTAGTAGTTATGTACGAGAGAATGCAATCTTGTTGTGCACAAACTAGTGCGTTTTTCATATGAAGTTCACCCATGGTCAAATCTTTGTGCTGACTTGTAGGAACACTGCTGCAAGATGAGTTGTGCCAATGTGTTTGTCAAGGCAGACTTGCATAACAGGTAGCGTATATGTGTGTGTGCCTAAGCTAGTAGAATTTTTTTTGAAAATATTATTATTATTTTAACAAATTTGAAAAATGTATGACCTAATTCAGAAAAATCAGAAGTATCAGCCGGCCACCCCGCCACCCCGCGAGCCCGCCGCCGCGCCGTTGAGCCCCGCGGCCGCCCAGCGCCGCCACTCGAAGACGCCGCCCGCGCCAGCGCCCCACGAGCAGAGGGGGGAGAAGGGCCCCGCTGCCGCCGCGCCCATCGGGCTTTGCCCGACAGAGCTCGCCGGCGGCGGCGGGGAGGAGGGGATGGAGGTGGGGTCGGAGGGGAGGGGCGGTTAGGGTCCCCTCCCCGACGCGTCGCGGGAGGGGAGGAGGGGAGCCTGGATCCGCGCGGCGCCGGCTGATGGCGGCGCGCCGGCGTCCTGGATCCGCGCGCGGCGGATGGCTGCGGCGCTTCCTTCTCGGGAGGTGGCGCGCGGACGGCCTCCTACTAGATCCGGCCGGATCTGGCAATGGGGGTCGGCCGACGGCGCATGGCTTCGGTGGTGTGTGCCCGGCGGCTTCGGCGCTTGGAGCTTGCCGGGCGACGCAGGTAGGGCAACGGCCTGGCGTGGCCGTTGCTCCGGCCGTGGGCGGCGGCGTGGGGAGGCCCGGCACATGGTGGCGGCCTCCCGGTGTCGTGGCAGCTTCACGGTGGCTCGGCGGATCTGCCTGCGGCGGCGGCCGACTTCTCCGGCGTCGGCTCGTCTGCACTCGGACCGTTTCGGCCTTCACCCCATCTCCTCGTCGCCCGGGCGCTTCTTCCATCGAAGGGCTGGTCCTCTCTCAGCTGCGGTCCATCGCACGCCTCGCCCCCGGTGCACAGGACCGAACTCGTCTCGCGCATAGTGCAGCAGGACCGAGCTCGTCTCGCGCACGGTGCAGCAGGACTGCCCTCGTCCCCCTCACGGTGCTGCAGGACCGAGCTCGTCTCGCGCTCGGGGTTGCAGGATGGGTCGATGGATGCCAGTGCTGGCCGGCCTATTGGGTCTCGACGCTGGGGGTCGCGCAGGGGTGCGAAAGGTGGGGACTTTCTGTGATGACCCCGGCTTAATCGTGCACTAATCATACACGCAAATGCACACGATCAAGCCTAAGGACTCACTTGAAGATATCACAACACAACTCTAAAACATAAATAAAGTCATACAAGCTTTATATTACAGGCCAGGGCCTCGAGGGCTCGAATACATAGCTCGATGGCATACAAGTGTCAGCGGAAGCATCAGATATCTGGGTATAGATATATTACAGAAATGAAGATAAGTCTTTAGAAGGCGGGGCAAAATAAAATACTACGATCGAAAGGCGTAGGCCTCCTGCCTAGGACCCTCCGAATCCTACTCCTGGTCGTCGGTCGGCTCCTCGTAGTAGTACTCGCCGGGAGGGTAGTAGTAGTAGCCGTAGTCGTCGACGGGGGCTGCTATCTCAGGGGCTCCGTCATCTGGCGGCGTCAAATGAATATGGGGAGAAAAAGAAAATAAAGCAAACGTGAGTACTCATCCGAAGTACTCAGCAAGCAAGGATCTACACTACATATGCAACATTTTCAAAGGGGGCTGTATATGTGGACTGGGCTGTAGAAATGCCAGAATAGAGGGGGAAAGCCTAGTCCTATCGAAGACTAGCATCTTCATCGGTCTTGCAGCATTAGAAGAGTGCAGATTAACATAATGTAAAGTAGTAGTAGTGTATCATCAACCTCGCCCAGAGATTCTTCCTCGTCTCCCTGCGAGAAAGCAATCCCAGAGCCATACTATCCAGTTATCATCTCAAGTTCTAGTTGTACCGATCGGGATACAACTCCGAATGTCCGTTACCGTAGGACAGGCTATCGATAGATGTTTTCTTCCCTGCAGGGGTGCACCAAGTTACCCACAACGCTCGATTAACTTCGGCCGGACACACTTTTCTGGGTCATGCCCGGCCTCGGCCAAACGATACGCCGCAACCCGACCAAATACTTAACAGAGAGGTCAGCACGCCGGACTAAACCTATGCCCTCAGGGGTCTTGGGCCTTCGCCCCGGGAACTCATGCGCGTTGCGTGGGCAGCCGGAAGCAGACCTAGCAACCCCTTAATACAAGCGCGGTTGCGTAACCAGTCCAATCCAGCGCGCGCCGCTCAGTCGCTGACGTCTATTAAGCTTCGGCTGAAGTATACGACGCAGAACGCCCATACTATGCCCACGTGATGGTTAGTGCTATCAGGCCAGAGGCCCCTCGGATCAAATATCCAAACCGTTAGTGGATTAGGAGCGTGCGGTAACGAGCAGAGACTCACGATCGATGTGACCCCGTCGCCCCGTCTCGAGGACTTGCGGCAAGGGCTAAGAATGCCCGGCCACGCCTCGTAGTTATCTCGTGGGCACCTCTCAGGTCAACCCGACTCCACATCACTTCGCAGCATGCTCGCGCGAGTACCCCTCAGGGCCGACCCGTCTTTATTATCATGGTTCAGTGTTCAGTCATAGTAACCAAAGTATCAGTGTGTCTGACACCAAGGGGAACCGTGACGAATCACCCTCGATGGAATTCCCTCTGATGTTATCGTTAAGGTGAATGGAGGAGGAATCACCCTCGAGGTCCACACTTGAGGAGTTGCGCGACAACGTCGTTATCGGGGGTGGTGTAGGAGGAATCACCCTCGCTTACCACGACTGAATAACTAACCTACAAGGTTATCATCAGAAGTGCTGACGAGGTATCACCCTCGGCACTCGATAGTAACCCAGCAGTGTCGGCAACTAAGGGGGGTGTGACGTGCGGTGTCGGGGCCTGGTCTTCAATCCCGTTGCACGGGTCTTCTGATCATCCAGCGGGGCAGTCGGGATAAAGTGGGGGTCTCTGTCGGTCTCTACCCAACCTATTCTAAGCAGTTTAGGATAACAGGTAAGTATCAAAAACAGGTTACAAGTAAACATGCTATGCAGCAGATATAGGATACAGTAACAGCAGCAATTCTAATGCAAGCATAAGAGAGAAGAGAGTAGGCGATATAGGAATGCTCAAAAGGGGGTGCTTGCCTGTCTGCTCGACGGCAAGGGTCTGATCGTCGGGGACGTAGTCGTACTCCGGAGCGGCGTCTGCCTCAGGAGCTACGGCAACGTCGGGGTCTACCGAAAGAGAAGAGGGGGAAGAAACAGGTAAACATAATGCAAACAGATGCCACACAGTGCGTGCTATGCTATAATGCAGCGCAGGGTTGCCTAAATATGCATCTAAGTCATTCTAGTTATTTTTAGGATTATCGCGGGATTTATTATCCGGCGTGTGTGCACTATTCATCTACCGAAATCAGGCCCAGAGTTACGAGTTCTCTTACGTAGGAGGTTCCGACATGGAATCAGACGGCACAATCAGACTCGTCTCGTCGTTCTGAGCAACTTTCATGTTTTAAGTTTTTCGATCTGAGCTACGGTTTAAAAGTTATTAATTTTCGAAGTTTAAATGATTTTCTGAAATTATTTTTATTACCAGAATTGAATTATGACGTCAGCATGAGGTAATGCTGACATCAGCAGGTCAACTGGTCGGCTGACCAGTCAAACCTGACATGTGGGTCCAGTGGGACCCACATGTCAGTCTCTGTTAAGACTAACAGTGGATTATTTAAGTTAACAGAGTGATTAGAGGGATGGGCCTCACATGTCAGTGAGACATTAGTCTAATTAATCAGTTTTTATTTATTTAAATGTTTTTCTTAATCTAAAAAGTGGTGGGGCCCGCATGTCAGTGACTGGAGTTGCCCAGTCAGCACAGTTGACTGGGTCCCCACGGTCAGTGACCCAGGGGTGGGCCCCATCGGTGCCACGTCAGCAGGGGCGGTGGTGCACCGGCGGCGACGCGCCGGCGACCACAGAAGCCGCGGAGCGACGCGGAAATCGTCGTCCGGCGACCAAATCGCACGCGGCCAGGTGCGTTCGAAAGCTGGAAGAGCGCCGCGTCGAGTGGTGACCTTGGACCGACCGGAGATGGCCGGAAATGGCGCCGGCGACGAGCCAAAACGGCGCCGGAGTTTGGGCCTCGTCGGGTTCTAATCTACACAGCGCGGGGAGGGATGCTAGGGGTCTTGCCGGACTCGCTCGAGCTCCAGGAGCTCGAAGCTGGGTCCGGTTGCGCGTGACGACGACGCTGGCCACGGCAAAGAGCTCGTCGGCGGCCGTGGGTTCGGCCGTTCGCGGTGCGGCGAGCAACGGCCGCGGCAGGACAAGGGAGAAGGGGAAGTGGGGGTCGAAGCTCACCGAGCGGCACGCCGAAGGCCGTTGATAGCTTAGGAGCAGCAGAAACGTCGCCGGTGACGGAGAAGAACGGCGGCGACCGAACGGAAGGGGACCGGGCGATTCCGGCGCTGTGGCGGCTTCGGGCTCCAGCTGCTACCACCAGACGTCGAGGAAGATCATGGCAAAGACGACGGACGCGTCGGCGGAGAGATGCGGTGGCTGTGGCCGCGGAGACGAGCGCGGTGCGGCGGCGATGGTGTTCGGTGGCGATGGGATCTGGAGGGGGAATGAGGTGGAGAGCGAGCGGAGAGAGGGGAGAATGAGGAGGAGGCCAGGGGGGAATGGACGGGGCCGGCCTTATCCCCTCGCGGCGCTCGCGGCGTCGCGGTGTCGGCGGCTCGTCGGCGCGCGCCGGCGCGGCCACAGAGAAGGTGACAGTGCGAGGGAGAGAGAGTAGCGCGGGCCTGGTGGGCTGGTCGGGGCACTGTGCACAGTGCCTCTTTATATTAATCTGTTTTCTATTTTGCTTTTTCTTTTATTCCTTTCTGTTTTGAATTAGTTAGGCCTTTTGTGCACTTTTGTAAAATATGAGACTTGGCCCAAATATTAATATGCAATATAAGCATTCACCAAAAATTGGTTTGAGCAAAGTTGGGCTTCATTTGAAATTGATATAATTTTAAATGTGTTATATATTGCTGTTTTGGTGTTGTTTCATTTTGTTTGAGCCATTTAATTAATCCAAATATTACTGGTGATATTTTTATGAGTGCTTCGGGAATATTTGCTATTTAGTGAACATTTTTGCAACAGTATTTGAGCAAATTTATTGTGCACCTTTGAATTTGAGTTGATTTTCAGAATGGAGTTTGAATTGTTTTGATTAACCCAAGTGACTTGGCACTGCAAATGGTCATGACTTGGCATTATCATGATCATAGTGGCAATTACATAGGGGTGTTACACTTTCCGCCCGTCTCTCTGGTTGGGGTAGCGGCGGGTCTCGGGTGAGGTGGTGTCAAGGTCTTGGATGTCGGGGCGGCGGCCCTGGAGGCGGTAGCGCGGTGCTCTTGGGCAGAGACCGTGGCTTTGGTGCTGCCTGGTGGCCATGACCGTGTGGGCGGCGTGGTAGTCGGGGTGTGGCGTTCGGTGGCGATGAGTGTTGGCCGGGGTGAAAATTTGTTCTGTCTTCGGACGGACCGGCGGCGGCGAAGCTCGTTCCCTTTTTGAAGGCGTCGTCGCGGCTCTCACGGCCCGTCGTGCAGCTCCAGGGAAAACTCTGATTCTCGGATCGGGCGGTGGCGGCGTTCCGGTGTCGTATCCTTCCTGAAGGCGCCGCCTTGGAGTTCACGGTTCGTCGTATGCGGCTCCATCTCTTCGTGGTAGTAGTGCTAGGGGTGGTGTTGCTGCGCTCAGTGCCTATGTTTCTTGTCTTGAATGTGTGTGGTGATGACGTGCGTTTGTACCGGATGATACTGATCTTTGCTTTATATATAAAGCAGGAGGGAAGCGTTGGGTAAATCAGAAGTATGGCCTCGTTGGCCGAAGAGGTAGTCCTCGGTCATCCTTAGGCTGAAGAGGCCTTTTCGGCTTGATCGAAGAGCGGATGGGCTGGGCCGAGCTGTCTTCGGCCCTGTGTAGACCGAAGAGGTGGTCTTCGGCTTCGTCGAGGCCGCGTAAATCAGCTGGGATTACTTGCAAAAAAAAAAATCATTGGATGGCTTGCGTATGTTGCACTTCTTTTTTACGAACAGGAGGCGGTGGTGGCCTAGAGATTAATGCTCTGGACGTTCTGATAGAACTGTCAGCGCGTTCAAGAAAAAGAAATATTTTGTGCTGGCTTTTGGAGGTGATGGACCATCTAGTGTGCATGCAATTTTCTAGAGTTTGGCAACGTATATGGTGGACTTTTCTTTTTGCGGAAGTACTTATTACACAATGCTCTTAAAATAAAAGAGACTACAGACTATAGTTCGATTAATCAGCTAATGTTACAGGCCGAGGCGCCCATGGGTACCCGATCAGAGAGCGTCTTAAATAGAGCTGGCATAATAAATCATACTCCGTAATTCGAAGGTAAGCCGACGGACATCCCTCAAAAGTCGAACGACCGAAGCATCGCGGAAGTCGTGGCCAGAGTGAAAACCGACGAGGTTGCTCAAGCAAGATGGTAGCCCTTTGTGCCGATGTCGAGGTAGCCGAGAGCTTACGGTGTTGTAGCTGTGGTCGAGGTAGCCGTGGACCGGGAAGAAGAGCACCGGCAGCGGTCTGAGGAGGCGGCGGCGGCTAGGTTAGGAGCGCAACGACGATGCTTGAAGTAGGCGATGAAAAACCCGACAGTGTGATGAAGACAGACGCGGACGGTGGCGTTCCCGCACCTAGGAAGGTGACACGGCGCATACCACACAGAAGTCAACATGCGTGGACGGCAAAGTGGACTGCGTGCCGCGGCGCTATGGCCCAAAGGGGCGGCGCGAGGGTCGGTGCAGCCACGGGGATGGCCTGAAGCGGACGGCCTCAAGGCGACGATGGACCGCGGGCCGTGGCAATACGGCCCGAAAGGGCGACGCAGCGGCACCACACGGGTCAGTGCAACCACGTGGAGAACCACAGGGCGGCTACGCCGTGGCCCGATGGGCGACCCAACGACAACCCATTGCTTGATCATCATGAAGTACAAGATAAGTTAGAATAAATCCTAATCTATCCTATCTTTCGTAAATAATCACGATACAGCCCTTTGAGGAAAAAAATAATAATAATCACGATACACAACAAAACGGACCAGCCCTCTATGCACATGCTTTAGCACTGACACCTATTTTTGCTGTTCCGGTTAAGGCAGGCAATTCTTCAAACGTTGATGGTGACAACACGAAGCAGTCCTCTATTTTTGCTTTTGCCCGTAAAGTAAGCCATCCAATCATTTTTTGAAGTCCTCGCTGATTTCTGAAGGCCAGGATGTTTACCCAGCACACTTCGGCTTTGACGAAGCCGAAGACCACCTCTTCGGTCTACACACACGGCCGGAGACAGCTCTTCGGCCCGGCCCGCCTTCTCTTCGGTTAAAACAAAGCAGAAAAGGCCTTTTCAGCCTAAGGGTGACCGAAGACTACCTTTTCGGTCTAAGCGAGGTCGATCGGGCCATACTTCTGATTTTTTCGAATTAGGTCATACATTTCTAAAATTAATTAAAATAATAATAATATTTTAAAAAAATCAAGCTAGTATAGCTTACTTTGAAAATGAAAGCTTCGTCAGCTGGAAGGAAGGTTACACTACTCAGCTGTTGGACTGACCAGATAAGAGTTCCTTATATACATTGGGGTTCTCTGTTAATTTTGCTATGCTAGTCTAATTGATGATACCCTGAACCCTGCAGCCCGTCCATGAGATCAGAAGACTCGGATGGTGAAGATGTCCCTCCACCCAAGAGGAATATCTTTCTAAGAAATAAGAATGGTGGCCGGTAAAGTCATGGCTAGGAACAGGAAAGGGCTTCAGGCCATAAAAGAGTTGCTGACACTAAAGAAGCCGGACGAGCCCCTACGAGTAAGGTATAATGTTCTATCCAGAACGGCCACTGATTCTCTAGCTCTGCTACCAATTTAGTCTTCTTTGCTGCATTGAGGAGACTGTTTTTTTGACGGTGCATTGAGGAGACTGTAACCCGGTTGGAATTCGGATTCGCAGAACCGGTCGTTGATGATGCGAGAATTATAATTAACACTGAATCCCAAATGCATGGTGGGATACCTTACCAAGAGATGCTTAACAGTTTAAAGTACACATAGATAATATAGTCATCGTTACGTTGTACATTCAGATGTAGAGTATCTGTGTTTGTAAAATTCTTGGTGCCTCAGCACAGGGTGCCGCTACACTGACTGTCAGAGCTTCAAAGAAATCCTGACATTGATGCCATAGTCTGTACCATTTTGGAGCCTGTACAGTCAAAGGTTTGCTATTTTGTTGAAAGTATAGACTGTAAAGGCCACTTGAACATCAACTTCAGGTAATGCTGCATATGCGTCTCATCACACTGTCTATTTCTAAACTGTCACACTGGATTGAGTGACCTGTCAGCAATTTGAAACACCATATAAGCTGACTCTGCAAGGCCAGGATAAAGTAACTGCAACTGAACGTGAACTCAGCACAAAGAACCACTAAAGTAGGAAGGACCAAAATTTAATTCAGAGAATTGGCAAGGGCCGCGCGGACGCGTACCCCCTCTACCACAAATTACGACGTCCACTCTCCCACTTGGGGAGATGGTAAGCCAGCGCAGCCACCAAGTGCAATGTGGACCACTAGCCTAGGCCACGACTATTCTTGATCAACCGTCGACCCCGTCCAGGTAAGTATGTTGCAAGGTGCACCGAGGGGTCATTATATAGCAGCCTCTCCCTCCCCTGCCTCCTCTCACTGGCGAGGTGGTACTAAACTAACTAACTTAGAGCGCCGTGGTGGTGCAGCTGGTGCAAGGTCGTGAGCCTGATTCTGATGGGACTTTCGGTGCTCAGGTCCAGTTCATTAGAAAAACGATCTCTCTGGCACAGAAGGCAGTGATATGGCCCCGCTGGGGAGCACCACCGGAGGGTGTTGGGGCCGGAAGACCAGGTGCTTCTGATGCCCATCGACGGCAAGCACAAGGAGCAATTGCACCAGGGATTGGCGATGTCGACGAGGTCTGCAAGAGCCCCGAGGACCCAAGAAGGGAAGGACAAGGCACGAGTATGTGTTTTCTTGCAGTTGCCGACATGAATTACCTCAAGCCATGGAGTAATATGATATGATCCAAACTGACAGTGGGAGATGTGCGCAGTCTTAGAAGATATATTCAGTTCTCTCCTCTCTGGTTATTTTTGATGTTTTTCATATTATGTAGTAGTAGTAGTTATGTACTACGAGAGAGTGTATTCTTGTTGTACAAACTAGTGCGTTTTTCCTATGAAGTTCATCCATGGTCAAATCTCTGTTAATTTTGCTATGTTAGTCTAGTTGATTGATGATACCCTGAACCCTGCAACCTGAACCTGAAGCTTCAGTTACAAGTAGGACCTCACGCTGGAAGGAGTTTAAATCTGAGAAGCACCAATTTTCCTTATTCTGAATTTTGCAGGTTATCTACTGTCCTAGAGATTGTAATAAGATGAGCACACATTGAATAAACTAGCATCTGATGCTTTTAATTAATTCGTACACTCTTGGAGCATGGATGTTAGCAATTGACAGAGTCATGCACGTATACAGCTGGTGTTCTAAAATTTCGTTTGCTCTGAAGACAGAAAGGATATCCACGTGAACTCTGAAGACAGAAACGGGTACTCTGAAACCTATGTTCATCGCTGTGTGACGCTAAGTGTTTAAATCTTGCAGGACCAAATATAACCAAAATATGTGGACATCCCGCTAAACCCACTTGTCCCGCAGAAATCATAATCTGCCATTCTCGCCTCTACATGCGCACATAGCTATATATCTAGTGCAAATGCATTGTTCCGTGAGACTTAGAAGCACTTCATGTCAATTTCTCATGTACTCCCTCCGTTCCTAAATATAAGTCTTTGTAGAGATTCCACTATATTCATCCGTATGTGATACATAGTGGAATCTCTACAAAGACTTATATTTAGGAACGGAGGGAGTATTTATTCTGCTTTATGTATCTTTACTTAATGTGCAGATCATAGTCTGGTATGTGATACCAGCTATCAAGTACTCCACTGCTGAGCACAACAATAACATTCTGGTGGTTATATTCTTGCTCAGTACTTTATCTTCCAAGACTATATCTCATATTCATTTAACTTATAAAATTGTCGAAGCTACTGGAGTTGTTGCAAAGACTGCCTGTGAAGGGGCTGTATACAACCTGCTACTTTACCTGTTAGCTAGTCATGTACGGTATCTGGATGCTTTTATATGCAACCTTTCAACATTTCATATGTTGAAATCCACCAAATTTAAAGTCAAATGTGTTGTCAAGTTTTCATCCTTTTTTTTAAATAATGTAGCAATTTTTTTGGAATCTCCTGTTCTTCATTCATGTTCTGGGTGCATTATGGTACTACTTGCTATCTGTTGAGGCCAAATAGCCTGCTGGAAAATGAGTTGCAAGAATGAAAATATTAGGTACCTAGACTGTGATATTACGCCAAATCAGACATCGGCTAGTACAACTGATGTCTTCAGCAGCTGCAATGCTAGTACTCCCTCCGTTCGTATGTTTTGGACAGCTAGCGTCGAACTGTTATGGGCACTATCTGAATTGTCTAAAACGTCTTATAAAAGTGCAGTACTATTTAATATTAAAGGTCCAATGTTTCATTTAGAGAATTGGCAGGGGCCAAAGAAACACATAAAGCCTCAAAACTATAAAATGCCAAATTTAATTCAAAGAATTGGTAGGGGCCGCGCGAACGCGTACCCCCTCTACCACAAATTACGACGTCCACTCTCCCACTTGGGGAGATGGTAAGCCAGCGCATCCACCAAGTGCAATGTGGACCACTAGCCTAGGCCACGACTCTTCTTGATCAGCCGTCGACCCCGTCCAGGTAAGTATGTTGTAAGGGTGCACCCGGGGCTCCTTATATTGCCAGTTCTCCCTCCCCTGCCTCCTCTCGTTGGCGAGGTGGTACTAAATAAACAAGAGTACAGAGGTGCAGCCGATGCAAGTTCGTGGGCTGATTCTGGTGAACTTTCGGTGCTCAGGCCCATTTCATTAGAAAACGATCTTTGGTAGAAGAGTTTGCATGTTTTTGTATAGAAGGTTGATTTCAAATGGATTGTCCTGGGCTGGGTAGATGCATCCACGGCGCTCAGGCCTCGTGGGCTAAGGTGGAGGATGTTACAAATAATAAATGAAAAGAGAGGACAATACTAACCAACTGGTTTAACAACCAAATAAGTCTTTTGCATGATATTATTATATATGATGATGTCAATGGCCTAAAAGAACTGTAAATAGAGCGACTACTCTTGCTCTACGCTCTCCCTTGGAATCAGTTGACACGTGCGTTTGTTTCATCATGCACGTTAGCCTTTGACGAATCTTTGGATGTAATTTTATATTTTGTCTCTAAACAAATAATGTAATTGGTACAATCAGTTAACTATATTATTTTTATTCTGTACGACAGATGTTTTATCACTAAACACAAGTTAATTGATATGATACATTAATTTGTCACAAAATTAAACATTAAATAAATATTTTGAGGTATACAAAAAATTCATATTATGTTGATAAATAATCCAACTCTTTTAATATGAAACTCGGAGTAATAAATAAAAGAAAATATAGATTAGTTTTTTTGTTTTTTTTCGGGGAAGATTAGTTTTTTGTCGAAACTCTGCATAGAATCGACAGGCAGCTATAGCTTTAATAGTATTGAAATGGATATTAGCACTTGGCTTCACATACAAAAATTATCAATAACTGAGGCATGGAAAGAAACAAGTTGGATCGTGTATCAAATATTGTCCATCCTTCATTGAGAGATGAAAGTATTTAGTAGCAACAACCTACATGCTTAATGGATTGTAAACAATGTTTAATCGCATAGCGTGAAGTAAACTTCAATTGAAATTAACTCAATGAAAAATAATCAACAGATTTAACAATACCAAATAAGTTTTTGCATGATATATGGTATTCTATAATAAATAATGTCTTTTAATATCAGACCGAATGACCGATAGGTCACAACTAATATGCCAAAGGCACATGTAAAAATACAAATTTAACATTGCATAACAATTCTAGCCGTGCAAATGTGCAAGTTACACCACTAGTTCTTATCTAAATCTTGTAACATGCCATCAACATATAGCCAACAATTAGATATACTATTGACTTGGCTTTAATTACTCACTAGTCTTGCTAAATCTCATAATTAACGAGCTGGAGCCAATGATGATCACATGCAGTAGAAAGTTTGTTTTTTGCGGGTACACATGCAGTTAAAGTTATTGTGGATGCATACTAGCCAATACTCCTTCCTTCCAAAAATATAAAACACTTGACTTTGCACGGTCTTTAATGCATAACTTTGATCACTAATACTTCCTCCGTTCCTAAATATAAGTTTTTTAGAGATTCCAATATCGACTACATACAGAGCAAAATGAATAAATCTACACTTTTAAATATGTCTATATATATCCATGTGTAGTTCATATTTAAGCCTCTAAAAAGAGAAATGGAGGGAATACATACAAAATTATACTCCCTCCGTTCCTAAATATTTGTCTTTCTAGAGATTTCAAATGGACTACCACATACGGATGTATATAGACATATTTTAGAGTGTAGATTCACTCATTTTGCTTCGTATGTAGTCACTTGTTGAAATCTCTAGAAAGACAAATATTTAGAAACGGAGGGAGTATATGAATCTAACATGTATAAATAGTATATCACCATATTTGTCCTGAAAAATAATTTTATTTCATACATCTTTATACTAATTCTGTAGACATGCTATAAGGGAAAATCATAGTTAAGAGTATGTGTCAAAGATCAAACAAAGTCAACCGCACCTTATATTTTGAAAATGAGTGAGCAGTTTTTTTCCCATACATCTTCTTCTTTTTCGGGGAAGGAGAACTCCTACTATATTGTGTCTCTTCCAAAAAACTAGGGTTCCTTTGCCTCCTGCCGGCGCCGGTCCGCCCCATCTTCTGTGGCCTTAGGGCCATGGTGGCGGAGTGGATCCCTGCCCTTGCCGGTGGGAGGGCTCCATTTTTAGATCTTTTTTCGAGGTTTGTTAGGGTTTGTGTCCTATTCAGGAATACGAGACGGCGGCGGCTCTCTGAAGATGGAATAAAGGTCTCCCCGCCTAGCCCCCGCTCTGATGATGCGTCTAGTATTGTCGATGGGCGTGTGAAGGTGTGTCTTCGGTGGATCCATAGACCACCTAGCGACGACTACAAGAAAAGCAGTGGAGAGGAGGACGGGATTTCAAATTGCATGGAGAGATGATAAGGGGACAGCACGTCCTGTCCCCTTGCTGCTACTAAATACTTTCTTTTGCTCCCTGAAGATGCATGTCCCCTTGACGCATCGTTCTCCTTGACGCATCGTCCTCCTCTCTCGAAAAACGCAAAAGAAAAGCAGTGGTCCTGTCCCCTTGCTGCTTCACCAGCACAGCAGACCCCAGCACGCTACTCCAGACCACATTTGCTAGCAATCCTATACTCCGTAGCAACCACACAACCATAGAAGAGTCGTCTCCGTGCAGGCAGCGACCTCGGCCTCCAGGGCAACTGAAAGGTAATTTGAAACATGCTGATTCTACAAGGCCAAGTTGATACAACTGAAACTGAAAGCCTCTCAATTACCAAAATTTAACTTAGAATTGGTAGGGGCCGCGCGACATCCATTCTTCCACTTGAGAAGATGATAAGCCAACGCATCCACCAAGTACAATGTGGACCACTAGCCTAGGCCACGACTCTTCTTGATCAACCGTCGACCCCGTCCAGGTAAGTATGTTGCAAGGGTGCACCGAGGGATCATTATATAGCAGGCTCTCCCTCCCCTGCCTCCTCTCGCTGGCGAGGTGGTACTAAACAAACTAGCTAAGAGCGCAGCGCCGTGGTGTTGCAACGGTGGGGTGCGAGGTCACGGGCCTGATTCTGGTGTAATTTCGGTGCTCAGGCCCAGTTCTTTGAGAAAAGCGGTTATCTGCAGGAGAAGGAGAGATTGCATAGAAGGTCGACAGCGTTCCACTCAAAAACAAAAAGGTGTGGCAACGTGTACCAGCGGAGGGGTTGGACATACTGTGATACTTGACTGTCAGAGCTTCAGACAAATCCTGACTAGAATAGAAGCTTCAAAGAACATTGCAATTTGCATCAGAAAAAACAACTGTTAAACGGCAAAAGGTTGAAATCTATCACTTCTTTCAATTATCATCTAGACATGAGGTCTGTGGTTTCCGGCGAAAAGATATGCTCTACGTGATGATCTTTCAGGCTTCAACAAAATAATATGGTATACCTTGTAAGAAAAATAAGTTGAGAAATGCAACCATAATACCATGAAATTGGTTTACCTGTTGCTATCATATATATAACTGGGTAAACTGGAGAGTACTCGATTATATGCAAAAACTTCTTCAACTTCATGTCTAACTGCTAAAAGAAAGCGTAAGCTATGAGTGAACAAATGTATGTACAGAGAGAGTATCTAAGGAAAAATCAAAGCTCATCACCAAGGGTATAGAACTGTTGAATCACAGATGGACTTTAGGCCCATGTGAACAATGATTCCTGGTTAATCTTGAGGCCTATGTATGATATGGCAGGTGGTGGAAAGTTTAGTACCACCTTGCTAGTTGAGGAGAGTTGAGACCCCTTTATAAGGGTTGCTCTACCACTTGCCATTGTGAGCTTGGGAGGAGGAGTGGTTCACGCGCGCTCCTCCTCTGCCGCCCGCCTCGCCACGACGCGCGCGTGCGCCGCGGGTTGCGGGAACGAGCCGAAGCTTATTTTTGCCGGTCAGGAACGAATTAATTAATCCGGGATTAATTAACGAGTCGCTAGCAGGTGCGCCACTGTCCGAGACGTTGGACGTGGGCTGGTTGCGTTCCCGGGATTCGTCGACTCCGTTCGCGGGTGTGCGACCCTTCTCCGGGAACGACGACTCCCTTCCCGGGAGTGCGTCGACTCGGTCGTGGGCCTCCGCCCAGGCCCACGACTTTCTACCCGACGGCCTATATAAGAAGGCCACCTAGTTCAGTTCACTCACTCCCTCTCGCGTAACCCTAGCCATCATCTACTGTTCCTCACTCTGAACTGCCTCCGGCGATCCCATCCCGATGACCGCGTGCACGGTTGGTCGGGAGAGCAGGTTCCTCCGAAACCCTGCCGTTCAAGATCCTGCCTGGGAGAACGGCAATAAGGTTTTTGGGGAGCGTCTCGACGCGACTGCTCCCGATCCGTCCCCAGCTTCATCCGCCTCTACTTCCACTACTTCCCCTGCATCGACACCATTGAAGGAAATATGCCCTAGAGGCAATAATAAAGTTGTTATTTTATATTTCCTTATTCATGATAAAGGTTTATTATTCATGCTAGAATTGTATTGATCGGAAACCATAATACATGTGTGAATACATAAACAAACACCATGTCCCTAATAAGCCTCTACTAGACTAGCTCGTTGATCAAAGATGGTTAAGGTTTCCTGACCATGGACATGAGTTGTCATTTGATAACGGGATCACATCATTAGGAGAATGATGTGATGGACAAGACCCATCCGTTAGCTTAGCATAATGATTGTTCAGTTTTATTGCTATTTCTTTCTTCATGTCAAATACATATTCCTTCGACTATGAGATTATTCAACTCCCGGATACCGGAGGAATGCCTTGTGTGCTATCAAACGTCACAACGTAACTGAGTGATTATAAAGATGCTCTACAGGTATCTCCGAAGGTGTCTGTTGAGTTGGCATAGATCGAGACTAGGATTTGTCACTCTGAGTATCGGAGAGGTATCTCTGGGCCCTCTTGGTAATACACATCATAAGCTTTCAAGCAAACAACTAAGGAGTTAGTCACGAGGTGATGTATTACGGAACGAGTAAAGAGACTTGCCGGTAACGATATTGAACTAGGTATGAAGATACCGACGATCGAATCTCGGGCAAGTAACATACCGATGGACAAAGGGAATTACGTATGTTGTCATAACGGTTCGACCGATAAAGATCTTCGTAGAATATGTAGGAGCCAATATGAGCATCCAGGTTCCGCTATTGGTTATTGACCGGAGAGATGTCTCAGTCATGTCTACATAGTTCTCGAACCCGTAGGGTTCGCACGCTTAACGTTCGTTGACGATATAGTATTATATGAGTTATGTGATTTGGTGACCGAATGTTGTTCAGAGTCCCGGATGAGATCACGGACATGACAAGGAGTCTCGAAATGGTTGAGAGGTAAAGATTGATATATAGGACGATAGTATTCGGACATCGAAAGTGTTTCGGGGGTCACCGGGTACTTATCGGGTCACCGGAAGGGGTTCCGGGCACCCCCGGCAAAAGATATGGGCCTTATGGGCCAAGAGGGGAAACACACCCACCACAAGGGGCTGGTGTGCCCCCCATATGGGCCGGCCAAGGTGGAGAAGGAAAGGGGAAGGAGGAAAGGAAAGAAAGGGAATAGGATTCCCCCTTCCTTCCACCTCTCCCCCCTTTCCTTCCCCCTCCGACAAATATGGCAGGGGGGCGCCACTTGGGGAGGAGCCCAAGTAGGATTCGGCCTACTTGGGGCGCCCTCCTGGCTGCTCCCTCCTCCCCCCACCTATATATATGTGGGAGGGGGGGGCGCCTAGCACATCCAGACAATTGCCTAGCCATGTGCGGCGCCCCCCTTCCACCGTTTACACCCCCGGTCATATTTTCGTAGTGCTTAGGCGAAGCCCTGCGGAGATCACTTCACCATAACCGTCACCACGCCGTCGTGCTGACGGAACTCATCTACTACCTCGACGTCTTGCTGGATCAAGAAGGCGAGGGACGTCACCGAGCTGAACGTGTGCAGAACGCGGAGGTGTCGTACGTTCGGTACTTGATCGGTTGGAGCTCGAAGAAGTTCGACTACATCAACCGCGTTGTTAAACGCTTTCGCTTACGGTCTACGAGGGTACGTAGACACACTCTCCCCCTCGTTGCTATGCATCTCCATGGATAGATCATTGCGTGTGCGTAGAAAAAAAATTGTTTTCCATGCAACGATTCCCAACAACCATGGTCGACGACGCCGCCGCTAAGAAGAAGGCCACGGACGACGCCGAGGCTGCTGCCGCCGCCGCCGCGTTGGCCTGGCCAACCGGAGGGTGTGATCTGTTCATCCCTCATTTACTCCTACTTGTGCTAGCCGTATATGTGCTGCTCATAGAGAGTTCGCTTCTATGTTCTGTACGTGCTAGTATGCTCAGGTATCGCTATGAGATGCATACCGTATATGCCATGTTTACTGTTTACTCTAGGATTAGTCTAATCGAAAAAGTGCTAATATTTCCAACAATCCAAAACCCTTATTTTAGGCACTTTTCGATTCAAGGCTTTGCTGCTACAATAAAACCGGAAAAGTTTACCGGGACGCATTTTAAGCGTTGGCAGACAAGGACCACCTTGTGGCTCACAGCGATGAACGTGTTCTGGGTTGGTGGTGTGCCCCCCGCAGAAACGATTGTTCCTGAACAAGAAAAGGCGTTTAGGGAGGCAACCACAATCTTTGTGGGAGTAGTTCTGAGTGTGATTGGAGACAAGTTGGTTGACGCATATATCTGTTGGGGAACGTAGTATTTCAAAAAAATTCCTACGATCACGCAAGATCTATCTAGGAGAAGCATAGCAACGAGCGGGAGAGTGTGTCCACGTACCCTCGTAGACCGAAAGTGGAAGCGTTTAGCAACGCGGTTGATGTAGTCGAACGTCTTCGCGATCCAATTGATCCAAGTACCGAACGCACGGCACCTCCGCGATCTGCACACATTCAGCTCGGTGACGTCCCTCGAACTCTTGATCCAGTTGAGGCCGAAGGAGAGTTTCGTCAGCACGACGGCGTGGTGACGGTGATGATGAAGTGATTCCGGCAGGGCTTCGCCTAAGCTCTCTGAAAATATGACCGAGGTGGAAATCTGTGGAGGGGGGCACCGCACACGGCTAAAAACAATCAACTTGTGTGTCCTAAGGTGCCCCCCTCCCCACGTATATAAAGGACGGAGGAGGGGAGGGCCGGCCGGCCCCTAGGGCGCGCCCAAGAGGGGAGTCCTACTAGGACTCCAAGTCCTAGTAGGATTCCACCAAAAGGGATAGGGGGAAAGGAAGGGAGAGGGGGGCCGCGCCCCCAACCCTTTGGTCCATTCGACTGGCTTTGGGGCGGGGGGGGGGGGGGGGGGCGCCACATTCTGGCTGCTGCCTCCGCTTTCCCGTATGGCCCAATAAGGCCCATTACTTCTCCCGGTGAATTCCCGTAACTCCCCGGTACTCCGAAAAATACCCGAATCACTCGGAACCTTTCCGATGTCCGAATATAGCCTTCCAATATATGAATCTTTACCTCTCGACCATTTCGAGACTCCTCGTCATGTCCCCGATCTCATCCGGGATTCCGAACAAACTTCGGTCATCAAATCACATAACTCATAATACAAATCGTCATCAAACGTTAAGCGTGCGGACCCTACGGGTTCGAGAACTATGTAGACATGACTGAGATACTTCTCCGGTCAATAACCAATAGCGGAACCTGGATGCTCATATTGGCTCCTACATATTCTACGAAGATCTTTATCGGTCAAACCGCATAACAACATACGTTATTCCCTTTGTCATCGGTATGTTATTTGCCCGAGATTCGATCGTCGGTATCATCATACCTAGTTCAATCTTGTTACTGGCAAGTCTCTTTACTCGTTCCGTAATGCATCATCCTGTAACTAACTCATTAGTCACATTGCTTGCAAGGCTTATAGTGATGTGCATTACCGAGAGGGCCCAGAGATACCTCTCTGATACACGGAGTGACAAATCCTAATCTCGATCTATGCCAACCCAACAAACACCATCGGAGACACCTGTAGAGCATCTTTATAATCACCCAGTTACGTTGTGATGTTTGATATCACACAAGGTGTTCCTCCGGTATTCGGGAGTTGCATAATCTCATAGTCAGAGGAACATGTATAAGTCATGAAGAAAGCAAAAGCAATAAACTTAACGATCATTATGCTAAGCTATCGGATGGGTCATGTCCATCACATCATTCTCCTAATGATGTGATCCCATTCATCAAATGACAACACATGTCTATGGTCAGGAAACTTAACCATCTTTGATTAACGAGCTAGTCAAGTAGAGGCATACTAGGGACACTTTGTTTTGTCTATGTATTCACACATGTATCAAGTTTCCGGTTAATACAATTCTAGAATGAATAATAGACATTAATCATGACATAAGGAAATAAAATAATAACTTTATTATTGCCTCTAGGGCATATTTACTTCAGTCTCCCACTTGCACTAGAGTCAATAATCTAGTTCACATCGCCATGTGATTTAACACCAATAGTTCACATCACCATGTGATTAACACCCATAGTTCACATCACTATGTGACCAACACTCAAAGGGTTAATTAGAGTCAATAATCTAGTTCACATCGCCATGTGATTAACACCCAAAGAGTACTAAGGTGTGATCAAGTTTTGCTTGTGAGAGAAGTTTAGTCAACGGATCTGCCACATTCAGATCCGTATGTATTTTGCAAATTTCTATGTCTACAATGCTCTGCACGGAGCTACTCTAGCTAATTGCTCCCACTTTCAATATGTATCCAGATTGAGACTCTGAGTCATCTGGATCGGTGTAAAAGCTTGCTTCGACGTAACCTTTTACGACGAACTCTTTTATCACCTCCATAACCGAGAAATATTTCCTTAGTCCTCTTAGGTAACTAAGGATAACTTTGACCGCTATCCAGTGATCTATCCCTGGATCACTATCGTACCTCCTTGCTAAACTCATAGCAAGGCACACAACTGGTCTGGTACATAGCATGGCATACTTTATAGAACCTATGACTGAGGCATAGGGAATGACTTTCATTCTCTTTCTATCTTCTGCCGGGGTCGGGTTTTGAGTCTTACTCAATTTTACACCTTGTAACACAGGCAAGAACTCCTTCTTTGACTGATCCATTTTGAACTTCTTCAAAATCTTGTCAAGGTATGTGCTTTGTGAAAGTCCTATTAAGCGTCTCGATCTATCCCTATAGATCTTGATGCTCAATACTTAAGCAGCTTCACCGAGGTCCTTTTTATTGAAAAATTCTTATTCAAGTATCCTTTTATGCTATCCAGAAATTCTATATCATTTCCAATCAACAATATGTCATCCACATATAATATCAGAAATGCTACAGAGCTCCCACTCACTTTCTTGTAAATACAGGCTTCACCGTAAGTCTGTATAAAACCATATGCTTTGATCACTTCATCAAAGCGTATATTCCAACTCCGAGATGCTTGCACCAGTCCATAGATGGATCGCTGGAGCTTGCACATTTTGTTAGCACCTTTAGGATTGACAAAACCTTCTGGTT
This sequence comes from Thinopyrum elongatum, assembly GCA_011799875.1. Lineage (NCBI taxonomy): Eukaryota > Viridiplantae > Streptophyta > Magnoliopsida > Poales > Poaceae > Thinopyrum > Thinopyrum elongatum. The sequence continues at coordinate 506,509,982 of CM022302.1, read as the reverse complement.
GCATCATATACAACTTCTTCTTTAAAAATTCCATTAAGGAATGTAGTTTTGACATCCATTTGCTAGATTTCATAAAATGCGGCAATTGCTAATATGATTCGGACAGACTTTAAGCATCGATACGAGTGAGAAAATCTCATCGTAGTCAACACCTTGAACTTGTCGAAAAACTTTGCGACAATTCGAGCTTTGTAGATAGTAACACTACTATCAGCGTCTATCTTCCTCTTGAAGATCCATTTATTCTCAATGGCTCGCCGATCATCGGGCAAGTCAGTCAAAGTCCATACTTTGTTCTCATACATGGATCCTATCTCAGATTTCATGGCCTCAAGCCATTTATCGGAATCTGGGCTCATCATCGCTTCCTCATAGTTCGTAGGTTTGTCATGGCCTAGTAACATGATTTCCATATCAGGATTACCATACCACCCTGGTGTGGAACGTACTCTGGTTGACCTACGTGGTTCGGTAGCAACTTGATCCGAAGTTTCATGATCATCATCATTAACTTCCTCACTAATTGGTGTAGGCATCACTGAAACTGATTTCTGTGGTGAACTACTTTCCAATTCGGGAGAAGGTACAATTACCTCATCAAGTTCTACTTTCCTCCCACTCACTTCTTTTGAGAGAAACTCCTTCTCTGGAAAGAATCCATTTTTAGCAAAAAATATCTTGCCTTCGGATCTGTGATAGAGGGTGTACCCAACAGTTTCCTTTGGGTATCCTATGAAGACGCATTTCTCCGATTTGGGTTCGAGCTTATCAGGTTGAAACTTTTTCACATAAGCATTGCAACCCCAAACTTTAAGAAACGATAGCTTAGGTTTCTTGCCAAACCACAGTTCATATGGTGTCGTCTCAACGGATTTAGATGGTGCCCTATTTAACGTGAATGCAGCTGTCTCTAATGCATAACCCCAAAACGATAGTGGTAAATCGGTAAGAGACATCATAGATCGCACCATATCTAATAAAGTACGGTTACGACGTTCGGACACACCATTACGCTGTGGTGTTCCAGGTGGCGTGAGTTGCGAAACTATTCCACATTGTTTTAAATGAAGACCAAACTCATAACTCAAATATTCACCTCCACGATCAGATCGCAGAAACTTTATTTTCTTGTTACGATGATTTTCCACTTCACTCTGAAATTCTTTGAACTTTTCAAATGTTTCAGACTTATGTTTCATTAAGTAGATATACCCATATCTGCTCAAATCATCTGTGAAGGTCAGAAAATAATGATACCCGCCACGAGCCTCAACACTCATCGGACCGCATACATCAGTATGTATTATTTCCAATAAGTCAGTTGCTCGTTCCATTGTTCCGGAGAACGGAGTTTTAGTCATCTTGCCCACGAGGCATGGTTCGCAAGTATCAAGTGATTCACAATCAAGTGATTCCAAAAGCCCATCAGCATGGAGTTTCTTCATGCGCTTTACACCAATATGACCTAAATGGCAGTGCCACAAATAAGTTGCACTATCATTATTAACTTTGTATCTTTTGGCTTCAATATTATGAATATGTGTATCACTATGATCGAGATTCAATAAACCATTTATATTGAGTGTATGACCATAGAAGGTTTTATTCATTTAAACAGAACAACAATTATTCTCTGACTTAAATGAATAACAATATTGCAATAAACATGATCCAATCATATTCATGCTCAACGCAAACACCAAATAACATTTATTTAGGTCCAACACTAATCCCGAAGGTAGAGGGAGTGTGCGATGGTGATCTTATCAACCTTGGAATCACTTCCAACACACATCGTCACCTCTTCATTAACTAGTCTCTGTTCATTTTGCAACTCCTGCTTCGAGTTACTAATGTTAGCAACTGAACCAGTATCAAATACCCAGGGGCTACTATGAACACTAGTAAAATACACATCAATAACACGTATATCAAATATACCTTTGTTCACTTTGCCATTCTTCTTATCCACCAAGTATTTGGGGCAGTTCCGTTTCCAGTGACCAGTCCCTTTGCAGTAGAAGCACTCAGTTCTAGGCTTAGGTCCAAACTTGGGCTTCTTCCCGGGAGTAGCAACTTGCTTGCTATTCTTCTTGAAGTTCCCCTTCTTCCCTTTGCCCTTTTTCTTGAAACTAGTGGTCTTGTTAACCATCAACACTTGATGCTCTTTCTTGATTTCTACCTTCGTTGATTTCAGCATCACGAAGAGCTCGGGAATCATTTTTGTCATCCCTTGCATATTATAGTTCATCACGAAGTTCCAGTAACTTGGTGATAGTGACTAGAGAATTCTGTCAATTACTATCTTATCCGGAAGATTAACTCCCACTTGATTCAAGCAACTGTAGTACTCAGACATTCTGAGCACATGCTCACTGGTTGAGCTATTCTCCTCCATCTTGTAGGCAAAGTATTTGTCAGAGGTCTCATACCTCTCGACACGGGCATGAGTCTGAAATACCGATTTCAGCTCTTGGAACATCTCATATGCTCCATGTCGTTCAAAATGTTTTTGAAGTCCCGGTTCTAAGCCGTAAAGCATGGTGCACTAAACTATCAAGTAGTCATCATACCGAGCTTGTCAAACGTTCATAACGTCTGCATCTGCTCCTGCAATAGTTTTGTCACCTAGCGGTGCATCAAGGACATAATTCTTCTGTGCAGCAATGAGGATAATCCTCAGATCACGGAACCAGTCCGCATCATTGCTACTATCATCTTTCAACTTAGTTTTCTCCAGGAACATATCAAAAAATAAAACAGGGGAGCTATACGCGAGCTATTGATCTACAACATAATTTGCAAATACTATCAGGACTAAGTTCATGATAAATTAAAGTTCAATTAATCATATTACTTAAGAACTCCCACTTAGATAGACATCCCTCTAATCATCTAAGTGATCACGTGATCCAAATCAACTAAACCATGTCCGATCATCATGTGAGATGGAGTAGTTTTCAATGGTGAACATCACTATGTTGATCATATCTACTATATGATTCACGTTCGACCTTTCGGTCTCAGTGTTCCGAGGCCATATCTGCATATGCTAGGCTCGTCAAGTTTAACCCGAGTATTTCGCATGTGCAAAACTGTCTTGCACCCGTTGTATTTGAACGTAGAGCCCATCACACCCGATCATCACGTGGTGTCTCAGCATGAAGAACTTTCGCAACGGTGCATACTCAGGGAGAACACTTGTACCTTGAAATTTAGTGAGAGATCATCTTATAATGCTACCGCCGTACTAAGCAAAATAAGATGCATAAAAGGATTAACATCACATGCAATTCAATATGTGACATGATATGGCCATCATCATCTTGTGCTCTTGATCTCCATCATCGAAGCACCGTCATGATCTCCATTGTTACCGGCGCCCCAGCTTGATCTCCATCGTAGCATCGTTGTCGTCTCGCCAACTTATTGCTTCTACGACTGTCGTTACCGCTTAGTGATAAAGTAAAACAATTACATGGCGATTGCATTGCATACAATAAAGCGACAACCATATGGCTCCTGCCGGTTGCCGATAACTCTGTTACAAAACATGATCATCTCATACAATAAGATATAGCATCATGTCTTGACCATATCACATCACAACATGCCCTGCAAAAACAAGTTAGACATCCTCTACTTTATTGTTGCAAGTTTTACGTGGCTGCTATGGGCTGAGCAAGAACCGTTCTTACCTACGCATCAAAACCATAATGATTTTTCGTCAAGTGTGCTGTTTTAACCTTCAACAAGGACCGGGTGTAGTCACACTTGATTCAACTAAAGTTGGAGAAACTGACACCCACTAGCCACCTGTGTGCGAAGCACGTCGGTAGAACCAGTCTCGCGTAAGCGTACGCGTAATGTCGGTCTGAGCCGCTTCATCCAACAATACCGCCGAATCAAAGTATGACATGCTGGTAAGCAGTATGAGTATTATCGCCCACAACTCTTTGTGTTCTACTCATGCATATAACATCTACGCATAGACCTGGCTCGGATGCCACTGTTGGGGAACGTAGTATTTCAAAAAAATTCCTACGATCACGCAAGATCTATCTAGGAGAAGCATAGCAACGAGTGGGAGAGTGTGTCCACGTACCCTCGTAGACCGAAAGTGGAAGCGTTTAGCAATGCGGTTGATGTAGTCGAACGTCTTCGCGATCCAACTGATCCAAGTACCGAACGCACGGCACCTCCGCGATCTGCACACGTTCAGCTCGGTGACGTCCCTCGAAATCTTGATCCAGTTGAGGCCGAAGGAGAGTTTCGTCAGCACGACGGCGTGGTGACGGTGATGATGAAGTGATTCCGGCAGGGCTTCGCCTAAGCTCTCCGAAAATATGACCGAGGTGAAAATCTGTGGAGGGGGGCACCGCACACGGCTAAAAACAATCAACTTGTGTGTCCTAAGGTGCCCCCCTCCCCACATATATAAAGGAGGGAGGAGGGGAGGGCCGGCCGGCCCCTAGGGCGCGCCCAAGAGGGGAGTCCTACTAGGACTCCAAGTCCTAGTAGGATTCCACCAAAAGGGAGAGGGGGAAAGGAAGGGAGAGGGGGGCCGCACCCCCAACCCTTTATCCAATTCGGACTGGGCTTCGGGGGGGGGGGGGGGGGGCGCCACTCCTGGCTGCTGCCTCCTCTTTCCCGTATGGCCCAATAAGGCCCATTACTTCTCCCGGTGAATTCCCGTAACCCCGGTACTCCGAAAATACCCGAATCACTCGGAACCTTTCCGATGTCCGAATATAGCCTTCCAATATATGAATCTTTACCTCTCGACCATTTCGAGACTCCTCGTCATGTCCCCGATCTCATCCGGGACTCCGAACAAACTTCGGTCATCAAATCACATAACTCATAATACAAATCGTCATCGAACGTTAAGCGTGCGGACCCTACGGGTTCGAGAACTATGTAGACATGACCGAGACACTTCTCCGGTCAATAACCAATAGCGAAACCTGGATGCTCATATTGGCTCCTACATATTCTACGAAGATCTTTATCGGTCAAACCGCATAACAACATACGTTATTCCCTTTGTCATCGGTATGTTACTTTCCTGAGATTCGATCGTCGGTATCATCATACCTAGTTCAATCTCGTTACTGGCAAGACTCTTTACTCATTCCGTAATGCATCATCCTGTAACTAACTCATTAGTCACATTGCTTGCAAGGCTTATAGTGATGTGCATTACCGAGAGGGCCCAGAGATACCTCTCCGATACACGGACTAACAAATCCTAATCTCGATCTATGCCAACCCAACAAACACCATCGGAGACACCTGTAGAGCATCTTTATAATCACCCAGTTACGTTGTGACGTTTGATAGCACACAAGGTGTTCCTCCGGTATTCGGGAGTTGCATAATCTCATAGTCAGAGGAACATGTATAAGTCATGAAGAAAGCAATAGCAATAAACTTAACGATCATTATGCTAAGCTATCGGATGGGTCATGTCCATCACATCATTCTCCTAATGATGTGATCCCGTTCATCAAATGACAACACATGTCTATGGTCAGGAAACTTAACCATCTTTGATTAATGAGCTAGTCAAGTAGAGGCATACTAGGGACACTTTGTTTTGTCTATGTATTCACACATGTATCAAGTTTCCGGTTAATACAATTCTAGCATGAATAATAAACATTTATCATGACATAAGGAAATAAAATAATAACTTTATTATTGCCTCTAGGGCATATTTCCTTCAATATCCATATGCGGGTTGCCAAAAACTTGTGGGATGCGCTCGAAGTTAAATTCGGCGCAACCAATGCTGGAAGCGAACTGTATGCCATGGAGCAGTTCCATGATTACATGATGGTTGATAACCGTTCTGTATTGGACCAGACTCATGAGATATAGTGCATCGCTAAGGAGCTAGAGCTCCTGAAGTGTGAGTTACCGGACAAGTTTGTCGCGGCTTGCATTATTGCAAAACTCCCTCCTGGATGGAGGAACTTTGCTACTTCTCTTAAGCACTTGAGACGTGAATTCTCTGTTGAGGATGTCATCAGTCATCTCAGTGTTGAGCAGAACTCGAGAGCAAAGGACTCACACTTGAAGGGGGCAGAGGGTTCTTCTAGCGCCAATGTGGTGCAGAAGAACTTCCACAAGTTCAAGGGAAAGAACTCTGTCCAGCAGAATACTACCTTTAAGAAGAAGGGTAAGAAGAAAGACAAAAAGAGAGATGGCTGCTTTACTTGTGGTTCAGAGGAACACTGGGCAAACAAGTGCCCAAACAAGTATAAGAAGCCAGGATAGGACTCTAAGTCTGTCAATGTCACTCTGAGCAACAATGATGCGGCATCTGGGTATGGTAATCTGTTTACCATACTTTCAGCTTGTTAGTCCACCGATTGGTGGGTTGACACTGGGGCCAATATTCAAGTGTGTGCTGATGTGTCTTTGTTTTCTTCCTACCAGGTCGCACGAGATTGTTCCGTCCTGATGGGGAATGGCTCGCATGCTTCTGTTCATGGTGTTGGCACGGTAGATCTGAAGTTTACTTCGGGAAAGATCGTGCAACTGAAGAACATGCAGCATGTCCCCGCCATCAGGAAGAATCTTGTTAGTGGCTCCCTTCTGTGTAAAGAAGGGTTTAAGTTAGTATTTGAGTCCAACAAAGTAGTCGTATCTCGGTATGGACTATTTGTTGGAAAAGGATATGATTGTGGTGGTTTGTTCCGCCTTTCCCTGGAGGATTTCTGTAATAAAGTTGTGAACCAAATTCATTCTAATGTGAACGAATCTGAGGTTTGGCATTCACGTCTTTGTCACATAAATTTCGGTTGTATGACGCGGCTAGATAAGATGGACTTAATTCCGAGTTTCACTTTAGCCAAAGGCTCTAAGTGCCATGCGTGTGTGCAAGCTAAGCAACCTCGTAAGCCTCACAAGCCTACGAAGGAGAGACACCTGGCACCGTTAGAGCTCATACATTTAGATCTCTGTGAGATGAATGGTGTGTTGACTAAAGGTGGAAAGAAATACTTCATGACTCTGATTGATGATTCCACTAGATTCTGCTATGTGTATTTGTTAAATACTAAGGATGAGGCTTTACACTACTTTAAAGTCTATAAGGCAGAAGTTGAGAACCAACTTGAGAAGAAAATAAAACGAGTCTGGTCTGATCGTGGTGGAGAGTACTTTTCTAATGAGTTTGATTTATTCTGTGCGGAACACGGTATTATTCATGAGAGGACACCTCCCTACTCACCCCAGTCAAACAGGGTTGCCGAACGGAAAAACCGTACTCTAACAGATGTGGTTAACGTCATGTTAGTGTTGGAAATATGCCCTAGAGGCAATAATAAAATGGTTATTATTATATTTCCTTGTTCATGATAATTGTCTATTGTTCATGCTATAATTGTATTAACCGGAAACAGTAATACATGTGTGAATACATAGACCACAGCATGTCCCTAGTGAGCCTCTAGTTGACTAGCTCGTTGATCAATAGATTGTTGTGGTTTCCTGACCATGGACATCGGATGTCGTTGATAACGGGATCACATCATTAGAAGAATGATGTGATGGACAAGACCCAATCCTAAGCATAGCACAAGATCGTGTAGTTCGTTTGCTAGAGCTTTTCTAATGTCAAGTATCATTTCCTTAGACCATGAGATTGTGCAACTCCCGGATACCGTAGGAATGCTTTGGGTGTATCAAATGTCACAACGTAAGTGGGTGACTATAAAGGTGCACTACAGGTATCTCCGAAAGTGTCTGTTGGGATGGCACGAATCAAGACTGGGATTTGTCACTCCGTGTGACGGAGAGGTATCTCTGGGCCCACTCGGTAATACATCATCATAATGAGCTCAATGTGACTAAGGAGTTAGTCATGGGATCATGTGTTACGGAACGAGTAAAGAGACTTGCCGGTAACAAGATTGAACAAGGTATAGGGATACCGACGATCGAATCTCGGGCAAGTAACATACCGATGGACAAAGGGAATTGTATACGGGATTAATTGGATCCCCGACATCATGGTTCATCCTATGAGATCATCGTGGAACATGTGGGAGCCAATATGGGTATCCAGATCCCGCTATTGGTTATTGGCCGGAGAGGTGTCTCGGTCATGTCTGCATGGTTCCCGAACCCGTAGGGTCTACACACTTAAGGTTAGGTGACGCTAGAGTTGTAATGGGAATTGTATGTGGTTCCCGAAAGTTGTTTGGAGTCTCGGATGAGATCCCGGACGTCACGAGGAGTTCCGGAATGGTCCGGAGGTAAAGATTTATATATGGGAAGTCCTATTTTGGCCATCGGAAAATGTTCGGGATTTTTCGGTATTGTACCGGGAAGGTTCTAGAAGGTTCCGGAGTGGGGCCCACCTGCATGGGGGACCCACATGAACGTGGGTAGTGGGGGCAAGGCCCCACACCCCTGGTCAAGGCGCACCAAGATCCCCCCTTAGAAGGAATAAGATCATATCTCGAAGGGATAAGATTAAGATCCCTAAAAAGGGGGGATAACAATCGGTGGGGAAGGGAAATAATGGGATTTCTTTCCTCCCACCTTTGCCAACGCCCCAATGGACTTGGAGGGCAAGAAACCAGCCCCCTCCATGCCTATATATAGTGGGGAGGTGCATGGGAGCTACACCCTTGCCCCTGGCGCAGCCCTCCCCCTCCTACTCCTCCTCCTCCGTAGTGCTTAGCGAAGCTGTGCCGAAGAACCATGAGCTCCACCGCCACCACGCCGTTGTGCTGCCGGAGATCTCCCTCAACTTCTCCTCTCCCCTTCGGCGCTTGAATCAGATCTTCCGCGATTTGAATCGCCGCGAGTACGACTCCATCAACCGCGTTCTTGTAACGCTTCCGCTTAGCGATCTTCAAGGGTATGAAGATGCACTCCCTCTCACTTGTTGCTAGCATCTCCTAGATTGATCTTGGTGACATGTAGGTAATTTTTTGTATTATTACTACGTTACCCAACAGTGGTATCAGAGCTAGGTCTATGCGTAGATTCTATGCATGAGTAGAACACAAGTAGTTGTGGGCGATGATTTGTTCAATTTGCTTACCGTTACTAGTCCTATCTTGATTCGGCGGCATTGTGGGATGAAGCGGCCCAGACCGACCTTACACGCACGCTTATGTGAAACAGGTTCCACCGACTGACATGCACTTGTTGCATAAGGTGGCCAGCGGGTGTCTGTCTCTCCCACTTTAGTCGGATCGGATTCGATGAAGAGGGTCCTTATGAAGGGTAAATAGCAATTGGCATATCACCGTTGTGGCTTTTGCGTAGGTAAGAAACATTCTTGCTAGAAACCCATAGCAGCCACGTAAAACATGCAACAACAATTAGAGGACGTCTAACTTGTTTTTGCAGGGTATGCTATGTGATGTGATATGGCCAAAAGGATGTGATGAATTATATATGAGATGTATGAGATTGATCATGTTCTTGTAATAGGAATCACGACTTGCATGTCGATGAGTATGACAACCGGCAGGAGCCATAGGAGTTGTCTTATTTTATTGTATGACCTGCGTGTCAATGAAAACGCCATGTAATTACTTTATTTTATTGCTAATCGTTAGTCATAGTAGTAGAAGTAATAGTTGGCGAGACAACTTCATGAAGACACGATGATGGAGATCATGGTGTCATGCCGGTGACGATGGTGATCATGCCGCGCCTCGAAGATGGAGATCAAAAGCGTAAGATGATATTGGCCATATCATGTCACTTCATGATTTGCATGTGATGTTTATCATGTTTACATCTTATTTGCTTAGAACGACGGTAGCATAAATAAGATGATCCCTCACTAAAAATTTCAAGAAATGTGTTCCCCCTAAGTGTGCACCGTTGCGAAGGTTCGTTGTTTCGAAGCACCACGTGATGATCGGGTGTGATAGATTCTAACGTTCGCATACAACGGGTGTAAGCCAGATTTACACATACGAAACACTTAGGTTGACTTGATGAGCCTAGCATGTACAGACATGGCCTCGGAACACGAGAGACCGAAAGGTCGAACATGAGTCGTATAGTAGATGCGATCAACATGGAGATGTTCACCGTTGATGACTAGTCTGTCTCACGTGATGATAGAACACGGCCTAGTTGATTCGGATCATGTATCACTTAGATGACTAGAGGGATGTCTATCTGAGTGGGAGTTCATTAAATAATTTGATCAAATGAACTTAATTATCATGAACTTAGTCTAAAATTGTCTTTACAATCTATCTTGTAGATCCAATGGCCCACGCTAATGTTGCCCTCAACTTCAACGCGTTCCTAGAGAAAACCAAGCTGAAAGACGATGGTAGCAACTATACGGACTGGGTCCGTAACTTGAGGATCATCCTCATAGCTGCCAAGAAAGCATATGTCCTTGAAGCACCGCTAGGTGACGCACCCATTTTCCCAGCAACTCAAGATGTTATGAACGCCTGGCAGTCGCGTAGTGATGATTACTCCCTGGTTCAGTGCGGCATGCTTTACAGCTTAGAACCGGGGCTCCAAAAGCATTTTGAGCAACACGGAGCATATGAGATGTTCCAAGAGCTGAAAATGGTTTTCCAAGCTCATGCCCGGGTCGAGAGATATGAAGTCTCTGACAAGTTCTACAGTTGTAAGATGGAGGAAAACAGCTCTGTCAGCGAGCATATACTCAAAATGTCTGGGTTGCACAACCGCTTGTCTCAGCTGGGAGTTAATCTTTCAGATGACTCGGTCATTGACAGGATCCTCCAGTCGCTTCCACCTAGCTACAAGAGCTTTGTGATGAACTACAATATGCAAGGGATGGAGAAGTCCATTCCTGAGTTATATTCAATGCTGAAATCAGCGAAGGTGGAGATCAAAAAGGAACATCAAGTGTTGATGGTGAATAAGACCACTAGTTTCAAGAAAGGCAAGGGTAAGAAGAACTTCAAGAAGGACGGCAAGGGAGTTGCCACGCCCGGTAAGTCAGTTGCCAGGAAGAAGCCAAAGAATGGACCCAAGCCTGAGACTGAGTGCTTTTATTGCAAGGGAAATGGTCACTGGAAGCGGAACTGCCCCAAGTACTTAGCGGATAAGAAGGCCGACAACGCCAAAGGTATATATGATATACATGTTATTGATGTGTACCTTACCAGCGCTCGTAGTAGCTCCTGGGTATTTGATACCGGTGTGGTTGCTCACATTTGTAACTCAAAACAGGAGCTGCGGAATAAGCGGAGACTGGCGAAGGACGAGGTGACGATGCACATCGGGAATGGTTCCAAGGTTGATGTGATCGCCGTCGGCACGCTACCTCTACATTTACCTTCGGGATTAGTTTTAAACCTCAATAATTGTTATTTAGTGCCAGCTTTGAGCATGAACATTGTATCTGGATCTCGTTTAATGCAAGATGGCTACTCATTTAAATCCGAGAATAATGGTTGTTCTATTTATATGAGAGATATGTTTTATGGTCATGCCCCACTGGTCAATGGTTTATTTTTATTGAATCTCGAACGTGATGTTACACACATTCATAGTGTGAATGCCAAAAGATGTAAGGTTGATAATGATAGTCCCACATACTTGTGGCACTGCCGCCTTGGTCACATTGGTGTCAAACGCATGAAGAAACTCCATGCAGATGGACTTTTGGAGTCTCTTGATTATGAATCATTTGACACATGTGAACCATGCCTCATGGGCAAAATGACCAAGACTCCGTTCTCCGGAACAATGGAGCGAGCAACCAACTTGTTGGAAATAATACATACTGATGTATGCGGTCCAATGAGCGTTGAGGCTCGCGGTGGCTATCGTTATGTTCTCACCCTCACTGATGACTTAAGTAGATATGGGTATGTCTACTTAATGAAACACAAGTCTGAGACCTTTGAAAAGTTCAAGGAATTTCAGAGTGAGGTAGAGAATCAACGTGACAGGAAAATAAAGTTCTTATGATCAGATCGTGGAGGAGAATACTTGAGTCACGAGTTTGGCACGCACTTAAGGAAATGTGGAATTGTTTCACAACTCATGCCGCTTGGAACACCTCAGCGTAATGGTGTGTCCGAACGTCGTAATCGCACTCTATTGGATATGGTGCGATCTATGATGTCTCTTACCGATCTACCGCTATTGTTTTGGGGTTATGCTTTAGAGACTGCCGCATTCACTTTAAATAGGGCACCGTCTAAATCCGTTGAGACGACACCGTATGAATTATGGTTTGGGAAGAAACCTAAGCTGTCGTTTCTAAAAGTTTGGGGATGCGATACTTATGTCAAGAAACTTCAACCTGAAAAGCTCGAACCCAAATCGGAAAAATGCGTCTTCATAGGATACACTAAGGAAACTACTGGGTATACCTTCTACCTTAGATCCGAAGGCAAGATCTTTGTTGCGAAGAATGGATCCTTTCTGGAGAAAGAGTTTCTCTCGAAAGAAGTAAGTGTGAGAAAAGTAGAACTTGACGAGGTACCCCATCTTGAACCGGAGAGTAGTGCAGCTCAGGAAGATGTTTCTGTGGTGCCTGCACCGACTAGAGAGGAAGTTAATGATGATGATCATGAAACTTCAGGTCAAGTTGCTACTGAACTTCGTAGGTCCACGAGGACACGTTCCGCACCAGAGTGGTACGGCAACCCTGTCCTGGAAATCATGTTGTTAGACAACGGTGAACCTTCGAACTATGAAGAAGCGATGGCGGGCCCGGATTCCAACAAATGGCTTGAAGCCATGAAATCCGAGATAAGATCCATGTATGAAAACAAAGTATGGACTTTGACGGACTTGCCCGATGATCGGCAAGCCATAGAGAATAAGTGGATCTTTAAGAAGAAGACTGACGCGGATGTTAATGTGACCGTCTATAAGGCTCGGCTTGTCACTAAGGGTTATCGACAAGTTCAAGGGGTTGACTACGATGAGATCTTCTCACCCGTAGCGAAGCTGAAGTCCGTCCGAATCATTTTAGCAATTGCCGCATTCTATGATTATGAGATCTGGCAAATGGACGTCAAAACGGCATTCCTTAATGGTTTCCTTAAGGAAGAATTGTATATGATGCAGCCGGAAGGTTTTGTCGATCCTAAGAATGCTGACAAAGTATGCAAGCTCCAACGCTCCATCTATGGGCTGGTGCAAGCATCTCGGAGTTGGAACATTCGCTTTGATGAAATGATCAAAGCGTTTGGGTTTATACAGACTTATGGAGAAGCCTGCATTTACAAGAAAGTGAGTGGGAGCTCTGTAGCATTTCTCATATTATATGTGGATGACATACTGTTGATGGGAAATGATATAGAACTTTTGGAAAGCATAAAGGCCTACTTGAATAAGTGTTTTTCAATGAAGGACCTTGGAGAAGCTGCTTACATATTAGGCATCAAGATCTATAGAGATAGATCGAGATGCCTCATTGGTCTTTCACAAAGCACATACCTTGACAAGATATTGAAGAAGTTCAATATGGATCAGTCCAAGAAGGGGTTCTTGCCTGTATTGCAAGGTGTGAGATTGAGCGCAGCTCAACGCCCGACCTGGGCAGAAGAAAGAGAAAAGATGAGTGTCATCCCCTATGCCTCAGCCATAGGCTCTATTATGTATGCCATGCTGTGTACCAGACCTGATGTGAACCTTGCCATAAGTTTGGTAGGGAGGTACCAAAGTGATCCCGGAATGGAACACTGGACAGCGGTCAAGAATATCCTGAAGTACCTGAAAAGGACTAAGGATATGTTTCTCATTTATGGAGGTGCCGAAGAGCTCGTCATAAAGGGTTACGTCGATGCTAGCTTTGACACAGATCTGGATGACTCCAAGTCACAAACCGGATACGTGTACATTTTGAATGGTGGGGTAGTCAGCCGGTGCAGTTGCAAGCAAAGCGTCGTGGCGGGATCTACATGTGAAGCGGAGTACATAGCTTCTTCGGAAGCAGCTCAGGAAGGAGTCTGGATGAAGGAGTTTATCACCGACCTAGGAGTGATTCCAAATGTGTCGGGCCCGATGACTCTCTTCTGTGACAACACTGGAGCTATTGCCATTGCCAAGGAGCCCAGGTTTCACAGGAAGACCAAGCACATCAAGCGCCGCTTCAACTCCATTGATGAATATATTCAAGATGGAGACATAGATATTTGTAAAGTACATACGGATCTGAATGTCGCAGATCCGTTGACTAAACCTCTTCCACGAGCAAAACATGATCAGCACCAGAACTCTATGGGTGTTCGATTCATCACAATGTAACTAGATTATTGACACTAGTGCAAGTGGGAGACTGTTGGAAATATGCCCTAGAGGCCATAATAAAATGGTTATTATTATATTTCCTTGTTCATGATAATTGTCTATTGTTCATGCTATAATTGTATTAACCAGAAACCGTAATACATGTGTGAATACATAGACCACAACATGTCCCTAGTGAGCCTCTAGTTGACTAGCTCGTTGATCAATAGATGGTTGTGGTTTCCTGACCATGGACAATGGATGTCGTTGATAACGGGATCACATCATTAGGAGAATGATGTGATGGACAAGACCCAATCCTAAGCATAGCACAAGATCGTGTAGTTCATTTGCTAGAGCTTTTCTAATGTCAAGTATCATTTCCTTAGACCATGAGATTGTGCAACTCCGGATACCGTAGGAATGCTTTGGGTGTATCAAATGTCACAACGTAACTGGGTGACTATAAAGGTGCACTACAGGTATCTCCGAAAGTGTCTGTTGGGTTGGCATGAATCGAGACTGTGATTTATCACTCCGTGTGACAGAGAGGTATCTCTGGGCCCACTCGGTAATACATCATCATAATGAGCTCAATGTGACTAAGGAGTTAGTCACGGGATCATGTGTTACGGAACGAGTAAAGAGACTTGCCGGTAACGAGATTGAACAAGGTATAGGGATACCGACGATCGAATCTCGGGCAAGTAACATACCGATGGACAAAGGGAATTGTATACGGGATTAATTGGATTCCCAACATCGTGGTTCATCCGATGAGATCATCGTGGAACATGTGGGAGCCAATATGGGTATCCAGATCCCGCTATTGGTTATTGGCCGGAGAGGTGTCTCGGTCATGTCTGCATGGTTCCCGAACCCGTAGGGTATACACACTTAAGGTTCGGTGACGCTAGAGTTGTAATGGGAATTGTATGTGGTTACCGAAAGTTGTTTGTAGTCTCGGATGATATCCCGGACATCACGAGGAGTTCCGGAATGGTCCGGAGGTAAAGATTTATATATGGGAAGTCCTATTTTGGCCATCGGAAAATGTTCGGGATTTTCGGTATTGTACCGGAAGGTTCTAGAAGGTTCCGGAGTGGGGCCCACCTGCATGGGGGGACCCACATGAACGTGGGTAGTGGGGGCAAGGCCCCACACCCCTGGTCAAGGCGCACCAAGATCCCCCCTTAGAAGGAATAAGATCATATCCCGAAGGGATAAGATCAAGATCCCTAAAAAGGGGGGATAACAATCGGTGGGGAAGGGAAAGGATGGGATTTCTTTCCTCCCACCTTTGCCAACGCCCCAATGGACTTGGAGGGCAATAAATCAGCCCCCTCCACCCCTATATATAGTGGGGAGGTGCATGGGAGCTGCACCCTTGCCCCTGGCGCAGCCCTCTCCCTCCTACTCCTCCTCCTCCGTAGTGCTTAGCGAAGCTCTACCGGAGAACCACGAGCTCCACCGCCACCACGCCGTCGTGCTGCTGGAACTCTCCCTCAACTTCTCCTCTCCCCTTGCTGGATCAAGAAGGAGGAGACGTCCCCGGGCTGTACGTGTGTTGAACGCAGAGGCGCCGTCCGTTCGGCGCTTGAATCGGATCTTCCGCGATTTGAATCGCCGCGAGTACGACTCCATCAACCGCGTTCTTGTAACGCTTCCGCTTAGCGATCTTGAAGGGTATGAAGATGCACTCCCTCTCACTTGTTGCTAGCATCTCCTAGATTGATCTTGGTGACACGTAGGAATTTTTTTGAATTATTACTACGTTACCCAACAGTTAGATACATCGGGTTTATCCAAGGCATGGTGGGGGAGGCTGTATTGACATCATGTCATGTCCTGAATAAAGTTCCCACGAAGGATAATGAGACTACTCCCTATGAGCAATGGGAACAGAAAAGAACTACACTCTCTTACTTGCGCACTTGGGGCTGTTTGGCGAAAGTCAACGTGCCGTTAACCGAAAAGCGTAAGTTGGGACCAAAGACTGTGGACTGCGTTTTTCTTGGCTATGCCAAACATAGCGTTGGCTTTAGATTTCTAGTGGTGAAATCTGATGTACACGACATGAAGGTCGGTACAATCATGGAGTCTAGGGATGCTACATTCTTTGAGGATATTTTCCCCATGAGAGATATGCAAAGCACCTCTAGACTGGAATCTGTTGAGACTCCTGAACTTGCCATTCCGATGGAATACTATGAACACAAAAGTGATGAAAGTTCATCAGAGGATGACTAGGAAGCTCCTATAAGGAGCAAGAGACAAAGGACTGCAAAGTCTTTTGGTGATGATTTCCTCGTGTACCTCGTGGATGATAACACTCCCAGTTCCATTTCAGAAGCCTATGCATCTCCGGATGCTGACTATTGGAAGGATGCTGTCCGTAGTGAGATGGATTCCATCTTGGCTAACGGGACTTGGGAGATCACTGATCGTCCTTATGGTTGCAAACCATTGGGATGTAAGTGGGTGTTCAAAAGGAATCTTAGGCTTGATGGTACTGTTAAAAAGTACAAGGCTAGGCTTGTGGCCAAGGGTTATACCCAGAAAGAAGAAGAGGATTTCCTCGACACTTACTCACCTGTGGCTAGGCTGACAACCATTCAAGTGTTACTCGCTTTGGCTGCCTCGCATGGTCTTCTCGTTCATCAGATGGACGTTAAGACGACTTTCCTTAACAGAGAGCTAGACGAGGAAATTTACATGCAACAGCCAGATAGCTTTGTAGTAAATGGTCATGAAAGAAAGGTGTGCAAGCTAGTGAAATCCCTGTATGGCCTGAAACAAGCGCCTAAGCAATGGCATGAGAAGTTCAATACTACTCTGACATCTGCTGGCTTTGTTGTTAACGAAGCTGACAAATGTGTATACTATCGCTATGGTGGGGGCGAAGGAGTTATACTGTGTCTGTATGTCGATGACATACTGATATTTGGGACCCACCTCAAAGTCATTGAGGAGGTCAAGGCTTTTCTATCTCATAACTTTGAGATGAAAGACCTGGGCATGGCTGATGTTATCTTGAACATCAAGCTCCAGAGAAATACTGAGGGTGGAATTACACTTTTGCAATCCCACTATGTTGAGAAGATTTTGAGCCGTTTTGGATATTCGGACTACAAACCTTCTGCAACACCATATGATCCTAGCGTGCGGATTCGAAAGTTCGAAGGCACGGTTGTTGATCAATTGAGATATTCTCAAGTGGTTGGTTCACTGATGTACCTAGCTTGTGCTACTCGTCCTGACATCTCATTTATTGTGTGCAAACTGAGCCGGGTTGTTTCCAATCTGAGAGATGTGCATTGGCATGTTGTTGAGCGAGTGATACGTTACTTGCAAGGTACTGCGAACTACGGAATTCACTATTCTGGGTACCCGACGGTACTTGAGGGGTATAGTGATTCGAATTGGATATCTGATGCTGATGAGATGAAAGCCACAAGTGGATATGTCTTCACACTTGGTGGTGGTGCTGTTTCCTGGAAGTCTTGCAAGAAGACGATCTTAACCAGATCGACTATGGAAGCAGAACTCACAGCATTAGACACATCATGCGTCGAAGCAGAATGGCTTCGAGAGCTTTTGATGGATTTGCCGGTGGTTGATAAATCAGTGCCGGTTGTCCTTATGAACTGTGACAATCAAACGGTGATTGCCAAGGCTAAGAGTTCAAAGGACAACATGAAATCCACAAAGCACATAAGAAGAAGATTAAAATCTGTCAGAAAATCAAGAAACTCTGGAGTGATAGTGTTGGATTATATCCAGACGGCTAAGAATCTGGCAGACCCTTTTACGAAAGGGCTATCACGGATTGTGATAGAAAATGCATCGAGGGAGATGGGTATGAGACCCACGTAAGTTGCCATGGGGGTAATGACGATGACATGTACCTGGGGTAGGGTAATAGGCCTGACCTAGACACCCTTCCCAAGGACATTACCTTAAAGTCAGGGATATTCAAAGGACAATACCATTCACTCGACCAGAAGCATTCCACTCAGAAAACCCAATTCCATTCGACCGGAGTGTACTCACTCGACCACATCAGAAATTACTCGGAAGACAGAAGATCTAAAGTCACTCAGAATGGCAACGGTCAGGCGTTCACTCCGTAGTCTTAATGATCATTTATATGCCTTTATTGTTGGCGTTACCAGTAACGTCCCATCTAGGGATGGCACCCGCAGGGTTTGGGTACAGGTGGAGCCACCCCATACCCTTACCCGTCCCATTTAAGCTTACCCACCACCCGTACCCATACCCGCCAGTGGGTACAACTTTGTCCCATACCCGTCACCCGACAGGGTAAATGGGTACCCGCGGGTAAAAACACCCATGTTTGATAACATCAATTTGAGCAACATATAATCATAGTTTATAAAGGACAACACATAATAACATGAATACTTACTTATAAACAACAACACATCATAAACATCAACATTTTCTTGTACACACCAAAACATCAACACATAGTCATAAAATAGTAGCACATAGTCATACATTTAAAGTCCACAAACTCAAGACAAAGGGTAGAGATAATTTGTCCGTACTTGTTAGATTTTATCAGGGTACATGGGTATGCGGGTATGGGTTATATGATCCCATACCCATACCCGCTCTAGCCGATGGGTTTGAGGTTTCCCCATTTATATACCCATGGGTAAATTTTTGTCCCATACCCTTGCCCTAATAGGGTTTTTACCCGCAGGGTACATGGGTAATGGGTACCCATTGCCATCCCTAGTCCCATCTTTATGTACATTGGATCCTGTGTAACTGAGGGCTGGAGGGGTCTGGCAAACTCTATATAAGCCACCCCCCTCCTCAGGCACAAGGGTTGGCACCCCCTGTAACTTCACGCATAATCCAATCGACCGAGCCCCCGGGCACCGAGACGTAGGGCTGTTACTTCCTCCAAGAAGGGCCTGAACTCATAAATATTGCATGCACAACCTCACCGTAGCTAAGATCTTGCCTCCTCATACCTACCCCCTATTCTACTGTCAGACTTAGAACCACGACAGTTGGCGCCCACCGTGGGGCCGGTGTCTTAGCGACTTTCTGATGAAGTTGCGATTTTTTCCGATTCCCATCATCATGGTTTCTGGTGGAGGTTCGGCTGAGGGCCGTAAGATCCGTCTCGGCGCGTTCGTCTTCATCGCCGACGACTCCGCCTGGCTCCAGGAAGCCCCCCTCGACGTCGAGACACTCCCCGTCCACGGGGCGACGCACTTTCGCGCGTGTGTCCACGGCGTCCTTCTGCGGCAGCCGTCGACCCAGTATCGGTCGGCTCCCGCAGTAACTTCGTTCCCCGCTGTTCGCCGTCACAAGCGATCCGGTCGATCGCGGCTTCAGCGGTGGGTGAAGCATGCGGTGGCACGTCAGTCGGCCACCCCTCAAGTCACGGCAATCGAGCCCGATGAATCTCTCTACGGCCTGTTCGATCTGTCGACTGGCTCCGTCGAGACCCTGTCTGAGTGCGACAGCAGCGACCCTGCAGAAGAGGTCCTGATGGTCGACACACCGCGCAGCCCACCTGGCATGCGTTGCAACGGTGGCGACGACGGTGGTGGCGATCCGTCGCATGTTCATGAGGAATATCACCCCGAAACCCTCTCTTCGCAGTGGAGGGAGGAACTCCACCGCCGCAACGAGGAGGCACTCCACACGCCCATCGTCGGAGAGACCTCTGAGGCTCGGGCCTTGGAGGCAGCGTGCTTGGCCACTTTGGCTGAACGCACTCGACTGGAGAACCTTTAGTATGCACTCGACGAACATGCTCGGCAGCAGATTCCTGAGTCCAGTCGACGGCGGTAATTGTTCCCGCCTCAACCTCAGGTATACCGCACTCCTATTCAGAATCTTACGGCCGCAGCTCGTATAGCAGAGTCCATCCAACCATCCCAGTCGGAGGCTGGACGAGGTTTGATGCAGATCCGGGCTCTGCTCCGGGCAGCAGGAGAGCAAAACACTGCTGTATCTCAGT
The DNA here is from genome assembly GCA_011799875.1 of Thinopyrum elongatum. Lineage (NCBI taxonomy): Eukaryota > Viridiplantae > Streptophyta > Magnoliopsida > Poales > Poaceae > Thinopyrum > Thinopyrum elongatum. The sequence continues at coordinate 506,489,755 of CM022302.1, read as the reverse complement.
CGCGTAACAGAATCCATAGCAGATCTGTGGTGGCCGACACAGTCCAATCAGCTCACAGCCCAAGATCGCCTCCGCGGCGTGAGAGACGTGGGCATCGCCAAGAGCAGTACTTGGGTCGGAACCACGAGCAGTTCGATCATCGGCTCGGCCGTGGTGACCACCGTCGAGTTCCTACGCCCCCTCTGAGAGGCGGATCATATGTGCTCCGGCGTTATAATGACAGGCGCCCGTACAGCGAAGAGCGGAGGGTGCCAGTCGACCCAAGAGAGCTAGGGTTTGATGCGAGGTCAATTTTGGTGCAAGGTTTGGTCGACAGGAACCGAGCACACAGAGAAGGGCAAGACAGAGATCGCCCGAGTGGAAGCAGAGTACATGTTTCAGGCCCCGAGTGTTTAGCAGAGCCATCAGAGCTGCTGAGATCCCCCCCAACTTCAGGTTGGCAACTGGGGTTAGTAAGTTCACCGGTGAGTCGAAGCCTGACACTTGGCTGGAAGATTACCGGGTAGCTGTTCAGATCGGTGGTGGAAATGATGAGGTAGCTATGAAACATCTTCCTCTCATGTTGGAAGGATCGGCCAGAGCATGGCTGAATCAGTTGGCTCCAGGCAGTATATTCAGCTGGGAAGAGTTAGCTCGAGTGTTTGTCAGGACATTCGAGGGCACATGCAAACGACCTGCAGGGTTGACAGAATTCCAACATTGTGTACAGAAGCCAAATGAAACTCTGAGGGATTACATCCAAAGATGGACCACTTTACATCACACAGTAGAAAATGTATCCCAACACCAAGCAGTTTGCGCCTTCAAGGAGGGTGTTCGGTATCGAGAGCTTAACCTGAAATTCGGTCAGACAGGAGATATGTCTCTGACCCGAATGATGGAAATAGCCACTCGGTACGCTAATGGTGAAGAAGAGGATCGACTCCGCAGTGGAAAGGGCAAGCCAGTCGCCCAAGACACCGGAGGAGGTCGGAAGCAGAAACGCAAAGCCGAGCCAGCAGGTCCTGGTGAAGCTGCAGTTGTAACTCAAGGAAAATTCAAGGGGAAGCCTAAAGGGCCCTGGATCCCAAAGAAGGTGAAAGATCAAGCAGGGAATGATGTGTTGGATTTGCCATGTCACATTCACACCAAGAAGGATGAAGAGGGTAATCTAATTTATCCCAAACATACCACTCGACAATGTCGGCTCCTAATCCAGCAGTTCCGAGAGAAATAGCCCAATGAGAAGGAAAAAGAGTCTGACAAGGATGAGGACAAGGAAGAAGATGATGACGGTTTTCCTAACGTCAATTCCACTTTGGTGATTTTTGCTGACATTGAAAGCAAAAGTCAACTGAAAGTCATCAACAGAGAAGTAAACATGGTTGCTCCGGCAACGACGACATATTTGAAATGGTCAAAGACTCCCATTACATTCGACCAATCTGACCACCCACCACACGTTGCCACCCCCGGGAGGCAAGCGTTGGTGGTCGACCCAGTCGTTGGGGGCACCCGACTGACCAAAGTCCTGATGGATGGTGGCAGCGGCTTGAACATTTTGTATGCTGAGACCCTCCGTGGGATGGACATTCCGATGTCCAAGCTCAGTGAGAGCAACATGCGATTCCACGGTGTCATTCCAGGAAAGAAAGCTGATTCACTCGGCCAGATCGCTCTTGACGTGGTTTTCGGTGATTCAAAGAATTACCGTAAGGAGAAGTTGACATTTGAAGTTGTGGATTTTCACAGTGCCCATCATGCTATTCTGGGCAGAACTGCATATGCCCGTTTCATGGCTCGACCGTGTTACATGTACCTCAAGCTGAAGATGCCTGGCCCCAAGGGCGTGATCACAGTCACTGGTAATCGGCAACGAGCAGAAGAGTGCCTCCAGAAGGGCTCTAAGATAGCCGATGAACAGATGGCAGCAGTAGAAATGGAAGAATATAAGAAGACTGCAGATCCGAGTGATTTGTTGCGTGCTAAGAAGCCTGCTTCAGAGTCTGCATTTCAGTCGTCCGGTGAAACAAAGCCTGTTCACATTCACCCGACCGATCCCAGTGCTGCTCCGACTCATATCTCAACAACACTCGGCAGCAAATAGGAAGAAGCGCTCATCCAGTTCCTCCGTGAGAACTGGGACATCTTCGCATGGAAGCCGTCTGACATGCCGGGTGTACCCAGGGGACTGGCTGAGCACCGTTTGCGAGTCGATCCAAAGGAAAAACCCGTGAAAGAGCATCTCCGTCGGTCCGCTGTGGAGAAGAGAAAGGCAATCGGCGAAGAGGTGGCTCGGCTTCTGGTGGCTGAGTTCATCCGCGAAATTTACCACTCCGAGTGGCTCGCCAATGTTGTCATGGTTCCCAAGAAGGACGATTCACTTCGTATGTGCATTGATTTCAAGCATATCAATCAGGCCTGCCCGAAAGATCATTTTCCTCTCCCCCGCATCGATCAGATACTCGACTCGACTGCAGGATGTGAGCGATTGTCCTTCTTGGATGCATATTCCGGGTACCATCAGATCCGACTGTATGGACCTGATGAAATAAAAACAGCTTTTATCACCCCATTCGGGTGCTTTTGCTACGTCACCATGCCCTTTGGTCTCAAGAATGCTGGTGCCACATTCATGCGCATGATACAGAAGTGCCTGCTAACTCAAATCAGTCGGAATGTGGAAGCATACATGGATGGCATCGTGGTTAAGTCGCGTAAAGGTTCCGACCTGCTGACTGACCTTGCTAAAACCTTTGCCAATTTGAGAAGATATGATATCAAGCTTAATCTGTCGAAGTGTACATTTGGAGTTCCAGGTGGAAAGTTACTCGGTTTCCTCGTTTCCGAACGTGGGATCGATGCAAACCCAGAGAAAGTTGGTGCAATCCTCCGAATGAAACGCCCTGTGCGTGTACACGACATTCAGAAGCTTACTGGTTGTTTGGCCGCTTTGAGTCGATTCATCTCTCGTCTCGGTGAAAAGGCATTGCCTCTTTACCGACTGATGAAGAAATCTGATAAGTTCGAGTGGACTCCTGAAGCTGACGCAGCATTTGCAGAGCTCAAAGCCCTGCTTTCCACCCAGCCGGTGCTTGCTGCTCCAATCAGCAAAGAGCCTTTACTGCTTTATATAGCAGCCACTGGACAGGTTGTCAGTACAGTACTCACGGTCGAGCGGGAAGAAGAAGGTAAAACCTACAAGGTTCAACACCCAGTGTACTATATTTCTGAAGTCTTAACCCCATCCAAGCAGAGATATCCACATTATCAGAAGCTTGTCTATGGAATTTACTTGACCACAAAGAAGGTTGCACATTACTTCTCAGATCATTCGATTATAGTCATCAGCGACGCTCCGTTGTCAGAAATTTTGAACAACAGATATGCAACTGGTCGAGTGGCAAAGTGGGCGATTGAACTCCTTCCGCTGGATATCAAGTTTGAGGCAAAGAAAGCGATCAAATCTCAAGCAATAGCAGATTTCCTCGTCGAGTGGGTTGAACAGCAGCTACCGACCCAGATACAGTCGGAACATTGGACTATGTTCTTCGACGGGTCCAAGATATTGAATGGTTCAGGCGCTGGAGTAGTCCTGGTATCTCCATGAGGTGACAACCTCAGATATGTTCTCCAGATTCACTTTGATTCCTCCAACAATGAAGCTGAATATGAGGCACTTCTGTACGGGTTGCGTATGGCCATTTCACTCGGCGTCCGTCGCCTAATGGTTTACGGCGACTCAGATTTAGTGGTTAATCAAGTGATGAAGGAGTGGGACGTCAGGAGCCCAGCTATGACTGGTTACTGCAATGCAGTGAGAAAGTTAGAAAAGAAGTTTGAAGGGCTAGAGCTCCACCATATACCCCGACTGAAGAATCAAGCAGCTGATGACTTGGCGAAAATAGGTTCCAAGCGGGAGCCTATTCCCAGCAGTGTGTTTTTGGAGCATATTCATGCACCATCAGTTCAAGAAGATCCCTTCACTGATCCCCCAGTGGGTGGCTTAGCCGCGAATCCGATTCGCCTAAGTTTAAAAAAATCCTACCGAGTGATGAGCAACCCTCTCACTCGAAGGCTTAGCTGCAGTCCTGTACTCGCCTAAGTTTAAAAAATCCTACCGAGTGATGAGCAACCCTCTCACTTGGGGGCTTAGCTGCAGTCATGTACTCGCCTAAGTTTAAAAAATCCTACCGAGTGATGAGCAACCCTCTCACTCGGGGGCTTAGCTGCAGTCCTGTACTCGCCTATGTTTAAAAAATCCTACCGAGTGATGAGCACACCCTCTCACTCGGGGGCTTAGCTGTAGTCCTGTACTCGCCTAAGTTGTAAAATCCTACCGAGTGATGAGCAACACCTCTCACTCAGGGGGCTTAGCTGCAGTCCTGTACTCGCCTAAGTTTAAAAAATTACCGAGTGATGAGCAACCCTCTCACTCGGGGGCTTAGTGCAGTCCTGTACTCGCCTAAGTTTGTAAAATCCTACCGAGTGATGAGCAACCCTCTCACTGGGGGCTTAGCTGCAGTCTGTACTCGCCTAAGTTAAAAAATCCTACCGAGTGATGAGCAACCCTCTCACTCGGGGGCTTAGCTGCAGTCCGTACTCGCTCAAGTTTAAAAAATCCTACGAGTGATGAGCAACCCTCTCACTCGGGGTTAGCTGCAGTCTGTACTGCCTAAGTTTGAAAATCCTACGGTGATGAGCAACCCTTTACTCGGGGGCTTAGCTGCAGTCCTGTACTCGCCTAAGTTAAAAAATCTACCGAGTGATGAGCAACCCTCTCACGGGGGCTTAGCTGCAGTCCTGTACTCGCCTAAGTTTAAAAAATCCTACCGAGTGTGAGCAACCCTCTCACTCGGGGGCTTAGCTGCAGTTGTACTGCCAAGTTTAAAAAATCTACCAGTGATGAGCAACCCTCTCATCGGGGGCTTAGCTGCAGTCCTGTACCGCCCTAAGTTGAAAAATCCTAAGAGTGATGAGCAACCCTCTCACTCGGGGGCTTAGCTACAGTCCTGTACTCGCCTAAGTTTAAAAAATCCTACCGAGTGATGAGCAACCCTCTTACTCGGGGGCTTAGCTGCAGTCCTGTACTCGCCTAAGTTTAAAAAATCCTACCGAGTGATGAGCAACCCTCTCACTCGGGGGCTTAGCTGCAGTCCTGTACTCGCCTAAGTTTAAAAAATCCTACCGAGTGATGAGCAACCCTCTCACTCGGGGGCTTAGCTGCAGTCCTGTACTCGCCTAAGTTTGAAAAATCCCACCGAGTGAAGAGCAACCCTCTCACTCGGGGGCTTAGCTGCAGTCCGTACTCGCCTAAGTTTAAAAAATCCTACGAGTGATGAGCAACCCTCTCACTCGGGGATTAGCTGCAGTCATGTACTGCCTAAGTTTGAAAATCCTACGCGTGATGAGCAACCCTTACTCGGGGGCTTAGCTGCAGTCCTGTACTCGCCCTAAGTTTAAAAAATCTACCGAGTGATGAGCAACCCTCTCACCGGGGGCTTAGCTGCAGTCCTGTACTCGCCTAAGTTTAAAAAATCCTACCGAGTGTGAGCAACCCTCTCACTCGGGGGCTTAGCTGCAGTACTGTACTGCCAAGTTTAAAAAATCTACCAGTGATGAGCAACCCTCTCACTCGGGGGCTTAGCTGCAGTCCTGTACCGCCTAAGTTTGAAAAATCCTAAGAGTGATGAGCAACCCTCTCACTCGGGGGCTTAGTTGCAGTCCTGTACTCACCTAAGTTTGAAAAATCCCACCGAGAGAAGAACAACCCTCTCACTCGGGGGCTTAGCTGCAGTCCTGTACTGCCTAAGTTTAAAAAATCCTACCGAGTGATGAGCAACCCTCACTCGGGGCTTAGCTGCAGTCCTGTACTCGCCTAAGTTGTAAAAAAATCCTACCGAGTGATGAGCAACCCTCTCACTCGGGGGCTTAGCTGCAGTCCTGTACTCGCCTAAGTTTGTAAAATCCTACCGAGTGATTCGCAACCCTCTCACTCGGGGGCTTAGCTGCAGTCCTGTACTCGCCTAAGTTTGTAAAATTATACCGAGTGACGAGCAACCCTCTTACTCGGAGGCTTAGCTGCAGTCCTGTACTCGCCTAAGTTTGTAAAATCCTACCGAGTGATGAGCAACCCTCTCACTCGGGGGCTTAGCTGCAGTCCTGTACTCGCCTAAGTTAAAACACGCTCCATCTTGATCCGTCAGGACAATGAAGTGTAGGTCGACTACGACCTTCTCTTCAGAGCTACGCCACAAGTATAATGTGTGCTCCATCCTGATCTGCAAGAATGACGAGGTGTAGGTCGTCCGCGATCCTCTCCTCAGAATTGCATCACAAGAACAAAAGTCTGTTCCGAGTGAAGATACAAGTTCCACTCGGAAATAAAAACAAGCATATTTAAGGGAAAACTAAGTTCGGACAAATCCCCATGAGGTTCCGGACCGCAGATTAAAGTACTCGGGCATCAGGTCCGAAGGAGTTTAACGGTTACAAAACCACTCGGCATACCAAAGCAAATTTAATCGGATAATAAAAATTTTGTTCACTCCGCAAGAGGGCTGGCAGGCTCGACGAACTCATCCAGGTCGATTCCATCTGCAATTCGAGTAGCAGCACCAATAAAAGTCTCCATGAAGGACTGGAAGTCAAGTTTCTTGGTATTGGCAACCTTGATTGCTGCTAGCTTCTCTTCTTTGGCTTCCTTGCAATGAACACGAACCAGGGACAGAGCTACGTCGGCACCGCATCGAGCAGAGGACTTCTTCCATTCCTGCACTCGACCAGGAATCTCATTGAGTCGAGTCATCAAAGACTCGAGATCATTTTGGAGCGTTTCCCTTGGCCAGAGCACCGTGTCGATCCGCGACACCGCAACCTTCAGTCGAGCAAGGTAATTCATGGCGCTGGCAAGGCGAGACTCCAGTCGGAGCATGTTCATGGCAGCTTCATCTTTAACAGGGGAGTTGATGGGGTCCAAGCTTGTGTCGACTCGTCCAGTCTCTTCCTCGAAGTTTTGACAGAATTCTGCACTCACAGAGAAATAATGAGTCGACAGTTATATGATGAGTCAACGAAAGCAAATCAATCGGATAGGGAAAAGTACCTTCAAGCATGAGGAATAACTTCTTGGCGAGTCCTCCCAGATAATTCTCTAGCTCGTTCCTCTTGCGGGTGATGTCTTCCACTTTGTCAGTCAGGGTCCCTTTATCCTTCTTCAGTCGAGTTACCTCTTTGTTGGCTTCATCGAGAGCAGTCTTTAGCTTGGTATTCTCTTCCTCCAACTTTCCGACTGAGGCTAGCTTTTGGTCAGCGAGTGTCGTTTTTTCTTCTGTTGTTTTCTTCACAGCCGCAAGGTCAAGGTCCTTCTTCTCCAAAGCCCGTCTCATTGTTTCTAGAAAGAATAACATTCGAATCAGAAAGAAGAGGAGAAAAGATGGCAGGAGAACCAGTCGACAAGCTTTCCTTACCAGCAGCATCATCCTTAGCCTTCTGCAAGTTATTCCGAGCCAACTCTAGATCAAGATTGAGCTGGATCTGCTTCTGCTCTAAGTCAGCGAACCGGGCTCCAAGTTCACAAGATTTCTGTGTTCAGAAGATAGTCAGTCGGCAGACACAAAGATTGGTTGCTTCCGAGCAATAAAGTAACAAGTTCAAAGAGTTCTAAGACTACTGTCGAATCAAACATTCAACAATAGTCTCGGGGACTACACCCAGTGGGTGCACTCAGCGTGCCCCCACTGGTTCGACTTTTCAATTGACTTGGTCCGTCCAGTCAGAAAAAAAAAACTCAGACCATAGCCGACTGCCCGCAGTCGACTACGGTCTCGGGGACTACACCCAGTGGGTGCACTCAGCATGCCCCCACTGGTCCAGGTTCCACTCGACATGATCTGCTCAGACCGAGTGGAAAAGTTCTGTTCAAAGACCCCCGCCGAATCAAACATTCGACGGCGGTCTCAGGGACTACACCCAGTGGGTGCACTCAGCGTGCCCCCACTAGTTCAGAGATTCAATCGACACAACCTAGTCGACTCAAGTGGAAAAACTACTCAACAGAAATTAAAACACCCAGTGGGTGTACAGACTGACAATGGGTGTGCAATTAAGGTTCCAAAACGCTCATCCACGGACGTCTTGCAGATAATAAAGCAGTAGTTTCTAAATATCATATCCTAACAGAACAAGCGTCAAGATGGAGTTCAGTCGGAAGTAAGCTAACCTGGACATTGGCCTGGAGTGCTGAGCTGGCATCATAGGCAGCTTGACTGGCCTTGCGCACCACTTTCATCTGCTCCATCATAATGCCTGCCTGGCGTATGGCTTCCTTGGCAGCACTCACTTGGTCCTCTGGGACGTGATGGGCGGTGAAAAGTGGAGACGGTGGATCAGCTGCAGCAGCTTGAGAGCTTGAGGCATGAAGTTGCACAGATGAAGCAGGGGCATGTGCAGTCAATGCTGAAGGACGACCACTCGACAAGGGAATCGCAAAAGTAACAGAAGCACGGTTGAGGTCCCCGGGCTGCTGGATAGCTGGTTCTGCCGCCGGCGTCGACTGAGGCGTCTTGCTAGCTGGTGCCTTTTTGCCCAAGGTCCTGCTCCTCTTTCCCACGAGCTTCTGTGGCACATTTTCATCGTCATCTGGAAGTCCAATAACATTTTGCGGAGCTGCAAAAGAATCGACCACAAGCGTTCAGTCGACTGTAGAAGTGGTTAGCAAAGAAAAGACAAGATAACAGGAGTCATACCCGCATTGGATGTGACCGCGTCCTCCATCTCCTCGTCATCATCATCTTTGTAAGCAGAAGTCCCAGAGGTAGCAGCACTACGAATTTCAAAATTCACTCGACAATTTAGGAATGGATCAAGGCGATTGAAAATGAAGTCGAAGTCGTTACGTGGTTCATTAATCTAAGCAAAACGCTCCCGAAGCGTGAAAACTGGGTCGGAACCATCTTCAACTCCTTTTGTCACTCGAACCCTGAACCATTCGGGGGCTAATGACGATGACATGTACCTGGGGTAGGGTAATAGGCCTGACCTAGACACCCTTCCCAAGGACATTACCTTAAAGTCAGGGATATTCAAAGGACAATACTATTCACTCGACCAGAAGCATTCCACTCAGAAAACCCAATTCCATTCGACCGGAGTGTACTCACTCGACCACATCAGAAATTACTCGGAAGACAGAAGATCTAAAGTCACTCAGAATGGCAACGGTCAGGCGTTCACTCCGTAGTCTTAATGATCATTTATATGCCTTTATTGCTGGTGTTACCAGTAACGTCCCATCTTTATGTACATTGGATCCTGTGTAACTGAGGGCTGGAGGGGTCTGGTGAACTCTATATAAGCCACCCCCCTCCTCAGGCACAAGGGTTGGCACCCCCTGTAACTTCACGCATAATCCAATCGACCGAGCCCCCGGGCACCGAGACGTAGGGCTGTTACTTCCTCCGAGAAGGGCCTGAACTCGTAAATCTTGCGTGCACAACCTCACCGTAGCTAAGATCTTGCCTCCTCATACCTACCCCCTATTCTACTGTCAGACTTAGAACCACGACAGGTAACCCAACCTATGTGATCGGAGATCCCGTGAATTAGGACCTGGGAAAACAATCCAGCGGTCAACTAAGGAGAGTATCCTTAATTAACCCACTCCGCTGGAGATGCAATAATACTCTCAATTATGTAAGGCAGGCTGACTTTTGTCTTGATGTGTTCCAAAGCTTGTGTAAGCAAGATGCTAACCTACAGAGCATTCTTTGGAGGAACACACCTATGTGAGCCCGATTGCTGGTCACAGTCTATGAGATTGGGTAATCTCTAGGAAGCTCATGAGAAGGTACGGAGTATGACTAATAAGCTCCACCCGTGGGGTTTAGCCTTCGGCAGCCACGTATCAGCTGACAATAGGCGAAACTTCTACACGCCAAACTGACAATTCAAGGCATAGTCCATTGTTCAGTTGTGAAGAAGTCTAATCCTATTGCTCTAGGTGGAAGTTCAACTTAACAGTCTCCATTGAAATTTCTGATATATCAAACATTGTTTGGAACAGTTGACAAACTTATGTGCCTCGAGATCTGGTGGGGGATTGTTGAATCACAGATGGGCTTTAGGCCCATGTGAACAATGATTCCTGGTTAATCTTGAGGCACATGTATGATATGGCAGGTGGTGGGAAGTTTAGTACCACCTTGCTAGTTGAGGAGAGTTGAGACCCCTTTATAAGGGCTGCTCTACCACTTACCATTGGGAGCATGGGAAGAGGAGTGGTTCACGTGCGCTCCTCCTCCGCCGCCCGCCTCGCCTCGTCACGACGCACGCGCGCCGCGGGTTGCGGGAATGAGCCAAGCCGAAGCTTATTTTTGCCGGTCAGGAACGAATTAATTAATCCGGATTAATTAATGAATCGCTAACAGGTGCGCCACTGTCCGAGACGTTCGACGTGGGCTGGTTGCGTTCCCGGGATTCGTCGACTCCGTTCGCGGGTGTGCGACCCTTCTTCGGGAACGACGACTCCCTTCCCGGGAGTGTGTCGACTCAGTCGTGGGCCTCCGCCCAGGCCCACGACTTTCTACCTGACGGCCTATATAAGAAGGCTCTGGCCAGTGGAGTGACCTAGTTCAGTTCACTCACTCCCTCTCGCGTAACCCTAGCCGTCATCTACTGTTCCTCACTCTGAGCTGCCTCCGGCGATCCCATCCCGACGACCGCATGGATGGTTGGTCGGGAGAGCAGGTGCCTCCGGAACCCTGCCGTTCGAGATCCTGCCCGGGAGAACGGCAATAAGGTTTTTGGGGAGCGTCTCGACGCGACTGCTCCCGATCTGTCCCCAGCTTCATCCGCCTCTGCTTCCACTACTTCCCCTGCATCGACACCATGGTCGACGCCGCCGCCGCTAAGAAGAAGGCCACGGACGACGCCGAGGCTGCTGCCGCCGCCGCGTTGGCCTGGCCAACCGGAGGGTATGATCTGTTCATCCCTCGTTTACTTGTACTTGTGCTAGCCGTATATGTGCTGCTCATAGAGTTCGCTTCTATGTTCTGTACGTGCTAGTATGCTTAGGTATCGCTATGAGATGCATATCGTATATGCCATGTTTACTGTTTACTCGTGGATTATTCTAATCGGAAAATTGCTAATATTTCCAACAAGAACTATAAAATTTTAGAAAATTATATGGTTCCCACGGTCATATGTAGCAATATTAAGTGGAGCAACGACGGCACTATAACCTGTGGCATCGCTACGTACTCTGTAGAAATCCATCAATGCATCCGCTCAGAAATTTTGCTCCTGAACCAATGCTGGGCAGAGGAGGAACATGAGCAAGGGAAGATGGAAGAGGAAGAAGAGGGCAGGGTAGGAGATGGGATTCAGGGCGTGCCAATAAATGAAAAATTGGGTGTATTTTGCTCGTGACTTGGTGGAATGAATCTCTTCAGTTGAGAAACATGGAAGACAGGGTGTATTTTGCTGGACTCCGGCAGTTTCAGTTTGTAGGCGACATCGCCAATCTTCTCTAGCACCTCAAACGGACCAAAGTATCTGAATGCCAGCTTGCGGTTGGCGCGTTGAGCCACTGTCGCCTGCACATAAGGTTGTAATTTGAGGAACACCCTATCTCCCACTGCAAAGACAGGTTCAGTCCGCTTCTTGTCAGCCTGTGTTTTCATCCTCTGCTAAGTTCGGAGCAAATGTTAACGAACAGACTGTTGGACCAATGCCCGAGATTCAAGCCACTGCTGAAGATCGATTGGAGCAACTGTATCAGATGGCGATATATCAAAGTACCTAGGACTGTGGCCATATAACACCTCAAAAGGAGACTTCCCCAGACCTGAGTGCCAGTTGGTGTTATACCAGAATTCACAAAGATTAAGCAAACAGACCCGTTTCCTGGGACGAGCGTTGATAAAACAGCGAAGGAAACACTCCACTTGCTGATTGACACGTTCAATCTGTCCATCTGTCTCAGGATGATAAGCTGAGCTCATATTGAGTGTAGCTCCAGTTCTCTTGACCAAAAGTTGCCAAAATTGACTGGTGGAAACTGGATCTCTGTCTGACACAATCTGTCTGGGCATACTGTGTAGTTTATAGATGTTATCCAGGAACAAGTCTGCAATCTTCTGGGCATTGTAAGGGTGCTTAACCGGCATAAAATGAGCATATTTTGTGAACTTATCAATCACAACCATGATGCAATCAAACTGTTTAGATGGAGGCAAACCTGAAATGAAATCCATGGTGACAGTATCCCAAGCTCTTGCTAGCACTGGAAGAGGAGACAGTAAACCTGGATACGCTACTCTTTCTGGTTTAGCTTGCTGGCAAACAAGACAGGACTGGATATATTGTTTGACAAAAAAATTCATGCCTACCCATTTGAATAGTGAATGCACCCTCTTGTAAGTTACTGGAAAACCTGAGTGGCTACCAACATGACTGTCATGAAAAGCCTGATAGATTTTTGCATTTATTGCCTATCCAAATCACTCCTTTGTATCTGATTTCTCGGTTGAACCCTACGAGTAAGGTATAATGTTCTATCCAGAACGGTCACTGATGCTCTAGCTCTGCTACCAAGTTAGTCGTCTTTGCTGCATTGAGGAGACTGTAATCCGGTTGGAATTTCGATTCGCAGAACCGGTCATTGATGCGAGAATTCTAATTAACACTGAATCCCAAATGCATCGTGGGAGACCTTACGAAGAGATGCTAAACAGATTTATATACTACACATAAATATTATAGTCATCGTTATGTTGTACATTCAGATGTGTATCTGTGTTTGTAAAATTCTTGGTGCCTCAGCACAGGGCGCCGCTACACTGACTGTCTGAGCTTCAGAGAAATCCTGACATTGAAGCCATAGTATGAAGTACCTTTTTGGAGTATTTTGTTAAAAGTAGACTGTAAAGCCCAGTTGAACATCATGTAAATGCTGCATAGCCCCCATCATACTGTCTATTTCCATTTGTTTGGGATGGAGTAAACTGTCACACACTAGATGAAGTGACCTGGCAGCAAATTATTTTTTGAAGGCCAGCAATCTGAAACATGCTGATTCTGCAAGGCAGGTTGATGTAGCTGAAACTGAACATGAACTTACCAGAAAGTTACCAATTATTGAGCATTTTAGGACCAAAATAGCGCATCCACCAAGTGCAATGTGGACCACTAGCCTAGGCCACGACTCTTCTTGACAGCCGTTGACCCCGTCCAGGTAAGTATGTTGCAAGGGTGCACCAGGGGCTCCTTATATAGCAACCTCTCCCTCCCCTGCCTCCTCTCACTGGCGAGGTGGTACTAAACAAACTAACTTTTTTTAGGGGTCTAAACAAACTAACTTAGAGCGCTGTGGTGGTGCAGCTGGTGCAAGGTCGTGGGCCTGATTCTGATGGGCCTTTCGGTGCTCAGGCCCAGTTCATTAGGAAAACGATCTCTCTGGCACAGAACGCCTATTTCATCAAATGGGCTGTCTCCATGAAAACTGCAGGTAGACGTGGGCTGTCCGCGGCGCCCACATCCAAGCCCACATAAATCATCTTCGTGGTCCACGGGTAAAAAGTGCTGAAACGACGTGGATTGTCCTGCCATGGCCAAGAGGAGCACCCGGAGAGCCCCCGCCCCGGCCATGGCCACTACAAGATCCCCGCTCGTGGCCACCCACTGCCCCCCCATCACGGGTTCTCCTGATCCACTGCGGCTTAGATGGATCGGGCTGCAACTTCTGCAGTCATAGCAGCGGCGGAAACGAAGGCAAGGGAGTGACATGGCCGCGCGGGGGAGCACGACTAATGACCCCGCAGCTTGCTAATGAACCCACAGCATTACCATCCTGGAGCCGCCGCTGCGTTGGGGTTCTCTGCTAATTTGTGCTAGTCTATAATTGATGATACCCTGCTGAACCCTAAACCTGAAGCTTCAGTTACAAGTAGGACCTCACGCCGGGAGGAGTTTTTCTGAATTTTGCAAGCTATCTATTGTCCTAGAGATTGTAATAAGGTGACCACACGTTGAATAAACTAGCATCTGATGCTTTTAATTAGTTCGTGCACTCTTGGAGCATGGATATTAGCAATTCACAGAGTCATGTATGTATACAGTTGGTGTTCTAAAATTTTGTTTGCTCTGAAGACAGATAGGATATCTTCCAAGACTATATCTCATACTCCCTCTAACTTATGAAATTGTCAAAGCTACTGGAGTTGTTGCAAAGACTGCCTGTGAAGGGGTTGTATACAACCTGCTACTTTACTTGTAAGCTAGTCATGTACGGTATTTGGATGCTTTATATGCAACCTTTCAACATCTCATATGTTGAAATTCACCACATTTCAAGTCAAATGTGTTGCTCAAGTTTTCATCCTTTTTTTTAATAATGTAGCAATTATTTTAGAATCCCCTGTTCTTCCTATTCATGTTCTAGGTGCATTATAGCACTATACTTGCTATCTGTTGATGGCCAAACAGCCTGCTGGAAAATGAGTTGCAAGAACGAAACTGGGTGTAATATAAGACTGTGATATTACGCCAAATCAGACATCGGCTGGTATAACTGATGTCTTCAGCAGCTGCAATGCTAGTACTATTTAATATTAAAGGTCCAATGTTTAACTTTGAAATTGGCAGGGGCCAAACAAACACATCAAGCCTCATAACTATGAAAGACCAAAATTTAATTTAAAGAATTGGCAGGGGCCGCGCGAACGCGTACCCCCTCTACAATAAATTATGACGTTCACTCTCCCACTTGGGGAGATGGTAAGCCAGTGTATCCACCAAGTGCAATGTGGACCACTAGCCTAGGCCACGGCTCTTATTGATCAACCGTCGACCCCGTCCAGGTAAGTATATTGTAAGGGTGCACCGGGAGCTCCTTAGGGCATGTACAATGGAGGCTACACCATAGTGCTGCCCCATGATCCACGTACTTAGAATTGTACGAAGCAGTTGCTAAAAATTTCATCCACCCAATGCATCCATTGCCTCACCGGGCCCACACTTTTCCTCAACCCAATTTTTCTCTAATCTCCCGTACGCACATGTCTCCTTGTTTCCCCTACCTTTTGTGCTTTTGCCAGAGAAGAACCCGGTTCCTCTGCAAGATCCCACTTTGCTTTTGGAGCAGCAGGTTGAGCTGATTTGGCGCTTCAAAGATGACGTAGAGGGCTGGGGCAGCCGTCCAGGGTGGAGCATTGGCCATGCCCTTATATTGCCAGCTCTCCCTCCCCTGCCTCCTCTCGTTGGCGAGGTGGTACTAAACAAAGAAGAGTACAGAGGTGCAGCCAGTGCATGTTCGTGGGCCTGATTCTGGTGAACTTTCAGTGCTCAGGCCCAGTTCATTTGAAAATGATCTTTGGTAGAAGAGTTTGCACGTTTTGCATAGAATGTTGATTTCAAATGGATTGTCCTGGGCTGGGTAGATGCATCCACGGTGGTCAGGCCTCGTGGGCTCAGGTGGAGGATGTTGCAAATAATAAATGAAAAGAGAGGAGAATATGAGATGATGATCCCCTAATTTTTTTTTGAGTTGATCCCCTAACTAATGAGTTGGAGCCAATGATGATCACATGCAGTTGAAAGTTTTTTTTCTCTACTACACATGCAGTTAAGAAGTTACTTTAGATGCGAATACCCCCTTTTTTTGCGGAAACTGTCGATCTATTCATCTCCAATCATGGCAGTACAATGAACACCAGAAATAATGAAAATTACATCCAGATTCATAGACCACCTAGCGACGACTACAAGCACTGAAGCGAGCCGAAGGCGCGCCGCCATCATCACCCCTCCCTCGTCGGAGCCGGGCACAACTTGTTGTAGTAGACAGTCGGGAAGTCATCGTGCTAAGGCCCCATAGGACCAACGCACCAGAACAGCAACCGCCGCCGATGAAGAGAAGCTTAGATCGGAAGGATCCAACCTGATGACACGTGAACAAAGACGAACAAAGACCGGATCCGAGCGAATCCACCAAAGACAACCACCGACCGAATCCTGCGAGATCCGCCGGAGACACATCTCCACACGCCCTCCGATGATGCTAGACACACCATCGAGACGGGGGCTAGACGAGGAGAACCTTATTCCATCTTCAAGAAGCTGCCGCCGTCTCGTCTTCTTAAGAAGGACACAAACCCTAACAAAACTTGAGGAAGCACCTGAAAACGAAGCCCTCCCGCTGGCAAGGACCGGGATCCACTGCGCACCCATGGCCCTAAGCCTACAGGAGACATGGGAGATTAGCGGCGCCGCAGACGGGAGGCCGAAACCCTAGCCGCCTTTTCTTGGAGGAGAGACAAAGAGAGACAACACCGCCACCAATTAATTGAACGCACCGTCTCCTTCCCAAAATATAAAACACTTGACTTTGCAGGTCTTGAATGCATAACTTTGATCTCTAATATATACAAAATGATATGAACCTAGCATGTATAAATAGTATCATCATATTTTCCTGCAAAATAGTTTTATTTCATATATCTTTATACTAATCCTGTAGGCATGCTACAAGTGAAAATCATAGTTAAAATTATTGTCAAAGACAAAAAAATAATAATTCAACCACGCCTTATATTTTGAAAATGAGTGATTCGTGTTTTCAGAACAACCGAGTAGCTTTAATTAAGGAATATACAATGGGGAGGAGAACGGGAGTTCTAGATTGCATGGAGACTTCTAAAAACACAAGGTCGTGGGTCTGTTTCCTGGTGGACTTTCGGCCGGGTCCGAGTGGGCTACATCTTCCAACCGTGCGCCTGTGCGCCTCTCTCGAAAAAAGCAAAAGAAAAGCAGTGGAGCTCCGCTCTTGTCTCACCTTGTCCCCTTGCTGCTTCAACAGCGAGCACAGCAGACCCCAGCAGGCTACTCCAGGACCACATTTGCAAGCAATCCTATACTCCACTAATTAGCAAATAGCAACCACACAACCAACTCTGTTATGAACATCACGCATCAGATAGGTTCTACGCTTCCCCTCAAAAAAAACAAAAGGTTCTACGCTTGATTGACCTGTCAAAGTCTCTCGTTGTCGTTCTTAGAGCAACTCTAGCAGTACAATGACACTCTAGAAGAAGAGTTGTGCAGGCAGCTGAAAGGTAATTTGAAACATGCTGATTCTAGAAGGCCAAGTTGATGCAACTGAAACTGAACACAAACTTAGCAGTAAGCCTCTCAAAGACCAAAATTTGATTTAAAGAATTGGCAAGGGCCGCGCGGCGCATCATTTGGAGAGATGGTAGGCCAGCGCATCCACCAGGTGCAACGTGGACCACTAGCCTAGGCCACGACTCTTCTTGATCAGCCGTCGACCCCGTCCAGGTAAGTATGTTGTAAGGTTGCACCGAGGCCTCATTATATAGCCGGCTCTTCCTCCCAAACCTCCTCCCGTAGGCGAGGTGGTACTAAACGAAACTAGAGCACCGTGGTGTTGCAACGGTGGGGTGCGAGGTCGTGGGCCTGATTTTGGTGGAGTTTTGGTGCTCAGGCCCAGTTCTTTGAGAAGACGGTTATCGACAGAAGAAAGAGTGTGTGTACGCTCGTTTTTGCATAGAAGGCCGGCAACGTTCCACTCGAAAACAAAAAGGTGTGGCAACGTGTACCAGCGGAGGAGTTGGACATACTGTGATACTTGACTGTCAGGGCTTCATATAAATCCTGACAAGGATAGAAGCTTCAAAGAACATTGCAATTTGAATCAGAAAAACCAACTGTTATACTGCAAAAGATTGAAATCTATCACTTCTTTCAGTTATCATCTAGACATGAGGTCTGTGGTTTCCGGCGAAAAGATATTCTCTACTTGATGATCTTTCAGGCTTCAAAAAAATATACCTGCGAAAAGGCCATGCGCCTTGTAAGAAAAATAAGTTGAGAAATGCAACCATAATACCATGAAATTGGTTTACCTGTTGCTATCATATACTCCCTCCGTCCCATAATATAAGAGTATTTTTTACACTAGACGGAGGGAGTATAACTGAGTAAACTGGAGAGTACTCGATTATATGCAAAAACTTCTTCAACTTCCATGTCTGACTGCTAAAAGAAAGCGTAAGCTATGAGTGGCCAAATACATGTAGAGAGAGAGTATTTAAGGAAAATTATGGTATAGAACTACAGAATTTTAGAAAATTATATGGTTCCCACGGTCATAAGTAGCAATATTAAGTGAAGCAACGGCACTGTAGCCTGTGGCATAGCTACTTACTCTTGTATAAATCCATCAATGCATCCGCTCTGAACTTTTGCTCCTGAACCAATGCTGGGCAGAGGAGCAACAGGAGCAAGGGAACATGGAAGAGGAAGAAGAGGGCAGGGTAGGAGATGGGATTCAGGGCGTGCCAATAAATGAAGAAAAGAAGAAGGAAAGTTCATAGGAACTGAGACTTTGGGCTGAGGAATTAATATGAACAGTGGTCATCCTTTCATGAAATGGAAATTTACATACATTTGCACAGTTGAGAAATTACATGCCCTTTGGTGGGCAAAATGAAGCATCAGCAAGAAGATCGTGCTATGGTACACAGATCTGAAATACATCGGCGGATGGGAGGTGCCCCATGCATTCAGATGACCCAAAACCAAGCGACAAACGAACCGACGACCAGCCCAACCACAAGGAACAGCACTATGACGATCCCTGCGGTCTCCGAGTGGTGTATGGGCACGGCCTTGGGTGCGAGGATCATGAGCACGGAGGTCAGGTACCCGTTGGTGAGCCCGAGAAGGCACGTCAGCACAGTGACCGGGACCTCGGTGCGGAAGTAGCTGGGTCCGTGCAGGCAGCCATAGAAGAGAGGATAGAACAGGAGCCTCGCGAACGAACCGGCAACCGCGACATTGGAGTTCTGCAGGAGGTAGATGGCCGGCAGGCACTTGCCGATGAGATCAAACACGTTGTAGGCGCTGATGAGCATGATGGGGTACCAATCCTTGAGCGCCTCCGAGTGCACGTCCTCCGTGATGAACCCCGGAAATATGGACAGGGTGACTGCATAGATGAGAACTACTCCTATCCCGTACCACTTCACTGTCCCGACGATGCTCCACAGGGTCGACCTCCAGGCAGGCCCCGTCATGCCACCACCCACCTCTGCCTTCTGAGCCCTCTGCTTGATGTTCTTGTAGTACACCACGACCGGGAGTCTGCGCGCCACATTGTAGCACACTATGCAGATGATCATGACCACCATGCCAACCATGAAGTACAGGATTGCGCTTTGCCTTAGCCCATTGGGGTCCTGAGGGAAGCTCGCTTTTGTGATCACTCGAAGTGCTGAGACAAGTACACCTGTGGAACACAAATCATGAAGAAGACGATGCATCTAGCATTAGCATCAACCCATCAGTCACATAAATCCTATAAGCATCCTACATTTTGACAAAGAATGTACTATAAGTAAGTAGATCGTCAGGTGCTTGCAAGTTCCAAAGTCGGCAAGAAATTTGAAACCGCTTATTTGTTGGTTCTAACAGGGTTTTTATAGTACCTGCTGCATTCTCAGTTTCTACTCTCAAACTCTTTACTCTTGTCAGCTCGATATGTCAATCTGGTGCCTGATTTCTGAACGAACGACCAAACCAGTTTCTAGGTGCAATTCAGAGAACTAACTACAGGGCAAAAACAAACGAACCCAAAGAAGCAGAGGTTAAAAAGGGGACCTGAAGCGGCGGTTCCGGCGACGACGGCCTGCATGTAGCGCTCGGGGAGCTCCCCGGCGAAGCCGATGACCCCGCCCTGCACGAGCGCGTCGGCGACGCCGCACATGACCGTGGCGGCGACGGTGACGTCGAAGGCGCCGTAGAGGCGCGGCGTGCCCTTGACGTAGACGGCGTCCATGACGGGCACGACGAGGAGCGCGAGCGTGAAGAGGGTGAGCCCGGTGTTGATGCGGGCGGGGGCGCTGGACTTGGGGAAGACGAGCACGATGAGGAGCAGCGGGAGGAGGCAGGAGAGCATGTAGGAGACGGAGAAGACGCGGTCGACGGGCGCGCCCGGGTAGAGGTAGGAGAAGTAGTCGACGGCGGTGATGTAGGCGTTCCAGGGGAGCAGGAACCCGGCGCCGAGCGTGAAGAAGATGAGGTAGCCGACCCCGAGCCGGTCGGCCGGCGGGGGAGGAGGGCGCTCCGCCTCCGCCGACCCCGCCGGCGGCGGCAGCAGCGCCGTCGTGGCCTCCTCGTCGCCGCCGGCCATGGCTTCGTCCGGGTGGGCGGATTTGGGATCTCGGATGGGTGGACTTGGGGGATCTGGACGGGTGACTTGTTTTTTTGGGCTGCTCTCTCGAGAGTTTCGGCTTTGTGGGCTTTCGTGTAGTTGAGGAGGTTCGTGCTCCTACGCTACGCTGTGCGACTTTTAATGGTGCACATGTTGCGTTCTTTATTGTGTCACTGACGGCCGTGGGCCGACTGGTGATTCTTTGCTTGATTTTTTGTCTTTGCTTTATCCGCCCATGTGGTATCACGCTATCGGCTATGAAGACTAAAATATGCGCCTTCCTTTTAAATAACAGCTTGAGAGTCTCCCTGAGGAACAGTGTATCTCTCTCTCTCAGCAAAACAATTGATTTCATAACAATTGCATTCACATTGGCTATATGGAGAATCGATACAAAATAGTCTAAAAATAAGCAAATTCAGATAGTGGATCTATACTTCTCGTGCTGCAACTTTACAGGGGAAAACAGTGAAAAAATATATTTAAATCGGTGAAAAACACAGAAAACAAAAACAAGGAGTACCTTCTTAAAACCGGGGAAATCTACTGACCCCGACACCCACCTTAAGGCCTTCTACAATGTTAGATGTTTAGGGGAGGTACTTAGAGAAATAAACCAGATTTTTCTGAATCACTGATGCCTATTTATACAGGAGAGACAAGCACTGTACAAGGCCCTACAGGCGGGACCATAGTACCCCCCAACAGCCAACAACCCACGAGGAGGCTCCAAATCTAAGGAAATATTAGAGGACAACGTTACAGATTCCAGTGGCAACAAAATTAGCTACTCCCTCTGTCCACTTTTATAAGACGTTTAGACAATTCAGTTAGCACCCAAAATATTTTAGTGTCAGCTATCCAAAACGTCTTATAAGAAAGAACGAAGGGAGTATTAATGATTGTTAGCAAGGCATTGCCTATATAAGATAGGGCACCGTCAGTTCAAAATAAAAGACAAGGTACCGCTAGGCTTCAAACTTCATATGGGCTGCATCCTATCAGACTACTTGTTGACCGTTGGATGAGAAGTGTGATTAATTTTCCAAATATTAACATCGATGAATCATAGAAAATATCATTAGCACGTCGCACTTATCCCTATCTTCTCAACACTTTACTCCATCATGCTTCGTTCACAGTGCTTCCTTCCTGCTTCATTTTTTGCTATGAAGCACATATAGTTTAACTTGGAAGCGAAGTTCATTTTTCTATTATGAAGCACTCATAGTAAGATTTCGAACCAGAGTTTTACAAAGGTCACATACATTATCCGTGAGGGTGATCCGCTGACTGAGATGCTCACCATCATTCGTGGAAAGATAGAAAGCTCAATAACATAGGGTGGGCACACAAGCTTCTTCAATTCGATTACCCTGAAACCTGGAGATTACTACGGTGAGGAACTTCTTGGAGGGCTCTTGTCTCGATGCCTACCGCTAGTTTGCCATCATCCACTTGCACAGTAAGAGCGTCTACAACCGGACTCCTCAAAGCCCCCCCCCCCCCCCCCCCCCCCCCCACAACATTCAGGCGGACAGCCCGGTCAAGACCTAGAAAGGAGAGAGAAGAAAAAAGGCCACTCAACCAGTCTCCCTACTGATGGAAATATGCCCTAGAGGCAATAATAAAGTCGTTATTATTATATTTCCTTATTCATAATAAAGGTTTATTATTCATGCTAAAATTGTATTGACCAGAAACTTAAATACATGTGTGAATACATAAACAAATACCGTGTCCCTAGTGAGCCTCTACTAGACTAGCTCGTTGATCAAAGATGGTTAAGGTTTCCTAACCATAGACATGAGTTGTCATTTGATAACGGGATCACATCATTAGGAGAATGATGTGATGGACGAGACTCATCCGTTAGCTTAGCATATGATCGTTCAGTTTATTGCTACTGCTTTCTTAATGTCAAATGAATGTTTCTTCGACCATGAGATCATGCAACCCCCGGATACCGGAGGAATACCTTGTGTGCTATCAAACGTCACAACATAACTGGGTGATCATAAAGATGCTCTACAGGTATCTCCGAAGGTGTCTGTTGAGTTGGCATGAATCGAGA
Organism: Thinopyrum elongatum; assembly: GCA_011799875.1. NCBI lineage: Eukaryota > Viridiplantae > Streptophyta > Magnoliopsida > Poales > Poaceae > Thinopyrum > Thinopyrum elongatum. Next base: position 506,467,469 of record CM022302.1, on the reverse strand, counting down.
TTGGGATTTGTCACTCCGTATGACGGAGAGGTATCTCTGGGCCCTCTCGGTAATACACATCACAAGAAGCTTGCAAGCAAAGTGACTAAGGAGTTAGTTACAAGATGATGTATTACGGAACGAGTAAGGAGACTTGCCGGTAACGAGATTGAACTAGGTATGAAGATACCGGCGATCGAATCTCGGGCAAGTAACATACCGACAGACAAAGGGAATTACGTATGTTGTCATAAAGGTTCGACCGATAAAGATCTTCGTAGAATATGTAGGAACCAATATGGGCATCTAGGTCCCGCTATTGGTTATTGACCGGGGAGGCGTCTCGGTCATGTCTACATCATTCTCGAACCCATAGGGTCCGCACGCTTAACGTTCGTTGACGATATAGTATTATATGAGTTATGTGAATTGGTGACCGAATGTTGTTTGGAGTTCCAGATGAGATCATGGACATGACGAGGAGCTCCGGAATGGTCCGGAGGTAAAGATTGATATATAGGACGATGCTATTTGGTCACCGGAAAGGTTTCGGAATGTACCGGGTATTCATCGGATCACCGGAAGGGGTTCCGGGAGGCCCCGGGAGGTTATTGGGCCATATGGGCCAAACGAGGGGAGCACACCAGCCCACAAGGGGCTGGCGCGCCCCACCTCTAGGCCGCCGGCCCTAGAGAAGGAAAGGGGGGAGGGCTAGCCCCTCATGCCTTCCCCTCCTCATGGGAGAAAGGAAAGGGGGGCGCCACCCCTCCTGCCTCCTCCCGCGCGCCTAAGAAGGAAGGGGCGGCTAGGGCAGGGGCCAAGGGTGGCCGCCGACCCCCTTGGGGGTGCCCTAGGCTGCCTCCCCTCCTCCTCCCACCTATATATATATATGTGAGGAGGGAGAGGGGCAATGATAACCCACAAGTTTAGGGAATCGCAACAGTTTTCGAGGGTAGAGTATTCAACCCAAATTTATAGATTCGACACAAGGGGAGCCAAAGAATATTTGAAGGTATTAGCAGTTGAGTTTTCAATTCAACCACACCTGGAGATTAATTATCTGCAGGAAAGTGATCAGTAGCACAATAATATGATAGTTTTGATAGCAGTGGTAACAATAGTAGTAACGGTAATAGTGATAGCAATGATTTTGTAGCAAGTGTAACAATAACAAAAGCAGTAGTAACCGAGCAAGAACAATAAGTGGAAAACTCGTAGGCATTGGATCGGTGAATTCGTTGGATGATATTCATCATATAACAGTCATAACATAGCACTAGTAGAAAAAGGCCCATTTGTCCCGGTTCATAAGGCCCATTTGTCCCGGTTCGAGAACCGGGACTAAAGGGTCGGGACTAAAGCACAACACCTTTAGTCCCAGTTCTTATACGAACCGGGTCAGATGGGACTCCACGTGGCCGCTGCGGCGAGCCCAGAGAGGAGGGCCTTTAGTCCCGGTTGGTAACACCAACCGGGACCAAAGATCATCCACGTGTCAGCAGCTCAGGAGCTGAGGTTTTTGTTTTTTTTAAAGGGGGGGGGGTGGGTTTGGGGGTTTTGGGGGTTTTGTAGGGTTAATTTAGGGGTTTCATATATTGTGTTAGCTAGCTAATAGCTAGAGAGAAGTGTCCTCTCTTATCTCCGTGCTTGGTCGACGCTATGTACTATACGTATAGAGAGGACTCGACATGCTAGCTAGTAAGCAAATGAAGAAAACCATTAAGTACACAAGATCGTCATGAACATATACAGAGAGAAGTGATCGACCTCCTCCTTCTCCGAGAGATTGGTCGAACAACAAGTTTTCGTATATCTATCCGACGCTACTAGCTACATATATACAATATAAGATCTCTTACAATCCCTAACATTTGATGTCAAGTTCCACATGGTATTCTCCGGCTGGATTGATGACGTGGTCAAGAAAGAATCCCACCAATTCCTCTTGAATTGCTTTTATGCGATCTTGTGGTAGGAGTTCATCCCGCATCTGCCAAATCTAATTTGAAGAAGGGGGTCAATACATATATATGAATGAAACTCAACACAAATGATGGTAATAAAATAAAATTGTGAATATTATTGCTTACGCACTTCATATTGTTTTTCAGAGTAGCCCCGCTTAGAGGTCGTCGCGTTGTAGATGTACTCGCAAATGTAGTATCCACAAAAATTATTCCCGCCTTCCTGCCACAACCACTTTACGAGAAATAAAGGTCAATCAAACTGATAATCAAGCATTATAAATGGTATTGATGAAACTAGCTAGAATCAATGGGAGATGCGCGGAACTAGCTAGTAGTACTTACTTTCGGGTGTGTAAATCGCAGCTCCCCCGGCAGTCCCGGAGCTTCTGTGGTGAACACTTTCCAAACCCTGCGAGGCAAAGAAAATAATTACTTGATATTAGGAAATGACCAAAGTTGCCGATATGGTGCGATAATGATCGATTGAACTTACTTCTGGAGCATTTTAGTCATGGCCGCATACTCCTTGGGATCTTTTCGTCTTGAGTCTAAGACGGTTACTAGTCCCCGCTCAAGCTTAATCTCTAGGAGAATAAAGTGGAAGCTGCGCACGCATGCATAACTCATCAATTACATTACTATAACCTCGAGTAATAAGGGAAACCGAATATGCAGAAGACAGTAACACTCACTTGAAGTTGTAAGGAAAGAGTATTTTATCTTTGTTTTGATTTTTAAGCAATGATTGTAGCAAGTTGGCCTCGGTTTCTTTCGCATGATATGTAACCGTCCATTCATCTATGAGATTTGTGTTAATGAACCCAATATCATAGATTTGTGCATTTCTGCATTCGACGATCTTCAATCTGCATAATATAGTGAGGATAATTATATATACATGCAATGAAAGAGCTGAGCTATATATAGAGACTTAATTACAGAAGTATAGTACTTACAGACAGTAGCAAGTGATGATTATTTTATCGAGGTCCTTTTGATTGAAAAACTGGAAGAACTACTCAAATGGAACAGACAACAGATCAATTCCAACGAGGTCGTGATCCTCTTTAACTCTCAGCGTCAAAATATCCTTCCCGGACTTGCAGGTGTCCATGTACCACTTATGGAATCTTCGCATCATCGTTGTTAGAGGAGGATCGCCAGGTCTGACAAGAGGCTTCCCGTACTGGTATTTGTGTTCGTCCACCTCCATTGTATCAAAATGTGCATCGTCGGGCAGGTAATCACCAGGATTGGTACCGGGCAGCATCCCCGGCAGATTTGCGACGATATCGCTAGACACCTTGAGTGGGGGGCACGATTGGTTTGCCTGTTCGCCGAGCTGTTCAATTTTTTCCCTCTTCTTCGTTGTTGTAACCTTTTGTCACTTGAAGTAGTTCCCGACCGGCGCGCTCCTTCCACTGCCTTTTTCAGAGCGCGGACATGGTTGTCATCCGGCGGAGGCGGTGGTGGTCGCTTCAGGTTCTTCAAAGTGCGCTTCAATTTCACCGGATCCATCTTCTCCTCCGGAGGTGGATTTTTCTTTGCAAAAAAGTCCTTCACTTGGGCTTGACAGATCTCCTCGTTTTCCTCCTCGGTCATCTCGTATGGTAATCTATCTAGAGGCTTGATAGATGGACCGAATTTGTATTGCCTCCCGCCTCTGGCTGTACTGCTAGACGCCGGCCGAGCAGCCGGAGCGGCTGCGGCTGTCTTCCTTCATTGCTTACGAGGCGGAGAAGGAGGCGGAGTGCTACGACGCGCCGGAGCAGCCGGAGCAGCAGCGGCTGTCTTCCGCTGTTGTTGACGAGGCAGAGAAGGAGGCGGGTTGCTCGGACGCGCCAGTGCAGGCGGAGAAGGAGGCGGAGTGCCGCCATGCACCGGAGCAGCTAGAGAAGGAGGCGGAGTGCCGCCACGCGCCGGAGCAGCCGGAGAAGGAGGCGGAGTGCCCTGATCACTCGCCAGAGGAGGAGGCGGAGGAGGAGGCGGAGTGCCCTGACTCGCCGGAGGAGGAGGCGGAGGCGTCTAGTTCGGAAGGTTGATGAGCTCCTTCCGCCATAGACATGGAGTCTTCAGAGCAAGACCCAGCTGAGTCTCCCCTTCACCGGTAGGGTGGTCAAGCTCGAGCTCCTCAAATCCATCCGTTATTTCATCGACCATCACAACAGCATAGCCTTCTGGAATCGGAAGGCAGTGAAAAGTTGCGCCGGGTTGAGGAGGTGCAACAGAGCCGACAGCCGCCTTGACTTTGAGGTGCTGCCATTGCGCCATAAGGTGGCAATCTTGAGCCTCCGTGATAGCATCCACGGGGTAGCTGGGAGCCGTGAAGTGAGGCTGCTGAAGGAGCTCGGTGGAAGCCACGCTGCTTCTCCGCTGAGATGGCGGGGTAGCTTCTGGGGTAGCTTCGGCAGGTCACTGCCTCTGAACTAGTGCTGGTTCCTCTAGCGCTCGTACCCTTGCATTCAGCTTCTGTAGTTCGGTCTGCTCCACTTTCCTCCTCGTTTCCCGGGTTTTGTAACCGCCTGCACTGGGAAACCCTTCCTTCCATGCAACGGAGCCTGCCGTGCCTCGTGTTCGTCCTGGGTGCTCAGGATTCCCGAGGGCCTGTGTGAGCTCGTCGTTCTCTCTGTCGGGAACAAATGTCCCTTACTGCGCTGCGGCGATATACTTCTGAAGCTTCTTGACGGGTATTTCAAGTTGCTCCTTCGTCCAACGGCACTTCCCTGTTTCAGGGTCCAAGGTTCCCCCAACCCCGAAGAACCAAGTCCTTGAACGGTCTGGCCAGTTCAATGTCTCTGGTTCGACCCCTTTATCAAGCAGGTCCTTCTCAGCCTTGTCCCACAACGGCCGGGCTTTGAGGTAGCCACCTGACCCCGTGCGATGGTGATACTCCTTCTTTGCAGCATTTTTCTTGTTTGTCGCTGACATCTTCTTACTTTTCTCCGATGTCTTGTGGGCCACAAATGCGGGCCAGTGATCTCTTATCTTCTCAAATCGGCCGGTGAATTCAGTAGTCTTCCCTTTGTCGACAAACGTTGATTTCAACTCATTCTTCCACCTCCTAAATAGATCTGCCATCTTCTTAAGAGCATGAGCCTTGACCAATGGCTCTATAACTGGCTTATCCGGATCCTCCTCAGGCGGTAGGGTGAAATTTGCCTTCAGCGTGGTCCAAAGATCATCTTTCTGTCTATCGTTGACAAAAGACACTTGAGGGTCTTCGCTCTTAGGCTTATTCCATTGGTGGATGCTGATCGGGATCATGTCCCTAACAAGAACCCCGCACTGAGCAGAAAATGCTTCCTTGGTCCGGCTGGGTTCAATCGGTTGGCCATCGCCCTTGATTGCTGTGATCGTGAACCTTTCATCCTGGCGCAACCTTTTCTTCGGGCCTCGTCTTGTTACCGAAGTTTGGCTCGATCCGGAGGGCTAGAAAAGAAGAAAGAAGAGAGTTAATATGTGTACATACCAAAACAATTAATGCATGAATTAGCTAGTCAGCACAGGCTTAATTAATATATATACCTCGCCGAACTTTGCAACAGCTCCTTCCTCCGTTCGCTCACCAGAGCAGTCATCACGGTCTCCTTCCACCGACATTGCGTCACCGGAGCCATCATAATCATGTCCTTCCGCCTCCATTGTTCGATCACCGGAGCCTGCTTCACCCTCTCCTTCCAGACCATCGGTGTCGTTGAGATACGACAAGACATCACCTCCGCCGAGGATTATGTCCCCCAACAACTGTTCTGCTTCGATGTCTCGGTGCTCCATAGTTTCTGCAAATATTACAACATGACAATTAATATACAAACATGACAGATGGATATATTAGTGCAAACATAGACCTAGCTAGCTCGACGCTTCTACGGTTTGGGGTGGCCTCGACAACGCTTCTAGGGTTTGGGGTGGCCTAGGCAACGCTTCTAGGGTTTGGGGTGGCCTCGACAACGCTTCTAGGGTTTGGGCCGGACTGCCTCTCTCATGAATGTTCGACGTCCGGACCGACAAGGGATTGAACAAAATGACGCCATTCTGGATGTGCAGAAAATGGTCCATATTTTTCCTGATCTCATCTACCCTTCTATATGTCACGTTGTCTAGTGTCAAAGAATTCAAGAAAACCATGACTTCATCATTAGCCGGAAATGACAAGCGTATAATGGTACGAAGCTCTTCAAAGTTGTTTTGGAACGGAGTTCCCGATGGAATAATTCACTTTTTGGTACAAAGTTCAGCAAGAGCCTTCCGAATATCGCTATTTGGAAGGCCTTTGCTAAAATTCGTACCAAAAGGAGAATTATTCTATTCGGAACTCCGTTCCAAAACAACTTTGAAGAGCTTCGTAGCATCATACGCCTGTTACTTCCGACTAATGATGAAGCCATGGATTTCTTTAATACTTTGACAGACAACGTGACATATAGAAGAATATATATATAGATGAGATCAGAAAAAAATTGGATCAACTTGTGCACATCCATAATGGGGGCATTCTTGATAAATCTATATATGTCAAAATTCAAACTTTGACATATGATCAAATGTTGCATATGTCAAAATTCAAACTTTGACATATGATCAAACTTTGATATATGATCAAATGTTGCATATGTCAAAATTCAAACTTTGACATATGATCAAACTTTGATATATGTCCACCGCGATATAAAATAATACATAGACTTGTTCGGGCGAGAGGGGGTTGATCGACGTCCCCCCTCATGTCGAAGTTACCGGAGTTATCTTCTAGTGGTTTGGGTGGCCTCGAGAGTTTGTCAGGTAGGGGCGGGAGGGGGTAGGAGATCGACAACGCTTTTTTTCTAGGGTTTGGGTGGCCTCGAGAGTTGGTCGCCCGGTATATCGAGAGGGGGGTGAACATTTTACCTTAGTAACTTAGAAAAAAAATGTTATCGGGGAGGGGGTATATCGACCCCCCCCCCCTCATGTCGAAGTTATTGGGGAGGGGCTATATCGACAACGACATACATATAGCCACATACATATAAAAAAATTCTATGAACATCCATACATACATATAGCCACATACATATATATGGCTATTAAAAAAATTCATCATATAAAAAAATGTTATCGGGGAGGGGGTATATCGCAAACTTTGACATAAATGACTTTGATCATGCACAATTTTCCTATACATGCACAATATGAACATATACATAAATTGACAAAGAAAACTCTATGAACAAAAAAAAATCATAAAAATTCTATGAACATAAAAATTCTAACTTTTGCATATTCTTTGCATATGAACATACATACATTTTCTTATTTTTTTCTTAAATGTAACTTTTGCATATATGAACATACATACATAAATTATACATACATGAAAAAAAATTGCTATGAACAAAAAAAACATCATATATGAACATTTTGTATATACATCCATATCCATCCATCCATACATACATACATACATGGACAAAAAAATGCTATGAACAAAAACATCAATTTTGATCCAATCTTGGCATTGAACTACAACCCAATTTTTCCTTGCTAAAAAAATTCTGAATTTTTTACATCTTGTAGTACTTCCAACTAAACCCTTAAGTCCAGAAGGGCAGCCCCAATTTCATCTAGCAAGTCCACCAAAAAAATTCATGTAGTTTCTGTCCAGCACTAAATTTTAATAAAACTTGCACCAAGAAGTTTTTCCTTTTATCAAACCAACTTAACCATCTTCACTAACATCCAAGGAGACATCATCCTGCCAAGTTTCACATAAAACAAAGTTCCCTAGCAAGCCCTAGCATTTCATCAAACACCTTGTGGACATGGCTGAAACTTTGCACTGAACCAACTTCACCATTATCACATACATGGAGGAAGGACAGAGGAGAGGGGTGGGAGGGAGGAGGGAGTACCGGCCTGGCCGGCGGGCACTGGTGCGGCGGCGTTGACGGCAGGGTAGGGGCATGGCGGGGCGTCGGGGCAGGGCAGGGGCGCGGCGGCGTTGGCGTCGAGGTCGAGGCAGGGGCGCACGGCGTCGGCATCGGGGCAGGGCAGGGGCGCGGGGCGATGGAGACGAGGAGCGGGCGGCGACGGCGACGGTGACCTCGGGGCGGCGACGGTGAGCACGGGCAGCCTGGCGGCGTCGATGAGCTCGGCGTCGTCGGGGGGCAAATGGTCGATGAAAACTGAAAAATTCGTAAGTCCTGCTTATATACACAGAGCATTGGTCCCGGTTCGTGGCACAAACCGGGATGAATGCCACCCTTTGGTCCCGGTTGGTGGCACGAACCGGGACCAAAGGGGGGGCATTGGTCCCGGTTTGCTCCACCAACCGGGACCAATGCCGCCCCTTTCGTCCCAGTTGGTGCTACCAACCGGGACCAAAGGCCTTGCGCTGGCGCGGTGCGGTGGGATGTTTAGTCCCACCTCGCTAGTTGAGAGAGCTCGAGAGTGGTTTATAAGCGCTGCTGCGCCGGCCCTCTCGAGCTCCTCTCAACTGCAGGCTTTCGGGCCTTCTCTGCTACTCTTTGCCGTGGGCCTGCTGGGCCTCTGCGGGCCTGAATCCTGGCCCATGGATGGGTTTCTAGTCGTATTCAGGCCGTGGTGGCCCAGTAGGTGGCATTTTTTTAATTTTTTTTCTAGTTTTTTTGTTTTCTTTTTTGCTTTATTTATTTTATTTTGTTTCTACTTACAACAAAATACAAACTGTTTTTCAGTGATTCTTTTTGCTTTTAGGTAATAAAAATTATAAACTTGCTGTTAGTGCCATTAGTTTTCCAATTTGAATAGTTTAAATTTGAATTCTTTGAAATTTGTGTGAATCACTAGTTTGTGATTAACTTTACTATAAAAATAGATTTTGAAGTGATTCTTTTTCCTGCTATTTAATATTACTGTGTTTTATCATTATATTCAAAAACAGTTTTTGTTATTTTAGTTTCTAACAAAAAAAAATCTTTATGATAATTCCTTTTGCTATTAAAGTTTCTAACAAAAAAGTTCTTTATGAAAATTCTTTTTGCTTTTAATGTTTTGAACAGAAAATACTTTGATAATTTTAGTTGCATAAATTTTAGTTGATTCCTTTTGCTATTAGAGTTTCATTAAAGTTTTCTAGTTCATTCTTTTTTCTATTAGAGTTTCATTAAAGTTTTCTAGTTCATTCTTTTAGTTTATTATTTTTGCTATTAGAGTTTCATAAAAGTTGAGAGGGTTACGGCAAAAACTGGATGCACTTCGTGTACAAAATGGACAATCTCTTTCGAAGTATCAGGGTTTCGGACGAAAACTCATCTGTTACAAAGGGATTTCATTTTTTTGAACTTATTTGAACTCCAGACTTTTTGTGTGTTCAAAATGAACCATTCAAAGCCACATCATCAATTTTCAACCCTTTCTAACTTCATCTGTTATTTTTCATGCATTTACTGATTTTTTTGAGCTAAATGACCCTGAAATTGAAAAGCACTTCACATGAACTCTGAAGAGGTTGAAAATTGGCATGATATCATCATTTCACCCACATAGCATGTGCTAAAAAGTTGAGAGGGTTACGGCAAAAACTGGATGCACTTCGTGTACAAAATGGACAATCTCTTTCGAAGTATCAGGGTTTCGGACAAAAACTCATCTGTTACAAAGGGATTTCATTTTTTTAAACTTATTTGAACTCCAGACTTTTTGTGTGCTCAAAATGAACCATTCAAAGCCACATCATCAATTTTCAACACTTTCTGACTTCATCTGTTATTTTTCATGCACTTACTGATTTTTTTGAGCTAAATGACCCTGAAATTGAAAAGCACTTCACATGAACTCTGAAGAGGTTGAAAATTGGCATGATATCATCATTTCACCCACATAGCATGTGCTAAAAAGTTGAGAGGGTTACGGCAAAAACTGGATGCACTTCGTGTACAAAATGGACAATCTCTTTCGAAGTATCAGGGTTTCGGACAAAAACTCATCTGTTACAAAGGGATTTCATTTTTTTAAACTTATTTGAAATCCAGACTTTTTGTGTGTTCAAAATGAACCATTCAAAGCCACATCATCAATTTTCAACCCTTTCTGACTTCATCTGTTATTTTTCATGCATTTACTGATTTTTTTGAGCTAAATGACCCTGAAATTGAAAAGCACTTCACATGAACTCTGAAGAGGTTGAAAATTGGCATGATATCATCATTTCACCCACATAGCATGTGCTAAAAAGTTGAGAGGGTTACGGCAAAAACTGGATGCACTTCGTGTACAAAATGAACAATCTCTTTCGAAGTATCAGGGTTTCGGACAAAAACTCATCTGTTACAAAGGGATTTCATTTTTTTGAACTTATTTGAACTCCAGACTTTTTGTGTGCTCAAAATGAACCATTCAAAGCCATATCATCAATTTTCAACCCTTTCTGACGTCATATGTCTTCACTTTTTCTTCGCTTGTGTCCTTTGCTTATTGCGCCGTAACCATGGATATTCTTCATCGCTTAACAGGGTGCTTGGGTCAGCCTTGACTTTGAAGGGAGGAATTTCATGAAACTTTTCATAATCTTCAGACATGTCTGTCTTACCCACCACTCCCACGATGTCTCTTTTCCCTGAAAGAACTATGTGGCGCTTTGGCTCATCGTATGATGTATTCGCGTCCTTATCTTTTCTTTTTCTCGGTTTGGTAGACATGTCCTTCACATAGAAAACCTGCGCCACATCATTGGCTAGGACGAATGGTTCGTCTGTGTACCCAAGATTGTTCAGATCCACTGTTGTCATTTCGTAATGTGGCTGTACCTGTACCCCGCCTCCTGACAGATTAACCCATTTGCACTTAATCATGTCCGTAGTCAAGTTCCCATATGTCCACTATGTAACCATAATATGTGTCCTTTCCCCTCTTGGTTGCTGCATCAAAGCGGACACCGCTGTTTTGGTTGGTGCTCTTTTGATCTTGGGCGATCGTGTAAAATGTATTCCCATTTATCTCGTATCCTTTGTAAGTCAATACAGTCGAAGATGGTCCCCTAGACAATGAGTACAACTCATCAGAAACAGTGTTGTCACCTCTGAGACGTGTTTCCAACCAACTGCCGAAAGTCCTGATGTGTTCACATGTAATCCAGTCGTCACACTGCTCCGGGTGTTTGGAGCGCAGAATGTTCTTGTGTTCATCGACATACGGGGTCACCAAGGTAGAGTTCTGTAGAACTGTGTAGTGTGCTTGAGACCAAGAATGCCCGTCCCTGCATATTATTGAGTCCCCTCCTAGCATGCCTTTTCCAGTCAGTCTCCCCTCATACCGCGATTGAGGGAGACCAATCTTCTTAAGGTCAGGAATGAAGTCAACACAAAACCCAATGACATCCTCTGTTTGATGGCCCATGGAGATGCTTCCTTCTGGCCTAGCGTGGTTACGGACATATTTCTTTAGGACTCCCATGAACCTCTCAAAGGGGAACATATTGTGTAGTAATACGGGGCCCAGAACGACAATCTCGTCGACTAGATGAACTAGGACGTGCGTCATGATATTGAAGAAGGATGGTGGGAACACCAGCTCGAAACTGACAAGACATTGCGCCACATCACTCCTTAGCCTTGGTATGATTTCTGGATCGATCACCTTCTGAGAGATTGCATTGAGGAATGCACATAGCTTCACAATGGCTAATCGAACGTTTTCCGGTAGAATCCCCCTCAATGCAACCGGAAGCAGTTGCGTCATAATCACGTGGCAGTCATGAGACTTTAGGTTCTAGAACTTTTTCTCTGGGATATTTATTATTCCCTTTATATTCGACGAGAAGCCATACGGGACCTTCATACTGAGCGGGCATTCAAAGAAGATTTCCTTCTCTTCTTTGGTAAGAGCGTAGCTGGCAGGACCTTCATACTGCTTTGGAGGCATGCCATCTTTTTCATGCCAACGTTGCAGGTCCTCCCGTGCCTCTGGTGTATCTTTTGTCTTTCCATACACGCCCAAGAAGCCTAGCAGGTTCACGCAAAGGTTCTTTGTCACGTGCATCACGTCGATTGAAGAGCGGACCTCTAGGTCTTTCCAGTAGGGTAGGTCCCAAAATATAGATTTCTTCTTCCACATGGGAGCGCGTCCCTCAGCGTCATTCGGAACAGATAGTCTGCCGGGACCCTTTCCAAAGATTACGTGTAAATCATTGACCATAGCAAGTACGTGATCACCGGTACGCATGGCGGGCTTCTTTCGGTGATCTGCCTCGCCTTTGAAATGCTTGCCTTTCTTTCGACATTGATGGTTGGTCGGAAGAAATCGACGATGCCCCAGGTACACATTCTTCCTGCATTTGTCCAGGTATATACTTTCGGTGTCAGCTAAATAGTGCGTGCATGCGTGGTATCCCTTGTTTGTATGTCCTGAAAGGTTACTGAGAGCAGGCCAATCATTGATGGTTACAAACAGCAACGCATGCAGGTCAAATTCCTCCTGTCTGTGCTCATCCCACACACGTACACCGTTTCCATTCCACAGCTGTAAAAGTTCTTCAACTAATGGCCTTAGGTACACATCAATGTCGTTGCCGGGTTGCTTAGGGCCTTGGATGAGTACTGGCATCATAATGAACTTCCGCTTCATGCGCAGCCAAGGAGGAAGGTTATAGATACATAGAGTCACGGGCCAGGTGCTGTGATTGCTACTCTGCTCCCCGAAAGGATTAATGCCATCCGCGCTTAAACCAAACCATACGTTCCTTGCGTCACCTGCAAACTCCTCCCGGTACTTTCTCTCGATTGTTCTCCACTGCGACCCGTCAGCGGGTTCTCTCAACTTCCCGTCTTTCTTACGGTCCTCTCTGTGCCATCGCATCAACTTGGCATGCTCTTTGTTTCTGAACAGACATTTCAACCGTGGTATTATAGGAGCATACCACATCACCTTCGCAGGAACCCTCTTCCTGGGGGGCTCGCCATCAACATCACCAGGGTCATCTTGTCTGATCTTATACCGCAATGCACCGCATACCGGGCATGCGTTCAAATCCTCGTACGCACCACGGTACAGGATGCAGTCATTAGGGCATGCATGTATCTTCTGCACCTCCAATCCTAGAGGGCATACGACCTTCTTTGCTGCGTACGTACTGTCGGGCAATTCGTTATCCTTTGGAAGCTTCTTCTTCAATATTTTCAGTAGCTTCTCAAATCCTTTGTCAGGCACAGCATTCTCTGCCTTCCACTATAGCAATTCCAGTACGGTACCGAGCTTTGTGTTGCCATCTTCGCAATTGGGGTACAACCCTTTTTGGTGATCCTCTAACATGCGATCGAATTTCAGCTTCTCCTTTTCACTTTCGCACTGTCTCCTTGCATCAACAATGACCCGGCGGAGATCATCATCGGGCACATCGTCTGGTTCCTCTTGATCTTCAGCTTCCCCCGTTGTAGCATCACCGTATTCAGGGGGAACATAGTTGTCATCGTCCTCTTCTTCTTCGCTGTCTTCCATCATAACCCCTATTTCTCCGTGCCTGGTCCAAACATTATAGTGTGGCATGAAACCCTTCTCAAGCAGGTGGGTGTGAAGGATTTTCCGGTCAGAGTAAGACTTCGTATTCCCACATATAGGGCATGGACAACACATAAAACCATTCTACTTGTTTGCCTCAGCCACTTCGAGAAAATTATGCACGCCCTTAATGTACTCGGAGGTGCGTCTGTCACCGTACATCCATTGCCGGTTCATCTGCGTGCATTATATATAATTAAGTGTGTAAAAAACCATTACAAAACATCATGAATAGATAAGTGACCAAATTAATAGAAGTTCATCATCACATTAAAACCAAAGTACATACATAGTTCTCATTGAACAACATATAGCTCTCCAGAGCATCTAATTAAACCATACATTGAAACTATGTAAAACATTTCAATGCAACAACAAATGCGATCATAATCGCAACCAAGGTAACAATTGATCCAATGGCATAATGATACCAAGCCTCGGTATGAATGACATATTTTCTATACTTTCTAATCATGAAGCGCATTGCATCCATCTTGATCTTGTGATCATCGACGACATCCGCAACATGCAACTCCAATATCATCTTCTCCTCCTCAATTTTTTTCAATTTTTCCTTCAAGTAATTGTTTTCTTCTTCAACTAAATTTAACCTCTCGACAATAGGGTCGGTTGGAATTTCCGGTTCACATACCTCCTAGATAAAAAAATCTATGTCTCGTTGGTCGGCATAATTGTCATAAACAATAAATGAACCAAATAGTTATAAAATATAATATATACCACATCCGAATCATAGATAGGACGAGGGCCGACGGGGGCGGATACCAAAACCATCACACTATATAATAACAAACAATAATAAAAGTAAGACAATTAGACAAGTATCTATCTAAATCATACAAGTAAGAATTTTTTTCTTTTAGAAAGAAGGTAAGAACAAGAGGCTCACCACGGTTATGCCGGTGACGAGATCGGCGCGGGCGATCGACGGCGGTGAAGACGGGGACGGGACGTGACGGACCGCTAAACCTAGACAAATCTTGAGGAAAATGGAGCTTGAAGGTCGAGCTTCGAGAGGAGAAAGCTTAACTAGTGTAGCTCGGGCATTTCATCAAACACCTCATGTGCATAGGAGGTGAGCTAGAGCACCACAAAGCTCTCCCCTCGGCGGCCAGAAAAAACAGAGTAGTGTGGAGTGCTCTGCTCGCCGGCGATGGGGTATATATAGCCACCTCATTGGTCCCGGTTCGTGCGTGGAACCGGGACTAAAGGCCCCCCTTCTGTCCCGGTTCAAGCCACGAACCGGGACCAATGGATGTGGGCCAGGAGCAAGGCCCATTGGTCCCGGTTCATGCCAGGAACCGGGACAAATGGGTCCAGACGAACCGGGACCAATGCCCACGAGGCCCCGGCGGGCCCCCTGGGCGCATGAACCGGGACGTATGCCCCCCATGGGTCCCGGTTCGTGACTGAACCGGGACTAATGGGCTGGGCTGGCCCGAACCAAAACCCTGTTTTCTACTAGTGTAGGGTGATACAAAACTAGCTCCAGTTCATAAATATAATGTAGGCATGTATTCCGTAAATAGTCATACATGCTTATGATAAGAACTTGCATGACATCTTTTATCGTACCCTCCCGTGGCAGCGGGGTCCATAAGAAAACTAAGGGATATTAAGGCCTCCTTTTAAAAGAGAACCGGAACGAAGCATTAACACATAGTGAATACATGAACTCCTCAAACTACGGTCATCACCGGAAAGTATCCCAAATATTGTCACTCCGGGGTTTACGTATCATAACACGTAATAGGTGCATACAACTTGCAAAATCGGATCTAGAACATAGATATAAGGGACATTTACATTTATGCCCCTAACTGGAACCCACTACTCAGTTTTGCCCCTAGTTTTCGGGTATGATCAGTTTTGCCCCTCTGCCGTCAAGTCACCTTATAGAAATGCCCTTCCGTGCCTTTACCGTCCGGTCAAAGGGCTTTGACCGTCTGGTGAACAGTATCAAAAAAATCTGAAATTTTGTGGGATCAAAGATACTCAGGTGCGCAAGTTGCGTGCAAATTTTTGTTCTGTTTGGACATTCCAGGAGCTCGTGGCAAAGGAAAAACAGTAAATATGTACGCTTGTGAACAGTAAATTCAAAAAAAATAGCAAGAAAATTCAAAAAAACATGAAATTTTTTGGCATCAAAGAGGCTTGGGTGTGCAAGGTGCTTGCAAGTTTTTGTGATCAAATGACATGCGACGAGCTCTAGCAAAAAAAACAAAATAGTGCATTTTTTCAAAGTTTTTTTCTGAGCCAAATTTTGTTTTTTCTCCACGAGCTCCTACAATGTTTAAACACAACAAAAAATCGCACACACCTTGCGCACCCGAGCATCTTGGATGCCAAAAATTTTCATATTTTTTTGAGTTTTCTTGCTATTTTTTTTGAATTTACTGTTCACAGGCGTACAGATTTACAATTTTCCTTTGCCACGAGCTCCTGGAATGTCCAAACAGCACGAAAATTTGCACGCACCTTGCGCACCTGAGTATCTTTGATCCCACAAAATTTCAGATTTTTTTGATACTGTTCACCAGACGGTCAAAGCCCTTTGACCGGGCGGTAAAGGCACGAAAGGGCATTTCTATAAGGTGACTTGACGACAGAGGGGCAAAACTGAGCATACCCGAAAACTAGGGGCAAAACTAAGTAGTGGGTTCGAGTTAGGGGCAGAACTGGAATTGCCCCTAGATATAATGGTGAAAACATAGACTGTTTAGATCTGAAATCATGGCACCCGGGCCCAAAGTGACAAGCATTAAGCATGGCAAAGTCATAGCAACATCAATCTCAGAACATAGTGGATACTAGGGATCAAGCCCTAACAAAACTAACTCGATTACATGATGAATCTCATCCAACTCCTCACCGACCAGCGAGCCTATGAAGGAATTACTCACTCTCGGTGGGGAGCATCATGGAATTGGCGATGAAGGAGGGTTGGTGAAGACGAAGATCGAAGATTCCCCTCTCCGGAGCCCCAAACGGACTCCAGATGTGGCCTCCCGATGAAGAATAGGAGGCGGCGGCGACTCCGTCTCGTGAAACGCGATAATTCTTCCTCCCTCATTTTCTCTCCAAATATAGGTATTTAAGGAGTCAGAATCAGGGTCTGCGGGGCCACCAGGTGGGCACAAACCACCTGGGTGCGCCTGGAGGGGGCGCGCCCTGGTGGGTTGTGCTCATCCAGGGGCCCCCCCTCCGGTGGTTCTTGGCTCCAGTATTTATCTTTTAGGGCCTGTTCGGTAGCCTGCCAGCTCCCAGCTTCCGTAAATCAGCGAGCAAAGCTGGCCCGAACGGCTTGGCTCCAGGAAGCCAGCTTCCTAGATCGAAGCAGTATTCACGTACAAAAAGCTAGAGCGGCTATTTTGGCGATCCCAGAATCGGGAATCCTGGAGTTGGCCTTATTTATAGGCAGATGCCACCGCCAAGTGATCCATCGGATGCGTACCGGTTTGCTGCTTTCTCTCTCCCTTCTCACATCACGTTCTATTCTCCTAACGAGGCTACGTGGAGGCATGGCTACCTTTCCTTCCGAACTAGGCCAAGCCCTGCCACTCTCCTCCAGCGTCCGACCGGGCCTAAGGCCACCTTATCTATTGAGCCGGCTGGGCTCTAGCCCGTCCAGGCTGTTTGGCCTGCTGGCGCATACAAGAAGCTGGAGCGTGGGTGCCGAACAGTTTCCATCGATCCAGTTTTCGTAGAAGAAGCTGGCATCCAGAAATTGAAGCGAGATTTGTGGATCTGGTGAAGCTGGAGGGCTACCGAACAGGCCCTTATTGTATAAAATTCTCCAAAAAGTTTTGTTCCATTCCGAGAACTTTTATTTCTGCACAAAAACAACACCATGGTAGTTCTGCTGAAAACAGAGTCAGTCCGGGTTAGTTTCATTCAAATCATGCAAATTAGAGTCCAAAACAAGAGCAAAAGTGTTAGGAAAAGTAGATACGACGGAGACGTATCAACTCCCCCAAGATTAAACCTTTTCTTGTCCTCAAGCAATTCAGTTGATAAACTGAAAGTGAAAAAGAAAATTTTTTACGAACTCTTTTGTTCTTGTTTACATAAATAAGCTTAAGTAGCACCCATGTTTTCAACATAGATCATGACTAACCATGTTAACAAAAACTCTTAAAAATTATATTAACTCATATCAATAGCATAAGCAACTAGCGAGCAATAATAAGATATCTCAAACGACAACACTTTGTCAAAACAACCATGATATAATATGACAATAGTAGTATCTCGCTAGCCCTTTCTGAGACCGCAAAACATAAATGCAGAGCACCCCCAAAGTTCAAGCAGCGACTAAACATTGTAATTCATGGTAGAAAAGATCCAATCATGATGCACCCAACATTAACTATACACAATGCATGAGGATGACAATAGTGCTCTCAGATCTGACGCTTGTTTGAGAAGGTGATGACTCAACATAAAAGTAAATAGATAGTCCCTTCGCAAAGGGAAGCATGGATTTGCAGAGGTGCCAGAGCTCGAAGCTTAAATCAGAGATAAATGAAATTTTGGGAAATGCACCCTTCCTGTTTACTTCGTGACCAAAAGCTATCAATATCTTCCATGCTAAACACATTAGTAGCGGTTGCCAAGCGATAAAAGTAAAGGTTTACCCCCTGTTATGGACTTGTCACGGCAGACGTCCTAGCAAAAGGACTTAGGTGTGGAGCCATCGCAACTAGGTTAGCTTGAAGGGGTTGAACGGGACAAAGGACACAAGGAATTTACCCAGGTTTGGCCCCTCTCAACGAGGTAAAAGCATACGTCCTGCTCTTAGTTGTATTGCTTGGGTTTCGATTACAAGGGAGCGAATATGCTTGACCTAGTTCTCGACTTGTTGATTCTTGAGTTCACCCGCCGCCGGGTCACCCCTTTATGTACAGGTCGATGCCCGGCGGCTTACAGAGTCCCGGCCGGCTCACTCAAACGTGACCGGCTCAGTTTCTAACTTAACCTTCCTTACAGAACAAGTCATTACATGGCGGTTCACACCTTCGGGCCTTAAGTCACCTCCGGGTCTCGAGCCTTCATTCTTCTTGGGCCTTCTCGCCTCAAGCCGCCAACGGTGTGACCCGGCCCCTCCCGGGCGGGTCATACCTCGGAGTTATATCCTCAACATTAGGCCCCAGGTTGATTTGAACTTGTTCACATCAATCTCCGCTACTTGACTTAGCAGAATTTTCCTTTATCAATTTCTTTCCATCCTGTTATAACCCGCCATGACGTCACATAGCAGAACCATGGTAATCCGCCATGACTTCATGCACATTAACTCTGCACAAAACTCGGGATACCTCAACGGATCTTTATCTTAATGGACCTTCCGAAAATCAAGGCGCCCGCTTTGCCAGCATAATCATTTTCGCCTCCTCGATTCCTGCGCATGCCATCTCGTCATCTCCTTATAAATAGAGACAGGGATCCCCCTTTTTACTTTTTACCCCTGCCTCCTCTTCTTCGTCTCCTTCCTCCCGACGACACCGCAACCGAGCTCCGCCGCCGCCGTCTTCCCAGCGACGTCAGCTCTGGCCGCTGCATCGACCTGAATGGACCAGAAAAACGCGGCGCTCCTCTGCTATTCCTCAACATTAGTAAGCGCTTATCTCCACTCACACCAAATCTGCATTAGGGTTTCGGCCGTTCATTGGCGTTCTTCATTGTTCGTCAAAGCTTCCTTCTAGAATGCTCAGCTTGATCTGAAAATAGCACTGATGTCGCATGGAAACAGTTTAACGCCATCTTCCGACTGTAGAAATACCCCTTCTGCCCAAGATTCAATCTTAGTTTGCAAATCTTTCCTCCGCCGTGCTTTTAGGTTTATGAATTACTCTCATTTTCCGGACATCCATAGATCCAAAATCATAAGCGAAACTTGTAAAACCTGTTTATCCAACACTTAGCAAAATTTTACTCCACTTCAGATCTGTAGATAACCGTCCCATCACTGCCATGGGGGGCGGCTTAACTGAATTTTCATAATCCGCCAAATGCCTGCCGGTTTATTTCTAAACCTTTAAGCCACCAGTATATATTCAGTGTCTGCATCACCTAACGATGTCTTACTGCTTTAATCATGCCAATCTTCATAGCATATATTCTTTGCATACAAATTGATCTTGTATGATACAATTGCTTTCTGATCATCAGATGGCTTAACATCATAATCTTGACCCGGCAATATTTCCCTCTCTAGGTTCTTTCATCAACAAAAATGACCAAGACCGTCACTTCATGCAACTGGATCGTTTCCACTGTCACGAAAGAAACTCTCGATGAATATGTTAAAGAAGGCGTCTTAGCAGCCAAAAATGTGATCCACTGGAGAGCTCTAGGTCAAGAGGCCATACCCGCCCCAAAGGAAGGCGAGGTCATAGTATTTGCTGATCACATGCTCCAGGGCTTTTCCCCACCCGGCTCAAAAAATTTCCGTGACGTGCTGCATTTCTTTCAACTTCATCCGCAAGACATTGGACCCAATTCAGTCTCCAACATATGCAATTTCCAAGTCTTTTGTGAAGTATATCTTCAACAAGAACCCACTGTGGATTTGTTCAGAGAATTTTATTATTTGAACCGCCAAACTGAGTTCACAGATGGCCCCAACTTAGAACTTGGCGGAATTTCCATTCAGAGACGAAAAGAGGATGTCTTTCCTGCCGCCGCACTTCCCAGCCATCCGAAGGACTGGAACCAAACTTGGTTTTACTGCCAAGATACATCTCCGGCTGATGAGAATCCTCTGCCAGGTTTCCGTGAGAACCGGCTTAGCTCAAGACATCCCCTCCCAGACCGGATCAGAATCGAAGAACGGGCTAAGTATATGCCCATCTTTTCAAAGACAAGGGCCTTGATGGCCAACGGGTTAACCGGAGTTGACTTAGTCCGATGCTGGGTCGCTTGGAGAATTTTACCATTGAGCCGCCGGCCCGGTTTAATGTGTGAATATACCTGCGGCGTCAAAGATCCACAGTGTTACTGCCAAGAGCGACTGAACGATGATGAGATCAACATGATGACCAAAATGCTGCCTAATGAGAGCTTGGCTACTTGTAGCAAGACGGGACTGAACCCCTTTTGCACTCTTAACCCGGCTCCGGCTGTAAGTATTTCAAACTTCTTTATCATCTTATTCCTTTCAAAAATTGTCTTCTTATGATTACTTGTCTTCTTCAGGCTGATGATCCTTTCTGGAACAAGAAACTTTAGGATAAGCCGGCCAAAAAGGTCAGAGCAAAGAACAAGGCTCCCAAGAGGCCTACTAAGAAGAAAACAGGCACAACGGAGCTATTTACACTGAACGACGATGAGTCGAAGGTATAACTTGATTCCCTTGGCTCCTTTTTTGTACATCTTATTAATGCTGATTACTGTCAGGATGACGCGGAGGCCAGCCATGCAGACGGTGAAGAGGTAACTATCCTTTCCTCCGACTCAGAGCCTTTGCCAAGACAGAAAGTTCGACAAGTGAGCCGGAAAGTAAGGTTTTCTCACCCTTTAGCTTACTTGGATCCAAACTTTATTTTGAAGAAACAACAGCATGAAGCTCGACGCACAACCCGGAACAGCGGCTATGGAAACCTTTCCTCCGGCTTACCCAACATGCTGGTTCCTCGGAAGCGCCGAAATGAGATGCCACAGAATCCAACCTTATCTTTTCCAAAGGCAGGTCTTATTCGTCAACCGCTTAACCCTTCCAACTCAAACTATCAGGGAATCTCTCACTCCTCCTCCGGTGACTCAACTGGGACTCAGATTCCCCTCTTCAAAGTTGCTCTCAGGTGAGAACATTAATTTCTTTGCTTTAACACTTTACCACCTGACATAATAACCTCTTCATACGTCTTATTTTCATTGGCATAGCCAAGCCCAGCAAAAAGCTGAAGGTTAATAAACCGGCCGAAGACCCCAAAGTTAATGAACCGGAAATCCAAAACATATTTGAGGCTTCTCATCACAACTCTGAGGCTGCTGCTGATGACCTGCCACCAGAGACTCGTGAAGTCATGGTAGACCCAATACATGTTGATCCATCCAGTGCTAAACCGCCAAGTCCCATAAGACCTTCTGATGAAACTCCTTCCTAGTGAGACGCAGAGGATATTGTCATTACTGGTGCTGGCTATACTGAACCGGGGAACCCCACCATTCTAGCCAAGCACTCTGCCAAGGAAGAGCTGATTGAAAAGAACAAGGCCAGGTTTGATGTTGCCAAGTACTCACACTTGGGCGTTAATGAGTTATACTCTGGCTATCTGAGCCAGCTGCACACGGGTCGTGATCTGGAGGCAGACTTGGTCAAGAACTTGCGCCAAAAATATGAGGTATGAACATTTGTTTCCTTTACATATATAGTCATCCAGCCCCAAGTCTTATCCATAGGAAAAGATACTTTGAGTAGGGTTAAGGCTTTGTCCATATGTTTCTTCAAACCTTCACAGTCGTAGCCCTCATGGGCCGGCTTATCTTGACAAAGATGAGCCGGTTCATTTATATGTAAAGAACTTTAAACCATAGCCCTCATGGGCCGGCTTATCTTAATAAAGATGAGCCGGTTCATTACTTTAAAAGAACTCCAGATTATAGCCCTCATGGGCCGTCTTATGTTGATAAAGATGAGCCGGGTCAAAAGAAATATAAGTGGGAAAAAGAACTTCCGCACACATTAGCCCCAAGTGTCAAGTGCTTTGCTTGCAACGTGCTTGAGACTTATCCATAAATTGTGTCTTTGGCAAATATGTATATAATTTTGTTAAACTCTTATTTGCAGGATGCGTTAATTCAGGCCGAAAACCAGGCGGCCGATTTGAAGACCCGGCTTGAGCGGCAAGAGGCGGAGACACGCGAAGCTGACTCCAATCTCAAGCTTAGTCTTGAAGAGAACAAGAAGCTCAAAACTGGGTTTGCCACAGAACGAACCGCCTAGGATAAGGAGAAGGCCACCTTGGTTCAAAGAGCAGAAACTGCCGAATCTTCTTTGAAGGAAACGGCTGCAGAATTGACCGGTTTAAAACACCGCATATCCCAGATGACAGCTGCAATATTCGGTAAGCAACTTAGGATGTTTTGCCCACTTCTATTTTTTAACCTTAACTCACTTGGCGACTCATTTTTGCACTTATTCAACAGGCCCCAGGAGTACCAACCTCGGCCAAGATATGTTGTTAAAGCTCAAGGCGGTTTACACTCTGGTGGAACAGCTATACACAGGCACACATCGGTCACTAGCAGTTATCTCGCATAACAAACAGCCCCCTGCACTTATCAAGGATGTATTAGACAAGTTATCTGTCATGCCCAAAAGGATTGAAGAGATCAAGCGATCCGCAGCTCAAGCCGGTGCAATTACTGCTTTAAACCGGGCTAAAGCCTGGCAAGCAGAGTTGGACCCAGAGGAGTTGGCCATTGGCTGCCCGAGCTTCAAAGAAGATGGGTCTCCCTTCGAAGCGAACGACTTCACAAAATGCGTAAGAGAGATGCGCCCGCTGGCCAGTAAATTGGCTGAGGAGACAGACTTGTCTAAGTATCAGGCGGCTTATACCAATGAGAACCAGAAAGTGAAAGCGTCGGCTTATGAGATTGTAGAGCTCATTCCCACAATACGTAAGCACACTTTTGCTCCTGATATTGATCCGTCCAACCTTATAGACGATGAAGCCGAGTTCACCGCTTTAACTGGAATCGACTGGACATCATCTGACTTCCAGACGACAGAGGAAGAAGAAGAAGAAGAACCGGCGCAGGATGACCCGAAGGCTTTAACTCGCCAAGACCAGAACAACTGATTCCACAGGCGGCTCTGAGACTGCAACACATCGTTCCCTTGTGAAAAAACTCTTAAGTATTCGGGCTTTGAAGAGCCGTGTAATAGGCTAGTAAAAACAATGATCTGCCATGCCATCATGCATGTTTAGCCTTAAAACTGCTGAAGTATGTTTATGTGCCGCTGATGAGCTTTGCAGGGAATATCGTATTTGTTTTGCAATGTTCCTGCACACAGTAAACAACATATACCCTAGCGGTTTACGCTAGGGCGGGTCATAATATCCAATATGATATGTTCTGGCGACTTAAAGTCTATAACCAGGGCGGGTTAAAAAAACCGAAGTATTTATTCAAATATGAAGTCATACCTATAGACCAATATCATAATGATGTTGTAAGGATATATGTTTGTAAGCCGGAAGCTTAACAGGTCCAGAAGAGTCTACCTCAATTCTGTTTTTTGAAAAAATTCCGTTTTTACCCCGCAAGCCGGCTCTCAAGTGACATAAATCCGTCATTTTAACCTTAACTAGTTCAGAGTCTTATTGAAAAGAGTAACTGTTAAGAGTACGAATGGGCCACATGGCGGAGAGACTACGACAGCAGGCGAGTTTATCCTAGCTCTTTGTAAGTCGGCTCTCTCGTGACAAAGTCCGCCGTTTTAACCTTGACTAGTTTAGGGTCTTATTGAAAAGAGTAACTGTCAAGAGTTCGGCGGGTCACCTGGCGGAGTAGCATCTTGCAAACAGGCAGGTTTAACTCAAATTCGGCTTGGAAACCAGATCAAGAGGGTGTGAACAGCTATGCTCATTGAGCAGGAAGCCCCCAAGTGACCATAGGGGTCGGCATGTAAGCCGGATCAAGAGGGTAGGCTATGCTCAATGAGCAGGGAGCCCCCAAGTGACCATAGGGGTCGGCATGTAAGCCGGATCAAGAGGGTAGGCTATGCTCAATGAGCAGGGAGCCCCCAAGTGACCATAGGGGTCGGCATGTAAGCCGGACCAAGAGGGTAGGCGACGCTCGATGAGCAAGAAGCCCCCAAGTGGCCTTATGAACAAACAATAAAGGCTCAGATACTTAGAAATGAAATGACAGAGGCCCTGAATTATCAGGGATGCCTGCTTTATTATAGTGATCATGATATATACACTGAAGAAAGTATGTACAACACAAGAGCCGGCGGCTCAAGTGTAATATGGCCTTGATCCTGCTTACCTGCGACCCCTATGGTCACTTGGGGGCTCCCTGCTCATTGAGCATAGCCTACCCTCTTGATCCGGTTTACATGCCGACCCCTATGGTCACTTGGGGGCTCCCTGCTCATTGACATAGCCTACCCTCTTGATCCGGCTACATGCCGACCTATGGTCACTTGGGGGCTCCCTGCTCATTGAGCATAGCCTACCCTCTTGATCCGGCTTACATGCCGACCCCTATGGTCACTTGGGGGCTTCCTGCTCAATGAGCATAGCTGTTCACACCCTCTTGATCTGGTTTCCAAGCCGAATTTGAGTTAAACCTGCCTGTTTGCAAGATGCTACTACTCGCCAGGTGACCCGCCAAACTCTTGACAGTTACTCTTTTCAATAAGACCCTAAACTAGTCAAGGTAAAAACGCGGACTTTGTCACGAGAGAGCCGACTTACAAAGAGCTAGGATAAACTCGCCTGCTGTCGTAGTCTCTCCGCCATGTGGCCCATTCGTACTCTTAACAGTTACTCTTTTCAATAAGACTCTGAACTAGTTAAGGTTAAAATGACGGATTTATGTCACTTGGAGCCGGCTTGCGGGGTAAAAACGGAATTTTTTTCAAAAAACAGAATTGAGGTAGACTCTTCTGGACCTGTTAAGCTTCCGGCTTACAAACATATATCCTTACAACATCATTATGATATTGGTCTATAGGTATGACTTCATATTTGAATAAATATTCGGTTTTTTTAACCCGCCTGGTTATAGACTTTAAGTCGCCAGAACATATCATATTGGATATTAGACCCGCCCTAGCGTAAACCGCTAGGGTATATGTTGTTTACTGTGTGCAGGAACATTGCAAACAAATCGATATTCCCTGCAAAAGCTCATCAGCGGCACATAAACATACTTCAGCAGTTTTAAGGCTAAACATGCATGATGGCATGGCAGATCATGGTTTTTACTAGCCTATTACACGGCTCTTCAAAGCCCGAATACTTAGAGTTTTTTCACAAGGAACGATGTGTTGCAGTCTCAGAGCCGCCTGTGGAATCGTTTGTTCTGGTCTTGGCGAGTTAAAGCCTTCGGGTCATCCTGCGCCGGTTCTTCTTCTTCTTCTTCTCTCTGTCGTCTGGAAGTCAGATGATGTCCAGTCGATTCCAGTTAAAGCGGTGAACTCGGCTTCATCGTCTATAGGTTGGACGGATCAATATCAGAGCAAAAGTTGCTTACGTATTGTGGGAATGAGCTCTACAATCTCATAAGCCGACGCTTTCACTTTCTGGTTCTCATTGGTATAAGCCGCCTGATACTTAGACAAGTCTGTCTCTCAGCCAATTTACTGGCCAGCGGGCCATCTCTCTACGCATTTTGTGAAGTCGTTCGCTTCGAAGGGAGACCCATCTTCTTTGAAGCTCGGGCAGCCAATGGCCAACTCCTCTGGGTCCAACTCGCTTGCCAGGCTTTAGCCCGGTTTAAAGCAGTAATTGCACCGGCTTGAGCTGCGGATCGCTTGATCTCTTCAATCCTTTTGGGCATGACAGATAACTTGTCTAATACATCCTTGATAAGTGCAGGGGGCTGTTTGTTTAGCGAGATAACTGCTAGTGACCGATGTGTGCCTGTGTATAGCTGTTCCACCAGAGTGTAAACCGCCTTGAGCTTTAACAACATATCTTGGCCGAGGTTGGTACTCCTGGGGCCTGTTGAATAAGTGCAAAAATGAGTCGCCAAGTGAGTTAAGGTTAAAAATAGAATGGGCAAAACATCCTAAGTTGCTTACCGAATATTGCAGCTGTCATCTGGGATATCCGGTGTTTTAAACCGGTCAATTCTGCAGCCGTTTCCTTCAAAGAAGATTCGGCAGTTTCTGCTCTTTGAACCAAGGTGGCCTTCTCCTTATCCTAGGCGGTTCGTTCTGTGGCAAACCCAGTTTTAGCTTCTTGTTCTCTCAAGACTAAGCTTGAGATTGGAGTCAGCTTCGCGTGTCTCCGCCTCTGCCGCTCAAGCCGGGTCTTCAAATCGGCCGCCTGGTTTTCGGCCTGAATTAACGCATCCTCAAATAAGAGTTTAACAAAATTATATACATATTTGCCAAAGACCACATTTATGGATAAGTCTCAAGCACGTTGCAAGCAAAGCACTTGACACTTGGGGCTAATTGTGCGGAAGTCTTTTTCCCACTTATATTTCTTTGACCCGGCTCATCTTTATCAACATAAGACGGCCCATGAGGGCTATAATCTGGAGTTCTTTTAAAGTAATGAACCGGCTCATCTTTATTAAGATAAGCCGGCCCATGAGGGCTATGGTTTAAAGTTCTTTACATATATGAACCGGCTCACTTGTCAGATAAGCCGGCCCATGAGGGCTACGACTGTGAAGGTTTGAAGAAACATATGGACAAAGCCTTAACCCTACTCAAAGTATCTTTTCCTATGGATAAGACTTGGGGCTGGATGACTATATATGTAAAGAGAAACAAATGTTCATAACCTCATATTTTTGGCGCAAGTTCTTGACCAAGTCTGCCTCCAGATCACGACCCGTGTGCAGCTGGCTCAGATAGCCAGAGTATAACTCATTAACGCCCAAGTGTGAGTACTTGGCAACATCAAACCTGGCCTTGTTCTTTTCAATCATCTCTTCCTTGGCAGAGTGCTTGGCTAGAATGGTGGGGTTCCCCGGTTCAGTATACCAGCACCAGTAATGACAAATATCCTCTGCGTCTCACTAGGAAGGAGTTTTATCCAGAAGGTCTTATGGGACTTGGCGGTTTAGCACTGGATGGATCAACATGTATTGGGTCTACCATGACTTCACGAGTCTCTGGTGGCAGGTCATCGCAGCAGCCTCAGAGTTGTGATGAGAAGCCTCAAATATGTTTGGATTTCCGGTTCATTAACTTTGGGGTCTTCGCCGGTTTATTAACCTTCAGCTTTTTGCTGGGCTTGGCTATGCCAATGAAAATAAGACGTATGAAGAGTTTATATGTCAGGTGGTAAAGTGTTAAAGCAAAGAATTAATGTTCTCACCTGAGAGCAACTTTGAAGAGGGGAATCTGAGTCCCAGTTGAGTCACCGGAGGAGGAGTGAGAGATTCCCTGATGTTTGAGTTGGAAGGGTTAAGCGGTTGACGAATAAGACCTGCCTTTGGAAAGATAAGGTTGGATTCTGTGGCATCTCATTTCGGCGCTTCCGAGGAACCAGCATGTTGGGTAAGCCGGAGAAAGGTTTCATAGCCGCTGTTCCGGGTTGTGCGTCGAGCTTCATGCTGTTGTTTCTTCAAAATAAAGTTTGGATCCAGTAAGCTAAAGGGTGAGAAAACCTTACTTTCCGGCTCACTTGTCGAACTTTCTGTCTTGGCAAAGGCTCTGAGTCGGAGGAAGGATAGTTACCTCTTCACCGTCTGCATGGCTGGCCTCCGCGTCATCCTGACGTAATCAGCATTAATAAGATGTACAAAAAAGGAGCCAAGGAATCAAGTTAACCTTCGACTCATCGTCGTTCAGTGTAAATAGCTCCGTTGTGCCTTTTTTCTTCTTAGTTAGGCCTCTTGGGAGCCTGTTCTTTGCTCTGACCTTTTTGGCCGGCTTATCCTAAAGTTTCTTTCCAGAAAGGATCATCACCTGAAGAAGACAAGTAATCATAAGAAGACAATTTTTGAAAGAATAAGATGATAAAGAAGTTGTGAAATACTTACACGGCCGAGCCGGGTTAAGAGTGCAAAAGGGGTTCAGTCCCGTCTTGCTACAAGTAGCCAAGCTCTCATTAGGCAGCATTTTGGTCATCATGTTGATTCTCACATCGTTCAGTCGCTCTTGGCAGTAACACTGTGGATCTTTGACGCCGCAGGTATATTCACACATTAAACCGCCGGCGGCTCAATGGTAAAATTCTCCAAGCGACCCAGCATCGGACTAAGTCAACTCCGGTTAACCCTTGGCCATCAAGGCCCTTGTCTTTGAAAAGATGGGCATATACTTAGCCGTTCTTCGATTCTGATCCGGTCTGGGAGGGGGATGTCTTGAGCTAAGCCGGTTCTCACGGAAACCTGGCAGAGGATTCTCATCAGCCGGAGATGTATCTTGGCAGTAAAACCAAGTTTGGTTCCAGTCCTCGGATGGCTGGGAAGTGCGGCGGCAGGAAAGACATCCTCTTTCGTCTCTGAATGGAAATTCCGCCAAGTTCTAAGTTGGGGCCATCTGTGAACTCAGTTTGGCGGTTCAAATAATAAAATTCTCTGAACAAATCTCAACAATCACAGTGGGTTCTTGTTGAAGATATACTTCACACAAAGACTTGGAAATTGCATATGTTGGAGACTGAATTGGGTCCATGTCTTGCGGATGAAGTTGAAAGAAATGCAGCACGTCACGGAAATTTTTTGAGCCGGGTGGGGAAAAGCCCTGGAGCATGTGATCAGCAAATACTATGACCTCGCCTTCCTTTGGGGGCGGGTATGGCCTCTTGACCTAGCTCTCCAGTGGATCACATTTTTGGCTGCTAAGACGCCTTCTTTAACATATTCACTCGAGAGTTTCTTTCGTGACAGTGGAAACGATCCAGTTGCATGAAGTGACGGTCTGGTCATTTTGTTGATGAAAGAACCTAGAGAGGGAAATATGCCGGGTCAAGATTTGATGTTAAGCCATCTGATGATCAGAAAGACATTGTATCATACAAGATCAATTTGTATGCAAAGAATATATGCTATGAAGATTGGCATGATTAAAGCAGTAAGACATCGTTAGGTGATGCAGACACTGAATATATACTGGTGGCTTAAAGGTTTAGAAATAAACCGGCAGGCATTGGCGGATTATGAAAATTCAGTTAGCCGCCCCCCATGGCAGTGATGGGACTGTATCTACAGATCTGAAGTGGAGTAAAATTTTGCTAAGTGTTGGATAAACAGGTTTTACAAGTTTCGCTTATGATTTTGGATCTATGGATGTCCGGAAAATGAGAGGAATCATAAACCTAAAAGCACGGCGGAGGAAAGATTTGCAAACTAAGATTGAATCTTGGGCAGAAGGGGTATTTCTACAGTCGGAAGATGGCGTTAAACTGTTTCCATGCGACATCAGTGCTATTTTCAGATCAAGCTGAGTCTTCTAGAAGGAAGCTTTGACGAACAATGAAGAACGCCAATGAACGGCCGAAACCCTAATGCAGATTTGGTGTGAGTGGAGATAAGCGCTTACTAAGTTGAGGAATAGCAGAGGAGCGCCGCGTTTTTCTGGTCCATTCAGGTCGATGCAGCGGCCAGAGCTGACGTCGCTGGGAAGACGGCGGCGGCGGAGCTCGGTTGCGGTGTCGTCGGGAGGAAGAGACGAAGAAGAGGAGGCAGGGGTAAAAAGTAAAAAGGGGGATCCCTGTCTCTATTTATAAGGAGATGACGAGATGGCATGCGCAGGAATCGAGGAGGCGAAAATGATTATGCTGCAAAGCGGGCGCCTTGATTTTCGGAAGGTCCATTAAGATAAAGATCCGTTGAGGTATCCCGAGTTTGTGCAGAGTTAATGTGCATGAAGTCATGGCGGATTACCATGGTTCTGCTATGTGACGTCATGGCGGGTTATAACAGGATGGAAAGAAATTGATAAAGGAAAATTCTGCTAAGTCAAGTAGCGGAGATGATGTGAACAAGTTCAAATCAACCTGGGGCCTAATGTTGAGGATATACTCCGAGGTATGACCCGCCCGAGGGGCGGGTCACACCGTTGGCGGCTTGAGGCGAGAAGGCCAAGAAGAATGAAGGCTCGAGACCCGGAGGTGACTTAAGGCCCGAAGGTGTGAACCGCCATGTAATGACTTGTTCGTAAGGAAGGTTAAGTTAGAAACTGAGCCGGTCACGTTTGAGTGAGCCGGCCGGGACTCTGTAAGCCGCCGGGCATCGACCTGTACATAAAGGGGTGACCCGGCGGCGGGTGAACTCAAGAATCAACAAGTCGAGAACTAGGTCAAGCATATTCGCTCCCTGTAATCGAAACCCAAGCAATACACTAAGAGCAGGACGTATGCTTTTACCTCGTTGAGAGGGGCCAAACCTGGGTAAATTCCTTGTGTCCTTTGTCCGTTCAACCCCTTCAAGCTAACCTAGTTGCGATGGCTCCACACCTAAGTCCTTTGCTAGGACGTCTGCCGTGACAAGTCCATAACAGGGGGTAAACCTTACTTTTATCGCTTGGCAACCGCTACTAATGTGTTTGCATGGAAGATATTGATAGCTTTGGTCACGAAGTAAACAGGAAGGGTGCATTTCCCAAAATTTCATTTATCTCTGATTTAAGCTTCGAGCTCTGGCACCTCTGCAAATCCATGCTTCCCTTGCGAAGGGACTATCTATTTACTTTTATGTTGAGTCATCACCTCTCAAACAGCGTCAGATCTGAGAGCACTATTGTCATCCTCATGCATTGTGTATAGTTAATGTTGGTGCATCATGATTGGATCTTTTCTACCATGAATTACAATGTTTAGTCGCTGCTTGAACTTTGGGGGTGCTCTGCATTTATGTTTTGCGGTCTCAGAAAGGGCTAGCGAGATACTACTATTGTCATATTATATCATGGTTGTTTGACAAAGTGTTGTCGTTTGAGATATCTTATTATTGCTCGCTAGTTGCTTATGCTATTGATATGAGTTAATATATTTTTAAGAGTTTTTGTTAACATGGTTAGTCATGATCTATGTTGAAAACATGGGTGCTACTTAAGCTTATTTATGTAAACAAGAACAAAAGAGTTCGTAAAAAATTTTCTTTTTCACTTTCAGTTTATCAACTGAATTGCTTGAGGACAAGAAAAGGTTTAATCTTGGGGGAGTTGATACGTCTCCGTCGTATCTACTTTTCCTAACACTTTGCTCTTGTTTTGGACTCTAATTTGCATGATTTGAATGAATAACTAACCCGGACTGACTCTGTTTTCAGCAGAACTACCATGGTGTTGTTTTTGTGCAGAAATAAAAGTTCTCGGAATGGAACAAAACTTTTTGGAGAATTTTATACAATAAGGGCTGTTCGGTAGCCCTCCAGCTTCACCAGATCCACAAATCTCGCTTCAATTTCTGGATGCCAGCTCTTCTTCTACGAAAACTGGATCGATGGAAACTGTTCGGCACCCACGCTCCAGCTTCTTGTATGCGCCAGCAGGCCAAACAGCCTGGACGGGCTAGAGCCCAGCCGGCTCAATAGATAAGGTGGCTTAGGCCCGGTCGGACGCGGAGGAGAGTGGCAGGGCTTGGCCTAGTTCGGAAGGAAAGGTAGCCATGCCTCCACGTAGCCTCGTTAGGAGAATAGAACGTGATGTGAGAAGGGAGAGAGAAAGCAGCAAACCGGTACGCATCCGATGGATCACTTGGCGGTGGCATCTGCCTATAAATAAGGCCAACTCAGGATTCCCGATTCTGGGATCGCCAAAATAGCCGCTCTAGCTTTTGTACGTGAATACTGCTTCGATCTAGGAAGCTGGCTTCCTGGAGCAGCCGTTCGGGCCAGCTTTGCTCGCTGATTTACGGAAGCTGGGAGCTGGCAGGCTACCGAACAGGCCCTAAAAGATAAATACTGGAGCCAAGAACCACCGGAGGGGGGGCCCCTGGATGAGCACAACCCACCAGGGCGCGCCCCCTCCAGGCGCACCCAGGTGGTTTGTGCCCACCTGGTGGCCCCGCAGACCCTGATTCTGACTCCTTAAATACCTATATTTGGAGAGAAAATGAGGGAGGAAGAATTATCGCGTTTCACGAGACGGAGTCGCCGCCGCCTCCTATTCTCATCGGGAGGCCACATCTGGAGTCCGTTTGGGGCTCCGGAGAGGGGAATCTTCGATCTTCGTCTTCACCAACCCTCCTTCATCGCCAATTCCATGATGCTCCCCACCGAGAGTGAGTAATTCCTTCATAGATGCTCGCTGGTCGGTGAGGAGTTGGATGAGATTCATCATGTAATCGAGTTAGTTTTTAGGGCTTGATCCCTAGTATCCACTATGTTCTGAATTGATGTTGCTATGACTTTGCCATGCTAATGCTTGTCACTTTGGGCCCGGGTGCCATGATTTCAGATCTAACAGTCTATGTTTTCACCATTATATCTAGGGGCAATTCCAGTTCTGCCCTCTAACTCGAACCCACTACTTAGTTTTGCCCCTAGTTTTCGGGTATGCTCAGTTTTGCCCTCTGTCGTCAAGTCACCTTATAGAAATGCCCTTTCGTGCCTTTACCGCCCGGTCAAAGGGCTTTGACCGTCTGGTGAACAGTATCAAAAAAATCTGAAATTTTGTGGGATCAAAGATACTCAGGTGCGCAAGGTGCGTGCAAATTTTCGTGCTGTTTGGACATTCCAGGAGCTCGTGGCAAAGGAAAATTGTAAATCTGTACGCCTGTGACAGTAAAATTCAAAAAAAATAGCAAGAAAACTCAAAAAAATATGAAAATTTTTGGCATCCAAGATGCTCGGGTGCGCAAGGTGTGTGCGATTTTTTGTTGTGTTTAACATTGTAGGAGCTCGTGGAGAAAAAAACAAAATTTGGCTCAAAAAAACTTTGAAAAAATGCACTATTTTGTTTTTTTGCTAGAGCTCGTCGCATGTCATTTGATCACAAAACTTGCAAGCACCTTCACACCCAAGCCTCTTTGATGCCAAAAAATTTCATGTTTTTTGAATTTTCTTGCTATTTTTTTGAATTTACTGTTCACAAGCGTACTATTTATCTGTTTTTCCTTGCCACGAGCTCCTGGAATGTCCAAACAGAACAAAATTTGCACGCAACTTGCGCACCTGAGTATCTTTGATCCCACAAAATTTCAGATTTTTTTGATACTGTTCACCAGACGGTCAAAGCCCTTTGACCGGACGGTAAAGGCACGGAAGGGCATTTCTATAAGGTGACTTGACGGCAGAGGGGCAAAACTGATCATACCCGAAAACTAGGGCAAAAACTGAGTAGTGGGTTCCAGTTAGGGGCATAAAGTGTAAATGTCCCTTATATCTATTCTAGATCCGATTTTGCAAGTTGTATGCACCTATTACGTGTTATGATCGTAAACCCGGAGTGACAATATTTGGGATACTTTCGGTGATGACCGTAGTTTGAGGAGTTCATGTATTCACTATGGTGTTAATGCTTCGTTCCGGTTCTCTTTAAAAGGAGGCCTTAATATCCCTTAGTTTTCTTATGGACCCCGCTGCCACGGGAGGGTACGATAAAAGATGTCATGCAAGTTCTTATCATAAGCATGTAATTATTTACGGAATACATGCCTACATTATATTTGAACTGGAGCTAGTTTTGTATCACCCTACACTAGTAGAAAACAGGGTTTTGGTTCGGGCCAGCCCAGCCCATTAGTCCCGGTTCAGTCACGAACCGGGACCCATGGGGCATACGTCCCGGTTCATGCGCCCAGGGGGCCCGCCGGGCCTCGTGGGCATTGGTCCGGGTTCGTCTGGACCCATTTGTCCCGGTTCCTGGCATGAACCGGGACATGTGGCCTTGCTCCTGGCCCACATCCATTGGTCCCGGTTCGTGGCTTGAACCGGGACAGAAGGGGGGCCTTTAGTCCCGGTTCCACGCACGAACCGGGACCAATGAGGTGGCTATATATACCCCATCGCCGGCGAGCAGAGCACTCAACACTACTCTGTTTTTTCTGGCCGCCGAGGGGAGAGCTTTGTGGTGCTCTAGCTCACCTCCTATGCACATGAGGTGTTTGATGAAATGCCCGAGCTACACTAGTTAAGCTTTCTCCTCTCTGAAGCTCGACCTTCAAGCTCCATTTTCCTCAAGATTTGTCTAGGTTTAGCGGTCCGTCACGTCCCGTCCCCGTCTTCACCGCCGTCGATCGCCGCCCCGATCTCGTCAACCGGCATAACCGTGGTGAGCCTCTTGTTCTTACCTTCTTTCTAAAAGAAAAAAATTCTTACTTGTATGATTTAGATAGATACTTGTCTAATTGTCTTACTTTTATTATTGTTTGTTATTATATAGTGTGATGGTTTGGTATCCGCCCCGTCGGCCCTCGTCCTATCTATGATTCGGATGTGGTATATATTATATTTTATAACTATTTGGTTCATTTATTGTTTATGACAATTATGCCGACCAACGAGACATAGATTTTTTTATCTAGGAGGTATGTGAACCGGAAATTCCAACCGACCCTATTGTCGAGAGGTTAAATTTAGTTGAAGAAGAAAACAATTACTTGAAGGAAAATTGAAAAAAATTGAGGAGGAGAAGATGATATTGGAGTTGCATGTTGCGGATGTCGTCGATGATCACAAGATCAAGATGGATGCAATGCGCTTCATGATTAGAAAGTAATAGAAAATATGTCATTCATACCGAGGCTTGTATCATTATGCCATTGGATCAATTGTTACCTTGGTTGCGATTATGATCGCATTGTTGTTGCATTGAAATGTTTTACATAGTTTCAATGTATGGTTTAATTAGATGCTCTGGAGGCTATATGTTGTTCAATGAGAACTATGTATGTACTTGGTTTTATGTGATGATGAACTTCTATTAATTTGGTCACTTATCTATTCATGATGTTTTGTAATGGTTTTTTACACACTTAATTATATATAATGCACGCAGATGAACCGGCAATGGATGTACGGTGACAGACGCACCTCCGAGTACATTAAGGGCGTGCATAATTTTCTCGAAGTGGCTGAGGCAAACAAGTAGAATGGTTTTATGTGTTGTCCATGCCCTATATGTGGGAATACAGTCTTACTCTGACCGGAAAATCCTTCACACCCACCTGCTTGAGAAGGGTTCATGCCACACTATATGTTTGGACCAGGCACGGAGAAATAGGGGTTATGATGGAAGACAGCGAAGAAGAAGAGGACGATGACAACTATGTTCCCCCTGAATACGGTGATGCTACAACGGGGGAAGCTGAAGATCAAGAGGAACCAGACGATGTGCCCGATGATGATCTCCGCCGGGTCATTGTTGATGCAAGGAGACAGTGCGAAAGTGAAAAGGAGAAGCTGAAATTCGATCGCATGTTAGGATCACCAAAAAGGGTTGTACCCCAATTGCGAAGATGGCAACACAAAGCTCGGTACCGTACTGAATTGCTATAGTGGAAGGCAGAGAATGCTGTGCCTGACAAAGGATTGAGAAGCTACTGAAAATATTGAAGAAGAAGCTTCCAAAGGATAACGAATTGCCCGACAGTACGTACGCAGCAAAGAAGGTCGTATGCCCTCTAGGATTGGAGGTGCAGAAGATACATGCATGCCCTAATGACTGCATCCTGTACCGTGGTGCGTACGAGGATTTGAACGCATGCCCGGTATGCGGTGCATTGCGGTATAAGATCAGACAAGATGACCCTGGTGATGTTGATGGCGAGCCCCCAGGAAGAGGGTTCCTGCGAAGGTGATGTGGTATGCTCCTATAATACCACGGTTAAATGTCTGTTCAGAAACAAAGAGCATGCCAAGTTGATGCGATGGCACAGAGAGGACCGTAAGAAAGACGGGAAGTTGAGAGACCCGCTGACGGGTCGCAGTGGAGAACAATCGAGAGAAAGTACGCGGGGAGTTTGCAGGTGACGCAAGGACGGTATGGTTTGGTTTAAGCGCGGATGGCATTAATCCTTTCGGGGACAGAGTAGCAATCACACGCACCTGGCCCGTGACTCTATTATCTAAACTTCCTCCTTGGCTGCGCATGAAGCGGAAGTTCATTATGATGCCAGATCATCCAGGCCCTAAGCAACCCCAACGACATTGATGTGTACCTAAGGCCATTAGTGAAGAACTTTTACAGCGTGGAATGGAAACGGTGTACGTGTGTGGGATGAGCACAGCAGGAGGAATTTGACCTGCAATGCGTTGCTGTTTGTAACCATCATGATTGGCCTGCTCTCAGTAACCTTTCAGGACATACAAACAAGGGATACCACGCATGCACGCACTATTTAGCTGACACCGAAAAGTATATACCTGGACAAATGCAGGAAGAATGTGTACCTGGGGCATCGTCGATTTCTCCGACCAACCATCAATGTCGAAAGAAAGGCAAGCATTTCAAAGGCGAGGCAGATCCCCGAAAGAAGCCCGCCATGCGTACCGTGATCACGTACTTGCTATGGTCAATGATTTACACGTAATCTTTGGAAAGGGTCCGCGGCAGACTATCTGTTCCGAATGACGCTGAGGGACGCGCTCCATGTGGAAGAAGAAATCTATATTTGGGACCTACCCTACTGGAAAGACCTAGAGGTCCGCTCTTCAATCGACGTGATGCACGTGACAAAGAACCTTTGCGTGAACTGCTAGGCTTCTTGGGCGTGTATGGAAAGACAAAAGATACACCAGAGGCACGGGAGGACCTGCAACGTTGGCATGAAAAAGATGGCATGCCTCCAAAGCAGTATGAAGGTCCTGCCAGCTACGCTCTACCAAAGAAGAGAAGGAAATCTTCTTTGAATGCCCGGCTCAGTATGAAGGTCCCGTATGGCTTCTCGTCGAATATAAAGGGAATAATAAATATCCCAGAGAAAAAGATTCTAGAACCTAAAGTCTCATGCTCTGCCACGTGATTATGACGCAACTGCTTCCGTTGCTTGAGGGGGATTCACCGGAAAACGTTCGATTAGCCATGTGAAGCTATGTGCATTCCTCAATGCAATCTCCAGAAGGATCGATCCGAAATCATAAACCAGGCTAAGGAGTGATGTGCGCAATGTCTTGTCAGTTCGAGCTGGTGTTCCACCATCCTTCTTCAATATATGACGCACGTCCTAGTTCATCTAGTCGACGATTGTCGTTCTGGGCCCGTATTACTACACAATATGTTCCCCTTTGAGAGGTTCATGGGAGTCCTAAAGAATATGTCCGTAACCACGCTAGGCCAGAAGGAAGATCTCCATGGGCCAATCAAACAGAGGATGTCATTGGGTTTTGTGTTGACTTCATTCCTGACCTTAAGAAGATTGGTCTCCCTCAATCGCGGTATGAGGGGAGACTGACTGGAAAAGGCATGCTAGAGGGGACTCAATAATATGCAGGGACGGGATTCTTGGTCTCAAGCACAACTACACATTCTACAGAACTCTACCTGGTGACCCCGTATGTCGATGACACAAAGAACTTCACTGGCTCCCAAACACCGCGAGCAGTGTGACGACTGGATTACATGTGAACACATCAGGACTTTCGGCAGTTGGTTGGAACACGTCTCAGAGGTGACAACACTGTTTTCTGATGAGTTGTACTCATTGTCTAGGACCTCTTCGACTGTATTGACTTACAAAGATACGAGATAAATGGGAATACATTTTACACGATCGCCCAAGATCAAAAGGCACCAACCAAAACAGCGGTGTCCGCTTTGATGCAGCAACCAAGAGGGGAAAGGACAATATTATGGTTAACATAGTGGCATATGGAACTTGACTACGGACATGATTAAGTGCAAATGGGTTAATCTGTCGGAGCGGGGGTACAGGTACAGTCCACATTACGAATGACAACAGTGGATCTGAACAATCTTGGGTACACAGACGAACCATTCGTCCTACCACTGATGTGGCGCAGGTTTTCTATGTGAAGGACATGTCTACCAAACCGAGAAAAGAAAAGATAAGGACGGCGAATACATCATACGATGAGCCAAGCGCCACATAGTTCTTTCAGGGAAAGAGACATCGTGGGAGTGGTGGGTAAGACAACATGTCTGAAGATTATGAAATTTTTCATGAAATTCCTCCCTTTAAAGTCAAGGCTGACCCAAGCACCCTTTAAGGCGATAAGAATATCCATGGTTACGCGAATAAGCAAAGGACACAAGCGAAGAAAAAGTGAAGACATATGACGTCAGAAAGG
The DNA here is from genome assembly GCA_011799875.1 of Thinopyrum elongatum. Classification (NCBI taxonomy): domain Eukaryota; kingdom Viridiplantae; phylum Streptophyta; class Magnoliopsida; order Poales; family Poaceae; genus Thinopyrum; species Thinopyrum elongatum. The sequence continues at coordinate 506,429,157 of CM022302.1, read as the reverse complement.
TGTTGAAAATTGATGATATGGCTTTGAATGGTTCATTTTGAGCACACAAAAAGTCTGGAGTTCAAATAAGTTCAAAAAAATGAAATCCCTTGTAACGATGAGTTTTTGTCCGAAACCCTGATACTCGAAAGAGATTGTTCATTTTGTACACGAAGTGCATCCAGTTTTTTGCCGTAAACCCCTCTCAACTTTTTAGCACATGCTATGTGGGTGAAATGATGATATCATGCCAATTTTCAACACTCTTCAGATTCATGTGAAGTGCTTTTCAATTTCAGGGTCATTTAGACTCAAAAAATCAGTAAATGCATGAAAAATAACAGATGAAGTCAGAAAGGGTTGAAAATTGATGATGTGGCTTTGAATGGTTCATTTGAACACACAAAAAGTCTGGAGTTCAAATAAGTTTAAAAAAATGAAATCCCTTGGTAACAGATGAGTTTTGTCCAAACCCGAATACTTCGAAAGAGATTGTCCATTTTGTACATGAAGTGCATCCAATTTTTGCCGTAACCCTCTTAACTTTTTAGCACATCTATGTGGGTTGAAATGATATATCATCCATTTTCAACCTCTTCAGAGTTCATGTGCAGTAGTGCTTTTCAATTTCAGGGTCATTTGCTCAAAAAATCAGTAAATGCATGAAAATAACAGATGAAGTCAGAAAGGGTTGAAAATTGATGATGTGGCTTTGAATGGTTCATTTTGAACACACAAAAAGTCTGGAGTTCAAATAAGTTACAAAAATGAAATCCTTGTAACAGATGAGTTTTCGTCCGAAACCCTGTACTCGAAGAGATTGTCCATTTTGGAACGAAGTGCATCCAGTTTTTGCCGTAACCCTCTCAACTTTTAGCACATGCTATGTGGGTGAAATGAGATAACCATGCCAATTTCAACCTCTTCAGAGTTCATCTGAAGTGCTTTTCAATTATCAGGGTCATTTAGCTCAAAAAAAATCAGTAAATGCATGAAAAATAACAGATGAAGTTAGAAAGGGTTGAAAATTGATGATGTGGCTTTGAGGTTCATTTGAACACACAAAAAGTCGGGAGTTCAAATAATTCAAAAAAATGAAATTCCCTTTGTAACAGATGAGTTTTCGTCCGAAACCACTGATACTTCGAAAGAGATTGTCCATTTTGTACACGAGTGCATCCAGTTTTGCGAACCCGCTCAACTTTATGAAACTCTAATAGCAAAATAATAACTAAAAGAATGAACTAGAAACTTTAATGAAACTCTAATAGAAAAAAATGAAATGAGAAACTAGACATACTATTGAACCTGACTAACTCTAGCATAGCAACAGGTAATCAACTAAAGAAATGTTAATCTGCACTTTCTTTGTCTCTTTTGAAACTCTAATAGCAAAAGGACAACTAAAATTTATGCAACAAAATTATCAAGTATTTTCTGTTCAAAAATAACATAAAAACAAAGAATTTTCATAAAGAACTTTTTTGTTAGAACTTTAATAGCAAGAATTATCTAAAGATTTTTTTTTGTTAGAAACTAAATAACAAAACTGTTTTTGAATATAATGTAAAACACAGTAATATTAAATAGCAGAAAAGAATCACTTCAAAATCTATTTTTAAGTAAGTTAATCACAAACTAGTGATTCACACAATTTCACGAATTCAAATTCATAAACAAATATTCAAATTGAAACAATAATGGCACTAACAGCAAGTTTATAATTTTTATTACCTAAAAAGCAAAAAGAATCACTGAAAAACAGTTTGTATTTTGTTTCAAGTAGAAACAAAATAAAATAAATAAACAAAAAAGAAACAACAAAAAAACTAGAAAAAAATTAAAAAATGCCCCCTACTGGGCCCCACGCCTGAATACCTAGAAACCCTCCATGGGCCAGGATTCAGGCCGCATAGGAGGCCCAGCAGGCCCACGCAAAGAGTAGCAGAGAAGGCCCGAAAGCCGCAGTTGAGAGGAGCTCGAGAGGGCCGGCGCAGCAGCGCTATAAACCACTCTCGAGCTCTCTCAACTAGGTAGGTGGGACTAAACAATCCACCGCAACCGCGCCAGCGCAAGAGCCTTTGGTCCCGGTTGGTACACCAACTGGACGAAGGGGCGGCATTGGTCCGGTTGGTGGAGCAAACCGGGACCAATGCCCCCCTTTGGTCCCGGTTCGTGCCACCCCGGGACCAAGGGTCTCTGTTTCCTCCCCCCCATTGGGCTGCCTGAAAGAGACCTTTGGTCCGGTTGGGGGCACGAACCGGACCAAAGGTGGCATTCATCCGGTTTGTGCCACGAACCGGGACCAATGCTCTGTGTATATAAGCAGGACTTACGAATTTTTCAGTTTTCACGACCATTTGCCCCCCGACGACGCCGAGCTCATCGACGCCGCCAGGGCTGCCCGTGCTCACCGTCGTCCGCCCCCCCGAGGTCCCGTCCCGTCGCCCCCTCCTCCTGTCGGCCCCGCTCCTCGTCTCCATCGCCCCGCGCCCCTGCCCTGCCCCGATGCCGACGCCGTGCGCCCCTGGCCTCGACCTCGACGCCAACGCCGCCGCGCCCTGCCCTGCCCCGACGCCCCGCCATGCCCCTACCTGCCGTCAACCGCCGCCGCCCACCAGTGCCCGCCGGCCAGGCCGTACCCCCTCCTCCCTCCCACCCCTCTCCTCTGTCCTTCCTCCATGATGTGATAATGGTGAATTTGTTCAGTGCAAAGTTTCATCAGCCATGTCCACAAGGTGTTTGATGAAATGCTAGGGCTTGCTGGGAACTTTGTTTTATGTGAACCTTGGCAGGATGATGTCTCCTTGTATGTTAGTGAATGGTTAAGTTGGTTTTATAAAGGAAAACTTCTTGGTGCAAGTTTTATTAAAATTTAGTGCTGGACAGAAACTACATGATTTTTTTGGTGGACTTGCTAGATGAAATTGGCTGCGCCTTCTGGACTTAAGGTTTAGTTGGAAGTACTACAAGATGTAAAAAATTCAGAATTTTTAAGCAAGCAGGAAAAATTGGGTTTTGTAGTCAATGCCAAGATTGGATCAAAATTGATGTTTTTTGTTCATAGCATTTTTTTGTCATGTATGTATTATGTATGGATGATGGTATGGATGTATATACAAATGTTCATATATGATGTTTTTTTGTTCATACAATTTTTTTTCATGTATGTATAATTATGTTGTAATGTTCATATATGCAAAATTTACATTTAAGAAAAAAATAAGAAAATGTATGTATGTTCATATGCAAAGAATATGGCAAAAGTTAGAATTTTTATGTTCATAGAATTTTTATGATTTTTTTTGTTCTAGAGTTTTCTTGTCAATTGTATGTATATGTTCATATGGTGCATGTATAGGAAATTGTGCATGATCAATTCATTTATGTCAAGTTTGCGATATACCCCTCCCCGATAACATTTTTTATATGATGAATTTTTTAATAGCCATATATATGTATGTGGCTAATGTATGTATGGATTTCATAGAATTTTTTATATGTATGTGTGCTATATGGTATGTCGTTGTCGATAATAGCCCCTCCCCAATACTTCGACATGAGGGGGGGGGGTTCGAATACCCCCTCCCGATAACATTTTTTTTCTAAGTTACTAAGGTAAACTGTTCACCCCCCCTCTCGATATACCGGCGGACCAACTCTCGAGGGCCACCCAAACCCTAGAAAAAAATGCGTTGTCGATCTCCTACCCCCTCCCGCCCCTACCTGACAAACTCTCGAGGCCACACCCCAAACCACTAGAAGATAACTCCGGTAACTTCGACATGAGGGGGGACGTCGATCAACCCCCTCTCCGCCGAACAAGTCTATGTATTATTTTATACGGCGTGGACATATATCAAAGTTGATCAATGTCAAGTTTGAATTTTGAACATATGCAACATTTGATCATATTCAAAGTTTATCATATGTCAAAGTTTTGAATTTTGACATATGCAACATTTGAATCTAATGTCAAAGTTTGGAATTTTGACATATATAGATTTATCAAGAATGCCCCCAATTATGGATGTGCACAAGTTGATCCAATTTTTTCTGATCTCATCTATATATATATTCTTCTATATGTCCCGTTGTCTGTCAAAGTATTAAAGAAATCCATGGCTTCTCATTAGTCGGAAGTAACAGGCGTATGATGCTACGAAGCTCTTCAAAGTTTTTGGAACGGAGTTCCGAATAGAATAATTCTCCTTTTGGTACGAATTTTAGCAAAGGCCTTCCAATAGACGATATTCGAAGGCTCTGCCTGAACTTTGTACCAAAAAAAAAAAGTGAATTATTCCATCGGGAACTCCCTTCCAAACAACTTTGAAGAGCTTCGTACCATTTACGCTTGTCATTTCCGGCTAATGATGAAGTCCTGGTTTTCTTGAATTCTTTGACACTAGACAACGTTACATATAGAAGGGTAGATGAGATCAGAAAAATATGGACCATTTTCTGCACATCCAGATGGCGTCATTTGTTCAATCCCCTTGTCGTCCGACGTCGAACATTCATGAGAGAGCAGTCCCCCAAACCCTAGAAGCGTTGTCGAGGCCACCCCAAACCCTAGAGCGTTGCCTAGGCCACCCCAAACCCTAGAAGCGTTGTCGAGGCCACCCCAAACCGTAGAAGCGTCGAGCTAGCTATTCTATGTTTGCACTAATATATCCATCTGTCATGTTTGTATATTAATTGTCATGTTGTATATTTGCAGAAACTATGGAGCACCGAGACACTCGAAGCAGACATTGTTGGGGGACATAATCCTCGGCGAGGTGATGTCTTGTTGTCGTATCTCAACGACACCGATGGTCTGGAAGGAGAGGGTGAAGCAGGCTCCGTGATCGACAATGGAGGCGGAAGGACATGATTATGATGGCTCCGGTGACGCAATGGTCGGTGGAAGGAGACCGTGATGACTGCTCTGGTGAGCGAACGGAGGAAGGAGCTGTTGCAAAGTTCGGCGGTATAGTATATTAATTAAGCCTGTCTGACTAGCTAATTCATGCATTAATTGTTTTGGTATGTACACATATAACTCTCTTCTTTCTTCTTTTCTACCCTCCGATCGAGCCAAACTTCGGTAACAAGACGAGGCCCGAAGAAAAGTTGCGCCAGATGAAAGGTTCACGATCACAGCAATCAAGGGCGATGGCCAACCGATTGAACCCAGCCGGACCAAGGAAGCATTTTCTGCTCAGTGCGGTGGTTCTTGTTAGGGACATGATCCCGATCAGCATCCACCAATGGAATAAGCCTAAGAGCGAAGACCCTCAAGTGTCTTTTGGTCAACGATAGACAGAAAGATGATCTTTGACCACGCTGAGGCAAATTATTTCACCCACTACCTAAGACCGCCTGAGGAGGATCCGGATAACCAGTTATAGAGGCCATTGGTCAAGGCTCATGCTCTAAGAAGATGGCAAGATCATTTTAGGAGGTGGAAGAATGAGTTGAAATCACGTTTTTCGACAAAGGGAAGACTACTGAACTTCACCGGCCGATTTGAGAAGATAAGAGATACTGGCCCGCATTTGTGGCCCACAAGACATCGGAGAAAAGTAAGAAGATGTCGCGACAAACAAGAAAAATGCTGCAAAGAAGGAGTATCACCACCATCGCACGGGGTCAGGTTGGCTACCTCAAAGCCCGCCGTTGTGGGACAAGGCTGAGAAGGACCTGCTTGATAAAGGGGTCGACCAGAGACATTGAACTGGCCAGACCGTTCAGGACTTGGTTTCTCGGGGTTGGGGAACCTGGACCCTGAAAACAGGGAAGTGCCGTTGGACAAGGAGCAACTTGAAATAACCCGTCAAGAAGCCTTCAGAAGTATAATGCCGCAGCGCAGTAAGGGACATTTGTTCCCGACGAGAGAACGACGAGCTCACACAGGCCCTCGGGAATCCTGAACACCCAGGACGAACACAGGCACGGCAGGCTCCGTTGCATGGAAGGAAGGGGTTTCTCCCGTTCCAGTGCAGGCGGTTTACAACAAAACCCGGGAAACGAGAGGAAAGTGGAGCAGAACCGAACTAACATAAGCTGAATGAAGGGTACGATGCTCTAGAGAACCAGCACTATTTCAAGAGCAGTGAGCCTGCCGAAGCTACCCACCCACAGAAGCTACCCCCGCCATCTCAGCGGAGAAGCAGCGTGGCTTCCACGAGCTCCTTCACAGCCTCACTTCACGGCTCCCAGCTACCCCGTGGATGCTATCACGGAGGCTCAAGATTGCCACCTTATGCGCAATGGCAGCACCTCAAAGTCAAGGCGGCTGTCGGCTCTGTTGCACCTCCTCAAACCCCGCGAACTTTTTCACTGCCTTCCGATTCCAGAAGGCTATGCCTGTTGGTATGGTCGATGAATAACGGATGGATTTGAGGACTCGAGCTTGACCACCCTACCGGTGATAGGGGGACTCAGCTGGGTCTTGCTCTGAATGACCCATGTCCTATGGCGGAAGGAGCTCATCAACCTTCCGACCTAACCTCCCCTCCGCCTCCTTCCTCCGGCGAGTCAGGTCACTCCGCCTCCTCCTCCGCCTCCTCCTCTGGCGAGTGATCAGGGCACTCCGCCTCCTCCTCCGCTGCTCCGGCGCGTGGCGGCACTCCGCTCCTTCTCAGCTGCTGCCGGTGCATGGCGGCACTCCGCCTCCTTCTCCGCCTGCACTGGCCGCGTCCGAGCAACCCGCACTCCTTCTCTGCCTCGTCAACAACAGCGGAAGACAGCCGCTGCTGCTCCGGCTGCTCCGGCCGGTGTAGCGTAGTCACCCGCCTCCTTCTCGCCTCGTAAGCAATAAGGAAGACAAGCGCAGCCGCTCCGGCTGCTCGGCCGGCTTCTACAGTACAGCCAGAGAGGAGGCAATACAAATTCGTCCATCTATCAAGCCTCTAGATAGATTACCATACGAGATGACCGAGGAGGAAAACGCGGAGATCTGTCAGCCCAAGTGAAGGACTTTTTTGCAAAGAAAAATCCCCCTCCGAGGAGAAGATGGGATCCGGTGAAATTGAAGCGCACTTTGAAGAACCTGAAGCGACCACCACCGCCTCCGCCGGATGCAACTCATGTCCGCGCTCTGAAAAGGCAGTGGAAGGCGCGCCGGTCGGAACTCCTTCAAGTGACAAAAGTTACAACACGAAGAAGAGGGAAAAAATGACAGCTCGCGCGAACAGGCAAACCAATCTGGCCCCCACTCAAGGTGTCTAGCGATAATCGTCGCAAATCTGCCGGGGATGCTGCCCGGTACATATCCTGGTGATTACCCGCTGCCCGACGATGCACATTTTGATACAATGGAGGGTGGACGAACACAAATACCCAGTACGGGAAGCCTCTTGTCAGACCTGGCGATCCTCCTCTAACACGATGATGCGAAGATTCCATAAGTGGTACATGGACACCTGCAAGTCCGGGAAGGATATTTTGACGCTGAGAGTTAAAGAGGATCACGACCTCGTTGGAATTGATCTGTTGTCTGTTCCATTTTAGTAGTTCTTCCAGTTTTTCAATCAAAAGGACCTCGATAAATAATCATCACTTGCTACTGTCTGTACGTACTAATACTCTGTTTAAGTCTCTATATAGCACTCAGCTCTTTCATTGGATGTATATATATTATCCTCACTATATTATGCAGAATTGACAGATGTGAATGCAGAAATGCAGCAAATCTATGATATTGGGTTCATTAACAAATCTCATAGTATGAATGGCGTGTACATATCATGGCGAAAGAAACACCGAGGCCAAACTTGCTACAATATTGCTTAAAAAATCAAAAACAAAGTAAGAAATTACTCTTTCCTTACAATCAAGGGAGTGTACTGTGCTTCTGCATATTCGGTTTCCCTTATTACTCGGAGTGATAGTATGTAATTGATGAGTTATGCATGCGTGCGACAGCTTCCCACTTTATTCTCCTTAGAGATTAAGCTTGAGCGGGGACTAGTTAACCGTCTTAGAGCAAGACCGAACAATTCCAAGGAGTATGCGGCATGTACTAAAATGCTCCAGAAGTAGTTCCATCGATCATTATCGCACCATAATCTTCGGCACACTTTTGGTCATTTCCTAATATCAAGTTAATTTATTTCTTTGCCTCGCAGGGTTGGAAAAAGTGTTTCACACAGAAGCTCGGAACTCTGCCGGGGGGAGCTGCGATTTCACACCCGAAAGTAAGTACTTACTAGCAGTTCGCGCATCTCCCATTGATTCTAGAGCTAGTTTCACATCATACCATTTATAATGTCTTGATTATCAGTTTGATTGACATCTTATTTCTCGTAAAGTGGTATGTGCGCAGAAGGCGGGATAATTTTTGTGGATACTACATTTGCGAGTACATCTACAACGCGTACGCACACCTCTAAGCGGGCACTCTGAAAACAATATGAGGCGTAAGCAATAATATTCACATTTTATTTTTATTACCAATATTGTGTTGAGTTTCATTCATATATATGTATTGACCCCCTCTTTCAAATGAAGTTGGCAGATGCGGATGACTCCTACCACAAGATCGCATAAAAGCAATTCAAGAGGAATTGGGTGGGATTCTTCTCTTTCCTTGACCACTCATCATCCAGCCCGAGAATACCATGTGGAACTTGACATCAATGTTTAGGGATTGTAAGAGATCTTATATTGTAATATATGTACTAGTAGCGTCGGATAGATATACGAAAAAACTGGTTGTTCGACCAATCCATCGGGAAGGAGGAGGTCGCTCACTTCTCTCTGTAATGTTCATGACTATCTTGTGTCCTTAATGGTTTTCTTCATTTGCTTACTAGCTACATGTCGATGGTCCTCTCTATACGTATGTACATAGCGTCGACCAAGCCCGGAGATAAGAGAGGACACTTCTCTCTAAGCTATTAGCTAGCTAACACAATATATGAAACCCTCCCTAAATTACCCTACAAAACCCTCCAAAACCCCAAACCACCCCCCCCTCCTTTAAAAAAAACAAAAACTCAGGCTCCTGAGCTGCTTACACATGGATGATCATTTGGTCCCGGTTGGTGTTACCAACCGGGGGACTAAAGGCCCTCCCTCTGGGCCTCGCCGGGCCCAAAGCGGCCACGTGAGTGCCCTCTGACCCGGTTCGTATAAGATGGGACTAAAGGTGTGTGCTTTAGTCCCGACCCTTTAGTCCGGTTTCTCGAACCCGGGACAAATGGCCTTTTTAACCGTGACAAAGGCCTTTCTACTAGTGCTATGTGTTATGACTGTATATGAGGAATATCATCCAACGAATTCCCCGATCCAATGCCACGAGTTTTCCACCTTATTGGTTCTTGCTCGTTACTACTGCTTTTGGTTTTTGTTACACTTGCTACAAAATCATTGCTAACACTATTTACCGTTACTACTATTGTTTACCAACTGTATCAAAACTATCATATTTTGGCTAACTGATACTTTCCTGCAATAATTAATCTCCAGGTGTGGTTGAATTGAAAACTCACTGCTAATACCGTTCCAAATATTCTTTGGCTTCCCCTTGTGTCCGAATCTATAAATTTGGTTTGAATACTCTACCTCGAAAACTGTTGCGATTCCTAAACTTGTGGGTTATCATTGCCCCCTCTCCCTCCTCACATATATATTTTAGGTGGTAGGAGGAGGGAGCGCCCTATGGGCACCCCAGGGGGGTCGGCGGCCACCCTTGGCCCCATGCCCTAGCCGCCCCTTCTTCTTAGGGCGCGCGGGGGAGCGAGGGGTTGGGCGCCCCCCTTTCCTTTCTCCCATTAGGAGGGGAAGGCATGAGGGGCTAGTCCCTCCCCCCTTTCCTTCTCTAGGGCCGGCGGCCTAGAGGTGGGGCGCTGCCAGCCCCTTGTGGCTGGTGTGGCTCCCTCGTTTGGCCCCTATGGCCCAAACCTCCGGGCTCCCGGAACCACCCTTCCGGTTATCCGATGAATCCCGGTACATTCCGAACCTTTCGCGGTGACCACTGCATCGTCCTATATATCAATCTTTACCCGGACCATTCGGACTCCTCGTTCATTTCCATGATACTCAGCTGGACTCAACAACATTCGGTCACCATTCACAACTCATATATACTATATCGTCACGAACGTTAATCGTGCGGACCCAGGGTTCGGAATGATGTAGACATGCCCGAGACGCCTCCCCGTCAATAACCAATAGTCGGGACCTAGATGCCATATTGGTTTTCCTACATATTCCTTCTAAATATCATAATCTAGCGAAGATCTTTATAATCGGTCGAACCTTTATACAACATACGTAATTTCCCTTTGTCCTGTCGGTATTTTACTTGCACACTTCCCGAGATTCGATCGCCGTATCCTTCATACCTAGTTCAATCTCGTTACTACACCCCGGCAAGTCTCTTACTCGTTCCGGAATACAATCATCTGTAACTAAACTCTTCGTCCACCTTGTGGCTTTCAAGCGCTTCTTGTGATGTGGTAGTACCGAGAGGGCCCAGAGATACCTCTCCGCATACGGAGTGACAAATCCAATCTCGATTCAAATTCATGCCAACTAAACAGACACCTTCGGAGATACCTGTAAGCCTCTTCTTTATGATCACCACCAGTTATGTTGTGACGTTTGATAGCACACAAGGTATTCCTCCTCCGGTATCCGGGTTTGTCAGATCTATGGTCGAAGAACTTCATTTGACATTAAGAAAGCAGTAGCAATAAACTGAACGATCATTGCTAAGCGAACGGATGAGTCTCGTCCATCACATCATTCTCCTAATGATGTTGATCCCGTTATCAATGACCAATCCATGTCTATGGGGTTAGGCAACCTTAACCATCTTTGGATCAACGAGCTAGTCTAGTATGAGGCTCACTAGGACAACGGTATTGTTTATGTATCACAAGGTCTTTAAGTTTCTGAACTGTCAATACAATTTTTAGCATGAATAATAAACCTTTATTATGAATAAGGAAATATAATAATAAAACATACGACTTTATTAATTATTGCCTCTAGGGCATATTTCCATCAGTAGGGAGACTGGTTGAGTGGCCTTTTTTCTCTTCCTCTCCTTTCTAGGTCTTGACGTGCTGTCCCGCCTGAATGTTGTTGGGGGGGGGGGGGGGGGGGGGGGGGGGGTGGGGGGGGGTGGGGGGGGGGGGGGGGCTTTGAGGAGTCCGGTTGTAGACGCTCCTTACTGTGCAAGTGATGATGGCAAACTAGCTGGTAGGAATCGAGACAAACCCTCCAAGAAGTCCTCACCGTATAAATCTCCCCAGGTTTAGGTAATCGAATTAAAACTTGTGTGCCCACCCTATGTTATTTGAGCTTTCTATTTTCCACGAATGAATGGTGAGGCTATCATCAGTCAGCGGATCACCCTCACGGCTATTATGTGACCTTTGTAAAACTCTGGTTTCGAAATGCTACTATGAGTGCTCATAATAAAAAATGAAACCTTCGCTTCCAATTTAAACTATACTGTGCTTCATAGCAAGCAAAAAATGAAGGTCAGTAGGAAGCACTGGTGAACGAAGCATGATGGATAAGTGTTGAGAAGATCGGGATAAGTGCGAACGTGCTAATGATATTTTCTATGATTCATCTGTTAATATTTGGAAATTAATTCACACTCTCACCACGGTCACAAGTAGTCTGATAGGATGCAGCCCATATGAAAGTTTGATGAAGCTAGCGGTAACCTTGTCTTTTTAATTTTGAACTGACGGTGCCCTTCTTAATATAAGGCAATGCTGCACAATCATTAATACTCCCTCGTTCTTTCGTATAAGACGTTTGGATAGCTACACTACAATATTTTGGGTGCTAACTGAATTGTCTAAACGTCTTATCAAAGTTGGTACGAGGGAGTAGCTAATTTTGTTGCCACTCGGATCTGTAACGTTGTCCTCTAATATTTTCTTAGATTTGGAGCCTCCTCGTGGTTGTTGGCTGTTGGGGGGTACTATGGTCCCGCCTGTAGGGCCTTGTACAGTGCGTGTCTCTCTTGTATAATAAGGCCTCAGTGCTTCCAGAAAATCTGGTTTATTCTCCTAAGTACCCCTCCCCTAAACATCTAACATTGTAGAAGGCCTGAAGTGGGTGTCGGGGTCAGTAAGATTTCCCCTTTTTTTAAGAAGGTACTCCTGTTTTTGTTGTTCTGTGTTTTTTCACAATTCATTTCACCCGATTTAAATATATTTTTTCACTGGTTTTCCCCCTGTAAAGTTTGCAGCATCGAGAGTGGAATAAGTATCCACTTCTGAATTTGCTTGATTTTTAACTATTTTGTATCGATTCTCCATATATCCAATGTGACTGCAATTGTATGAAATCATTGTGTTGCTTGAGAGAGAGAGATACACGTTCCTCAGGGAGACTCTCAGCTGTTATTTTTAAAAGGAAGGCGTGCATATTTTAGTAGTCTCAATAGCCGATAGCGTGATACCACATGGGGGGATAAAAGCAAAGACAAAAAATCAAGAAGCAAAGAATCAACAGTCGGGCCCACGGCCGTCAGTGACACAATAGACGCAACATGTGCACCATAAAAATTTCGCACAGCGTAGCGTAGAGCACGAACCTCCCTCACTACACGAAAGCCCACAAAAAGCCGAAACTCTCGAGAGAGCAGCCCACAAAAACAAGTCCAACACCGTCCATAATCCCCAAGTCCACCCATCCTAGATCCCAAATCCGCCCCCCTCGGACTAAGCCATGGCCGGCGGCGACGAGGAGGGCCAAGACGCGCTGCTGCCCGCGCCGGCGGGGTCGGCGGAGGCGAGCGGCCCTCCTCCCCTCCTCTCCTCCCCGCCGGCCGAAGACCGTCTCGGGGGTCGGCTACCTCATCTTCTTTCTTCACGCTCGCGCCGGTCCTGCTCTCCCCTGGAACGCCTACAATACATCACGCGCCGTCGACTCCTTCCTCCTACCTCTACCCGGGCGCGCCCGGTCGACCGCGTCTTCTCCGTCTCCTACACATGCTCTCTCCTACCTCCTCCCGCTGCTCCTCATCGTGCTCGTCTTCCCCAAGTCCACGCCCCCGCCCGCATCAACGACCGGGCTCACCCTCTTCAAACACGCTCGCCGCTCCTCGTCGTGCCCGTCCAATGGACGCCGTCTACGGCTACGTCAGGGCACGCCGCGCCTCTACGGCGCCTTCGACGGTCACCGTCGCCGCCACGGTCATGTGCGGCCGTCGCCGACGCGCTCGTGTCAGGCGGGGTCATCGCTTTCGCCGGGGAGCTCCCCGAGCGCTACATGCAGGCCGTCGTCGCCGGAACCGCCGCTTCAGGTCCCCTTTTTACCTCTGCTTCTTTGGGTTCGTTTGTTTTTGGCCCTGTCGTTAGGTTCTGCTGAATTGCACTCTAGAAACTGTTTGGTCGTTCTTTTCAGAAATCGGCAGCAGATGACATATCGAGCTGACAAGAGTAAAAGAGTTTGAGAGTATAAACTGAGAATGCAGCATGTACTATAAAAACCCTGTTGAACCACCAAATAGCTGTTTCAATTTCTTGCCGCTTTGGAACTTGCAGCACCTGACGATCTACTTACTTATAGTACATTTCTTTTTCAAAATGTAGGATGCTTATAGGTTATGTGACTGATGGGTTATGCTAATGCTAGATGCCATCCGTCTTCTCTTCATTATTGTGTTCCACAGGTGTACTTGTCTCAGCACTTCGATGATCACAAAAAGCGGCTTCCCTCACGGACCCCCAATGGGCTAAGGTCAACCGCGCAATCCTGTACTTCATGGTTGGGCCTGGTGGTCTGATCATCTGCTATTTGTGCTACAATGTGGCGCGCAGACTCCCGGTCGTGGTGTCACAAAGAACATCAATCAGAGGGCTCAGAAGGCAGAGGGTGGGTGGTGGCATGACGGGCCGGCCTGGAGGGTTCGACCCTGTGGAGGCACGTCGGGAAGTGTGAAGTGGGACTGTATAGGAGTAGTTCTCATCTATCAGTCACCCTGGTCCATATTTCCGGTGTTCATCACGGGGCGTGCACCGGAGGCGCTCAAGGGATTGGTACCCTACCGCCACATGCTCACAGCGCCTACATAAACGTGTTTGCCTCATCGCAAGTGCCTGCCGGCCATCTACCTCCTGCAGAACGCCAATGTCGCGTTGCCGTTTCGTTCCGAGCGCCTGTTCTATCCTCTCTTCTATGCTGCCTGCACGGGACCCAGCTACTTTTCCCTGCACCGAGGTCCCTGTCCTGTGCTGACGTGCCCTTCTCTCGGCGCAACCAACGGGTACCTGACCCTCCGTGCTCATAATCCTCGCACCCATGCCCATGGGCCGTGCCCATACCCACTCGGAGACCGCAGGGATCGTCATAGTGGCTTGTTCCTTGTGTTGGGCTGGTCGTCGGTTCGTTTGTCGCTGGTTTTTGGTCATCTGAATGCATGGGGCACCTCCCACCGCCTATGTATTTCAGATCTGTGTACCATAGCACGATCTTCTTGCTGAGCTTTTCATTTTGGCCCACAAAGGCCATGTAATTTCTCACTGGCAAACTTATGTATTTCCATTTCAATGAAAGGATGACCACTGTTCATATTAATTCCTCAGCCCAAGTCCTCGAGTTCCTATGAACTTTCCTTCTTCTTTTCTTCTTTTCATTTACTGGCACGCCCTGAATCCCATCTCCTATCTCCTACCCTGCCCTCTTCTTCCTCTCCATCCATGTTCCCTTGCTCCTCGTTGCTCCTCTGCCCGCATTGGGTTCAGAGCAAAAGTTCAGAGCGGATGCATTGATGGATTTATACAAGAGTAAGTAGCTATGCCACGGCTCAGTGCCGTTCTTCACTTAATATTGTCTACTTATGACCGGGGGAACCATATAATTTTCTAAAATTCCTGTAGTTCTAACCATAATTTTTCCTTAAATACTCTCTCTCTACATGTATTTTGGTTGGCCACTCATAGCTTACGCTTTCTTTTACAGTCCGACATGGAAGTTGAAGAAGTTTTTTGCATATAATCGTACTCTCCAGTTTAACTCAGTTATACTACTTCCCTCCTCTAGTGTACAAAATACTCTTATATTATGGGACGGAGGAGGGTATTGATAGCAACAGGTAAACAATTTCATGGTAATTATGGTCTTTCTCAACTTATTTTTCTTACAAGGCGCATGGCCTTTTCGCGAGTATATTTTTTTGAAGCCTGAAAGATCATCAAGTAAGAGAATATCTTTTCGCCGGAAACCACAGACCTCATGTCTAATGATAACTGAAAGAAGTGATAGATTTCAATCTTTTGGCAGTATAACCATTGGTTTTTCTATTCAAATTGCAAATGTTTCTTTGGAAGCTTCTCTATCCTTGTCAGGATTTATATGAAAGCCCTGACAGTCAAGTATCACCGTATGTCTAAACTCCTCCGCTGGTACATACACGTTGCCACACGCACACCTTTTTGTTTTCTCGAGTGGAACGTGCCGGCCTTCTATGCAAAACGAGCGTACACACACTCTTTCTTCTGTCGTAACCGTCTTCTCAACGAACTGGGTCCTGGGGGGAGGCAACCAAAAACTAACTCCACCAAAATCAGGCCCACGACCTCGCACCCCACCGTTTGCAACACACGTGCTCTAGTTCGTTAGGTAACACCTCGCCTACGGGAGGAGGTTTGGAGGAAGATCCGGCTA